>CM037160.1:2142500-2742500 GCA_020921065.1 Vaccinium darrowii
AACATTAGTAAGATACTTTTGATTTTCTCATGGACTCACAATTCGAGCTTAATAAATTAACTACATATGTATATGTATATATATGGATATGTTGTACGGTACGAAAATTATGATGTAAATTTTATATTGTTCTGCATCATTATGATATCGTAGAAGAACACTGGACGTAGGGTTAATCGGGGGATCTACCTAAACTTGTGTTTTTGATGTGATTATGTATGTTTATGCATTCGTAATCCGCAGATCCCATTTGATTTCGGCATATTCCTTGCAAGCATTATTTTTTATAGGTCAACCATTAGCCAACTGGTGAGGTGCCCTTCTTTTGAAGTACTACGCACGTATCCGTTTCGGACTTATCGCTAATATCCCGATGTATTTATTACTATCATTTATATCAATTAAATTAATTTCAAGCTTTGCAGATAAAAAGAATATGTACCATCTTCTTGTATGCACTAAAACACCTAAATACCTTTTCCTATTTATAGTTGGATCATAAGGTCTCTTGAACTAATTGTATGGTTCCACGCTATTGTCACATTGATCTTGATCCAACGGAATTCACGAGAGAATAGTTAGCGTACTATTCCAAATGAAGATAGGTACTCGAATCTACGAGTATTCTTGAATCCACAAGAGAAAGAAAGAAAATTCGCAGAGTTTGTTTATTAATTGGAAAATACCGAATGAAAACTAGAAAGAAAAATAAGACTTTCCCAATTGGAATCAACTAAAACGGAATTATACGAAGAGTAATTCAAAATCTAAATAGTTCCTAAAACAGCAAAAATGCCCAATTGAAAGCCTAAACAAATTAGGCAGAAATCGACCATCACTCACGACTTTCGGGTCATGTATCTTGACTGTAACGCGATTCTGCTTCAGCTCGTCAAGCTTGGGCCGATTCTAGCAATTTTGGGCCGATTTGGCAATTTTCAATTAAAAACTGTTTGGGTCCCAGAGCTTCGATTGGTCTAATTGATCATGGAATTGGGCCGCTACTTATTCTATGTCACATATTCTTGTATGGTCTCAAATACCTTTGAGCCCGTTTCCATTTTGTTTTCAATGAAGGAAATAAGTGTGTACTTGGTAATCTCTTCCAGTGTTGCCAACAATAGGATGGTCGGAGTTAGGGGTAAGTGTTACAACAAGAATCAAGCAACTAAGTGTTACAATAAGAGTCGAGCAACTAAGTGTTACAACAAGAGTCGAGCAACTCTTCTGTGAGAACTCGACCTCAATTAGTAAACCAACCATGCTAGTTGTAGTGTCTTTTGTCAGGCTCGTCAGTGGTAAAAACTCTCTAAATTGTGGTTAAAATTAGTACTAATAAACAACAAAATGATAATTGTAGAGTCTCTATGGTACATTAGTATTGATAATGAAATTCATTATCAATACTAATGCACTACGGCTGCTTCAAAACTCCAAGGGCCACCTTGATGGTCTTTGTTGGGACCTAGAGTTTTGTTGCCTCTAAGGTCTTGACCAAGTTTGATTCTCTATCCGATCAGCAATCCTTGGGGTCATCTTATGTCACATATAAACATTAAAAATAAGAACTGTGTGGCTAAGGATTTATTTAACGTGCACACAAACCGACCCAGCTGGACACCTTACATTACACCTCCCCCGAAAAAGAAAAAAAAAAAAACTCTATACGGCTTCAGATGGCCGCGTCTAATGTCCTAAAAAATATAATACTATGATCTCATGGAAACATGTCTTCTCTCTCTAGATCTCTCTAAAAGTCAGTCTGACATAAGAAATGGTACCCAAAAATTAAACTGAAGTCGTCAGCTTGATTTGGTATTAGTATTTCTGAACACATAATTGAGTGTTATAATATCACAGTTGGACATTTTGGCACATATGTTCATCTGGGAAATTTAGATTAATCTTAGTAAAAAATGATTTCTTCAAGGAATCACCAATTAGGACATCAACGGACAGCCATTAATTCATAAAGGTAGCGTCTTATAAATGTCTGAATAATGCAAGTATTTTATACAAACAATTAAGCAAATATACTATTCGATTAGACATTTTGTGAGGCGCCGCATGTGTGTATATGTGTACAAGTGTGTGGTCCGCGGATATTACATCAAATCGACATAAAACCAGAAGTACAAGAAAAATGAGTTTTTGTCATAGAAACCTTTGAGGCAACTCAAAAGTCGTTACTAAAATCATATTCGATTGGCGATAGTGAAGTTTTGGGTATTTTAGTTAAGCATGAAAACGCAGGTGTTCTATGTTTTATAAATAAAAACTAGTATTAGAAGTATAGATTACTTGGACATGTAGTGTTTTATCAGGCGCCGCGTAATTGTTTACTTATTGTTCAATCCAAGCGTCATTTCAAATTTTTTTTTTTTTTGATTCTCACTAATGCTTCGGTTACCATTAGGGCTGTAAACGAGCTGAACTTTAGGATGTTCAGGTTTGTTTGTTTAGCTTTTAAATGAACTCGAGGCAAGCTTGAGGTCACTGAGAACTTGATGAGCGGAGCTCGATCCGAGCTTGCCAAAGTTTGTGAGTCAAACTCGAGCTTGTTCACAAACCTTAAAGTGTCAAAAATATCAGATATTTGTACTCTCATACAGGTCTAAAACTTCAATAAAATTCTACTTTGTGCATAAATAAGTACATACATATATAAAATTGTAAAATCATATTAAAATTTAGGTTTATAGTACATTTAAAAGTTTACACATGGATAAGTTATAAAATTTTAGTGATGTACATGAATGAGAGCCCCCAAATATCTAATATTTGGTTGTGTCATATGCACTCATAAAAATGTTACGAATCGATTTGGGTGTGTATCACAACATTCAGTGTTTTTTTGCTTGCTAATATGATATGATTTACTTTAACGCTTAATCCAATTCCAGAGTATTGCCTTAGGTAATGCTTTATCTATGGTTGCTTGATGGCTTGTATTTTCTTTGTTGGCTTGCTAGTTAGCTACTATTTTGTTATGAAATGTAATTTGTGGATAAAATCAGAACTGATCCTCAACTCATGGATTGGATTGGAACCGGACAGTAGGACTTTTGATCCAGAAATGGATTGTATTTTCCAAAAATCGTGACTGGCGAATTGGGATTGGATTCATAGGAATCCGATCCGACGTGAACCATGAGAAGCCCTAATATTCATGGCCACCATATCATTGTTGTCTACTTTTTTCATGTCTCCTCTAAATGTAGTTATCTCTTCTTGTTTCTCGATAGTCAAGGATGTCTGAGTTAGCTTACTCACACTTCGATTCACCGACTCATCGGTTTGAACAAATGCAGACATCCACATTAGAACTAGCAGAATCACAAGAAATTATTTTCTTGCGGCCTATGTGGGCATTTGTTCGGTCTATTTTGTTTTGGTACTTGGATATCTCGCTGAGATAGAGATTTGTAGAAATTTGGCTCGATTTTATGAGGCAAGTGCCGGCCCGGCCCTTGTCCTGATACGGCCTGTTTTGGTTTTTTACTGCAGAGCTCTCTATAAATCCCTTGCGGATAGTGGTCAAGTCTGTCTAGACTGTCGACGCGTGTTTCAGTCGATTTTGGATTACTCGTTTGGACTTTTTAAAGATTTGTTTCTTTGTTGGTCTATGTCTTGGGGTACAAGGAAATCTGTTTGGGCAAGTATTGGCTTTAGAAAGGATTCTTCATTCATTAGGTTTTGGACTTTTTGAGGGAATTCCTCTGAGAACCTCCTAGGGGGTCTCATCTGTAGAACCTTAAGGTTCTTTGAAAGATCTTCGTTTGCTCTGGTTGCCCGTTCACGGTGGGTTCTATAGGCCTTCGGCCATCTGGAAGATCATTCATTTTAGCAATTCTTTTTGGTTGAAACTATAGGGTTTTTTAAGAATCATCTATATCTGTGTGACATCTAGTCATGTCTGTGGAACTCCGTTCCTTCTGTGTCTCTTGGTTAAAACCCTAATACATTATGTGAGATTTGATGAGAGAGAATTTGGCGAGAGAATCCAATTGGGTTTTGGTGAGAGAACTTGTATTTGGGGTAGGTGAGTCTCTCCAAGTGTTCGTTTATTTGTAACCATTGTAGCTTTTCAGAGCATTGTTCTCTTCACATAGTGGAATCGCCTCTTGTTTACTTGCTACGTGGAGTAGGTTTACATACATAAGTCGAACCACGTAAATCTTAGTCTCTCTTATTTGCTTTTGTTTATGGTTTGGTTTCTCCCTACGTTATTTTTGCATATATTTAGTTTGTTACTTCTCCAATATCATGACCGTTAACGATCATTGGGTTGCGGTTCCCAGGGGGCTCGTTGCACAACAACCTAACCTCGTAAAAGGAAGCTTGATGAAATGTGTGGGGAGCAAACTTCTATTGCAACACACTTAATCATTTAGAGTTGTCACTTGGTTTTAGGAACCAAGCAAACCGGTTAGAGATACTATGTTTGCAAGCCAAGGGTACAAAAATCCTCTCTACCCAACCAAACGGTTGGCCTCTCTATCACTTAACATAAGGCTTTTCAATTATTTAGTTTGATTTGCGCAAATATATGTTAATTAACTATTAAACAAGAATATAGTGATCTAGACATAAAGTAAACGTACAGGAAAAGGGATACAAAATCACGAATAACAAAAAGAAAAATGACATGGGTACACTACTTATGCACACCAAGGTAACGTGACAGGTGAGGAGAAATCCATTGTGTGGCCCACGTAAAAAATGGGTGGCTCCTCATCCGCCACATCACCCTGGTGTGCATTTGGTGTGTACCTATAACATTATTGCCAAATCGCACGGGGTTCAATGTCTCAGCCAACGCAAAGATGTGTCAGCCGATGTTCCTTCTTGCACCAAAATTGAAATTTGAATCAATCAGCAAGGTGTTAGAAATATGATTAAAATAGTAATTGATCAGCCTTGAGGCTGTGGAGGCATCCCACCTTGATCCCCCAGTAGTTCAATTCGATTATTGAACTGGAATGTCGAAACTTTTGTGGCATTTTTGGATGCAAACCTTAGTTTTTAGGTTATGGCAGTTTTAGAATTTTCAGATTTGGGAGCTCACAGTTACTGGGCTTTGAGCGCTCTTATTTTATGGTTTCTGTTACCTATCAATAATTTTTAGGCTTTTTTATTGTACAGTATCAAATCGGATCAGGCTCTGAGAGGTGGAACTGCGGAGAAGGCGATGTGGTTCAATATCAGCCGTTCATCTCGAAAATTAATAATTCGGATTATAGAAAGTATCTGTAAGATAAATAGATTTATTAAATAGCATATTTTCAGTAAATCTATACTATTAAAATTTTTTTGTGCGGCTGCGATTACACGAATTGTACTTTATTGCTCAACATTGACCGTTCATCTCGACAATCAATAGTTCGGATTGCAATAATTAGATTTGAATAATAGACTTTTAGTAAATCTATACTACTCCCTCCGTCCCTTTTTATTTGTCCCTTTTGGAAGTTCGTGACACTTTTCAATTGATTATATCTCGTAAAAACATTGTCTTATAGATTTAATCGAGATTTATCAAACAAGATCCATATTGAATATAAATTCATTACCAATTTAAAGTTATAACTAGTTTTTTATCTGGTTAGTAGCGCTGATCCGCTCAATCCGCCAAATCCGTCTAATCTGATCCGTCCTTTGACCCATCCGTGAATGTTGGGTTCGGTTCCGGATCGAGAATCTCTTATCTGGCGGTTCCGGATCCGGATCGGATCGGATTCGCTTAATCCGCTCAATAATCCTTTTTAATATGTCAAATCTGCTCGATCCGATCTGATCCGATCTGTAACCGGTCCGTGAATGTTCAGTTCGGTTCTGGATCTTAAAAATCATAATCTGCTCTGAGCGAATCGGATCGGATCCGGATCCGATCCGTGAACACCCCTTCCGATTAGAAAAGAAAGAAGGATCAAAATTTAAAGACAGAGGGAGTATTAAAAATATTTATCCACGGCTACTATTACATGAATCATACTATACAGTTCAAAAGTAGACTGCTGACGAGCCGGATGCTATCAAATTAGGTGGCGTTTTCTCAAAGCTGGTACCAAATATACACTGTAGATGACAAAATAATTGTGTGGTACCAAATATATACTGTAGATGACAAAAGAATTGTGTGACACGTTATGATTTTTTTATTTCCAATTGAGTGGATATGTTCGAGTTCAATTTGATAGAGTTAACACGATTAACATTGACATGACACACCTTTAGGGGTTGTCCAAGCGGTTAGAGCATCCCTAACCGTTTGGGTAAATTTTTAGCTAATAAAATTAATGTACAGTGTATATAGCTACCGCAGTAGTAGCACCATCAAGCCGGAACTCCATAGCCGACGCAGCAAAATCCAGTCACTGTTGAGAGAGGTAGAGCTATTGTTCGTGGAAGGAGAGCTCCATCAAGCCGGAGAGAAGTAGAGACAGAGAGAGAGGTAGAGCTTGCAGAGAGAGGCAGAGACGGAGAGAGAGAGGGGTAAGACAGAGAGATGAAAAAACAAGAAAATATTGGATCCCATGTGAACAGTGCTTAAGGGAGTATGGCTAAGTTCTGTAGCTTAGGGAAGGATAGCTAATGATTTGCCTAAACTGTTGGAGGCTTAATTTGTTCTTTTGGTTAGCCAAAATGGCATTTGAGCCATTTTGGCAAAGACTGCTGCACTTGCTCTTAGAGCGAGTATCTGACTTTAAGAATAATCTTCTTGGTCAGGTATTTAACTCTTTGTAGGTTGAGTACTTGTGCTAAATGAGAGGCCGTGACTGGTATGGGTTGTGCTAGCTCACTCTAAGGTTTGGAATGGACAGTGAATCTAATTAGCGGCCTGTAGAACTTGTCAACCGAGATAGGAATAGGAATAATATCTACTTTGTTTATTCTCAAGAAACAAGAACCATAGCTAGCTGACTTTAAAAGAATATCTGCAATTTTACGGTGCAAAGTGCACCATGTTTGGTGGATCGGTAGCAGGAATTCCACCTTACACTTGCAAGTCGCAACGAAATGAAGAGAAAGCATGAGAATGTTTAACTTTTGTTTTGTATATTTTGTGTGCACGGGGTAGAAAAATTGTGGGACCCACATTCTAATTTTTCCATCGGAACTAGTTTTCTCAAAATTTTATTATGAAAAAAAAAAGATTTTGCAAAAAGCTTGTTTCTATATAATTAAAATTATTATTTTTTAACTTCCTCTTACATGTATTAAATCAAGTTAATTGATAAAGAAAAATACTTTTATTTTCCTTCACTTCACTCAGCAGTAATATTTCTTGGAAATAAATTTCTTAGAGTAAGTCCAATGGTTGCCAAAATTGGTGCTATACCTTTAATTTGGGACCAAATAATATGTAAAGTCCATAGCCCGGTCTCTCTTAGTTGGCAATTCCACGACAAAACACATATTTGGATGCATCCTGTTTATCGAGTTGTAATTTATTTTTCCTTTTATTTTTAGAATGTCTGTTTAGGAAGTGGAAGGAAATTAACATGTCTTGTAACAAGGGACCGTGAGTGTGTAGTCCATCAAAGTGCACGGAGTCAATTTTCATGGCATCAAAGTGCTTGATATATTTGGAAGGGTTTGCAAAATATGGGGCCTCAAATTGGAAAGTTTGGAGCCATATCAATTATCTTGGAAAGGCTTTGTTCTTACTATATGAAAATTATTCCTTAAACAAGGAAGTTTTTCTTTGCCGTCACTTTATAAGAAAGGGCAACGGTAGCAGCAAAAGATTGATCACGTATGAAACGAATTAGATGTGTGCTTCAAATTTGGATCAATGGTCATATTAACTTGAGCAGCCTATTTTGACGTTAGAAAAAAGAGAGAGCAACGTCTCTTTGATTTTGGTTTGGGTCTTGGAGTTCTTACCTGAAGGATTGAGTCACACAATCAAATACTCCAAGACCTTTCTTCAACCTTTGATTCAACCGAATGAATCGCTCTTTCAGTGGATTTCAAGAAGTATCTCGGAAGGCTTGAGGATTCAAAACGCGCGACAATCAAACACTTGGTGCGATGAACGAGGAGTCGGCGATCGGTTCTTGGGTCAATTGAGAGGATTTTCAATTGTAAGTATAGGTCGATTGTAATCGCGCAACGTGATTTTTAGTATTTTGATTCCTTCCCGTGGTTTTTATCCTATTCGGGGTTTTCCACGTGTATCGTGTGTTCATCGTTTATTTTTTAATTTCTATTATTGCTTGATTATTTGATTGCTAGCAAAATAGGATTTTTGAAAATAAGACTTGGAGTTCCAGTGGAGAGGAAAAATTGGTTGTAAAATGGCTTGGTGCTATAATTGGTTTCATATTTGGCGCATGACCAATCCAATTCATTAATTTCTCGGTATAACTTTTTAAACCTAATTAAACCTAATTAAAGAGGTAGCAATTATTTTTTCACAACAGCTATTTTTTTTTCCCACAATGGCTATTTTATTTGTGCAAACTTTATATCCATCCCAAAACTAATTGGCAATAAGTGGAGAAGTCCCTTATGTTACTAAGTGATCGTCCATTCCATACCCATGCAATGTGGGATTGTATTACTTAACATCCTCCTTCACATTCAACCGCATTTGAATCTGTCACGTGTAGCTTCTTTAAAATATGTGGTGTGGACTGAGAATTTTTAAAATATGGGGTGGAATGAGCCCCGCTCTGATACCATGGGAAAACTTTATATCCATCTCAAAACCAATTAGCAATTAGAGGAGAGGTCCCACATGTTATTAAGTGATCATCAATTCCATACACAAGCAATGTGGCATTGTATTACTTGACATTATTCTCCACATCGGCTTTTTTATGTCCACAACAGCTGTTTGTCAAACTTTAACGTAAAGAAAAAAAATAGTCTATCAATTATATAGGGAGTCAAGTCTATCAAAAATTAGTCTACTGAAAAAACAGTCTACCAACTAGGGTTGAAAAAAATTGGAATTATGTAGTTCTAAAATAGAACTAATCACTGGAGACACTGTCAAAATTTTGTCAAAAAAAAATACTTTTTGGTACCAAATTATAACAAAGGCTATAGCCATCTTACATTTAGCTTTAGACTTGCTCTTATATCCTAGACACAGTTTCCACAAAGACAAGAACAACAATTCTCCTTTACAACTCCCTCGAGTGCAATGAGCGGCTTATTATCTTCATTTTCTTCTCTACCATCTATGACTCCACCAGCTGAGGTAAGCTCTTTTGCTCTCTCTGCCTGAACCGCCCAATCAGTCCGACCCAAAACCACCATCATCGTCACCGCGCACGAGCCCTGGGCCGCCAAAAGACCCAACCACAGTCCCAAAAAGTCGAGCCTGGCCCAAAACCCTAACCCAACTGCAACCGGCATCCCAACCAAGTAAAAGCAACACAAATTGATATTCGCACCCACTTTTGGCCTAGCTGTCCCCCTTAACACCCCACACCCCGTTGTTTGTGGGCAATTTCCAAGCTCACATAACCCAATCACTGGCAATACAAGGGAAGTCAGTGCAATAATTTCACTATCTTTCGTGAACATAGTAGCCCACATTTTCCTCACAGAGAATGCAAAAACCAAAGCTGAAAAACCCAACATGAAGCTAAAACAGAGTCCAACGGTGGCAGCCCACTTGGCCTTCTTGGGTTCGCCCGCCCCGAGCTCGTTTCCGACACGTGTCGATACACTGAAGCTTAAAGAAGTTGGGAATACGTAGATAAGTGCAGTGGATTGGATCAAAATACCCATTGAAGCAACTGCGGCGTTGGGGTTTGCTAACAACCCAGATAGCAAAATCATTATTTCGTACCACCACCACTCGAGGCATACTGAAATGCAACTTGGAATGGCCAAACTCAAGAGAGGTTTCCAGCCTCTTATACACTCCATGGATAATCCTCCCCAGGTTTTCTTGTAAATTCCAGAGAACACTATGTAAATGATTAAGAAAGCTACTAGATTGAAATTGAACAAAACCCCACCAAGGGCAACCCCTTTGATTCCAAGTTTAAGGTGATAAACAAGGAACGAATTAATGGGTATGTGAAGAATTGTGGTTAGAGTGGCACAGAGTGTTAGGGGCAGATTTATTGATTGAGTTCTAAGATAAATCCTTAATGGGTGTAGAAAAGATTGGGCTAAAAGGTCAGGGATTGAACAAATAAGGTACAATTGGGCTTGTTTGGCTATGTCTTCTTCTTGTCCACAGAATAGTAAAAGCCGCCTCATGTTCAGCCAGAGAAAGGCTATTGGAAATGAAGTGCAAATAAGCAAAAGGATAGTCCTCTGTAATGAAATGCCAAGCAGGGTGAGTTTTTGGGCACCAAAGGCTTGGCCACAAACGGGTTCCATTCCCATGGCGAGGCCCGAAAGGATCGAGTACCCGGTGATGTTTCCGAAGGCCATGGCAAGCGCCCCGCCGGCCAGGGCGAGCTTGTCTTCGATGCCGCCGAGGAAGAGCGTGGAGATTATGTTTCGAGAGTAGATTAGCAGCCCTGTTAGCACCATGGGGAATGATATTTTGGCTATGGAGTGGGCTTCTTTGATGAAGAGGTGGAAGTGATCGGTTTTTTCGGGGCATTGAGCTTCATTTTGTTGTTGCGGAGATGTTGGGCTTTTGAAGACCAAATGGGACAACACGTCGGATTCCGGGTCCTCCACGGGGTCGCATCTGCCAAGGATTGGAGAGGCAGGTTGCTGGCACATTGTTGTGTTTTGTGTTTTGTAGAGAGAGAGAGAGAGAGAGAGAGGAGGGGGTTTAAGAAGAGTTGGTGGTTGAGTTTATATAGAGGTTTTGAGGCAGAGCATAGTGGTGGACAATTTGGCTTCTGTTCCCTGTATTTACTACATGACATAATAGTACTATAAGATCATGTAAAATCACAAACACGGTATTTGGTCAATGACTTATCGCAGTAGATACTATGCTGAGTCGATATTTGTCTTCGAATAAGTGAACCGTCAGATCGCCCTTCCACCGTCTCTCTTAAAACTAATTAGTATAAGGGAGGATTTCAATTAAGTATTTTATGGCATTCAATATCGCACCTGCAAGTCTATTTTTAGAGCCGTCGTAGGGAGTGACATTATGTAACCAAATTCATGGGGACACCCACCAATCTCTCACTCACGATGAAGCTCCCGAGTTTCGTACCCATAACCTCCTAGCTCTAATACCACTTGTCAGACCGCTCTTCCACCTCTATTATAAAACTAATTGATTGGTGTTAGGGAAGGTTTCTCTAAGTCATTTATGGCATTTGATATTGCATCCACAAGTCTGTTTTTAGAGTGGTCGCGGGGAAAGATATTGTGTAACCAAATCCATGTTATTTGTCTTCTAATAACTGGACATATTATGTTGATGTTCCATACAAAAAATATATCCTTACGTAATTTGTTGAAACTACCATATGCAACAGTGCAAAACGTATGATATTTCGGGAGCATTGAATAATCACTTTCACGAGATTGGGCTACTTATTTTGAAATAACGTTGGTGTTTTTCTGTGACCAGCCAGCAATCATTTACATATGTTAAAAATCGTTAGCTGTGTTGTCTTTCGAAAATGAAGATATGGGAGTCGATCGTTTGTACAGTTGGGTTGCTAAAATAAATAGAACTTGACCATATGAACAAATAACTCAATAAAAAATGGTTGTATTCGATATCAAAACAAACCAATAACAAGACATTCTCTTGATATCAAATTTCGTGATGTAACAAGGATGGATAGTGATATGAAATGACCAATTTTGCTAAGAATTGTGGTTTGGTCCGAGTTTTAATAGTCTTAGTTTGGTTGCCCATAAAGAATACGGAGGCCGACTTAAAATGGATATTCCGATGTGATCCTCTTTATGTAAGTTCTGCAGGAAAACGTACTTGACACTAAATAACTTCCGAGATTGATTTGATTCTATGAATTTTCACGGACTACTTTTGTTCCAAGGTTTTCAATCTGGATAAATTGTGTTACACAAGTCTGGATGATGCTCCCTCCTAGTCTGCTTTGTATAAAAATAGTACGGACGGTGTAAAGGGAGTCAAAAGTATACAATCAATATCATTTTATGACCCTAAAAGCAAAAGGAAAATCAGTTTTGGAAGATTATGCATGTATGGATTCCAAAGGGATCCAAGAAATCCACTCTGTTGTCCAGACTTCCAGTAGGACATATTCTGTTTTAATATGTTAGTCGAGGTGCACGTAAGGTGACCAGGATACTTGGCTATCGAACAAAATCTGGTACTGATCTTTTACAGCCAATTTTTTGTCTGATACGCAGCGGGACGGCTCACAGGATTGTGCCAAACTAGGAGTATCTTGTTTTTAGAAAGGAAATCATGGTCGGTCGTTAGCTGAATTCTTTTGAATTTCCCTCGTGGATGGCAAAAGAATTTAGTCAACCTCTACAGTAAAAGTAGTTCATGGCCGGTGAAGAATTACCCGTTAAAGATGATTTTGGGGAAGATATCGGATAGACCAAAACATTGTAGAGCAGCTTTCGCATGAATTCACGCCTTGATTTTGAAGCTTTAAACAAGATTAACTTGGCTGGTAAAGAAAAACCGCGGTGATCGGTATCTCGTAAAGAACAATTTAACGGGTAGAAGGACTGCAAACAAACTGAGCTATTCGAGCATCTCAAGGCTCGGCGATAAGGGTTTGGTTCTGTTAGTTTCGTAAATTTGGCAAACAAATCTTTTGATTCGTATAGTAAACAGCTCAAGTTTGAGTTAGTTGTAGCTTGGTTAGTTTAGAAAAGGCTAGCTCATAGGTATGAGCTCGGTTCTTTTTTTTAGGCTTGTTTAATATTCAAACTAATCAAGAGTTCTCAAATAGTAGCTCAAATCTATGGGCTCCAACCAAACTCGAGCTAGTATGATTTTGAAATTAAACTTGTGAACGTTGGATCATATGTTTCTCGAACCCCGAATCCGATTAAGTCCTTGCATGAACGGACCCGGGGTGTTGGAGTGCGGCCCTGGTGTGCGCATCCGAGTTGTTGATCTCGGCAACTAACGGTTTTGGATTTCATCTTGACAATAGACTGGTCGAATCTGTAAAGTGCCGAGATGAAATCAGAACCGTTAAAAACACATCTGACGGCTTGAATGCCGCACACCAAGGACCGCCCTCCAGGGTCCCGACGCGCTTACTCTAAATTTGGAAAATATCGTACCACTACTAATTTGTGGTTTAGAGAATATGATTACAAGTCCTAGTTTTACACTAGAAGATGTCTCCAAGTCCGCGATTGTACAGTGACCACTCGACGGCGAGTGGTGTTTGGTCTCTATCCTCTTTAAATTTGTCAAAAAGTCAAGAGTCTTCAGCCCTCCCTTTTATGATTGATGATGAGGGCAATAGTACACCCAATATTAGCCCACAGAAAGGGAACACCTTTAAGTTGAGTCTTTCTGAAAAGGGGCAATAACCAGGTGAGTCGTACGTATAAACGTGTAGAAAATTCTTCATGATGTAATGGAATGTTTCCAACTTGGTATGCCTAATTAAGGGTGGGGGGGAATTCATTCATTCATTCATGCGAGTTGCAACAATGCTATACATGGTGATTGGTGAGACAGAGTACTATACAGTACCATTCCGGAAAATTAGTTAGGGTTTCACCCAAGGTTCTAAAAGTTAACTCGCTAGGCGCTCTTAGGACGGTCAGGCACCTTTTAGCTTCCAAGGCCGGATACTTGGCGTCTAGTCAGGATAGTCGGACTAGTTGGCGAGGGACCTTCTAGCGCCTAGGCGGCGAGTACTCGGCCTTCCACACCTTCTTTTAGACCACTGGTTTCACCTTAGCATTAATGCTTCGTTATTACGTGGTATATATAGGTACTATATCGCACCATTTGTTTGGACAGATACCACGAAAGTATTAGAAGATACAAAAATGTGACCGCTATAAGCTTATTATTCTAGTCCAACAACCATTTACTTATCCAAAAATGAAAATAGAAAATAGAAATTGAAGTCATAAAATTTCTCAACTAACAACCAAGATATTCCATTCACAACCTTAACCAGTCTTGTATTGACCTTTTCTTGAAACAACTCTTTGTCTAGTCGTGTTCATTGTACTAGATCTAAACCTTTTGTTTCAAGTTATTGTTTCAAAATAGACGATAAGCTTAATGTTGACTTGGTCAGCGTGATCCACCCAAGTGAACAGTTACAGGAGATCCCTCCCCAACTATAACGACCCACGACCCGCCCCCGCTATCTTGCACAATATTATCCGATTTGGCCACCCAAATTTCATGGACTTCCCATGTGGGTCACCCATCACTGGATTGCTCCAAGGCGAGTATGCTTCACTGCTTTAAAAGGCTTTGTGTAAGTTAAGGCAAAATCTATTCTATTATTTTATAGAACTCCGTTGCATCCAGGTGGGTCATGGACTATCACATTCTCCCCACTTTATGATGCAACGTCATCAGCCTAGCAACCTACCACCGGGAGGTGTAGCACTTAGTTCTGCATAGCACTTTGTTCCAACTCCGGGATTCAAGAGGTGGCTTATGCAGATTCTAGAGGTGGCTCCTACCCTGTACTCTACGGTTGTGCTTTGATACCAACTGTAATGACCTGCCACCACCTTGCACAATATTGTCTACTTTGGCCACCCAAGCTCTAAGAACTTCCCACTAGGGTCACCCATCCCAAGATTGCTCCTAGGGCGAGCACGCTTAACTGCGAAGTTCTAATGAACTTTGACGCTCACATGACTTTAAAAGGCTTTGTGCAAGTTAAGGCATGATCTATTTTCTTATATGTTAGCGAAAATCAATCACACACACAATAAATGAACAAGAACAGTAAAGAAATCAAAAGCAAAATTTACGTAGTTCTCTAAAACCGAGTACCTCCACGGGAGCGAGCGAGTCTGTTATTATGATAAAATTAGTCGGTCAGGCTTTTTACAATAGAAAGTATTTATAAGCCCTACTCTTTTACAATCCTAATTGTTCTGTACCTACTAAGTATTCATAATACGCCTCTTTAGGTGCCTAGCTACAAATGCCAAACTCCCAATGGTTAAAAGGTACACACTCGATCTGACGCTTCATTCATACACTAGAAAATGACTCATCAGTGTGTGCAATAATTCTGATTAGACGACAAGCAATTGGTCATTGAGGGATCACGGAACCTTAAGAAAGAGGAATTGAGATGGTGACAAGACGATGTGTATGATGGGTTCTCTTCCTTTGTGATTAGTGATGGGTTCCTCTCCAGACAAAAGTACTCGAGACATAGAAGAGATGGTGTAATTGAACAACATCCTAATGATTGGGCACGAGCGTTCGATGATGATGGACGTGGATCATAGCATCCCTAGGAGTGATGCAGGAGCTCAAACAACAAAGGAACGTAGATAGAAGTGGACTCTGTTGCAGAATAAATTTTGTAAACATTGGGAATTCTGTCAAAACAACACTTCGGTTTTGAAGGAGAATGGGTTTCAAGTGGGACTGTTGTGACCCCTCCATTGTTTTATGGGAATTTCCAATGGTTGATGGCAAGATATACACAAACATCTCGATTGGAAATGCAAGTCATCCAAGTTCGAATGTGACAAGTAATTCCAAGTTACTATACAAGTGGTGCACACTAGATCATTCTTGTTCAAGACAAATCACCAGCACTCCGGTCAGGGTGTGAGGGCACTCTAGTTAGGGGGTACAAAATATATCTGGGAGTTGCTATGAGCCACGAAGATCTAGCAAATCACAAAGACGTCCCAGAATTGTGTATCCCAATTTGGGGGTGTGATGAAGCTCGACAGAGAATGCGATGTGTCAATAATAATTACTCTGATATTTGTGCAAGTTGGCATAAGACACGTTTCATTACCCGAAAAAGAGTTTACTAGTCTCTGTCTAGAATCTTGTGAACCCAAACAATGTAACTACTGTATAAGATAAGCTTAAGTGCCGTTTTTCTAGCCACACCGTAGTGGAAAAAGGCATTGTAATCGAACCTCAACACAACAACCGCAGCATGTTTCATCGTGCATGAGCAGTCTTGTAGTAATCAAGGATCTAATCACGGTCATGCGTCAAAAGCGACCACCGTGTAGTCTTGTTAAGATTTCTACGAGAATACTTTGACAAATAGCCTCGTAGTAAATCTTCGAAGATTTACTTTTCAAAGTCTTAAGTCGCATTGTTCAAATTAAGAGAACTCATATGAATCGACGAATTGTACCATGTGATTTTTTAAATAAGATTTGTATGGTTGTCGTTTTCTCGACGATCGAGAGCCTGTTTTACAATTAGTGGGTTTTTCGAACTTCGGTTAAGTACGTGAGAGTATATAGTGCCTACTATACTCAGCTACCACTCCATTTGTAGATTGTACATTTGTTGAAATCACATGGGACGGAAACATGTGGATAGAGAATTAATCTTTTTTTTTTTTTTTTTAACTCGCGTACCCGAGTTTATATCAATGATAAAATTTAGACCACTAATTCCAAATCTGTGATGGCAACACAAATCTCGACTCGTCCAAATACTGGCCCTTGAGGGATTCTCCGTCTCTAGAAGGAAATACCAAAAAAAGAAAAAAAGAGTACGGATCTAAATATCAAAAAAGAAGAAAAAACCTTTCGACCAGTGAATTGTCTTTTTCCCACAAAAGCCAGATCTTAGATTTTGTCTCTTTTTTGCTCTTGTGGATTTGAGTCTTTGTTTTCCCACATAAAAAAAGCCATTCCCATTACGTTTGTTGAGTGGGGAAGTGAGAAAATTGTGTGCACACTTTGGGAAACTGGAGATAGACAGCCGTCAGTCTAAAAAAATAGAAAGAGAGACAGCCATACATCGAGCCTACGAAATTGAAAATAGTTTGGGGTGTGTTCAAATGGTGTGTCCCTAGCATTTCCACAGGTCCATCTTGAGATTTTCGGGACCCTAAGCAAAATGGCCTGGTTAGTTGCCAGTTTGTGTGCACACTTTGGGAAACTAGAGATAAACAGTCGTCAGTGAGAGAGAGAGAGAGAGAGAAAGAGAGAGAGAGCCATACATCGAGCCTACGAAATTGAAAGTGGTTTGGGGTGTGTTCAAACGGTATGTCCCTAGCATTTCCGTAGGCCCGGTCTAGAGATTTCCGGGGCCCTAAGCAAAATGGCCTCATTTATTTATATACTCTTATTGTTGTTCCATATGAAACACAAGAAAGTTTTGTAGTTCAGTGGCGTGTTGCTCGAACATTGGAGCTCTGCACCCTTGAGCTGTCAACGTGATGCCTTCTTTTTTTTTTTTTTTTTTTTTGTAAAAGTTGAAAAAAAGTACGTGTGAAATCTAGAGAAAGTAGGAATCGAAGTCTTCATGGATACACAATGCGAACCCAACCACCGCTGCTGACAACGTATTTGTAAAACTCTCAACACACATAATATATAATATTAATTATGATCTTATATGTAGGGACCCTTTTATTGGACCGAAAACTGGAGGCCCTAGGCGACCGCCTTGTCAGCCTATGCCCAAGGTCGGCATTGCATTTCTGCTATGCAGACTCATTTCTTAACTTCTTGTATTTTGCTTTTTATATTTTTTATTTTTTAAATTATGGCCAAAATGCATAATATTATGACTTCATTGAGTAATTTGGAAATGGGTGCAGAATGTGAGATATACTTTATCCAAAATTCATTCTGTAGGTCTTTTGTTAAGTAAAATATAAAAAATGGTGAACAAGAAGTCAAAAACGCATTTCCCCTTATCTCTCACTTATTTTTTCCAAATCCAAAAACCAAAGGGTTCTGCTAACGCGTGCCTAATGGGCACACAAAAAGAATGCAAGCAAATAAAAAACACACACTCCAATAAATTTTTTTACACTTTTCAATATATTTTCACATATCTGTATACACTTTTCCTACATTTCAATGCGCTTTTTCAACCTAATAGGCACATGTTAGCATTTTCCAAATAAAAATGTAGGAGTACTAAAAAAATTGCAATCCAAACAATCCCGAAATTGCCCACCCGTGTGATCAGTTGACTTGGACGACGATGATGTAATCGCGTACATATTGATGTCATTCGATGACACCTAGCCTGGGGCGGAAAACGAAAGTGATCTCTTTTTATTTTAGTATGTATGCAGTGTGTTTTGGCCTAAAAAGTTAGTTGACTTATTTTTTCGTCTATATTTGATTATTTTTTTCTTGTTTTTTAGTTTTGCATTTAATTTTTGTGTATTATTGGTTCGTCTTGACAAGAAGAATAAAAAAAGTAAAAAATTATGATCAAATCGTAAATTTTTTGGAATAAAGACAAAAATAAGTCAAAATGATAGTTTTTTTTACACATTTTTCGATCTTATTCAAAAAATTGAAAGTTCTAGTCATAATCAATAATACTAAAAAAAATCAATGCAAAACTAACAAACGCCAAAAAAAAAAAAATCAAATAAAGACAAAACAAAAAGTAAAGTTGGCTTTTTAAGCCAAAACACCATAATTTTTTTATTCAAGAAGAGAAAATCCTGACATATTTATAATTTTATGTATCTTAGGAGTTTTTTTTTTGGGTAATTAATATCTTAGGGATTAGGAGAAAGGAAAATAGGACAGAAATCGCAACACTCTCCACCACTTCATTTCACCAACTAAGAGTATCCTCATCAGCCTCACAAAAAAAAACACCAAATTTAACTCAAAAACACATTTATAAATTAGCAAGCCACTTTATCAAAAACTCACAAAATCAGACTCTCTATTTTAACTTTACTATATTAAACTATTCCCCTCAAATCTAAAAAAAAAAATTCTCCCTAAAACTAAATCTCCCCACCTGGGGAGATGTACCCGGTCAGAAGCAAAGAAGAAGTGGACCCCAGCATTGACATTTCTCCCCCACAGCCACACACACGTCGCCAGCATTGACATTTCTCCCCTTCTGCTGTGTACATGAAGAATTCTTGTCTGCCTTGCATGCTTTACGGTGCTGTAGGTGATGCAGGACGAACTAGCAACCTAGGGCCTGAGGCTGCAACAACCGGAAATTAAAAAAAAAAGCTAACTGGTGCGTGAATAGTACCGCACCAAATTTGGTGCGGTACTAGGGCCTTGTTTGGGTAAAAATCTTAATCCGGTTTTTTGGTTTTTTGTCAAATAATCCAAAAAACCTGTTTGGTTTTTTCTTAAACTTAATCCAAATTATTCCCTCCTTTGGCTAATAATCCAGATTATGGATTATTGGATTATTCGTTTGTCCTTATTCAAAAAATTTTGAGTTCTGACCATAATTTTATACTTGTTAGATTCGTCTCGTCGAGAGGAATCCAGAAACCACAAAATCTTAATGCAAAACTAACGAATGCAAAATTTTTTTGAATAAGGACAAACGAATAATCTGGATTATTGGATTATTACCCAAAGCACTCTGGTTTTTTGGATTAAGATCATTACCCAAAGCACTCTGGTTTTTTGTACCCCAAAAAACCAATAATTCGGATTAAGTTTTTTAGCCAAACGAGTATAGCAAAAAAAATTTTGGTGAGGGAAAGTAGAAAGGCTGATTTTGGTAGGTTTTTAAGAGATTGGCTCTCTATTTTAGCCAAAAAGCTAATTTGGCAATGCTGATGAGGATGCCCTATGCTATACGGCAACTTCGCTAAAATGGCACTCAAAGTTCAAGAAAATTTTCAGTGCAAATAAGGTACTGCACACGTGGTGCCCGAGCATGTATCTCAGTCGTCCAAAAGTATTTTGGATGACCCAGATTTCTCCCTCCCTCCCTCTCTCGCTATAAAATCCAGACCGTCCAAAAGAATTTTGGACGGCCGAGATGCGCTCCCGGATACTGCCACGTTGTACCCAAACGACACCCAAAATTTTCTCCCAAAGTAAAGTTCCTATGAGCTTCTCCAACGGGTAGCCAGAGTTCCGCCCAGAGTCAAAATTGACTATAGGGAGGGTGCCTCCCATCCTCTTGAATGGAATGAATACAAATCTGAGGCAATAGCCCTCAGCCGTTTTAGGAGACTTGCACAAGCAAGTTGCAGTTGTGTTCTACCTCCTCTGACTACTTGTATTGAATTCTGTCAAGTGTGGTGGAGGAATAGTCCCCTGGACTTTGCCTATAAAATAGAGCTTTAGCAAAATATCACTGAGTGGAGGAGTGTGAGAAAACACTACTGGTTAAGTTCCTGTCCTTTTTTTTAGAAGAAATTGTTCCGGTTACTGCTGTGGAGTATCATTTTGGAGAACCACGTAAAATTCGTTTGTCACTAGGTTTGGTCTACATATGTACTATCTGTTTGTGTGTTTGTGGATGTTTGGTTCAATAACACTTCTTCTCTAGAATGATCGAAGGAACCAATGGCCAGGATAAACTTACCTGAATGATCCAATGACTAAGATTTATCCTAATTTGTTATCTGATGATTGTGATTGGAATATATGGAAAAGTAGTTTGTGCTGAAAAGTTAGTTAAAAAAAAAGTGGTGAGAAATTAGTTGGGTTAGAGCATCCTTTTGTGGCTCTCTACCAAACCCCCAAAATAAGCCAAAATCAGGCTCACCAAATAGTTGATCAAATTGGTTAAGTTTCTAACTTTGCTACAGTACCGCACCAAATTTGGTGCAGCACTGTTCACTCACCAGGGAACTATACACACACTGTTCATGCACTATTCAAGTACTGTTTAATTTTTTTTTTTTATATTACTTTTGGGGAGTAGGAGTAGAAAGAAAGAATAGTTTAATGCAGTAAAGTTAGAATAGAGAGCCTGATTCTGTGAACTTCTGTAAAAGTGGCTTGCTAAATTGTAAAAGATATTTTTGAAGTTAAATTTGGTGAAAAATTTGGTGCTCCAGATAAGGATGCTCTTATATGGCCAAAATTTGACTGTCACCATCAGACGTACTGTAGCAAGTCAAATTATAAAGTTTGGCTCCAACCATCAGAAATGCAAATTTGAGTGTCCCCATCGAAAGCATTGTAGCAAGTCAAATTATAGGTTTGGCTCCAACTTGGAAATGCTGTTAACAAGAGTGCAACCGGTAAATGCATTTGGAAAATCAAATTATAGAATACGTATAGTAATGTACACAATAGTTTTAGTGATATGGACGCCTTTTTAAATTATGCATTCTCTTGTTCCTTTTTGTGAATGCATATAAGATCTATGGCCAAATGCCTAAAAATTAAAGACAGCTGAGTCAAGTGTTGAATTATTCAAGTTCATGCTTAATTTTATTCTTAACTAGCAACAGTCTATTGAGTCATGTACTGGATCGTCCATTTTTCATAAGAGGTTGAAAGAAGCTTCAAAAAAAATAAAACTTAACCTTGGAACTTGGTTTAATTGGGTGAACGGATGAATTTTGTGAGAGTCAAGGGCAATTTCGAGTGCATAACACCACCACTATAACAACAAATCAAAAAAGAAATTATCAATCCTTTTGTCGTAGTCCGAATCAAATCAAACAAGAGAGGGTATTACACACTTCACTGCTAATACGTACCTCTCTCCTCATTATCAATCTCAACTTCAATCCCCCGTACTATGAATCCCCCACAATTTTACAACCAGCATCGAACGAGGCCTCTGAGCATTCACATAATAGGTGTCACTCCTGTTTTTTTGAGAAGTAGAAAGAAGATTCATAAAACCATTAAAACAGTACATCAAGTCTAGACATCCAAAATAACCAAACAACACAACAATACACAACATAAGACACTAAACAGAGGGTTGATTAGCTAATCCATCACGGGTGTCCGGGTGAGGAATAAATCTCGCCAGAGCATGCTTAGCAAGCAAGTGAGCCCGCTGAACTTCCTGGCGTGCAACCTTTGAAATCCTACAAAAAGACAGCTTTGAAACTTCTGCTGCCAAGTTGCGTAACAAAAAAGTGTCATGATGGTGACACTCAACCCTCCCTGCTATCTGCATTACGGCATTAAAACAATCAGAAAAAGCATAAACCACATTGTAATTATGATTTAGAGCCCATTTAATTGCTTGAATTTCTGATTGAATTGGCGAGGCACTATACGTAGACAGGGTTTGTTGTGCGAATAAGGTCCCATCCGGACTAGCCGTAAAACCTAGGCCACTCCAAGCATTTCCCTCTTTCCAAGCCCCATCCTCATGGAGAAAACAGGCACGGAGAGCTAAAACAGAGTTAGAGTCTTGCTGAATAATAAAAGATGGATTCTTGGAACTAGAGGTAGATGCAGTTTGAGTAGGCTCTGAGCAGAGTCCTTAGCCATTCCAATGGTAGAATCCACATTGAACGGGAGACTCGAGAAAACCAAGCTATTTCTATTCTTCCAGATAGCCCAAAGTATAGAAACAAAATAAGAAAATCTCCTCTTATATCTATAGAGCTGAATGATCCAATCTAGAAGTCAGTTTGAGAAGAAAAAATCTTGTGAAACGCCCAATGAAGAACTTGGAAAATCACTAGCATCCCAGACTGAAACAGACTGCGGACTAAGACAAAATAAATGCTCAATAGATTCCTCCAACTCTCCACAAAGAGGACAAGTTGCGACGATATTATGGAGGCGAGACGCAACATTTTTTCGAACCGGTAAGACTCCTCTCAAGCATTTCCATATGAAAACCTTAATGCGCTCTGGCAAGTCAAGATTCCAGACATTAAAGTCTTTATAATACCACTCAGAGGAAACAGGAGATGGCTGGCTGGCACGATGCATATCATACAGAGATCTGTATCCTAATTTAGCACTATACTTCCCAGAATTGGTGAATGGCCAAATAAGCTGATCCGGGCAGTTGGCATTCGGAAAACGGATTTAGCTAAAACTTTCGGGATCAGAAAATGCGGAATAAGGTCCATAACTCTATCCACATTCCGTACTTACCCATTAGTTCCCTCATTCAGAAGAAAAGAGACCATGTGAGAATCAGTGCCAGAGAGGTTTATCCAGCCCAGGAATCCATTTGTTTAAATAGAAAGCCTAGCACGGTGGTTAGTGCACTTCTAACTATATTTGTGGTGTCACTCCTGTTTAAATAAGATGACTTTCGAAACCCATCATGAGGAGGAATAGGCCAAGTCATTTGGTTCAAATACCAATCGCCTCTTGAGCCAGAGTGACGGGCTCTCATGAAGGAGAAAAACTTGGCATCCGGCTAGGGTACCGCCACATGGTACCCATCGCCGCATCCGAACCGTCCAACATGTTTTGAACGGCTCAGATTTGTTGGGGTAAATTTGCCCCCATGTTTGGATGGCTGGGATGCAACGACAGTGGTACCCGTTTGGCATGCAAGTTTTTCTCCAAACGAAGTAGCCAAATAATCAGGCTTCATTAAACAAAACAATCCCCAGAAACTTCATGAAAACAAACCAGCATCCGTCACTACTATCAAGTATAGATTCCAGAGATGATAGGCAAATCAGCTTCAATGTAACAACGATGGCTAACTCTAAACATTTTCGAGTCACAAAATCAAATAGTTCCATTTTCTGGTAATCCCCTAACATTCAGAACAAACATGAAATTATAGCAACTTCAAACTAACACAGAAACTACGTCCCAATGTCTTCAGAAGCTTCTGTAACGGGTTCGCGTCTATTGTAGTATGAAATTTGCAGATAGTGACGCATATCACATCCTCCAAAATTTTCAAGAACGAGATCTTTCCCTCTCCACAGGTGAACGACTGCATCAACAGTCAAAAAAGAAACACGTTCAGAGCATAATTAAGGGGGAAAATGGCAAGAGATCCCAACAATTTAATAATATAGTATTTGAAAATGAGAGTGCCACAGCAGCAGAACAATGCGAACCTCCCATATCGCTCCTGCACCGGGCTATCTTCTGCTTCATCAAATTTTGGACTATCTCTCAGTTCATGCTTGGCATCTGGGCTTGGGCTACGCCGGTAGTCATCAGGACTGACCCTCTCTCTTTGTGGGCTTGGGCTATGCCGATAGCCATCAGGACTGATCCTCTCTCCTTTAGGGCTTCGCTTGTGGGCCCTGTGACCACGATCATAATCAGGACTCACAACCCTCTCTCTTGGGCTGGGTTCAGGGCCATGATTATCAGGACTAGGCCTCACTCTTCGTGGGCTGCGGGTCCGGCCGTGGTCATATTCGGAATCAGCCCTTTCCCTTTTGCGTGGACTCGTATTGGGTCCACTGTGACCATAATCGGGACTGGCCCGGTCTTTGCGATAGGGACTTGGGCTACGGCCACGACCATAATCAGGACTAGCCCTCTCTCTCCGATATGGGCTGGGCGACCGTCCTCTGTCTTGAGCCCTCCTTCCGGGCGACCTATCGCGGCTTCTATCAGGACTGTATCCATTTCGCCTGTCGTCGTCGTCTTTGATTGCAAACTCCACTGAAATAACCCGATCCATCAGCTTGCTGCAAATCAGAATAGCACACACTGACACAAGTCACCCAAAGCTACACTGAAACTCAAAATAGATCCCATGGCAGAACGTACATATCTAATAAAAGCAGCTCCTCAAAAGATTAATCAAACCTCAACACTGCATTTTGATTACGGAAAGGGCAGTCAAGGGAAGTGTTAAGTCACAAGGGAAAGGAAGGAGAGTAACTTTCTTTCGTTTGGTCAAACCAAGCGATAACAACGGGGAGGTGTATACTGCATTTTTTCTATTGTTTACAAATAGATAACATTGAAAACATTATTTACAGTACAGATGGGTATAATTGGTATTCAAAAAGTTAAACAAAAGACACCAAACTTCCCTTTCCTCTCAATTTTTAAGGGGCGAATAGAAACAGAAGAAAAGGCTGAAAATGCTAATACTCTCTACCCCTCACAACCACTCCCTTTCCCACCCCCTACTAAATATGGTACTCCAAACATGCAATAACTACTTTTTCCCCTCCTAATCTCCACTCTCCATTCCCTCCCATAAATCCAAATGGAATGCAAGGCAGAAGAGATCAAGTTACAAGATAATTAGATGCATAGATGGCACAATAAGGAAACCCTAGATGTTTATGAAGATAAAATCACCTCATGTTTGTAGCATCCAATGCCCGGCGGGCATCCTCTTCTGATTCATATTGAATGAATGCAAAATTCTTTCTAATCCTCACATTCAGTATCTTCCCGTATGGATCAAAGTGCTTTTCCAAGTCCCTTGTCCTAGTATGATATGGGTCAAAATTAATAACAAACAAGGTCTTCGATGGTCTTGAATTTGTTGAAGATCTTCTAGAATCCACGGGCCGCCTAATGCCACGTTCTTGCTGAAACCAAAGAAAAAAGATAGCGAGACGTGTTACATAGAAGATATAAATAATTGTGTGTGCGCGCGCGCGTGTGAGAGAGAGAGAGAGAGAGAGAGAGAGAGAGAGCAACAAGAATGATCAAAATATTATTAGCCAAGATGCAATACCTTTGTCCATTCAACACGAAGACGGCGCCCCTTTCTACCATATTCAAATCGGTCAAGACCTCGAATTGCATCCGCTGCATCTCTCTCATCCTCCATATAAACGAAGGCAAATCCTATTGACAGAGTACACTATAAAAATAAGAAAGAATACTTCCATATTTGGAGGAAATTCCAAGTTAAGGATCCTTCCTTGCAGGGATTCCGTCATAGAGAGGGAATTTCTTCTTCAGCACAAGTTCAAATCACCTAGAATTACACCAAAACCAATTTTGACCCCTTGTGAAATCTAGGGCCCCCTCCCCCCCTCCTTTTTCCCCCAACCCCAAACTACAATCTAGAAACTATTAACCAGTAAAATCAGTGACAGACCTTCGCAATGATTTAATTGATGTCAAGAACAAGAATCCAAAGGTGGATGTCACATGTTAGGCTAACGAATGAAAATGTGCCTTCTCCATCATTATTCTGCTGCCTCTGCTTTGAGGACGGCATGATTTTTACGTGGGAACATGTCTGAAATGGAAACTGGGCAAAATTCGTGAGGAAATGCAATGGTGTCTGAGGCAAAGATGGGATGGTGATGCCATAGTGGATCTGTGGGAACAAGAAGAGGAAGCTCGTCACAGCCAGAACATGGAACGCTGAAAAGCCATCCATCAGATAGGAAGTGTATGAACTTTCCGAGGTGATCCTGCACCAAAGAGTAAGTTACTGGGGTTTAACACTTTCCAAAATATACTTTTCTTTCGTCCTCAAAATATATCTTCACACTTGCAGGGGAAGAATGCGGTGCTGATGAGGATGACCGGATGATATCCCAATCATAGACATGGAAAGCAAGGAGAGGAGCTTTTCCCAATCAGAATGAAATTGCTCCGATAGCGTTCACGTCCTCAGATGATTTTCATTAGATAACTTTATAAGGTAATTTTTACTCATAAACGTGACCTCAGAAAATGAAATAAATGGTTAAGCGTATTACCTGTAAAATCATAACCATGCACAAGGATTCAAAACTTACCCAATATCACGGTCCTTAAGTACAGCTTCATTTTAGCATCAGGCACAAAAGGTGAATTCTAATCTATCAAAACTTTGAAATTGAGATGAGACTACCTCATATTTTCTCAACAAAAAGATTCTGCTCTTGCCCACTACTCCAATAGATATCGGACAAGTCGCTATTTGCATTATGTACGTGAAGTCTTAGTCACATGACTCGCATATGAACAAGGTAATGCATTGATTCCGAAAAATTATCCTCTCCACACTTTATATTGACATGTTTGTCACGAGTTACTACAGAGGCCGGTTCAAACATCAATGCTAAACTTTGTCGAGCCATTTTTTCACTTAACTCGTTAGAATGAGCATTAATGGGCTGACCTTTGGAACTTAACTCACTTAGAATCAAAATACAACAATTCAATGGCTTGACAGTCAAGTACCTGATTACGACAAAACACAACCAGAATGTAAAACAAAGTATAACCATAGAAGGCACCAATTAACAAGTCAAAAATAAAGTCCAACAAAGCAACGACAATCTAAGGTGCGAATTAAAAGAAGTAAGGCGAAATTACCAGACTTCATATCCACTCTCTCAACCCTTCCATATCTCCTAAAAAGTCGCTCCAGATCTGATTGTCGTGCCTCAAAGTCAAAGTTTCCACAGAATATGGGCCTCATTTTACCTACACAGTAAGAGGAAGCATTTTGTAAGCTTTGAAGCACAATGAATAATGCAAGAGAAAACATCAAACTAAAATTAAAAATTCTGCCAAACTAGGATTATTATGGTATGATTTTTTCTTTGTACGATCATGAAGAGTCAAGGACCCAATACAAGAAAAATTAGCAGCAGTTCCGGTCGCAGATTAATATTATTCTGCAGGCTTTACTATATCGCTGAGTTGAAGATAGTGCTTGGATTGTGCCTTAATATCTTGGCTCAATTGCGTACCTTCTCCACTTGACCCAAAAGAAAGAGTGCAAAATCACAGATGCAAAACATTGCTCATCGCCATCAGTTCTTTTTTGGATCTTTTGAAGTATTAAAATCCCAAAGAAAACCCAAGAAATAACGTTTTTTGAGCTCTAAATTTTGAATGAAATTAATCATCTAACCACAAGATAATATAACATGAAAATCCCGAAGAATCATGAAAGAAAGTTTTAAATTACAGGTTCGACAGGTATCATTTTTTTCAAATCTAACTTCTGATATGCGGACGCGGCGACGTAATTCAATACGTCCACCCAATAAAAGGAGGCCTCAAAAACTCCATTTAAACTATTTCCCCAAATTGAACATTTTCCTGGGCTTCAAAAAATTTTGTACCCAATGCTAATCAAGTAATCAACCTTACACCAACGAAAACACGACTCAAATCAATCATCAAATTTGAATAAAAAAAACCTAGATTGGAACCCTCGAAGTTTTTTTCACACATAAAAACAGCCCTATATTCACCTAATTACGCACAGTTGTGTCTGCTTGTAGCGAAAACGAAAGGATCGAAGCTGCGTACACAATAAAACTCGAGCAACAGCGAGATCTAACACTAGCAAAAATAAAAATAAAAATAAATGGACAAGAAACAATAACCTGCGAATTTTAGAAACGGCTAACCCTAATTTTGTTCTTTACCTGGTTGAAACCCTAAGAGCGAGAGTTGAACAGAACGCGATGAGGATAAACTGCTGTGTATGTCTTTGAAAGCGATTGCAATTTTGCAAGTGCGACGAAAGTTTGCGAGTGAATCATAACCCTATTATAGCTTTTCCCGTAAACTACACTTTTACATCCTAAATTTTACTCAGTCATCCACTTTGGTCCCTCCTTTGTCCTTACGTTTAAAACCTATCTAATTTTATCCCCTAATTACTTCTATTTTTCAGTGTGGTCACCAAAATATAACCAACCACCCAAAATATAACCAACCACCAAAAATCTAACCAACCTACCGATCAGTGTACTGCATGGAATCTTTGATACATATGAGATACTTCAGCCTAAATATAAATATGAATTTTGTTCTAGGTTGTGGTGAATATGACAAAATAAATCCCGATTTTTTTTTTTTAATTTTAAACAGTAGAATTGACTTGTTGAGTGAAATTGGGTTGATACATTGTGAGATAATGACATATCCTATAAAGCAGAATAAGTCAACTTTGAAAATGAGTTAGTTTTGTGGAACATGCTTAAAGTCTCCGTAATGACTTGGAAACGCGAGGAGGGCTAGAGCATTCAAGGTGTCCATCAAGCACCAAGGACAAAACAAAACAAAAGAGGGTAACTAAAAAATAAAAATTGTAGTTCTATTTTAGATATTCCTATTATCTACTCTTAAATTACCGACTAATTACTATAAAATGAGAAAAATGGGGTTACCTTGGAAAAATTTTATTCTTCAGCTTCGTTGAAAACCTAAGGGCGAGAGTTGAACAAAAAGCGATGGGGAAAAATTATTTTACTTTTTTTTTTCTTTTTGGTACTTCGGAATTAAAGGAAAAATTATTTTACATGTAGTGGCTAATGGCACTACACTCTTATAGTGCCCAATCTGAATCATTTGTTCGGCAATTAAGGATTCAAATTATTTTACGTGTAGGATAATCGTATTTGAAAACTGGACCATCGCAAACATTTTTGGACGAGTGGGATTTGGCACTTCAAATGTGTTGCGCTTGTGGACTACAGGGATCCAGGGTTCAGTAATATCTATACGATAAGCCGGTGGTCTACCCCACACTCTATTGTAGCTTTTCGCAACTGCACTTTTGCTTCCTAAATTTTAGGAACCGGGGGAGGTGCTGCGCAGCCCCGTGCTGTGCAGCGTGCTATGCAGGCCATTTCGGCACCGTTCCGGCACTGTTTCAATGATCGGAGACGTTCACCGTGTAGAGCTCGTCGAGTACTACGAAAGTACCAAAAATCAAGTCGATCGGATATCGTTAAGTGCCTCATCGGAACACAAATAAGTTGAAAAAAATTGGAACACACATGTCTTGAAACATTAAATGAAAACCATTGAAGCCAATTTTTTCAACATATTTGTATCCCGATGAGGCACTTAACGATATCGGATTGAGTTAATTTTTTGTACACTTATAGTACTCGACGAGTTCTACGTGATGGACGTCTCCGATCGTCGGAACGGTACCGGCGCGGCGCCGAAATAGGCCCGCACAGCACGCTGCGCAGCACGGGGCTGCGCAGCACCCCCCCTGTTTCCTAAATTTTATTAGTCACCTACTCTGATTCCTCCTTATCAGAGCCACAAACGAACCAAATATAGTGTGACTAAATTGTAATTCCAAGTATTACATCACCAGCATGTGTACGATTGTTGAATTAGGGGGTGTTTGGGAGCCTACTTTTTAGCTTTTCATTTTTAACTTTTTGGCTTTTTAGATTATGGTCAAAATGTGTTTTGAATTTGAGAGAAGTGTTTGGGAGAAAAGTGCAGAATGCATTTTGTAAGAAGAGTAGTGTTTGGGAGAAAAACGTAGAATGCATTTTAACACTCATCTGTGAAGGAAAAAACATCTCATCCGTACGAAAAAAGCGAAACAGATTCTCCAAAACGTGAAAAGCTCCTCTGAGGCTATTTCTAACTTCTGTTCTCTATCTTCAAAAACCCAAACCGCATTCTCCCAAAAGCTGTTTTTGTCCTTCACCGCCAAACACCCAAAAGCCAATAAGGAGAAATGGAAAATGAAAAAAGTTACCGGCCAAATAGGCTCTTACATATTACAAATCATGAAACTCAAACAGAAACAAGTAAATCCTTTGTAGTGATAATTGGAAGCTACAACATTTACATTTTAGAGAGCGAGACACGAAGCAAAGAGCCAAAGAGAACCGGACGGAATGCAGTTGGGGGGTTGGTTTTGGTAGTAGGATAAATTATCAGGTGTTTTTCATCTCATGATTGGGTCAATGCTACATTTTGATGGGTTCAATACTTCAATAGTATTTATGAACTCCATTTCCACCATGGGTCAGGCGACCCCACAGTATTCCATGTTTCGTCCCCACTACTCGGAGGTGATTTTGGTAATTTTGTTACATTTTGATGAGTTCAATTATTTATGAACTCCATTTCCACCATGGGTCAGGCGACCCCACAGTATTGCATGTTTCGTCCCCACTGCTCGGAGGTGATTTTGGTAATTTACTCCTAAAAATAGTATGCTTTGGTTCCTCTTTGTTAACGTTGCAAACGAACTAAGCTATTTGTTAACAACTTGAGACTCGGCTTGACTTGTTTAGTCTCAAGCCGAGTTCAAGATCAATTTTTAGGCTCATTCAGGGGCTGCTAAACGACCAAGCAACTCGAGTCCGAGCTCGTGTTCATTTTTAAAAGAGTTTTTCTTCGACAATGACATAGTATATGGATTAATCATGGAAATAGGACATAAACTAATTTTTTAATGCGAAGAGGACAAATCACTCACACATTCCAAAAATGCCCCCTCTAGCCCACGAAAACCCCCAAACCTAATGAAAGTGCCTAAATCTCCAAACTTAATGAAAGTGTTTAAACCTAAATCCTAAGGTAGCTAATGAAAGTGTCTAGAACCCTAGGATACTCTACGAGAGTGCCTAAATCACTAAAACCATATAATTAGAAAGTGCACCCAAAACCTAAACCCTAGGGTACCCCATGAAAGTGTCTAAACCTAAACCTTAAGATAATCTATGAAAGTGCCTAAAACCCTAGGGTACCCTATGAAAGTGTCTAAACCACTAAAACTCTATAATTGAAAAGTGCACCCTAGGTGTCTAAACCCACCTCTAAAATTGAAAAAAGATAAATTACCCATACGCATGAGAGAGATAGAGAGAGAGAGAGAGAGAGAGACATGGTGGGGTCATCAATTTCTAATTTGGTGGGTCAGAAGACTCAGAACATTTCGTAGGATACCCTACGAGAGTGCCTAAATCACTAAAACCATATAATTAGAAAGTACACCCAAAACCTAAACCCTAGGGTACCCCATGAAAGTGTCTAAACCTAAACCTTAAGATAATCTATGAAAGTGCCTAAAACCCTAGGGTACCCTATGAAAGTGTCTAAACCACTGAAACTCTATAATTGAAAAGTGCACCCTAGGTGTCTAAACCCACCTCTAAAATTGAAAAAAGATAAATTGCCCATACGCATGAGAGAGATAGAGAGAGAGAGAGAGAGAGAGAGAGAGACATGGTGGGGTCATCAATTTCTAATTTGGTGGGTCAGAAGACTCAGAACATTTCGGGGAGAATTCCATCAATTGATAGACGAGGTGAGTCATCAATTTCTAACTTTTCGTGGTGAGTCGCTTTCAAGGGTCAGATGTCTGCATCCTTCCCAAGCACGGCTTGTTGCTCCTACTTCATGAAGGATATTTTTTCTAGTATTGTCCTTTAGCCCGCAAAATTTTTCCATCAATGTATTGGAGGCCTTAAAAATAAATTAAACTGGACTAAACACCCTTTAAAGCCTCAAACTTGGCCTTTAGGCCAATTTTCTGTTTTTAGAAACTCGTTTATGATCGGTTTGTTACATAAACAAACCAAGGTTGAACATTTTTTTTAAAGCTCGTTAAAATTACAAGGCAAGCTTGAGCAAGCTACTACTTCGCTCGTTCAACCGGTGCATAAAATTCAAGCTGCTCGAGATTGGCTCGTGCTTGGCTTGATTATAGCTTGTTTGAGATTGCTTCGGCTCATTATAAAAAGCTAAGCTCAAACATATTTTTGAAGCTCGTTAAATTATCAAACCAAACTTGATCAACTACTAGCTCATTTGGCTCGTTTATCACTCCTAGTAAACGATGTTAGGATTTTCGCAACCCCACAACACCCCTACGGATCTTGGAAACAATGAATCACAGAATAGAAAATCAAATAATCGTGCGTAATGAAAAACGGAAAAGAAACGAGACACAGATATACGTGGAAAACCTCAACGCGAGGAAAAACCACGGGAGCCACACCAGTCCACTATGAAATCGAAATCAAGAGTACAAGTCTTCTCGTAATCTCTCTGAGATTTGCGTTTTCTCTTGCCTCTCTCTGTGTTTTTCTCTGAAAATTGATAACCCTAATTACACACTAACATCGAAATAATTAGGTCGGGTCTATTGCCGAAATTACACACTAAGATCCCTCAAATATCGTTTTCGCTGCAATCCGGAGTGTGACTCCGGATTGCGGGACACTTGTGTCCCGTGGGGGCTTCCGCCCCCACCCCCCGGTACTGCTGAAGGTTGTATGCACCCCAACAAACGAGCCAAGCTCAATACTCTAAAGCTCCTCTAGGCTTGTTTTTATAGGCTCGACTCATTAACAGAGACTTGTTTATTAAATGAACCAAACTTAGCTCATTAATAGCACGACTCGTTTACAAACCAGTCAAGCTTGAACGCTAATCAAAAGTTGTCTTATTTTATCCCTATATAGTTAGTTTCTAACCAACCAAAAATCGAACTAGCCAAAGGAGATGTCATGTGCCACCAACCAAAAATCTCACCAACCTTCTGATCATGTGGACTCAATGAAATCGTTGATACGTACTCCAGCAATTATATAAATTTGATTGCTATTTTAGGTTCTGGTTAGTATATAATTTTGAGTCTTTTTGCTTTGATATTTTTTTAAGTCTTCTGTAGACTGTAATGACTCCGAGGGCGTCAGGAGGGGCCAAAGCATTCAAGCACAAAAAAACAAAGATTTGTTCTTGCTCACTTGTGATTTTTTTTGGGGTCCTAATGATAGTTATCAATTATATCATTTTTTTTTTAATCCATTTGTCATTCGTAATCTAATACATGGGGAGGAGGGAATGAGACTCGATCCCGGAATGCAGTAGAAGTCATCCAAGAGCTCTATCGCATGAGCTAGCCACCACTTGTGTAATTCATTAGGTTGCTTGCTAGCCTTTTATATATTCCTAGGAAAATAATTTTCGCATCCCTTTTCCTTATTAATGCACCTCTTTTTTTAATCTTTTAGTGTGTAATTTTATCACTAAAAGACAAGTATGAGTGCATTTACAAGAAAATGTGTTAAATCATTACCCTATTCCTATTATCTATACTTAAATTAGTCTTTGTTGCAGTTGGAGTAGTTTGTTTTTTTCCGTTATTGTCAAGTCGAGTTGTTGGTTTAGCTAGGTAATTAATTATCTTGTAGTGGTTATTTTTTCTTAGGTAATCCACCAGATTCTAATTGAGTTTTCAAAATTGAAATTGAGATCGATAAAAAAAAAATGAAGTTATTCGGCAAGAACATCTCCAGCAGATCCTTTAAATATCAAATTTTAGAAATTTTGAGGGTTCAAGTATGAAATCTGTACTCCAACAGATCCCTTAAACACCAAATAATTTCAAGTCACCCTTCAAATTAATTTCCTTAATTTAAGAAATGTCTCTCACCCGGCAAATACGAAAATATTCTTATTTTATTAGTTGATTTTACCATGTTATCCCAAACCATGCACAATAAAGTTTTTTATTTTATTTTATCGAACTTACCCATACCGATACACACACACTCATTTGTCACATGTTTCACAATAATAAACAATCATATTTTTTGTCTTTCTTTCTTTCACAAGTTTTTCTTTTATTAATTTGAACTTGAATTTTCAAAACTAACATGTTCGAGTATTTTAATATTTGAGTTCAAGACGCAAAATTTAAAAATTTATTGCATAGCAACCAATTATACGAATAATCAATTTAAAACATTGTAATTAATTAAAGTGATTAAGCAATAAACAAGAATGGTCAGTTAGATCAATAATATTAGAAATAGATTAAAATTAATACTCCTTCCGTTCCATAAAGATTATCAACTTTCACCATTCACATCTATCATAAGTTTTTTTTTAAAAATAATTTATGGCATATTTTCTATCCAGTATATATGGATCTTATTAGATGCACTTAATTTTATTTGAAAAAGCTTTTATAACCATATAAATGTTAAGAATTGCGAAATATAAACAATTTTTGAGAGATGTGAATAGATGAAAGTTGACAATATTTTTGTGGACGGAGGGAGTAAAATACTATCTATAACTTGAAGGATCTATTATAATTTATAAAAGAATCCTTCGATATTTTGAAGGATGGTAGCAAATAAGCGTATTTTCAAACCATCGTTTGGGGGGATTGACAACTAAATAAGCATAATTTATAACCATCGTTTGAGATTGTTAATCCAAAAATTAGGTTCAACGATTGACACATGATTAATAACCCCAAGGGATTGCCTTTGTGGTTAAGACTTAAGACGTAGGAGTTTTGCCTTACTAAGGTTTCAGGTTTGAAACTTCTCAGGTGTGGTCAACTTCTTTGTGGTCAATCCATATGGAGCTTTTTCACCAAATTTAATTGGGCATCCTGCAAATGGGTTGTGGAATTGGCCAAAGTTAATCAAGATGCGACTAAGATGATCCAGACACCCAAGTTAAAAAAAAGAGCATAATTTACCAAAATCACCTCGACGTATCTAGAAATTACCAATTACCCCTATCGCATAACAAATTACCACATGTCGTGATGTAGCAATTAGGAAATTCGATGGAATCTGTTTCACATCATCAAATCTTAATTTCAATGGACCAAACTGTCCTTTTGTAGCCCATGAAAAGCTATTTTCACACTTCTACTGCCTCTCACAAGCTTAAAAAAAAAAAAAAAAAGTTTTATCCATTGTAATTTGGGTTTGATGATGTCCTACAGACTCTTTCGAATTGCACAACGGCTACATCCCGACACGAAGGTAATTTGTTATGCGATAAGGCGTAATTCGTAATTTCTTAAACGTGAGGAGGCTATATCTAATTTCTAGAAACCTCTGGGTTGATTTTAGTAATTTACCCTTTAAACCAATGCGGGATTAATTGAGGGCCAAGACTCCATATGTACACGAGGGACTGAGAGAGACAAAAACTGAAAGCAACCCTGGCCACACAAATAAAGATGGGCAACAGGCAGTTTCAGGCTCGGCCTCGGCCTGAGCTTTCTGGAGCGCAAATTTAATTTGGGGCCCTCCACATTTAAAAATACACTATAATTTAAAAAAATACAAATTATTATTATTTTTTTTGGGTAATTTAGCTTGAAATTAAAAAAGGTTAATCGAATGTATAGCCAATACAAATTATTTCAAACAAAAAACTTAGAAGAATTCGAATATCGAAGTCGCAAAAAATACTTAACATTGCAATAATTAATAAGTATTACTTGGACATCGCTCTTCTTTTATTTTTAGTGGCAAATAAATCAATTGAACTTGGATAATTTAGTTTTGCTGCAAAAGACAAAAGTACAAGTCAATAAAAAAAAAAATTGCATACCTGTTGGTTGAATCAGAATCGATAGCGGAGCTACAGACGAAAGAAAGCTTAAGCCGAAATTGTAAATGATATGCTACAACTACTTTTCCCAATATATTACGTGTTAACACTTAGATCTCCTTAGTACTAACAATCTTTTCGGGTTTAATGAATTTGGGGTTGGAAACTTAGGGCACAAAACATAAGCAAGAAAGAGAGAGAAAGAGAATAAGGATATAAATGGAAGTGGAACCCGAGATTTGGGTTTTCAATTTTGACGTTTTGTTTTCTGCAGTTTTGGGTTGTGTTTGGTTTGGTTTTGAGTTTTGATTTTTGTAATGATTAGAGGAAGAAATAGGGATAATAATTAAAAAATAGGTATTAATGATTGGAGAGAGATAGAGAGAAAAATAAAAATAATATTTAAAAATAGGGGTAATAATTGAATAATAATTGAGAAAACCGGTTCTTAAGAACCAAACCAAACAAGGCCTTGAATTTTCTTTTCCCTTTTAGGATGCTCCACTTTTAGGCTTACAAAAACATTTGGGTACTTACTTCTTAGTTTTCCAATAGGCCTACTTAACTGAAATTAGTTCTGACCCTACTTACTTAGGAGGTGTTCCACAAAGTGAATTTTTTAAAGAAACTGACTTTTCACGATTTTTTTATGTAATATATTATGAGAGAATGACATATCTTAATTTTTAAAAAACACACTATTTTTTTTTGTTAGGGAACTACCCCTTTAGTATGTATTGGGCTTAAAGAACTACTCCCTCCGTCCCATATTTGTTGTCCAGTTGTACTATTTACTAGACCTCAAAAAAATAGTTATATGTTCAAATGTATAATGTTATATATATTCAATATGGATCTCGTTTTATAGCTCTCGATGAGTACTATTAAACAAAATTTTCAAAATTGTAAAAAACATTATAGATTGAAATATATAAGCAATTGAAAAATGTCACGCTTACCCGTAAACGAACAACAAATATAGGACGGAGGGAGTAATAATATACTACCATACCATAGGGACCCTTATCTTGTGGGGCCGTAAGCCACCGGTTAGTGTGCTTAACCTGAGGGCCGGGGCGGTCCCCTTTTGAACTCTTGGCCAAGAAAAGACATCTTCCGGACACCTACCCAAAAAAGCAAAAAACCCTCGTTCAGCGTACGTTGTTTAAAAGAAACAAAGGCCCACAACTGGGGAACCTGTGGCCAGCATTTGCCCACGCTGCTTTTCTTCCTCCCTTAAAATGTCCATAAAACACAAACAAATACCTTACTAAATGCAGCATGGCTAATCCTGGAAATTTGCACCAAATTGACCAAACAAAACCCACTCCTTTGATATCACTTTCTGACCCTTCTTCGTACTCAAACACTTCCCCACTTTCTACCCTCGACCCACGAGACCAACCACCCATTTTGACTTATGAAAACCCATCTCCCACCGTTACCTCGCCGTCTAGAGAAGGCGGAGGCGGCGGCGGAGGGTCGAGCGAGTTCGCGACAGTTACCTCGCCCTCATCTGGTAGCTCAAGTGGCTGGGCTAGTTCACGCGTACCTAAGTTAATCTTGGAAGAACCGAGTTCCAACTTGGCAATAACTCACGACGTTCCATCTCCCAGACACCGTCGATCACCAAGAGCAACCGTTACCTCACCAAAAGGAGGCGGATGGTCGGGGAGGCACCCGACTTATCGAGGGATACGGTGCAGGAACGGTAAATGGGTAACCGAAATGCGCGAGCCGCGTAAGTCGAACCGGATATGGCTCGGGACCCACCCGACTCCTGAAATGGCGGCAGCAGCGTATGACGTAGCGGCGCTGGCACTCAAAGGCCCCAAAGCCGTTTTGAACTTCCCAGAATCGATTCCTTCGTATCCTGTACCGGCTTCGCCGTCCCAGTCGGATGTACAAGCTGCAGCAGCGGCAGCTGCTGCGGCGCGACTACCGAGGGCCGAGACAGGGGAGGGGTTGGAACAGAGTGAGGTGAAGAATGAGGGGACGTCGTCCGGGCAAGAGTTTATGGATGAAGATGCGATTTTTGGTATGCCGAATTTGCTGGTGGATATGGCGGAGGGAATGCTGTTAACTCCACCGAGGATTAAGGTGACGCCGTCTGATGATTCCGTGGAGAATTCAGATGCTGAAAGTGATCTATGGAGTTAAGTCGCTGACTCTGTTTACAGATTATTATTGCAAAAATCTTATACGCAAGAAAGCTTATACCGAATTATACACAAAAGTGAGAATTTTTTGAAAACACGTTTTTAAAAAAACACTCACATTCTATGCATGATTCGGTATAAACTTTCTTACACATAGCATTTTTGTTATTTTTAATGATTTATAAACAAGATTTGTTTTAATGATTTAAGGATGTTTTAATGATTTAAGGATGTGGTTGTGTCATACTATATGGAATTTTCGAATTATAAAAGAGGGTTTTTTTCTTTGAAAATGACCTGCAGGCGATTCAGTTCCACGAAAAAACAAAAGAAATGCTTTAGCAGGAATTATTGTTGTTGGTTAATGCCAAATTCCTCTTTTGGCAAAAAAAATGTTATTTTAACAACAACATAATTCATGCTAAAAGAAACGGGACCGTGAGTTAAGTTATAGTAACGGAAAGTGCCACGTGTATCATTTTGATTAGGATCCAAATTCCTCTTTTAGCAAACAAATGTCATTTTAGTTTTTCCCGTTTTGTTGCGAAGCATCAAATGATTTGGCTCAAAGGAGAATAGTTTCGTCATTCGGTGACATAACAAACACCCACAACTACTTTTGACTTCCTCTCAAGCATGGTGGGTGAAAAAGCCGGATTCGGGGGCGTTTGGTGAGGGGCCGGCTCACTATGTGCAAGTGCCCTATGTGGTGAGCTCTTTTGGTCATTTTTTATTGGTTGATTCAGAATAAATTGAGATTAAAGTAAATGTAAAAAAGTTTCTCTAAGTGTAAGACTAACCAGACTGTTAATCGCCGATCAGACGGCCGATAGAGCTCACGCATGGAGTAAGCGCCCTCATTACACTCCTGTACTCTACCTAATCTGACCATTTGTTAGGCAATTAAGGATTCTTTTTATTTTACATGTAGGTTAATGGTATAAGAATCTGGACCATTGCAAACATTTTTGGACAACTCAGATGGGGCACTTCAAGTGTGTAATGCTTTTGTACACTACAGGTGGGGCACTTCAAGTGTGTAATGCTTTTGGACACTACAGAGAGTCCCAGGTTCGGGAATATCTATACGGTAAGCCTGTGGTCTACACCCCCACTCTATCATAGCTTTTCATGTAAACTACACTTTTGCTTCCTATTAAAGTTGCAAACAAAACAAGTAAAAAATACTACACACACAACATACTCACATGACTTGTGGTTCCCACACAATAAGTCTACAGGCACACTAAGTTTCACACCACAAACCACACCAATACGTGGGCTCCCCAGTTTTCTAATTAAAAAAAAACACACACATAAAATGAAACTGATTGGGCTCACACCTCTATTACGGTTCCAAACAGAGGGAGAGACGAAGACGACGAAAGAACCACCCAGCCCCGCCGCCGACGTCCCCACAGCAGGCAACCACCAGCACTGGCGGCCACTACAGCCCCAACGCGTCCCCATTCCGCCCCGACGCCATATTCAGATGCGCCCCGACGCGATCCGACGCGGTATCCACCTCTGAGGTCTCACTCTATTTCTCTTCAACACTTAAATGCTGCTCTCTCTCTCTCCAGAACCCTGAATTTTTCTTAGCAATCAAACCCTAAATGCTTTGGAATGTTAGAATAAATGTATAGGCTGGGAAAGAAAAGGAAACCGTTCAACAAGATACTGAATGAAGAAAATGTTACAAGAAATGTAAAAAAAATGGGGAAAACACATAGATTCAGAGGATTAATAACAATGGAAAGCACTTGAGGTGATTAATAAACTTCAATCTTCAGGGTTACCCATGTAAGGCCAGCAGAAGCACTCCCAAGGAGAATCATCAGTAGAAGTATCCACGATGGCAATGTGTGCCACCACCAAAAACGTCATTAGGAGTAGCATGAAGCATCAATACAAGTAGCATCAATATCACATCAGCATTCTTCCTCCCAGCATTAGTAACATCAGTAAAAAAATCTCCCAAATCAGTGGCATTAGTCGTGACAGCAGCAGCATTAGATACTCCAAGTACATTGATCAAATTACATGATGTTCTACACTTATCATCTTTGTCTCACCAATTTTTTCAAACCAACTGGTATTGCAGGAAAACAAGGACAAATTCATAAACTGAAATTCCAAAATGCTACATCAATTTAGGGTTTAATTTCTAGGACCAATTTAGGGTCTGAGAGAGAGAGAGAGAGAGAATGAGAAAAAGTCACAACTTAGGGTTTTTGAAATTCTAAATGCAACAACAATTTAGGCTTTAATTGCTAGGAACGATTTAGGATTTTCAAGAGAGATCGAACACCGTTGACGAGAGAGATAGAGAGAGAGACCTTCGTGGTGGCTACGGCTTGGGGTCGCGTCTGGGTTAGTTGGGTTGCTACATGCTTTGGTGGCCGCCGGTGGTGGAAGACCATATGGCGTCGGGGCTGGTCGCCGGTGGTGGAGGACGTCGGCGGCGGGGGGCTGGGTGGTTCTTTCGTCGTCTTCGTCTCTCCCTCTGTTTGGAACCGTAATAGAGGTGTGTGCTCAAGAAGTTTCATTTTGTGTGTGTGTGTGTGTTTTTTTTTTTTAATTAGAAAACTGTGGGGCCCACGTATTGGTGTGGTTTGTGGTGTGAAACTTAGTGTGCCTGTATACTTATTGGTTCCCACACAAGTGTGAAGTGGGTTGAAGTGTGTTTGGGACCCACATGTTATGTTATGCATGTTGTGTGAGGAGAAAACATTCTTTATATCGGCGGTATAAGCTAAAGTTTTCTTCAAATTTATTCTATTGGGCCATTTTGACATATGGCGCAATAGAATAGATTTGGAAAAAATTTTAATTTTTACCGCCGATGTAAAAAATATTCTTTGGTGGCGTAAATGGCAATATTTCATAATTGGAAGCTACAACATTTACATGTAGAGTGCGAGACACGAAGCAAAAGCCAAAGAGGACGGAATGCTGCTGGTTGGTTGGTTTCGGTAGTGGGATAAATTATCAGGTGTTTTTCATCTTATTATTGGGTCAATGCTACTTTTGATGGGTTCAATTATTTATGAACTCCATTTCCTCCGTGGGTCAGGCGACCCCACGTCAGAGGTGATTTTGGTAATTTATCCCTGAAAAAAAAAAAAAACTGACACGTGATTAATTGAGGGCGAAGACTCCATGGACAGGAGGGAGTGACAGAGACAAATACGGAAAGCAGGGCCACAGGAAAAGGCAAAAAGAAAGAAGGGTAACAGCCAGGTGCTAGCTTGCAACCGCACCCAAACCGTGTGCCCACCCGCGGACCTCCCTCACCTACGACTTGCCAATAATAGACATCCAGACCCGTACCCAAAAAAAACCCAAAAAACACTAACGTTCACCCTACGGCGTTAGTTACCAAAGGGCCCACAAAATTGTGGGGCCGCGATTTGCCCATGCTCTTTTTGGACTGAAAACTCGTGTGCCCACTCATGGACATCTCTCATCGGAAACCTGCCTTTATGCAAAAATGAATGGGTACATATTGCCGAGTTTACGTGGTATCCGAACGCTGCATCCGAACTGTCTAAGACCGAAATGGGCAATTGAATACGCAAACATGGGTACCATGTGGTACCCGTTCAGCAATGAAAACTTGCACCCTTTTACAACTTGCCAAGAATAAACATCCAGACTCTGCACCCAAGAAAGCAAAAAAACACTGACGTTCACCCTACGGCGTTAATAGCAAAGGGCCCACAAAATTGGGGGGGCCGCGATTTGCCCACGCTATTTCCCTTGGTTTTCTACCCCCCTTAAAATGTCTAAAAAAACACAAACAAATACCTTGCCAAATGCAGCATGGCTAATCCTGGAAATGTGCACCAAATTGACCAAACAAATCCCACTCCTCCTTTCAACCCATCGCATTCTGACCCTTCTTCAAACCCTTCCCCTCTCTCCACCCTCCACCCACAAGACCAATCTCCCACTTTGACTTGTGAAATCCCATCTCCCAAAAACCCTCTTCAGCCACCCATTTCCACCACCGTTACCTCCCCGTCTAAAGGCGGTGGCGGTGTAGGGTCGAGCAAATCCGCAACAGTTACCTCACCTTCATCTGTTAACTCAAGTGGCAGGGCTGGTTCACGCGTACCTTCGTTAATCTTGGAAGAATCGAGTTCCAACTTGGCAATACCTTCTGAAGACCCATCTCCCAAACACCGTCAGTCACCCAGAGCAACCGTTACATCACCGTCGAGAGGAGGCGGCGGATGGTCGGGGAGGCACCCGAGTTATCGAGGGATACGGTGCAGGAGCGGGAAATGGGTATCGGAAATACGCGAGCCGCGTAAGTCGAAGCGGATATGGCTCGGGACGCACCTGACTCCTGAAATGGCGGCAGCAGCATATGACGTGGCCGCGCTGGCACTTAAAGGTCCTGACGCCGTTTTGAACTTCCCCGAATCGGTTCATTCGTATCCTGTACCGGCTTCTCCGTCCCCATCGGATGTATGCGCCGCAGCAGCTGCAGCTGCTGCCGCACGACTACCGACAAGGGCGGAGGAAGGGGAAATGGTGGAACAGAGTGAGGTGAAGAATGAGGAGGTGGGTTCTGATAATACGACGTCGTTGTCCGGGCAAGAGTTTATGGATGAGGATGCGATTTTTGGTATGCCGAATATGCTGGTGGATATGGCGGAGGGGATGCTGTTAAGTCCGCCGAGGATTAAGGGGCCGCCCTCTGATGATGCAGTGGAGAATTCAGATGATGAAAGTGATCTATGGAGTTAATTAGGTGACTCTGTTTTGGGGATTATTTCTAAGTAATGATTTATAAACAGGATTGTTGTATACAAAATTTATCTAGAAAGGATGTGCTTATGTTTGGTCAATTTTGTGTCAAATTTTTTGGTGACTACATGTGGAGCCCAGCTCAACGAGAGAAATCGAAATCAGGTAAAATTATGACTTTTACCCAAGATAATTATAACTTTATAAGCTGTCATTTTTTTGGATATTTCTTAAAATATCTAGGTAAAAGTTATAATTTTATCTAATTTCGATTCTTCAACCAACAAAAAAAAATTTCTTAAAAAAATTTCTTAAAATATCAAATTTCTTAAAAAAATTTGAAAATTTGTTTCTAGTCTCTCTTTAACCAACAAAAAAAAAAAATCATGATTAAAGAAAAGAAACAGGGGACCGTGGGCTAATGTACGGGGAAAGTGCCAAGTGCATAATTTTGATTAGCCAAATTCCTCTTTTGGCAAAAAATGTTAATTACAGTTTTTCCCATTTTTCTTTTCAAGGAGCAAATGATCTGGCTCAACCGAAGAATTGTTTTGTGACAAAAACTAACACCCACAAGTCCCTTTGACTTCCTGTCAAGCATATGCTTTTAGGCATCAAAATTTGATAAAATCAAGATAGGATTTTATCAAATAAGGAAGATATTTAATAAAATCGCAGCTTTTTTTTTTATTAAAAAGACTGAGATTTTATCAAATCTGTTCCTCATTTGATAAAATCAGGGTTGATTTTATTAAACCTTGATTTTACGGTTGATAAAATCCCCCTTTGTATTGGAGCTTTATGGATTCCTTATCCTTTTCTTAATCTTCCTTCAATATTGTCGGTCAAAGCAAGGGATGATTTTGTCTTGACCTTGGAAAAGTGGAGCTCCAGCTTTGACAATATGGAGAGATTATTAGATGCCCCGGGCGGTCGGGCGCATTTGGTAAATTAGTCCATTTCATTCTGGAAAAGCAAGGTGTATGAATTTATTCGTATAGCCAGAGTTGTCTACTGCTCTCCATTACTATTACGAAAAGAGAAAGACATGTAAATCTTGAAATGAATCTTTAATGACCGTACATCTAAATCCTTTTAATCAGAGAGAGATAATTGTCTCCGTTATTGCAGTTCCTTTGAAAATAAGAGAACCGCACATTGTGTTGATATTCATATACTTTATCTTGTGTCTTACCATAATGTGTAATGGTAAAAAAACATGTGCATGTGATTAACATGTGTTGTGTTAACAGACTTTTTATTATATCAGCCATAATGATGTCGATTAAAAAAAACATGATCTATGCTACATGTGCATGTGATTTGGCAAAATAAACCATTTGATAAATGTTTTTTTTTTTGTCTTTATACAAAAAAAAAATTGCATTAATTTGTTAGTTTTGCGTCAAATTTTTCTTTTTTTTTTGTGAATTATTGGTTCATCTCGATGAGAGGAATCTAAAAAGTAAATAATTATTAACTACAATTAAATTTTTGTGAACGAAGACGCAAATAATTCAATAATCCACAAAAATTTAAATTATTTTTGTTTTTAGGGAACTTTTTAAATGTTTTTATAATAAATTTTGACTTTCTAAATTTCTCTTGTCACGACAAATCAATAATCCCTAAAAACTCGACGCAAAATTAACCAATACAAATTTTTTTGAATAAAGACAATTTAGTGGTTGGATTTTCTTTTGGTAACCTGGGAGCCCGTTCTAGAACAAAGGCCACACGTATTGGTGTGTTTGGAACACGTGGTAGGGTAGGGAAAGTGAGAGAAAATAAAATAAAGAGAGAGAAAGTGAGAGAAAAGTGGGAGAAAAATTTCACTATTCACAATCCTTAAATTTTTTAATTTTTCTCTTCTTTCTCTCCAAATCAAACTTTCCTTTTTTTTTTTTCCTCTTAATTTCCCTGAGTTCCAAACACACCCTAATAATAAATCGTTTTTCGTTTCAGGTCTAGACTAGATGTACAAAGAGGACCCAGCCAACCGTCCATTCCAATGTGGTGTGGTCCATCGTTTCTAATAAAATCTAAAACCACTGGATGGTCTTACGACTCCACCTGTTTGGATGCCGTGAAAATCTGAAAGAAAAGCCCCCACTTAACACGGAAACGATGTGGTAATCCTCTTGTCCGTATGAATGATGTGGTCCAAAATTTCCTCAACCCTACCAACCGTGTGGGACTTTAGAGTTGAGACTAGTCACATCTTTCCTTGATATTAACTAAAAATGCATGTTCAGGGCATCGTATTAATTATAATCGTGAAATTTTTTTAATCGATAATCTTGCTAAATTAAGACATTCATTGAAGATTAGAATTTTATAATGCATACTTTTTATAAATAAAAAAAAAAGATCAAAAAAATGAGCACACAATCTTAGAGAAAACTTTTAGAGCATGGTTTACCTTCACATTAATGATAAGTCTTTAGAATGTTTGAGATGGTTTTATGGATGACTTTCTTAAAAATGTTTCCCATGACGATTAAAAATAAAAAAAAATCAAAAGATAGATCTCCGAATAAACAAATAATTTATAAACTAATAATTATGCATGAACCAGCTAACGGAAGTTGAAGCAAAAAATTAACTCTACATTTTTTATTTTTGAGATATGTATGAGTGTGTATGCTAAATATAGTATTATATTACATAATTATACTAAATATATAATATCATTTTTTTTTAGTTTTGAGTGGGGGCAGTGACCCCTCGTGCCCCTCTTTGGATCCCTTCCTGCCAGCTTGAATACATTCAACTAATGTTAGGAGATCAATCCCATTCATTTACTAGCAGGTGACCCCTATTTAAAGCCAAAGTAAGCTCTTTATGAACTGACTCTAAAACATTTGATAGCACCTTAGAGAGGCTTTGAACTTAAGACTTTAAGCAAGAGCAAACTACTAAGTCCCAATCTTTACCGTCCCATAATCTCATTGAGTTGTAGGACACTCATTTTGTAGGGTTACTTTTGGAACATGGGCATCTGTGACTTATCTTATTCAGTTTTAGGAGACTCAGAATTGTGGGGTTTCTATGAAATCGGGAGCGTGTTGTTCCTACATAGTAGGTGTTTGATACAAATTATTTTAGTAGATTATAGATTTTGAATTATAGATTGTAGAGTTCAGATTATGAGAAACTCGTAATCAAAATTTGTGGAAGTGTTTGGTAAAAGTGTACAAAGTAGATTATTCATTTGTGAAGTGTTTGGAAGTATAATCAAATTATGGAATTGCCGTGAACATTTGACTATAATGTGTGAACATATACAAAATTATTTTTCTTTGAAACCATTAAAAAAATAATTAGAGTAATACACACTACATAATGTCCGTAATATGCATATGAGATTCACGAATTGTTATAATTTCATTTTATTATCAAACATTCGTATCATATAATAACATAAAGGCACGAAGCAACGCGTTTTGAACACAATTTAAATGAATTATCACTTTCTACTATTGACCATCCCGCCAGCCAAGTTGACTTCTCCTAAAAATAATGTTTTCAAATAAGCTTTAAACAGATTTCATCTAATTAACTACATTAAATCTTTATGGCATACATCAATTCAATGCATCCAAAAAGTATGTCAAAAAATATCAGTTGCTGTAGTACTTTAGAAATACCTAAAATATAAATAAATCTCACATGAAAATATTAACAGCGAAAAGAAACAAAAAATGAATACTGAAAGAGAAGTGTAAAGAGAGTATCTTCCTCATAAACTTCTCGAGACATGTTCTTCCAGATCTTTTTATTCGTCACTTTTGACCATGAATGTTTGAACTTTCTCATTATCAATTTTCTAAATGTCGTCAACTATCTTCATCACTCTTAAATACCTATTTCGTCCAAAGAGAAAAATTAAGAACATGAACAACAATATAAAACATTTAAGAAAATAATTAAATGAGTAAGCTAAAATTTCCTCTTGCAAAATAAAATGGTTATGAAATAAGTTACCTTAACCATAGATCTCATCTATTCTTCCCAACACTATCGTGGTAGGATCATAACCTGTACATGTATATTACCTTAACACATCTCATTTTTTTTCATAGAAAAGAAAAAATATCCACGGAGATAAACAGTGTACTACTCCACACAACACGGCCCGAAAGGCCTCAAAACATCTAACCCGGGGAGGGAGGGAGAGAACGTGTAGAATAACAAAAAATAAAAAAAATTGACTACCTCTTCTCTTGACAAAGCAGAGGTAATGAACCTCTCTTTCTCCAATCAAGGAATGAAGGAAGTAGGGGTGAGCATGAACCGGATTGGTTCGGTTTTGTAGTAAACCAAGAACCAAACCACTATCTATGGATTATGAATTTGAAGAACCAAACCAACCCACAAAAGGCATAGAACCAAACCAATCCAAACCATTAAACTACGGTTCGGATTCGGTTTCGAACCACGGTTTGCTTAAAATTGAGATATTATTTCCGTAAACTATTTAGGGTACTTAAAATTTAGGTTTACTACGTTTGGTTTATATAGAATACGAACAGGTTCTCATACATAGAAATTTAGGGTAATTAATCATGGTAATGAAGGAAATCAAGGAATAAGAATAGGCATGACCGAATTATGTATAGAAATTTGGAAAAATAGAAACATGCTGTGGAATCAAAATTCGAAGGGAGAATTTCATCACCGAACTTATTTGCTATGACTAAACCACTATTGGTGTATTGGAATTAGGGGAATAAGTTGTGAATTCTAGGCAAAATAAAATCTTGCTAGAGAAGGAATAATGAATAGATTAAATTTGGAAGTTAGTTGATATATATATATATATATAATACATAATATACATGGTTCGGATCGGATTGGAACCAGAACCATGAACGTAAATCCACAAACCAAACCATTGACTACGGATTCTAATTTTTTTAAACCAGGACCAAACCACGCTACTAAAAAACCAAACCAAACCAATCGGTTTGGATTGGTTTGGACTGGATTCACGGTTTGACGGATTTTCTGCTCACCCCTAGAAGGAAGTTGATTTCTGCTCTTCTTGGAGAAGCTTATGAATTAGAAGAATTGTGTGTGTGCTTATAAAAGGAAAACCTAAGTTTCAGCATAGATTATTAAGGAAAACATAGACTCATTTTTTAAGGGAAACATATGTGAATGCTAATTAGTAAAGAAAAATATAATTATCAACTTTTAAAAAAATGGTTATTTCCTTTCCGTAGATAAATCCAAAAGGTGTTTGTTTCCTTTTTGAATGTAGGAAAATCAACCTAAAGGAAACAGCTTAAAATCAATTATTGAGTTGAATATAAGGAAATTAAATAGGAAAACCATTTATTTAGTTGATTTGAATTCAAAAGGATTGTCAATCATTCTTTAAGGAAACAGTCTAAAAGCAATCAATGAAAATAATTTAGTCATTAGGTTATAATGGTTTATATTAGGAAGTATTCTCTTTATTAAACGACTACAATTAACATAAAATGTCGATTAGATAGTTGCAGAGAGTGCTGGGTTTGTATGTGTAAACAAAAACCACTCTATTTTATAATATAGATTCCTTTAATTTAGGGTTTTGAATTTTGAAATGAAAGTATTTTCAACCCTTGGATTAGTTGAGAAGAAACTTTAAAATTTAATCATAATCCTCCAATGTGCCACAGAGGACAGTTGTGAGAGGGACATTTTGCAAAACCATTGTGTAATGTAATATAGATTAGGGGTGAGCATGGACCGGATTGGTTCGGATTTGTAGTAAACCAAGAACCAAACCACTACCCGCGGATTATGAATTTGGCGAGCCAAACCAACCCACAAAAGGCATCGAACCAAACCAATCCAAACCATTAAAATACGGATCGGATTCGGTTTCGAACCACGGTTTGCTTAAAATTGAGATATTATTTCCATAATATATTTAGAGCACTTAAAATTTAGGTTTACTACGTTAGGTTTATATATAGAATACAAATAGGTCCTCATATATAGAAATTTAGGGTAATTAATCATGGTAATGACCGAATCATGTATAGAAATTTGAAAAAATAGAAATGTGCTGTGGAATCAAAATTAGAATGGAGAATTTCATCACCGAATTTATTTGCTATGACTAAACCACTATTGGTGTATTAGAATTAGGGAATAAGTTGTGAATCTTAGGCAAAATAAAATCTTGTTAAAGAAGGAATAATGAATAAATTAAATTAGGAAGTTAGTTGACTATGGCTTATATAATAATAATAATAATAATAATAATAATAAATGGTTCGGATCGGATTGGAATCGGAACCATGAACGTAAATCCAAACCAAACCATTGACTATACAGATTCTAATTTTTTTAAATCAGGACCAAACCACGCTACTAAAAATCCGAACCAAACTAATCGGTTTGGACTGGATTCATGGTTTGACGGATTTTCTGTTCACCTCTAATATAGATAGCAACGTACGTAGTTTCAGTAGGATGATAAAAAAAAAAAACCCTTAGCTTAGTACATTAGCAAAAAAGGTTAAGGTAGTGCAATGAGGGCTTGGTAGGTTTGTGACCAATTAAAGAGGTTAAGGATAGAATGGGCATCAAAAGTTCAAAATCCAGAATCGGAATCCAAAATCTTATGCTTGTTTTGAGAATCCATTATGCCAGAATCCATTCTCAGAATCTCCGTTAAACAATTTCATAGTCCAAAAACTCAATTCGGAATCCAGAATCAGGGTCTAGATCTAAAACACCCTCTCAATAGGCCTTTGATTTGAATCCAAAAACTAAGTCAGGTTTACCATGTTCACTGCTTGGAATGATCTTATGAAAATATAAGTTCATTGGTCATCGATAGATGCAGAAAAGTTATTGTATAATCAAAATCATTCTTACCGTTCATTTACTCAAGACAAAAAATGATTTGCTCACTGAGAAATCCATGTCCAATTAACTTAATTTTTTTACAAGATTATCCTACGAGTCGAACTCTACAAAGTGAATAATTTGTTCTGTTTGCTATGGGTTCTGGAAAAGTTCAAGCGAGGTGATTTCTTGTTAATGCATTTCTTGGTTGGCACTCAGAGGCTTGGGTAATGACATTCAGATTGTTACTGATATTCCTTGATGCTTTACATTTCATATTGTAGAAACAATACTGTGAGGTGACATACCTACGATTTTTCCAATTTGAAGCCATTTTCATAGGAATGGATGTCTTTGAAGCCATTTTCAGTGTGGAGTTTGGACTGCTAAAGAAAATAACATGAAGAATTCAGTTTTCGGAGTGATCAAAATTGTTACATTGTGTTGTTTTTATAATTAAAACATCCTCAGAGAAATATGTACACAATGATACAGATATATCCTTAAAAAAGGGATTCAAACGAGACGTTCTCAAATAGAAAGTGATTTCCAGTAAAGGAGGATGTAGGATTCTTACAACAATCAGATAGCCATTCTATAAGAAGTTCCCTCAGTTACAATTTACAGTAAATTCTTGAAACAACCGTATAATTGTAATTTTCAGAATGTTCTCCGGCATCTATGCTCTTTGTCGACTATAGATCAACTCAATTCCTAGGATCTTGTTTGGATCTTCATATGTAAGGGGATTTACCGAGTGAAAGGAAACGATAAGCTTCTTTTGTCTCTCTTTTTTCTTCTTGTTCCATAAGTTTCTCTACAAACCAATGATCCAAAAACTGCCTTCAAGTTCCATAAACTTGGCTGCTGTGTATTTTGTTTTCCTTGCCATTCTGGCCCAATTTCGGGCATGTCCTCAATCTTATGTACTCCTTTCTCCTTCCAAAGTAGAGCCATATAGCAAGATTTTGAAATGGTATAAAACCGGTGTGTTGAAACCACTCTATTTAAGAACTAGAGAAGGAGATTGTGGCATTCAGGACAGCAAGACATTCTGTAGGAAGGCTGAGGAAGGAATCCATAAGGAAATCATCAATCGGGTCGACGATTGCCACTCCAACCAACTTGCACTTCCCTTCTTCATTCAACTTCTCCCCTCTCCCACTTCTCAGCGTTCCTTTCGACTCCTCCGATGTTAAAACTGTCTCTACCACCAGGGGAGGGGCCCTATAGATACTCCCAATGGAAAACCAAAACTTGGCCCTGAACTGGAGATCGACCTACAAATACAGCAACGGACCATCAGTCCCAACAACATCGATGGAAGGGTATTTTGGAATCTAATATACAAAAAGTTGGCTTCCATTTCTGGTGATGTTTGAACAATGGCATTTGAATTTTGAACTTTTATCTGAGAATGGTCACCACTTAGTCTGTTTGAGGGGTCTGGCTGTTGTGCCCCAAAGTGGTATTGGGGCATCGGTGCTCCAGTTTTACTTACCATGAACACTAGGTCTACAAACTACAGAAACAGATCACACTTACCATAAACACAGGATTTACTTACCACAATTTATGGCCTATACGTGTGGTAAGTAAAACCTGTGTTCATAGTAAGTACAATTCCGTGGGAAAAGAGCAAAACCAACCTCCTTCTTGTGGTGGTTTTCATCTAATGGCTCAGATTCATCTAGTTTTTTTTATCAAATGGCTTGGATTTAGTATACCATGTTGGGGCACCATAGAAATATCCCCGTTTGACATATGTCCTTCTAGAAAATAGAAATGGTGTTCTACACAGCATAAAATGTCTAAGAAAGGCACTGTACACTTATTCTATACTAAAACAATGCAACAAACCAGACTTGGGCTGAGTTTCCACTATGGTATTTTCATTGTTCTTAAACTTCAAGTTGTTAAATCAGTTGATGTATGTGAGGAGAATGACTTGTTGATTTGACAATTTGTAGTCCAAGAATACCCTAACTCAGACGGGGTGAAAGACATCAACTACCTTCTGTTTTTCTCGTTTACAATAGTTGGATGATTAGTTTGGCTTTATCCAAGATATTTGTAATGAACTCCGTCATATAAGTGCCGCTGGGTTGTTAGTAATACAATATTCTCCATTTTGTCCACACAAAAAAAGTAGTCTAAGAATACCAAAAATACTTTAGTAGAAACTTCCCCTTAATAGCTTCAATTTGAAAAACAATTCTATAAGAAGTCACATAGATATCCAACACCCTTGTCTACGTATCGATTTTTTTTTTTTTTTGCTAAGCAAAAAATTTATTAATCTTTGAAAACGAATTACAAAGATTAAAAGGACCCGAGACTGAAAACGCCACGAGCCCAAGGGGAAAAACCAATAAAGAGGATGGTAAGATACCAACCGGAATAAGAACCCAAAACCCGAAAAAACACACCTGAGACACCCCCTAAAACAGAGAAACTACCCAAGTGCTTCTACGTCTATGCCAAAACAACAGCACGCAAAACCAGGAACCTCCAAAACAACCAAAAAATCGAGAAACCCCTAAACATCGATAACAAACACCATCGAGATCCCAGCATCAAACAATCGGCAAATCAGAACACCACAGAACTGGATGAATCACCCTCCAAAATGTCAAGAGCTATAACTTCCGCTTTAATTTCCTGTTCAGAGATTTCGATACCCTTCAATTCTAACATCTTCTTAATATTATAGCTCTCTCTTCCATGAAATTTTACCCCTAAGCGAACACTCAAGTTGCTTCAAAATGTCTACGTATCGATTGCCCGACACAAGTTCATTTGTTTTGAAGAGTTCATATGAAATAGGAACTGGCACTATAGTGTAATTCCAATTGCATTCTTTCAGAGCACATAAATGAGCCTTTCTAGCCTCTAGAAAGCAATTGAGATTTTCTTAGTTTAAAGAACTGTTCTAACTAGAAAATGCCTAATCTCCAGCATTTTTTGAGGCCTTAAGTAATACCATATGATGAAGTTGTTCTTTGATTATAACCAACATATGATGAAGTTGTTCCAAGTAAAACCACATGAATATTATCAGTGACACTAGTATTTATCATTTACCTGGCCAGATTTTCGGTTGATGATTCCTTCAAAAAGCTCAGGAACAATATCAATTTTCAGGAATGGTGGTAATGGCAATCCCAAGAACCTAGTTGTTGCACTCATCAACGGTGGAATGTAGAGTGTTTTCACATCAAAACCGACTGAGATTTCGCCATTTGAGTCACCGTCGCCTATTTTGCGCCCTGTCCCAGTCCCTGTACCCCCATCAGCATTGTATTCAAAGTCAGGGTATCGCGAAATTCCGAGCTTGCAGCCTCCTAATGTCTTGAATTTAACACTCTGAGCATCAGTCTCCGGTACTTCTCTTTGGGACAATATATTTGTGGTGGTGGAAGATAAGATTGCTGTTTGGATTCTCAGCTTTGGTTGAACTGAAGAAAATAAGGGTAATTGTGCTGGTTTCTTTAAGGGTAATCTGCTTAGTATTTGGGAAGTAGAGGAGAACTGCAGCTGAAACCCCATTTTGTGGAATTATTTGGAAAGAGGAGAAGAATTATTTGGTTTTTTTTGGGGGAATTATGGTGGGAGAGTTGTGGATTTTGGGTTTCATGAGATTGTGATTGCAAAATATGAGGCTGGTATGTACTGGTAAGTTAGGACCTTATCATTTCCCCTTAAGAGGTGAGCTATACCTTATATAGCACTTCGGAGGATCCTATTCCACCAGTTAGTGATAGGCCAATTTTTTCCGGAAACAGAACTCTTCTGTAGTGCGGCATCCGAGCCATCCATCGCGCAATCAATTATCCTGATTTCATCTCGGTCCTTACATGCTACAAAAGGTCTTACATTCTAGCCCAAATCTTCATCAAAATTCCTTTGAAACTGTTTTATTTGTCTAAAATTTTTCATGGGGAAGTTATTAAAGGAAAGATGATTTTTTTTTATTATTTTAAATCTTGCATGTAAACAGTTGACAACTGCATTTTGTAAGAAATTTAAATGTAGATGTTAAATGGAGGCCTCCTTAAAGTTAAAAGTGTAACGAGAATCTGACAAAATATTGTACTAATGGCATGAAATAAATTTAGTAGTTAAATGGAGGCCTACTGTTTGGCTAAATTGATTCTAGCATTTATAATTTTCTACCACCAACATTTGTAATTTAGACCAAATATACCGTATTAAATCATAATTTTGACCAGCAGAAATCATTAAAAAAAAATTGGGCATATGGTACATCCATTTTAGAATTTATTTATCCAAATCTTTCCTTTCCTACTTTGAAATTATTTGAGGGGGAGTTCTTGAATGGATTTTATGAGATAAAATGAGAAAGTTGATTTTAGTTGGTGTTTTATGGAGGGGTGATAAAATCACCTTGTTTTCCCAATAGATAAAATCTAGGTGATAAAATAGTTGTGGACCACTATGAGTTTAAAAAATGGTTGATAAAATCTAGTGTGATAAAATCTATTCGTAAAAGATGACGATAAAATCAAATATGATAAAATCAAATAATCCATTCAAGAACTCCCCCTTAATGAAAAAACTGTAAAGAAAAAAATTAAATAGGAAATTACAAAAGGACAACAAACGGAGATTATCTATAAAAAAAAAATCGTGAAAAATAAGGAAAAAAGGAAAAAAAAAAGTCAGAGAAATCAGACGCTACTTTTTAAAGGAGGAGAAGAACTGAAGAACCGTGGACTCGTGGCCCTCTGTGTGTGTGTGTGTGTAAGCCTGAATCATCGTGAAGAGAGGGCAATGAAGCAAACGGAAGGTTCAGACTTGTAGGTGAGAACACAATTTACAGTAAAACATTTTGATTTGGGTTTTTCCGAACGATTCTTTGGGGTTTAGTCGACCCAATTTCAGCCATTGAATTTGATGCTTTATCTTGATCTCTCTTCACTCCGTATACATAGACTAAAACTGCAAATACAATCGTTAAGCCATTAACTCTTCAATCGTTAGTTTTTTTCAATAATTTGCTCTGAATCTTTCATGCTGAATCTGTCTGCTCAATGCAATTAGAACTTTTTTTTTGGGTAAATTGCAATTAGAACTTTGTTAATAAGATATCGTAGTCTCTTGCTTTGATGAACCCACTGATTGTACTTCATTTCATACCTGTTCTTTTGTTGTGGTATCCCTTGTTGTTGGCACCACTCGAAGATTCATTTGTGCATCAAAAACTAGGAAAGCCCTCATCTTGGAGCACTCTAACATGGATGTGTGCATTAGAAGAAAGACAAAAAGATGATTTTACAGCACTTTTTTTTTCCATACTCGGTATCCGGCCCAGTGGTACGATTAATCCTAAGAATACACCGTCTACTAGAAAGGTCCTATTTAAGCAGGGACAAAAAAAAAAAGTGTGGACTGACCCAACAAAGGAATTGATTGCTTTCGCCTTGTGGGTAGGAGTTGAATCCCTAACCAAAGGCTTCCAATTTACAGTACTGTTTAGCAGTTTATGAGGTATGACTTACATTTCTAATATATCAGCCCATTACTGGACAAACGGCTGATTTCAAGATCTTACATATATTTTGGTTAATTTATCCACATTGTAGAATTTTGAGTGCGATGAACTGATGAAGGTGTATAACATGCTTTGCCCTTCTGTAGTGTACTTGTTCTTCTCGTATATGATTGTTTTGTGATTGGGCTAGTATATTCTCACATAATAATGAAAGTTGTGCTTAAGAAAAGAAAAAAAGCAACCCTCTGCAGTTTGCGACGTTGACTAACTTTAATCTGCGTAGCTATCTACTCGGTTCCATTTCTAATAAGGAAGTAGAATTCTGGAATCCTGTGAACTGCACTTTTTTTCATTGTCAAAATAACAAATATTTCAATTCTGGAAGGCATATGTTGTTGTTTTGTAAGTCCAGAATGTCTAGTTGTCCTACAAATATGATGTTCTTCTTCCTACTGTCGCATGAGGATAGTAAAACTTATAAGCTACAACTTATGTCCATGATTGCTGATGTAACAGAAGCGTTAGTGTGTGCAGAACACAAATCTTGAAGTTTAGTCTCTCCTTCCTCCCTTGCCCTGCCTGTACATAGTATAGAAGAGAGTTTGGAAGCTAAATTCCGTAAGGATGAACTACAAGTCTACAACCCAATCGTAATCATTATTTTCACTGTTGGGGTGAGCCACATTTGCATTAGATTTATTTTTACCAAGGTTCTAAAACTCACTAGGCTCTCCCAGGGCAGCCGGGCACCTTCTAGCTTCCAGGGCCGAGTATTCGGCGCCTAGTCAGGCTAGTTGGCGAGGGGCCTTCTAGCGCTTAGGCGGTGAGTACTCGGCCTTCCAGACCTTCTTTTAGAACACTGATTTTTACATGCTTTATGGATTCTGGAAGATGGCTTTGTATCCATTTATGCCTATAATGGCTTAGAGTTTTATGACATGAGGAAATGGTTTGACACTTTTAATTTTCATCTCATCATCAGTTTATTGTCAATATTTTGGACTCCTAATCAGTTCTCCATCCTAGTGATATGTCACAACTCAGTTAAGTAGTCATTGTTTGATCTTAATTATAGTTGAAATATCTAAGAAACAATGGCATGAAGACATGAAATAAGTTTCTTTCTCTTTGCGCTGGCCGTTGAGCAGTGGTTGCTGCAATGAGGTGGCCCTCCCCCAACCTGTAATCCCCCCAACTTGGGGTGATGACAAGGATCCTGTCATCCTATTCCCAAGCCTCTGGTACTTTACCAGACCATGGATTGTGTGGTTGAAGTAAGCAACGATTTGCGGCACGTAGTTGATTGCATTTCTTTTCTTAGACAGTAGAGACGTTACAGGGTTATTTTTGTGTGAGTCATTCTCTATCTATTCAGCTGGCATTGACAAAACCCATGTGGCCATGTTCATTTCTTCTTCCAGGAAATCAGTTCAGAATCTATAATTGACACCCGTCCACGGTACACAGATTTGAATGGCACATCCAATGAGTTTAACTTCTACCGGCCTCCTCAAATTTGGCTTGATTCCAAGAACCACTGTTTCTAAGAGAAATGGTAGGACACATGTTTCAACATCATCAACTGGGGTATTTCGTATCCGAGCTGTGCAAGATAATGATAGGCCCCGGCGTCTGGTTGACATCATTCGGTTAGTGCCAGAGATATCAAGGAATTACTTTAGAAGTCCTTCAAGGAGGGCGCTTTTTGGGGGAATTTCGTTGTTGGGTGGATTTTATGTGGCACAAACAATCTCTCTGTCGTTTGGAGCACTGGGAGTCAATGACGTAATTGCTGCAATCGTGTGTGTTCTCCTCACGGAATATGTGACGAGATTCTATTATAGCCGGCCGAAGGTGACATTCCCTGTTGCTCTTCTGAATAATTTCAAGATGGGTTTCACTTACGGTCTCTTCATTGATGCTTTTAAACTTGCTAGTTAGATTGGGTTTTCAGAATAGTATCTTGTATTTTTGCTCTTACCCTTTTGGAAACATGCTTGTAGAAATTTACTGAGATGGCATCAAATGAGTTTGATCAGTTCCTTGGCTCAATTTCTATCTTGCCCATTTAACCTTCTTCCTCATTCTCTACACATAGCTGCTGACATTTCTTTTACCTGAACGGTTTTTCTGCATGTGGTGGCTTTTTTCCCAGATCCAAGAAATAATGCTAAAGAAATCAAGCAACCAGTAAACCAAGTGCTCAACGGATGCCCAAACCTAGAAGAGACATAAGGCATCAAACAAAGATCGAAATACAAGTAAAGATTTGAAGCAACCAGATTTAAAATGATACCCAATATATCCTCACTTTATTAGCTGTTAATGCTGAACAAACTTATTGATAACAAGTAAAAGACCCTCTCAAACTGCATACCTTCGAAACGATAAATAGCTAACTAAAAGGTTCTCCTTTGCTCTTTACAAGTTAGCTAGTTTGTAGTTTGGCTCTGATGTAGTTTGTTTTTAGGTTGTTTTCTGGTTATTCCAGTTTGCTGGATGTTTTCAGTGGGATATGCGCTTGCTTTCTTGTATTCCTTTGTTCTTTTTGATAATATAATTCGGATCGTCGATTCTTGAAATGGACGGTCCAAATGTGTTAGTTCACGTACGTACGCATGTGTACTTACGCATAGTCAGACTGGTGTGTGTGTATAGTTTTGGTCTCCACAAACTTGTTACACATATTTTTGCATGAGTAATAGGTTGACTCTAGGCTGACTGCAAATCATTTGTCATCGATTATTCCATGGGAATCAATTTTCACCGATTGAATTGCGATTGCAACTTTTAGTGTTCGGGTTTTTGTATATAAAGAGCGTATAAATATGTATGATCGGGGCGCTAGTAATGATCGTTTGATGATAATAGTAAGTGGTGATGGAGATTGTGAAGGTGGAGGCGTGGTGCCGGCAGAGCCGGTGATAGTGGTGGAGAAGTGGTACTGATGGTGGCAAAAGTTGAACTTTTGGATTAGAGAAAAAAAAATAGTAATATTTAAACGAAGGCAGAGAAAAATTATGGAGTTTATTGCGGAAGGTAATGAAAAAGTGACTCTTATAAGCAAAAAAATTCCTATTTTCAATTTTTTTGGGGGGAGAAAAGTGCTCACATGAAACTGCCTCAAACAAGATGCACAAACAAGGCATGACAGAAAAAGAGAGAGGTAATAAATAGGTATGAATATGAACATGCTTGTCAGAGGAATTGTGGTAATTTTAGACGTCTAAGTAATTTATACATTAATCCTTGTTCATAAACCTAAGTAATTGTTTTCATATTTTCTTGTCTAATTTGGTTTTTTGGCCAAATTTCTCAAGTAGACAAATTATACAACATAAATATAGATCATATATAAAGTTGCCTTTGTGGGCAACAGGCCGGCTAAGTGCCTATCGCGCTGTTTGACGACGTCGTTAGGACCCGGATTTGTAATTCAGGGCCTACCCAAAACGCCGTTTAGGATGGCATTTTCGCTCCTGGAGTTGATTCACTGTTGGGATTACAAATGCCCCCTCACTTTTGTTGGCCAACAACGGCCTCTACCCTATTGTTATCAAATCCGGCCTGATTTGCTACATGTTCTCCCTGTTTTATCCTTCCAAATTCGGGTGATTTGGGAGTTTTTAGTTGACAACCTCTGGCTAGGGGTAGCAGCGGGTGGGGATGGACATATAGGGCCATGACCTTTTCCAGTTTTAATACTAAATCACTAAATACCTTAGTGTACAAGTTAACCAAATAGGATAGAGTTCCCCTCCCAATTCAATTTGAAAAAATAAGTATCCATGTTTTGGCCCTCGGGATATGAAATTTTATAACTTTAAAAAACGGAAAAATAGTTCCTCGGAAATCAAAACATTTTTGTTAACTACGGAAAACAGCTTCGTTTGACCTTAGTTTTTCGTCGCACGAAACAAACGCAAAATACATTTCGGAAGATGTACTCGTTGAAACAATGAAGCATAATTATTTGGTGGTTTAATGTTAATTGTTCATCTTGAATCCAAGAAGATATCAGAGCGTCTAACTCGGATGGTCAAGTGCCAGTACTTCGGTGGGACTCTGGGGGGTGCTGCACAGCCAAGTGCTGTGCAGCGCCGACCAATTTCTGGCGATCCGAGACGTTCATCCGATAGCACTCGTCGAGTATTATAAGTGTACCAAAAATCAACTTGATCGGATATCGTTAAGTACCTAATCGGACACAAATAGATTGAAAAAAATGGGTTTATTGATTTGGATCCAGTTTTTATGTACATTTGTGTTCTATTTCATTTCAATCTATTTGTGTTCCGATTAGGCACTTAATGATATCGGGCCAAGTTGATTCTTTAATAACTGATGGTACTCAACGAGAGGTATCCGATGAACGTCTCGGATCGCTAGAAAATGGCCGGCGCAACCGCACCGTGTGTGCACAGCACGCTGCACATCACTTGACTGTGTAGCACCCCCCAGCTTCCACTTCGGTGCTAGAGATCTTGGGCGTTCAAGTCCACGCGCAACATTGTAACTCCCTTCAATTGTTAACCTACTACCTTTCCCCCTAATCCCCTGCTAATTCATGAATGATAAAAAAACAAAAAATGAATTCAAGAAGATGTTAAGCCTATATCCCAACTACTCAGCAGCAATCCGTTTGTTTTGTGTGGTTTTATAACTGTTATTGGCTTGTTATTAGGGATGGGCATGGGAGGGTAGGGGGTGGATACCACTACCTCCATCCCCAATCCCCAAACTCATATCAATTTCCATCCTCTCCCCAATCTCCACGGGGAATCGGGGATCCATAAGTTCACTCAAGAACATTATTGAGGGGCTTGATGCAAACATTTGTCAAATGCCCCCGCAAATACCTGTAGAGTCATTTTTTCCGTTTGTGGTGATGTGGGGATAGTGGGATACGATACGCAGCTGGACTTTCTCCAAGTCTGAAAGATGAGATTTCAATAGTGGATTTTATTTGGTAACAATGTCAAGTGCTTTTATTTCCTTTTGTTATCAATGTTTAGTCGTTTTTGCTTTCTCAAGTCTTTTAATCTACGCCAATAAGGATGTGGCGTTTAGTGTGCTGAACGCAAATCTTGAAGCTTAGTCTCTCCTTCCTCCGGGGTCCTTTGGGTAAACGTAAGGATGAACTACGACCCAATCGTAATCCTTTTTTTCAATGTTGGGCTGAGCAGCACTTGCGTTAGATTTATTTTTTGGATTCTGGAAGATGACTTTGTCTCCATTTATGCCTATATTGGCTTAGGGTTCTATGGCATCAGGAAATGGTTTGACACTTATAATTTTCTTCATGTCATCATCAGTTTCTAGTCAACTTTTGGACTCCTAATCTGTTCTTCATCCTAGTTGTGACATATCATGCTCAGTTGAGTAGTCAATGTTTGAACTTAATCATAGTTGAAAATTGAAATACCTAAGAAACAATGGCATGAAGACATGGGCCAAGTTACTTCAGTTCATAATCTGTAATGGACACCCATCCACCGTACACAGACTTGAATGGCACATCCATTGAGTTTAACTTCTACCGGAATCCTCAAATTTGGCTTCATTTCAAGAACCACGATTTCTACCAGAAAAGGTGGGACGCATGTTTCAACATCGTCAACTGGGGTATTACGTATCCGAGCTGTGCAAGATAATGATAGGCCCCGGCGTCTGGTTGACATCATTCGGTTAGTGCCAGAGAGATCAAGGAATTACTTTAGAAGTCCTTCAAGGAGGGCGCTTTTTGGGGGAATTTCCTTGTTGGGTTGGATTTTCTGTGGAGGCTTTTTTCCCAGATCCTAGAAATAATGCAATTGGGCTTTTCTTTACCTATGATCCTTCTTTTGGAGCAATTACTGTGAAAATTGTCATATTCCCAAGTGGCGAAAAGTTTTACAAAATGGAAAGCTGCATCTGTTTCTGATGGATAATTGTTTACTTATTACGAGCACAATGTTTGAAAAAGAAAACAAGCAAGCAATAATCCAACTGATCAACTGGAACCCCGGGACCTTGCAGGTGTGTGCTGCATTGCTGTCCAAAAGTATTTTTAATGGTCCGGATTCGCAGACGCTTTATTACTAGTCAAAGTGCTTTACTACTGGTAATAAAGCTTCAACGAATACGGACCATTGGTTTCCAAGATGGACGACTGTGATATGCGTTGCACGGTGCAACGTATTAATCCCTGCTTCCGATCAATAGATGTCCATGTTGGAGAAAATATAGTGGCAATCACAGATCCAAAGAACAAATTCTTCTTATAACATTATACATGAACAAAATGTAAACAAATTACATGAACCGAAAATAATAGAATCGAAACAGAGATACAAACAGTAGATTGGAAACTGCCGAGTCGTGTGTAACCACACTCTCCTTAACAAAGATTCGCCGCCTACCGTGGGTGTTGTAGGTTGAACCGACGTCTTCGTCCCAGGATACAACGGCTAGAACCACGAGCCGACGAAACACCACCGTCGACCGCCTTGGCGAACTAACTAACGCCTGTCTCTCTTCCTGACTCAAATGAAATTTGTAGGAATGAATTGGATTGTGTTGTGATGTGTGATTCCAAACACAATGAGGAGTGACCTATTTATAGGAGAAACTCCAAGTGTGAAAGAGGGATAAATTAAGTAGCCCACAATGGTGACTTCTAGTGTGAAATGAGGAAGATTAGGTAGCCTACAAAGGGAAGCCACCCATGTGCACAATTCATTCACATTGAAGCCACCCATGTGCACAAATTCATTCACATTGAATTGTCAAAATTCCAACAATCCCCCCCATGAATGAAATTGGCATGCATTCTAATGCAAACTATAATGCTGACCTAGAAAGAGAGACAACAGATAGGTCCTGCATAGGATAGGTAGCTTTTGGCCTTGAACCTTCCCTTGTGATAGCCTATCGAGTTTACTGACAGACCAGTGTGCAGTCCTGCTTTGAACTGTTCCGTCGCTGGTGTAAACTTAGACAACAGACGTCACACAGGACTTCTCCTGACGTAGTTCAGTTCTCACTGTTGGGTTCATTTCGGCCTTGACACCCCCCTTCCTGGTTCTGCAAGTATTTTCTCGAGAATTTCGCCTGAATTCTCACAGAAGCGGCCCCACTTCATACTCACATAGGTGACCTTCTTATAAAGGGTATCCTGTTATACCCCGCTCGGCATCTCCGACGCATAAGAGTCATTAAAAGCAACGCTTAACCTTTTTTCCACTTTACAGGTATCACTGTTCTACATCTTATACAGGAATGGGTAGGAGACCTCGTCTCCTTAGTGATCGTCCTCGAATACACGCAAAAAGTAGTCTCATTGAACCTAGATCTTGGGATCTCCAGTCAGCTAGGTTGGCTACCTTCACGGTAACTATGAGCGTATTGGCTTTAGCCCCATTCCTCTCGATGCTTTCTCAACTAGCTCTCGAGATAACCCTTTGGTTAGCGGATCCGCAATATTGTCCTTTGACCTCACATAGTCAATTGTGACAACCCCACTTGAGAGCAGTTGTTTAATGGTATTATGTCTTCGACGTATATGTCTAGACTTACCATTATAATTGGCACTCAGAGCCCTACCAATCGCAGCTTGACTATCACAGTGGATACTAATAGCTGGCACTGGTTTTGACCATTTTGGAATTTCTTCCAGGAACTGACGTAGCCACTCAGCCTCTTCAGTTGCTTTATCTAAAGCAATGAATTCAGATTCCATTGTAGACCGTGCTATACACGTCTGTTTAGAAGACTTCCAAGCAACTGCTGCACCACCAAGCGTGAAGACATATCCACTTGTGGATTTTGAGTCCTTCATATCCGATATCCAATTTGCATCACAGTACCCTTCTAGTACTGCTGGATATCTGGTATAGTGCAACCCCAGATCACGAGTATACATTAAATAATGTAGTACTCTGACTATCGCCTTCCAGTGATCATGTCCTGGATTACTCGTGTATCTGCTCAGTCTACTTACTGAGTAGGCTATATCAGGCCTTGTACAACTCATCAAGTACATGAGGCTCCCAATTATCCGAGAATACTCTAATTGGGACACCCCTTCCCCCCCATTCTTGGATAAATGGAGACTAACGTCCACAGGGGTTCTTGCGATGCCTGTGTCAGACTGATTGAACTGTTCAAGAATTTTGTCAACATAGTGTGTCTGAGACAACGCAAGTCCATCAGATGTTCTGGTGATCTTGACACCTAGTATCACATCTGCAAGGCCCATATCCTTCATGTCAAACTTAGAGTTTAACATATCCTTGGTAGATTGAATGACCCTGTCATTACTACCAACAATGAGCATATCATCAACATAGAGACACAGAATGACATATCCTTCATCAGTGTTCTTGACATAAACACATTTGTCACATTCGTTGATGCGGAAGCCACTAGACAACATTGCATAGTCAAACTTCTCATGCCATTGTTTTGGAGCCTGCTTTAGACCATACAGAGATCTGACAAGCTTACAGACTTTCCTTTCTTGACCTGGTGCGGAAAAACCCTTGAGTTGTTCCATATAGATTTCTTCTTCTAAATCGCCATTTAGGAAAGCTGTTTTTACATCCATTTGATGTATCTCAAGGTTTCGCAAAGCTGCGATAGCAATTATCATCCGAATGGAATTGATCCTTGAGACCGGCGAATAAGTATCAAAGTAATCTAGGCCCTCTTTTTGCCTATAGCCTTTAATGACAAGCCTAGCTTTGTACTTATCGATCGACCCATCTGCTTTCATCTTCCTCTTGAAGATCCACTTATAGCCCAGAGGCTTACAACCAGGTGGCAGATCCACCAGTTCCCAGGTATGGTTTTGTAGGATGGAGTCGATTTCACTCTTAATGGCCTCTTTCCACAGAGGACCTTCAGGACAGCTAACAGCTTCCTTGTAAGTCCGAGGCTCACTTTCTAACAAATAAGTTAGAAAATCTGGACCAAAGGACGTTGATGTCCTAGCACGCTTGCTACGTCTGGGTTCAACATCAACTTCCTTTTCTTGGTCTCCACTGCTATGGTTAGCAGGATGCAAAGTCCGTTTCACTGAACTGGACTCCCCGATGGATCTATACGGAAAAATGTGCTCGAAAAATGACACATTTATAGACTCCATGTAAGTGTTTTTGTGTATATCTGGTACTCCAGACTCATACACAAGGAACCGATATGCACTACTATTGTGTGCATAACCGATGAACACACAGTCAACGGTTTTCGGTCCTATCTTCTCATACTTAGGAGGAGGTATTGCTACTTTAGCAAGACACCCCCACACTCGCAAGTGCTTAAAGTTAGGCTTCTTACCTTTGAGCAACTCATAAGGTGTTTTGTCTAACTTTTTCCGGGGCACTAAATTCAAAAGATAGTTAGCGGTCAACACCGCTTCACCCCACATGTTCTGAGGCAACCCAGAACTAACCAACATAGCATTCATCATTTCTTTTAATGAACGATTCTTGCGCTCCGCAGTTCCGTTCTGCTGAGGCGAGTAAGGTGCAGTGGTTTGGTAAATAATACCGTGTTTAGCACAGTAATTCCCAAACGGTGTTTCAAATTCACCACCTCGGTCACTTCTCACCACCTTAATCTTACTGCTAAGTTGGTTCTCCATCTCATTCTTAAAGAGAATGAATTTATCCAACGCTTCATCCTTGCTTTTTAGCAAGTATACATAGTAATATTTTGTGCTATCATCAATAAAAGTAATGAAATACTTGTTTGCATTTGGCGTTTGGACATATTTCAGATCACACACATCAGTGTGGATTAGCCCCAATGGTTCGGTACTTCTCTTAACCGATCGAAACGAAGTTCTAGTTAACTTTGCTTCGACACAAGTTTCACACTTGTGATTTGTATCAATATGAAAAGCTGGGATGTGGTCCAAGTTAACTAATCTACGCATAGATTCATAATTAACATGACCTAGTCTACCATGCCACAAAATGGAAGACTCAAGCACATAAGCAACTGGGGCAGTTGTCTTATTAATAGTAGGGATAACAGTCATTACATTCATTTTGAACAGCCCATCGGCCATATAACATTTCCCTACATATGATCCAGCTTTAGTCAAAATGACCCTATCTGATTCAAACACCATGCGAAAGCCGTGATTGCTCAGCAGAGAGCCAGATATCAGATTCTTGCGAATGTCTGGCACGAACAACACTTTGTTCAGGGTCAATGTCTTCCCCGAAGTCATCTTCAGGACCACTGTTCCTTCACCAGTAATATCTGAGGTCGCTGAATTCCCCATAAACAGCTTCTCCCCATTAACCGGCTCAAGTGACGTGAACATCTTCTTGTCACAACAGATATGGCGGGTAGCCCCAGTGTCAATCCACCACTCCTGTGGATTTGAGCCCACCATGTTCACCTCAGATACCATAGCTGAGAAGTTCATGTCAGAACTACCTCCCGAGGCTTCTGCAATATGCGCTTGTGGACGAGGTGGCTTCTTGCATTCTGATGCTTTATGGCCAAACTTGTCACAATTGAAGCATTTTCCCTTGGAACTTCTCCTTGGGTTTCTTAGCGATACCGCCTTTTGGTCCCAAATTGGCACCTTTGCCTGGGATAACGGTCTAATATCCGTTACACACGTCCTGGTACTCCCAGTGACTGTTTCTCCCCCCAGCGGGGTTCTGAGGGCAACGCGCTCTATGCGCTTTCAAAAGTACTATTCATGAATACGATACTATTCACGAATACGGTACTATTCACCCATATAATACTGGTACTATTCATGAATACGACACTATTCACGAATACGGTACTATTCACCCGTATAGTACTATTCACGTATACGGTTACTATTTGTACATACGTACGGTTGCACCATACATTCCAGGTGTTGGCCACACCGGATAACTTTCTCCGCTGATGTCATGAATGACATCACCCAGACAATCATTCCTCTGTTTTGGAAAACAATTCCCCGAAAGTGTACCCATTAAATAATTGACTTATTTTCCTTTTAAAACATTTGCTTTGTTGAATCATTCAACAAATTCCGACAAATTGGTGGTGAAAGGAGCACTACTTACTTTGAGAAAACTTTGTTTTTAGAAAACAGAGACTCTTGTCTCCGCTTTTACTGATTTTCCTTTAAAAAACAGAAGCTTTGTTGAGATTATTTTCTCCATTTCATCTCTCTCTTTCCTCCTTCTGCCTTCTTCTCTCAGCTAGAGAGGGGAAAAACCCAGAGATGTGAAGGAAAAAATATCAGAGCACCTCGGCTCTACTCCGGTGCCCGGAGTGTACACTTCGGAGATCCGTTCTCCGCACCGTTTTCTAAACGGAGGCCTGCCGCGCACGACAGCCTAAGGCCGTAGCCGTCGAGATTATCAAGATCTCATGTCAAGCCACGCATGACCGACAAAGCCGAAGCTTAACAGGTTTGGAAACCAGCATGATCCAAGAATCAAAACTTGATTCTCGGTTTTTTTTTTTTTTTTTTTCCTTTTTTTTTTTTTTTCTCTCTACACAAGTAATCTAGTCAGATTACTATATGATCTCAACGAGATACCACCAATTCTGTCTCTACTTCGATCCTGTTCTTGCAACTCAAAAGTCAGTATAAAACAGAATTGTTTTCTGGAACTCGATTGCCAATCGATAAGAAAATCTTTGTTAAGACTGTTGGAGAAAATATAGTGGCAATCACAGATCCAAAGAACAAATTCTTCTTATAACATTATACATGAACAAAATGTAAACAAATTACATGAACCGAAAATAATAGAATCGAAACAGAGATACAAACAGTAGATTGGAAACTGCCGAGTCGTGTGTAACCACACTCTCCTTAACAAAGATTCGCCGCCTACCGTGGGTGTTGTAGGTTGAACCGACGTCTTCGTCCCAGGATACAACGGCTAGAACCACGAGCCGACGAAACACCACCGTCGACCGCCTTGGCGAACTAACTAACGCCTGTCTCTCTTCCTGACTCAAATGAAATTTGTAGGAATGAATTGGATTGTGTTGTGATGTGTGATTCCAAACACAATGAGGAGTAACCTATTTATAGGAGAAACTCCAAGTGTGAAAGAGGGATAAATTAAGTAGCCCACAATGGTGACTTCTAGTGTGAAATGAGGAAGATTAGGTAGCCTACAAAGGGAAGCCACCCATGTGCACAATTCATTCACATTGAAGCCACCCATGTGCACAAATTCATTCACATTGAATTGTCAAAATTCCAACAGTCCAAACCCAGACATAAGGTATCAAACAAAGATAAAAATACAAGTAAAGATTTGAAGCAACCAGATGTAAAATGATACCCAGTATATCCAAACTTTATTAGATGTTAATGCTAAACAAACATAATCACAGAAACTAAAAAGACCCTCTCAAACTGCATACCTTCAAATTATTTACGATATATAGCTAACATAATGTCTAGAGGTTAAACATGACTTTAATGGCGTTGCTACCACGAGCACTGGTTTCAAAGGCTTCTTCAACCTCTTTCTGAGAAAACCCAAACCTATGGGTTATCAGCGGCTTCACATCAATCTTTCCACTGCTAATTAACTCGAGACACAGCGGCCATGTATTCCTGTACCTGAATATCCCCACCACATCCACCTCCCTGATAAATCGAGATTGTTATTAGTGAAATCAGAAGTCTTTTTTTTTTTTTTGACTGATCTAAATTTGTGTGCAGAACAAATTAGAAGTTCAAAATTTACAAATCGGATACCTAGAAGCAGCAGGTGTGAGAGGGATAGTCATTTGACAGTGAGCCATTCCCACAGCGCACACTTTGCCACCAGGGTTGGTGGCTGTTAGAGCCGTCGACATAGTTTTGCTGTAGCCAGCACAATCAATTGTTACATCCACTGCTCCACCCATGGCCTTTCTAATCTGTTCCACTTCTTTAGCCACATCCTGCATTGCATTTCATGGACTGATACTGTTACATAAACAGCAAAACTGTGCAGAAAATCATTACAGAATGATACAAAAAGTTGAGCCCCCCCCCCCCCCCCCCCCCCCCCCCCCCCCCAATGTGAGATTGCGATCCAGTAAGAGATATGATATCATTATCATATGGAAATATATATTTGTTCATGAGTCGCCCCGTCAAACAAACAACTCCTAGATAATCCCTGAACATTAATCATAACACCTGAACATTATGGGATGTTTTGATAACCCCATTTGCACCAAGGTCCTTGGCCACGGCGAGGCGCTGGTCATCCACGTCGACAACAACGATCTTGGGAGCTCCAAATGCACGAGCCGCCAGCATCGAAACTAGGCCTATTGGTCCCGCTCCAACGATCAAAACATTGGTCTCTGGACCCACATTGGCTCGGCGACAAGCATAGACTCCCACACTGAGGGGCTCACACATTGCCCCCTCCTCCAAGCTCATATTCTCTGGCAGCTTGAAACATAGGTCTGCTGGATGCACAATCTGTCAAAGGCACAACAGGCAAAATCACCCTTTTTATGAGAAAGCGGGGTATGTTTTTCAAGAGCAGCAAAGTCTGTATCTTTGCCCTTAATTTACTACGAAAATCACGTGTTTCTGAGATTTCCATCATAACGTACAGTTAGGAGTGCAGTAAACACAATATTTGAGAAACGCAAGATAGAGATATAAATTGTATCAACCTGATCGGCAAGAGAACCATGAATGGGAGGGGTAGCGAAAAACTTCATATCATGGCATAAATTGTATCGGCCTTCTTTGCAAGGTTTGCATTGCCAACAACCAATACCAGGCTCTAGGGCTACCCTGTCACCGGCCACCAGTGATTTCACCTCGCTCCCGACTTCTTCTATGATTCCGGCGCACTCGTGTCCAATCACCATTGGTTCTTTGACATGGTAGTCTCCACAGCTCATGTGCTGAACTTAGACAGAAGATTAGAATTTGGTTTTTTTGTTCACTATTGAATTGGCAAATTTAGGATAGACATGATCAATATATTGGGTAGTTAAGGTTGTCACCTGGTAGTAGTGCACATCACTGCCACAGATTCCAACAGCTTTGATCCTAACTCTAACATCATTGGGACCTACAAGATCAATATAACGATCAAGAAAATATAAGAGATGAAAATTTACCCAAGAAAACAACTTTAAAAACTATGTACCCAAAATTTTTTGAAGTAAATTCTATCATGCAGATTTTAAAGAAGTTACGACTCGAATCACACCAGAATAAATCTGAACCATAGTTTTCGAGGTACTTTCCGAGTAAAAAATATTCATGGGTAAGTTATTAATTGATAAGATTATTAAGTATATATTGTAGTTGAGGTACCTAGAGAAGGGAGCTTGAAAGGCTGGATCTTGAGGTTGTTGACACCAAGAAGCCAAGCGGCCATATTTTCCTCTGAGTCATTGGCTTGAGATATACCACCCTTGCCCATCTTCTTCTTCTTCTTCTTCTTCTTCTTCTTCTTCTTCTTCTTCTTCTTCTTGTTCTCTCTCAATGTAAAAGTGAAGCAATGTAGAAGGGGGTGTTCTTTACCGGGATTTATATAGAGAGAGTATGTTGGAGTTGATAGACGAGGAAGAGTAGTGGATAAGAGGTTTAATCTGTATCTAGATATGGAATGGATATATCAGCCGATTATTAATATTTATCCAAACAGATTCTCCCGGGGTCGAAGAGTAGTGCATCTTGGCTTTGATACTACTTGTTAGTAATTTCGAGTTAGATATTCAGAGTTTATGATGTAAAAAACTCTTATTTCGAATCATTTTTCTAGTAAGATTGCCATTATCTTTATCTAGACTTAAGATTCTTGTCCCGTAAGTTTGATAGAGAAGGGTTTTTTTTTTTTTTCCATGATAGATGAGGTCTTCGTTGAGATCACTTTAAGGGAAAAATTTTCTGTTAATAAACTTATCTGTGATCCATACACGGATGTTCACCCTTTTTGGTGCATTTTTAGATGTTTGATTTTGTTCAACATTATCCTCATTATTATTGGTTGAGATTGTGTGGGTCCCACCAAAAAGTAATCTCATCCTTACCGAAAAGTCGGGTGAGAGCTACACCATCTCAACCAATAGTAGCGAGGATAAAAGAGGGCGAACAAAATCGCACTCCGGTTTTTAATCTTTAAGATGAGCCTCATGAGGATTCATAGAAAAATTATCGAAACTGCAGCAACATGTTTTACTCCAATTTACACCAATGCATATCTAACGAAAAGGAGGATGGTGGATGTTATATATACTCATGGTTTTCTTTTTTAATAACTCCGCGCTTTTGAGTCAACTTACACGCATTTTGACTAATTCTTGAAAACCCAATCCACTAGCGAGAGGCTCAAATAAAGTTGGGACAACACACGAGAGGTTTAAAATATTAATATTTAGGAGGCAGTCAGCCCCTAGTTTAGGTTTTGAATGGAATACATCATCTTTATCCTCCACTTGATTGGATTTTAACAGAGAAATGCATTTTAACCTACTTTTTTCAAAAAATTTTTTTTTTTGAATTTATGATGACAAGGTGAGTAATGCATGATATGTTGCACCAAAAAAAAAAAAAAAGTAATGCATGATATGATATTGAACACTTTGACTTAAAATTGCACAAAATTTATCCCCCAAGATTAGTTTCTCGCTATACAAGATCACCCGAGCGAACTCAACATTACTGCAAAAGAAGAAGAAGAAGAAGAAGAAGAAGAAGAAATGGTACAGCAGAATTGGTCAATACTGCGAGATTTGAAGCAACAAGGGAGTATGAATACATCATATTCCTTGCAAACTTCATACTTTTATTTGTTCACATTCGATATTTGCAACAACAACAAAAGGTAGATCGCTTAAACTCGAAAGATACAGTCTAAAGATTAAACATGACCTTAATGGCACTACCACCACGAGCACTGGTTTCAAAGGCTTCTTCAACTTCCTTCTGAGAAAACCCAAATCTATGGGTTATCAAGGGCTTCACATCAATCTTACCACTCCTCAGAAATTCAATGCATAGAGGCCATGTGTTCTTGTATCGGAAGACTCCAATCACATCAACCTCCCTGAAATTAGCCCCATAAAAAGTTGAAAACAAAAACCCGTTATTAGTACAATCCTAATAATAATATGCAAGCAATATTTTCGGAATTTTCAACAATTCTGACTGATTTCCAAGGCCAAATTTAGGACTATAATAGGGTAATTTTGAGGCGAATACCTTGCAGCAGCTGGAGTGAGAGGGACAGTCATTTCATTATGACCCATACCCACGAGGCAAACTTTGCCACCAGGACCAGTGGCCCTTAGAGCTGTTGACATGGTTTTGCTAAAGCCAGCACAATCAAAGGTCACATCCACTCCAGCCCCCATAGCCTTGTGTATCTGTACTACCTCTGCAGCCACATCCTGCGGAGCACTTCGGTTAAGAATTGACAAATTGGGAAGCACAAGCACCCACATTTGCTAAGCGCATATGAATCATCTAATGTTTACTGGAAAATCTATTCTTTCCTATTTCAACTTGAGTCGTCATAGAATAAGAAAAGGGAAAATTGATACTCATTCCTTTATCAGATTTATGTCTATATGTTTCGGATATCAAACTTACTCTTCCATTATGTGGGAGGAAAAACATTTCATTTTCCCTTGTAAATGACTACAGATGGTACTAGGTAAATGTCCTTGTGTTTGTATATGGCAGAAAAAATCATGATGTTGCCTAGACTTATTACCGATATCATCACCATTTCAAACTTCTACGGTAAATAACAGTAGACATGGGATGGTAGGAGAAACTTCTGGCGTACTTTATGGCTACTAATGCCAGGGCTCGATTTCGACAAACTTCTATACAAGCAGACACACTTGGCTTTTGAATGAGTAACGCAGACATTTGAAGAAGGTATACCTGAATGTCTGTGGAAACTATGACGATTTCATCTGCACCAAGTTCCTTAGCAACTGAGAGGCGGTAGTCATCTACATCCACAATGACAATTCTGGGAGCTCCAAAAGCACGTGCAGAGAGCATTGTAACCAGACCTATGGGTCCTGCTCCCATGATTAATACATTGGTCTCAGGACCAACATTGGCACGACGACAAGCATGGACACCTACACTGAGGGGCTCACACATTGCCCCTTCTTCCAAACTCACATCTTCAGGCAGCTTAAAACATAGATCTGCTGGATGCACCACCTGTTTGAGGAAGCTCTACCTTTTAGTGTGGAATCCAATAAGGGTAATGCTATACAAACAAAATTTCATGTGATAGTACTAATTGTGCACCCCGCAAACAAAGCAATTGCAAATCCCTCTCACATGGAATGGAGCCTACGCTATTGTAGGTCTCACCCGTAAGAGAGGTGTGTACGTAGCATCGCTAAGATTTTCCTTGTACAAATTGTTAATGAAGTGTCCGATTGTGTGCTTTAATTTGAAACTAAAAAAGCCACTATCAAGGCACATATTTTTTGAACTCTGAGAGACATTTCTGTATGAAATAACTGCTACCAAACCATTTCATTGTTTAATAAATGTACATAAAAATAACTAGGCAACTAGTGGAAGCAAATATGGAATCAAAACTCACCATATACAAACTATTGTTTCGATGTTTCCAACCACACATAGCAATGCACATTGAAATAGAAAGAACTCTACAAACTGAACAATATATTGAAGATGAAAGAAATATTAGTCTAAAATGGAACTTCAGAAACCTGATTGGCAAGAGAACCGTGGACAGGAGGAGTTGCAAAAAACTTCATGTCAGGGCACAGATTGTATCGACCGTCTTTGCAGTAATCACATCGCCAGCAACTGATGCCAGGCTCCAAGGCCACCCGGTCACCAGGCGCCAGCGTTTTCACAGCATCCCCAACTTCTTCTACAACCCCAGCACACTCGTGCCCAATAACCATTGGCTCTTTGACAACAAAGTCTGCACATTTAAAGTGCTGAAATTTCACGAAACACAAATTACAAGGAATCAGTGAGACATTTCATTAAACTTATATCACCATTCTTTTGCTTTTCAAAATTGAATAAACCCCTATGTGTGTCTTCACCTTGAGGTAGTGAACATCGCTCCCACAGATGCCAACAGCCTTCATCCTGACTCGAACATCATGTGGACCTAAAATTTATGAAGAATAACATCATGAGGGCTTAGGAAAGAAGAAACCACTAAAGGGCAACTTAGTACAAAAAATGATCAGATTAAATATTGGTCTGACTCGGTATATTAGGCACAACAAACCCAACTCAGATTAGTAGAAAACATACACAGATCAATGTACGCAAACCAGTAACAGATTTCCTTCGTCACAATAGGAAACCTGACATGGTTTCTAAAGAATGGCAGTGTCACGTCCCGACCCAAAATGTTAGAATACGTGACCGGCCAGTAATCGAAATCACCCTAGGCCTCTTGCTCTACTGGACTCAGAAAAATCCCAAACCCCTCACCCACTGCTCCCTTACAAAACCCCCCAATCCAACTTTTTAATGCCAATCTGTTATCTCTGCTCCTGAGGCACCCAAGAGCCACCAGTAAACTTCTAAGCAAATGGATGAATTACAAACGTTACCGATTTCCTAACACCCACATGATCTCATTTGAAATTTACCACCTTTGCTCTGATACCAATTTGTGTCACGTATTCTAACCTTTTGGGTTGGGACTTGACAGGCAGCCCGAGCACAACGCTGTGGTTGCTCCAATGTGAGGTCACAAGTTCAAGTTGCAGAAACAATCTATCCGCTTGCAGAACAAGGCTGTGTACATCCAATCCTTCCTTGTCCATTAGGTAACCCTTTTCTTTGATTTCTTTATAGAAGTATTACTCTTCTTAAGAGGAAACACTAGAAAAAAGATAGAGAATCCAAGTAAACAAATACCAGGTTCCCTAAACACAACATATTGTAAGGTTCCATATAACAAAGGCCAATTAATTGAGAAACAAAAAGCGTCTAACTTTTAAGATCAATAAGATAAAAAAATGATTTGAAAATATTTAGGAATTTAAGGTATGTACCAAGAGGAGGGAGGTTGAAAGGCTGGATTTTGAGGGTATTGATACCCACAAGCCAAGCTGCCAAGTTCTCCTCTCCACCATCTTTGACTTCATCTCCAACAGACATCCCTCCCTTACCCATTTTGCTCTTTCTCTCTCTAATGTAATATAGACTGGCTTTCTCTTTCTGAAACTGCTCAAGTGCTATCACCACTGAGAGCTATCCCCTTTATAAGCCTCAACCCAAAACAGAGGACGTTGTTTCCTTCCTGGTTTTTCCGAAACTGCGGCTTGGAGTAAGAAAGATTCGAATACAGTCAGATAAGTAGTTTTTTGTTATCGGAAAAGAATGGGATGCTGAAACTGAAAGCCGGAATGGGACAGGAAGGGCAAGTATTGGTTGTAGATAAGCTTTATTTTATGCTGGACCTTTCACTATTGATTCTCATCCAATTGCTGTAATCACCGTTTTGTTTGGATTATTGAAAAAATAATGACGTCAAACTATTATTTTATCCTTATTCAAAAAAAAAAAAATTCTTAACCGTTAGTCTTGGCGAGAGGAATCTTTTTTTTTTTTTTTGAACTGGAAGACATGTCATTAATAAAGGCCCGAAAGCCAAGCCAAACGGCACTTACACGATTTCAATACAAAATGGAGAGAACCAATATTACTAAGCCTCGGACACGAGCGCACCACAAAGCCACGACGAGCGTGGGGCTCTCAGACTCATACTGCAAAGCAGACGCAGATCCATAAGAGGATCGTTGCTTAGGGTCTTACCCAAGCTCAATAGAATCAAACGATTCAAACCAATACATATAAGCCCAAATGAAATCGACTTCCTGGAAAACTAAAATCAAAACAGAACTAAAAGGAAACTAAACAAAAAAGAAACAGGGCTAAACAACGAAGCACTGGATTCCACCCGAGTCAACTCACTGATTTGAACCGAGTCACCGCAAAGCTCCGAGTTTAGACCGAGATGCCACTCCGGGGTGGGAAACCAAACTCCATAGTCGCCGCCAACGAAGCACAGGAGCTTTTATTAGCTGGAGGGTGCATGGGCCGCACTGTCATCACCGGAGCATCAGATCTGTCCAAGGGGAGGGGTGGAGAAGCAGTAGGTGGTGGAGGAGGTTGTGGCAGCAGCAGGTGAGGACCGGGCGTAGGAGTGGTGTGAAGATGAAACGGTGGAGGGTGGAGAGGAGGGGTTACCTTGGCTGAGGAGATGCACACGGTGAGGAAAGGGCGGTGCGACGTTGAGGAGGAAAAGGGGGGAGGTGGGCCAAGAGGCGGCGCCTCACCCCCCCCCCAAACAGAACCAGAGGAGGAAAACGAGTTGAACAAGGGCGGTCGGGGCAAGATCAGGCAGTGGAAGGGAAGGAGATGGGGCGGCGGCTGGCGACGGGATAGGCTAGGGAAAAACCCTAAGAAAACTCTCTAGAGAGAGGGGCTCCCTTCTTGTTCCCTTTTGAGAATTCCAACTTATTTGGGGAACATCATCAAATTGCATACTTTTTTTTTCTTTCCTTTTACTCTTTAAAAAACATCATCATTACATGTACCTAGTTTTAAAAAGTAAGGGTAAAAATGTAAACTCACCACTTTTTGTCCATTACTTTGGAACTTAGACAAAAAATTTGGCCTTAGGACAACAAAAAGTGGCAATTGGGACCAAAATTGGGGAAGGAGAGTGTAAAAAATTATTATCAAAATCTTAAAAAATTCAATAAAGACAAAAATATCCAATATAGGCAGACTTTTTGAATTAGTTTTGTCTTTACTCACAAAAATTGTCTGGTTAATAATTTTTATTTTTAAATTTTTTTTGTCGAGACAAACCAATAACCTAAAAAAAAAAAACTCACGCAAAACTAGTAAATGCGAAAACAATTGAATAAGGACAAAAAAAAAAAAAATCTGGCTTAGTTATTTAGCCAAAATGCTCTCTAATCTTTTATGCAAACTCTGGTGATATTAATGTGTTAGATAAACACAAAATGGAAGAAAACCTAAAAGCAAACCCAAGAAAGAAAAGTTTCGTGTCAAGCGATGTCCACGAGCTGTGATACAAAGATATGACAAACATCATTTGTTATAGTTTTTAGGATGTTATGTTGAATTGTATCTAAATTCGACAAATATTCGTAATATGGTCATTTTTTCATTTTTTTACTGTACATGTTCGCCACCACTAAAATAAAATTTTGACTTCATCCCTAATTATTGAGTAGATTTGGCCTCTCAGCAATGCAGAGATGCCAGTCCAGTTTAATTTCGGCTTTCATTTCGACAACTTATTAGTCCAAATTATGTTTTACCTGCTAGCAAATCAAGGCCATCTAAAAATGCCTTAGAGTTTTTCGTTTGATTTTAGCAACTGAACCCTGATTTTAGCAAATGAGCTCACCAGGTGCTAAAATCATGGTTGATTTTAAAATCAACCATGATTTTAGCACCTGATGAACTCATTTGTTAAAATCAGAGTTGGTTTTAGCAACTGAATTGCTAAAATCATTTGAAAAACTGAGCAATTGCGAATACTAGAAACTGTGATCTGTATTTATTGCCAAAACAATGCGTGTCCAGCAACATCGCATGTGGCATGGTCATGTGTCGGTTAAACAGTCTTTGAAAAATTGAATGGAGACAACGTGTACAACTATAATATCGGGTTAAGATATTATGGACCAAGTGTATTATTAGTTGACAAAGTGAATTACTATAATATTGGTTAGATATTGTATTAGAATGTTACTTTATAATCTATTAATATGACTGTACGTATAATCTAGTAGTATTATATAACTCTCTCTCTCTCTTTTTAGGAATGGTCAAGGATTGTGTCCAATTAATAACATGTCATCTACGTTGAGACTAAAGAATTCGTAAGAAATTTTTCTCTTGAGATCTGACCTCAACAAATTGCCAGATTTTCATCTCATAATATCTAGATTTTCAGCTCATCCTGTTACTACTTGAGCTACATGAACCGGAATGGGGTTTTCGTCCTAGGTTAACCGACTTTGGTGGTTCCCGAAAGTTTGACTCGTGAGTTTGCATGCGGCACGGACAAAAGGGATGGTGGGACCCGAATTAGTGGACTTACTGCCCATGACAAAACGTGTGTACATCCAAAAATTTTTAATTTTTTATTTCTGCAGATTGTTTTTTTACCGTCTTTTAATGTAACCAGCGGATCCATTATTATAGTACACAGGGGTTCATCTTTCAAGCACAACTTTGGGGGAAAGAAAACTCACAATCCAATATAATAAATATACCAAGAAAATACTAAAAAGTTTAAACATTCTTCGTTGAGCAAAAAAGTTTAAACTTAAAACATTATAAAACGTTTTGTGTATATTGTGCTCATGACGCTTGAAAAACAAAAAGTAAAGTCATATGAGAAAAAGAAAAGGAATTGACAACGACAAAGATAGAGAAGTGATAAATCTATTTCAATTTTTCGATTAATACTGAATGAATTTTGAAGAAAAGTTTAATAATTGCACATACTGGGCATTTAAAAATGGATGAGAGAGCACATATATTTTTAAAGTTTTTCACGTATAGTTTTGCAACAGGAACCCAATCAAATTTGTTCAATATTAATTGGTGAATTCTTTCTTAAATTATTTGTCGGTGAAACTAAAAACATTAATCTACCATGGAATACACATAGTGGAGACCCTTTTCTAGATTTAAAAAAAAAAAAAAAAAAAGGGAATTCGAGGCGGGTCACATGACCCCTGTGCCCTCGAAGAATCCGCCCCTGAATGTAACAACCCACCTTTTTAATAAAAAAAATATTGCAAGAAACCATGAGGTTTAACTGGGCTCCACATGGGGACCATTGGACAGTAGTCTTACATGCATTTGGATGGTTTTGGCATTCGGTGGATTTTGTACTTAGCCACACAATCGGTAGGAAAGGACATGTGGCTATTGAGCTGTCAAAATTTGTGTGTGAGGTAGTGCATGGGACGTGTTTAGCAGCTAGTGAATTCAAGCATGAAAGCTTCACAAGGGTATCCTTATCAAGAACACCAAAATTTTCACCAAATTTAACTTTAAAAGTAACTTTTACAAATTTAGCAAGTTACTTATCCAAAATTCTCAAAATCAGACTCTCTATCCAAATTTTACTAGAAAAGTTAGTGAATAGTAAGTTAACAAAGTTGAGGCGTTACTGTAGCAAAACTACAAGTTTAACAAATTTGCAAAAGATTTGTTAAGTTTGATTTTAGAGAATTTTGTTGCATTTCACTCATCAAATTTAACTTTTAAGAAATTTGATGAGTGAAATATTGATGCTCTAAACCACTATTATTAGCCATCACCCATTTGTGCTAACATGTCCTCTACGTATATCCTCTAGAGAAATCATTCAAGGCTTGTAGTTCTCTTTATTATTTTGCATATTTGAGAAGGGGAGGTCAACTACTAGTATGTGAGTAGGTATATACAGGAAATAGAAGAAGAAGTGGTGGGTTAGCCGTGGTGGTTCTCGGCAGTCGATCAGAACCCGACTTCGTCGATTCCACCGGAGAACTCGATTTTTCAACTAGGGGACGTTACTCGCTCAGTTGCGAGTAAGTCGAGACGTGTGTATTGTTAGCTGCATCGTCAGAAACGAGGTGAAACAAGCATATCTTATTTACATATTTGTTTTTGAAGTGTTTTATATATGTCGGAACATTTTAGAATTGTGTTTTAAATTGAATCATGGATATTGGTTGACGTGTGAAATGAATTTGGCAAAGTTATGTATTTTTTTGTATGTCGATACATCTGAACATGTGTCCGGGCTTGAGGACTTTAAACAGACAAAGCAGTTTGGTGTTATAAGGATGGGAGATGCGGGCCAGGTATCTCGATGGTTTGACGTGTCACACCCCACTCCAGCATGAACTAGCCTGCACAAGATGGCAGGACACCTGTCATCCTCTGCACGCCCTACCGGCTTCTCACAAAAATAATTCTCAAAATTAAACAACAACTCGCAGCAGAAGCAACAAAAATAGACAGGTGTTCACACCTCCTCAACCACTGTATAGTCAACAATATTAGACTTGTACTGAATCACACCAACCTCACATTTAATTGTCATTCTACAACATCCTCTAACCGACAAAATTACAAACTACTATTTCTATGAACACCTGACTGGCACCCTGGCACTGTAGTGGACCGACGTCTAGCTCAACTGGAGATCTGCAACCAAAAAGGTTACAGGAGAATGTACCTTAGCAACATAATAAATGGAAATGTTAAGTGTTTAGATGGATCGAAGTATACACAACACACCAACACATTTGCTTAAACAATTTAGATGGATCACAGTTTTAAGCGTCACACCCACACTTTTATCTCAAATACACAGCCCACCATATTTATTTAAAAGAAATACAGCCCACCGGCTCATCTCAAACATGGCCCACCGGCCCATCTCAAAAACACAGCCTATCGGCTCATCTAAAAAACACGGCCCACCGGCCCCTTTCATCAACTCACCTCTGTAAGTTTTGCAAAATATCTCACCTTTTCTCTCACAGTATAAAATATTATCATATCAATTTACCCAATGTGCCAACGAGTCGCCAACCTCACGACCGGGAGTTATGACGGTACCGTGACCTCGCTCGCAGGCTCACATATAGTGGCGGTGACGAGGGCCATTCTTTATCACCAATGGTAGGTGCAACCCAGAAGGTAAGCAAAGCTTACCGGCAAGCAGCAACCAAACTTGCCCCACATAACGCAAGCAGCAACCAAGCTTGCACAACAATAAATAGCAAGCAGCAACCAAGCTTGCACAACATAAAGCAAGCAGCAACCAAGCTTGCAAACATTGGCACAAGAGGCATAAAACATTTTCCTTCCACACACCAAAAATCATTTGATCCATCCAAACACAATATTTCTAACATATACAAAAAAAATCATGAGGAGAGTTTCCCAAAAACAGCAATAATCACACAACACGTTTGAAAACACAACACATCTGAAAACACAACACATTTCTATTTATTATAGAAGCTGTACATTCTCACCTGTCACAACAGGACCAACTCTGCCATACACTCAAACTCTATGCACCGAAGGCGAAACCACAACCATCCTTACAATAACATCACCTATAATAGAAATTATATATCACCCATAAGCTCACTACCAAAAATTCATGCCCAAATGCAAGTGAAATGCATACTACGACTCAACAGTGCTGCACTCTGCGAATTTCCAGAATTAATCTACTTATCCGATTCCCACGAAATTTTTACCACAAACTCCAGACTCATACTTCATCATCATATCTAAAATTCAGAATTTTCTGAACTCTGCAACAATTTTTAAACAACCTCCAAACAGACCCATAACTTGCTGCCAATTCCCCAAATCAGATTTTTCTCCAACTTCAAACTAAAAACTGCTATTCTCTGGAAGGAATTAAGGCACAACCCATACATCATTTCGAAGGTATACAAGTCTAGTTTCAGAATCAAAAGACGGTGTACCAATTGGATACCCGAGCTAAAAGTTATAACCATTTTCCCACGACATATCAGTGCTGTCTGTACAAACACGAACCCGACAGCAGATTACTTCACGAATTTTCATATTTTCTGTGCTTCGAATTAATTTCTGAAAATTTTACAGAACACACATGACATCCATGGGTAGCTACTGTAAAAATCTCGTAAATTTCTGACTTCAAGAACCCTGTCTTAAAATTCACCAAAAACCGTGGCAAATTTGATTTTGTGAAGAACCAGTCAGTGAACACCTTCAATCCCTTCCACGAATTTTGTAAAAATAAATCCCAAATCACTCTTATGAGATGCAAAATCAGTGATTAACTTGTATATGAGCAACATATATCAAGAATTTCGGAAATCAAACTTCAATTCGTACCTTAATTCGGGTTTTTCTTCAATTTTTCCGATCTCTCTTCTTCTTCTTCTTCTTCTTCTCCGGTCTCCCTCTTTCTCTCCCTCTCTCTCTTATTCCATCAGACAAAAGGGAAAGAATAAAAAGAAAACAAAAGGAAAGGAAGAAAAGAGAGGAGAAAGGGGCGACTAATGGGGGTGGGGTGGGACCCACTCCCATAAAAAGAAACTTTCCACCTCCAGCAGGCGGCTGGAACTCCCGCGACCGTGGAAACAAGCCCCGTTCCGACCACGCAGTCCAGATTCCATCTCCGAAAATTCTAAAATTTTAACCATGGCTCAAATAAATTATTTTGAGACTAACCCCGGTCCCGGTTTATCCAATACCATTCTCGAAAAGTAAAATTAATTATGCACCCACTCATGGAAAATTATTGGGTGTAACCACACCACCACTCTAAATTGCGAATTACATTCTAAATACCGGGAACGGGTATTACATGACGTCATTCCCTTTTATTACAGAGGTCGCTCCTTTTTTATTCTGGTCGAAACATGTTCACGAAAGATGTGGAAATCGACGAGTATTATAAAATGTGATATTTTAAGTGTCATGATGCTTTCTTGCTCAATCTTTAAAGTTGGATTTTATTCTATGAATGAACTTAAAGATTTATTATCTTGTTACTAAGAATCGTTTTAATACTTAGTAACTGAATAGTATGATTTACACTTTTTGTTCAGCATTGACTAAATCCACGATTATAATATGTATTAGGATATGTGGTCTTCATATGAGCTTTAGCTTATGGAGTTTCCAATTTTCAGGTCTGCTGCGGTAGATGGATTATTGAAGTCTTTTCGATTGATGGTTTTGATGCATTGATAGTGTTGTGGGGACTTTTATTTTTGTCATTTTGATAGCCGGTTTGAGAGGCCACTTGCATAAGGTAGAGTTGTCATTTTTTAGGTCTTTAGGCCCATTGTATTTTTTGGTGACTTAATTGAAATTTTGGGATTCTTTGAAAGTTTGTCATTATATTTTTTTTTTAGGTGTTCAAGATGTGGGGTGTCACACATAATTTTCAATTTTTCTGATTACTTCTGTTCCACTATCGGCTTTTCAATTTTTTGGTTGTCTTTACTCAAAAAAATTTCGTGTTTGTTAGTTTTGCATCAAGTTTTTTATTATTGATTCGTCTCGATATTAGGAGTTGGAAAAGTAAAAAATAATGAGAATTACCCAAATAATTTGGAAAATAGTCTTTAACAGTCTTTTTCTTGGATATTATCAAAAAAATTTGGGTAATTCGCATATTTTTTTTACTTTTCTGACTCATCACGCCGAGACAAATTAATAATTCACAAATGTTTGACGCAAAACTAATAAACGCAAAAAAAATTGAATAAAAACAAATAAAAAAATCAAAAAGATAGTTGCCGTGGAACAAGGCCTTAAACTAGACCAGACCCACTGACCCACTGATCTGATTGGAAGAAATTAAAGGAGCTGTAGTGGGCTGAATATCCATAGTTCAGACCATAAGCCAATTGACTAGAGCTGGGCGAACATGAGGGTTGCCAGCCAAAATACCAGATGGGCCGAACATGGGTTAGCCGAACCATAAGCCCACTATGTTCTGAATGGCATATTTGATCAGAAGGATCCTTGGATGTGTCGAACATCTCTTGGACCGAAGGTTGAGTTATCCAAGCATTGAGATAAGTTTCCAGACCTTGTGGGCCAAACATTTAGGCTAAGGGCTACTGACCAGATCGTTCGGTGTGGACCCAAGACAGATTAACGGCCATTTAGGTCTGGTGGTTTCGGTCCGGGGCTAAGGGCCTGACGCATGAGCGATGGCTGTTCGGAGGATACTCGATCACACGGAAGATGCTACGTAGCACGCGAGCGAAAGCTTCCAGAACCTTCTAGAAGTCAATGTGGCAGAGCATTATTGGACGTATCACATGACCGAAGCGATTACATGTGACGTCATGAGCTCTTGCCATGCACAGGAGACTTGGAGAGCAAGTATATCATTGCCTATAAATACTAAGGGATAAACCCTAGAGAGGTATACACTCTTGATCTGAAACTTTGTCCATAAGCTTTCTCTCTCTGTTTACTAACTTGGCCGTTAGAGTGCCCTCAGGAAAGTAGCTTGAGTGGCACTAACCGGTTGCTCACTGGTTGTAGGTCATAAAAGAGGAGGAGCTTCAGCACGTTCAAGAGGAGAAGCTACCGCAGAATCACCCTCCAACAAGAGTCAGGGCCACTCTCCCCCTCTCTTTTGCTGTAACATAAAACACAAATTAAACCCGAAGCCTTGGCAATAAAAAGTCTTGCTGTCCCACATTGAAAAATAGAAAAAGATTGGACCTTAATATACAATTGAATGACTCACCATTTACAAGGCTTGGCCTTTTAAGTGGATATGGGTCATTCAACGTATATTGAGCCTGATTGAGGTGGCAGACTCTCTGTGTTTACTCCCCAGATTATTGGGCCTTATGCACGCCATGGCGGGATCGATACATCATACTAACTCTCAGCAAGTGGTATTAGAGCCGATGGCTAACTATCTATGGGCAAACTCTCAGTACGCCATTAATGGGCTTGTACGAAGAACACTCTATGGAGCAAAAAATCCAATAATGCAGGTGATAAGGTGTGCTCGCTAAGGCGATGCAAGCAAATGGGACACATGCTGTACGTTGACTCGTCAGGGAGCATGGTGCAAGTGAATGGGCATGTTGGCTCTAGATGAAGTATGATGGATGGCTCTGAGTCGATAATGTGGATATCCATGTAACTCCCGATGTATCAAGGTGGCTCGATGTTGGAGTGCTGTAATGGATAGCTCTTAATCGATGGAGTGGGTGCGGAAAAAGCCTAGATTGGGAGATTGGGTCAAAGAGTAGTAGATAGGAATCAAGGGAGACTTTGGATACAAAGAAATAGAACAAGGCTCAATGTACAGTTCACACATGAGTGAGAGATTTGTTGGAACATGTGTGAACATTAAGTCCCACATTGAAAAAATAGAATAAAGGTTGGACCTTAATATGGGTCATTCAATGTATATTGGGCCCAATTGATGTAACGGATTCTTTGCGTTTACTCTCCAGATTATTGGGCCTTTTGCAGGCCATGATGGGATCGATGCATCATACAAAATCACAATACATTTGATTAAACAGGACCAACAAAAACTAGGGGTGAAAGGGCAAACCGAAAAATCAGACCGAACAGTTTCTGGTTTTAGGGGCCAATAAAATGGGACCAATATTACATAAATATTTAACCTTGATTTTTCCTAGAAGATGTATACCCATTTCATTTCCCAGGTCTCATTCTCTCATCTCTGGCGATGGCGGTGACCACGAAACTTACAGCTCCTTTGGCAGCAGGGAGAAGAAAGGAAAAGAAAGGAGAGTGCTCTCCCTTATTAGTGAGAAAAGAGAAGAAAGGAGAGCAATTTCTCACCAGGGATCCAAACAAGGGTGAGAAATCAGAGTCTCTCCGGCGACCAAACTCCCTCCGGCAGATTCCCGGCTATTCTCCGGCGACCAAATTCAAGCTTCAAATCAAAGATTCGCCAGCGCCACTCTCTCTAACACCTCTTAACGTTGCTGAGCTGGGTTTGTAGGTTCTTCAGCGACGTCGCCGTTGGTCATACGGCCGCCCAGGGCTCCCTTTCTCTCGAAATCTCGCCAAAACTGGTGAGAAATAAAAACAGGGGGTAAGGGGTTCAGCTCTTTCGCCAAATCTCTTCCTCTCTCACCGCTTTGCTCATCCAAACAAGGGAGAGAAAGCACTTCCCTTCCATTTCCTTTCTTTTCTCCTGAATTCCATCAATCCAAAGGGGCTGTTAATGTCGCGATGGCAGCGACGGCTGGTCTAAGTGAGTCTCTCTCTCTCTCTCTTTGAGCTCCCGACTCTGTGTGATCAACTCTAATTTAGGGTTTTCTTGTTTGATTTTTCACATCTACTTCGTTTTCAAAACCCATTAGAGTGGGAGATAATACGAAAACGTAGGCTTCGTAGGAATTGAGTTCGGTTTTGAAGTTGATTTTTATTGATGGAGTCTCTGGGTGTCTGTGAAAGGGGATTCAAACTTGTGAGAGTACACAACAGATGGAAACTGGCCAAATCGAACCGAAACCAGATGAACCGATTAAAGCCTGGACCGGCCTACCTTCGACCAGTCCCTATTTAAAGTTTTCCAAACAGAAATGTCCGATTCAGTCCAAAAAATACGTCGAAACCTGATCGGTTACACCTTTAGTAAAAACACAGTAGAATGCAAGTCTTAAAAAATATAACGTAAGTTGCAATAAATAAAAAAAACTAGAAGTGAGTGTGTAATAAATATGGATGTTGTTAACTATGAAAACTGCTTAACTTATCTGGTATTCATAATCTGGGGAGTTGTTGCAGGCATTTAGAAAGGGAGTCTGAGACTCTGAAGCACAACATGCTCACCTCTTGAAGCGATTCTTTGTCACTGAAAACAAAGATTAACAATACCCAAAAGATTCATTGAGGGGTGGTGATTTTTTTGTTCTTTTATCAGAGAGGGGTAGTGATTTTTGCGCCTCCCTTTCAATCGATTTTTTTTTTTTGTTCTTTATTCATGTAAACTTACCCTACTATCCTTTTGTTTGATTTCCTTTTTTAACACATGACGGATAGTGTAGTGAATTATCAATAAAGATACAAAAAGAAGAAGATAGTGTGCTAGCTATAGTCATATCAAAGTGAGACCTAGCTAACACATCAATCTTATTTTTGTATGTTGATTGCTTTGGACAGAGTGAAAGGAGCCAAACCAATGTAGCGACTGATTTGATGAGTTGGAAATTTGGACGAAGGACAAATTAAAAAATAGCCCATCTTAGCCTGTGGGTAGATCCGCCCTTGATAACACATTTTATTGCGGGAAAAAAGTTTCTTACTGTACAAGATTACATGAATGAACTCAACATTACTGCAATAGAAGAATAAGAAATACGAGATCTTCGTATGATACAAATATTTGAAGCAACGGTATGAATACAGCTACCATACTCTTTATTTTTCACATTCAGTTTTTGGAACAAGAAGAAGAAGAAGAGGCAGATTGCTTAGACTCTCAAATTTAACCCTACAAATTGAACATGACCTTAATGGCAGTGCCATTGCGAGCACTGGTTTCAAAGGCTTCTTCAACCTCCATTTGAGAAAACCCAAATCTATGGGTTATCAAGGGCTTCACATCAATCTTACCACTCCTCAGTAATTCAATGCATAGAGGCCATGTGTTCTTGTATCTGAAGACTCCAATCACATCAACCTCCCTGAAATTAGCCCCATAAAAAAGGAAAAACAAAAACCTTTTGTTAACACGATCCTAATAAAATTATGCAAGCAATATTTTCTGAATTTTCACCAATTCTGACTGATTTCCAAGGCCAAATTTAGGACTATAATAATAAGGTAACTTTGAGGCGAGTACCTAGCAGCAGCTGGAGTGAGAGGGATAGTCATTTCATTATGACCCATACCCACGAGGCAAACTTTGCCGCCAGGACTAGTAGCGCTTAGAGCTGTTGACATGGTTTTGCTAAAGCCAGCACAATCAAAAGTTACATCGACTCCAGCCCCCATAGCCTTATGAATCTGCACTACTTCTTCAGCCACATCCTGCAGAGCACTTCAGTTATGAAATGACGAATTGGGAACCACAAGCATCCACATTTGCTAAAGGTACATGAATCATCAAATGATGACTGGAAAATCAATTCTTTCCTATTAAAACTTGACTTGTCATAACCCTCAGTCAACAAAAACAAAAAAACAAAAAACAAAAACTTGACTTGCTTTAGAATAAGAACAAAGAAGTTGATACTCATTCCGTTGTCAGATTTATGTTTCTATGTTTCAGATGTTATTCTTTCATTATGTCTGAGGAGTAAACATTTGTTGTTTCCTTGTAGAAGACTAGAGATGGTACGATAAATGTCCTCAAGTACGTCTATGACTAAAATAAATCACGATGTTGCCAAGAATTATTTACGATATCATCATTTTTCATACATGTTTGCTACCGTGGAAACAGGAGGATGGGAGAAACACTCAACGAAATTTATCATTATTCAGTATTTAATGGCTACTAATGCCAGGACTTGATTTTGACAAACTTCTATATAAGCAAACAAACTTGGTTTTTGAATGAGGAAAGTACATGTTTGAAGAAGGTATACCTGCACATTTGTGGAAACTTTGACAATTTCATCTGCACCAAGTTCCTTAGCAACTGAGAGGCGGTAGTCACCGACATCCACAATGACAATTCTGGGAGCTCCAAAAGCACGTGCAGCGAGCAATACAAGAAGACCCATGGGTCCTGCTCCCATGATTAATACATTTGTCTCAGGACCAACGTTGGCACGACGACAGGCATGAACAGCAACGCTGAGGGGCTCACACATTGCCCCTTCTTCCAAACTCACATCGTCAGGCAGCTTAAAACATAGGTCTGCTGGATGCACCACCTATTTGAAGAAGCTCTATCTTTTAGTTGTGCACCCCTCAAACAAAGTTACAAAGCTATTAATATCCCTCAAACAAAGCTGTAACGGTGTTGTAGGACTCACCCGTAGAAAGTTGTGTATGTCACATTGCTAAAAAATTCCTCGAACAAATTGTTAATGAAGTGACCTACGGTGTCTTTGAAACCAAACAACCTTATTGTGGTACAAAATTTTGGAACTCTGAAAGACATGTATGTTTAAAATAACTTCTACCAAATGATTTCATTGAATAACTACGCAACTAGGAGAAGCAGATAAGGAGTCAAGACTCATCATGTACCAAATACTATTTGCATGTTTCCAGCCACACTTAGCAAATGCACATTGTTATATGAGTGCGAGAGCATAATAGAGTTATGTCGAATATGAAAGAAACATTAGACTAAAATGGAATTTCGTAAACCTGATTGGCAAGAGACCCGTGGACGGGAGGAGTTGCAAAAAACTTCATGGCAGGGCACAGATTGTACCAACCTTCTTTGCAGTAACCACATCGCCCACAACTGATGCCAGGCTCCAAGGCCACACGGTCACCAGGCACCAGCGATTTTACCTCTTTCCCAACTTCTTCTATCACCCCTGCACACTCGTGCCCAATAACCATTGGCTCTTCAACGACAAAGTCCGCACATTTTAAGGTCTGAAATTTCACAAAACATCAACGACGAGGTGTCAGTGAGAAATTTCATCAAATATTTGTACTGCTATTCTTTTGCCTTTTAAAGAAATTTAATAAACCCCAATGGGGGTCTTCACCTTGAGGTAGTGAACATCGCTCCCACAGATACCAACAGCTTTCATCCTGACCCTAACATCATGTGGACCTAAAATTTATGAAGAATAACATCATGATGGATTAACAAATTACAAATCACCAAAAGGCAAGTTAGTAAAAAGAATGATCAGATTAGAGATTCGTCTGATTCAATGTATTAAGCACCAAAAGTACAACTTCGATTAGTAGAAAACATACACAGATCAATCTAGCTATGCAAACCAGTAAACAGGTTTCCTTCATCATACTCGGAAACCTGCCATGAGTTTAAGTAGAATGGTGGCCAGAACACAACGCTAAGGTTGCCCCAATGTGATCTAGTCGTCACCAGTTCAAGTCACAAAAACAATCTCTCCCCTTGCAGAGTAAGACTGCATACATTCTACCCTTCCCAGTAGTAACACCATTGTCCACTGGGTAGCCCTTTTCTTCATGATTTATTTATAGTCTCTTATGAAGAGGAAGTACTAGAAAACATATAGAGATCAATCTAAAGTAAACACATACCACGTTTCCTAAATACTTGTATGTGTGTTAATTAAACTGGTTTATTGTGAGTGAAACTGGGTTGATGTATTACAGGAGAATGACCTATCTCGTATAACGCAACAAGCTAAGTCAGTTTACTGGCACAGGCTATGAGAGTTTGAAGCACATCATGGACCATATCACAAAGGCCAATTGCTTGGAAAACGAAAAGTAAAAAAAAAAAGGATATAACCTTTTAAGATCAATCAAGATACTTAAAAAAAATGATTTGAAAATATAGAGGAATTTGAGGTATGTACCAAGAGGAGGGAGACTGAAAGGCTGGATTTTGAGGGTATTGACACCCACAAGCCAAGCTGCCAAGTTCTCCTCTCCACCATCTTTGACTTCCTCCCCAACAGACATCCCTCCCTTACCCATTTGCTCTCTCTCTCTCTAATGTATTATAGACTGGCTTTCTCTTTCTGAAACTGCTCAAGTGCTATCACCACTGAGAGCTATCCCCTTTCTAAACCTGACCACAAAACAGAGTATTTTTTGTATAATAGACTGTCTTTCTCTTTCTGGAAGTGCTCAGGTGAGGTATCAGTCATCTCCTTTTTAAACTAAACCCCAAAATAGTGGATTTTGTTTTGTTTCCTATTCTAAAACCTGGCAGTTAGAAAGAATAGAAGATGCTAGACAGTCAAACAATATTTTGATCGTAAGAGAATCGGATGATGAAGCCGGAATGCGTCAAGAAGGGCAAGTGTTGGTTTATGACTAGCTTATTTTATGTTGGACGGTGATTCTCATCCGAATTTTTTTTTGGTTTATCGAGAGGGGCATCTCAACTCCAATGACGGATCAAGAAATGTGACGTAGAGGAGGCACTTGTTCATATATAAGATGACACGACACGATATGACACGTATACTTATTTATTTATTCTACTTTAAAAAATTCTTTTTCCGCAATGGAGCATAATAAAATACTCCACGTACTTTCCACTTTACCCATTTCATATAAAGTTTTACAACGTTTATGTTTATAAAAAGAGATTAAGTTCTACACGTACGGAGACCCAATTATCATCTGCCATCTCAGCAAATCGTTCCCTCACGCGTTGGACTGCTCTCCATCTGATCCTTCTTTCCCCTTATTTTATTCCAAAGACTCTCTGACTCCCTCCCTTGATACAGCCACAGGCCGCTGCCGACTGCCAGCATCCTCAAGGTGAGTTTCCATCTTTGTATTTTCGGTATTCTTTCACAATTTATAGTCCAAGAATACTGAAAATAGCTTAGTTGAAATTCAACTACTAGCCTATGACAACACGGCTTTCTCGATGTTCTCTCTCTTCTGAATAAGTACTCCTTTTGTGGTTACTTTTAGCGCTTAATTTACGCATTGAAAATACTAGTCCCTCTGTCCCAAATTGTTTGTCATGTTCGTCAATTTTGAACCGTTTACATATTCAACCTATAATTTTTAAAATCTTTTATAAAAATAATGTATAATAAAACGAATAGAGATCTATCAAATAAGATCTATATTATACATAAAATATGTTATAATGAAAAGACATGAACAGTTTAAAAGTTGCATCAAAATCCGTCAAGACCAACAATTTTGAATGGAGGGAGTATTTGAGTAAAAAAACCTAAAAGAGTACTCCCTCCATTCTTTTTTTTATTGTTGACTATTCCATTTTGAACTATCCCTTAATAAATGTGTGTTTTGAAAAGTTATTGGGCAAAAGTTTTTACAATTATTATTTTGCCTTTTTGAAAAGTTAGTGGATAAATACTTAATGCGTAAAATGGAAGATAATTTTGAAAAGTGAAAGTAAAATTGATTTGAAAAGTATAAAGTGGAGGTAAAAGTTAATGTGAAAGATGTAAGAATGATATTTATTTAATAAGTTGAATTTATGAGTAATCTTGATAATTATTCAAAGGCCAGAGGTTGGTGCCCACACTGGCCTCATTGTAAATCTACCCCGACTCCAGATAAGTCGGTGTAGTTAAATCATTTCTGTTCATCTTGTTAATTAATAGTCTAAATTGTCTTACTTGTAGAATATTTGCAACAAATTAAAACCATTAAAAACACTCTTAGACGAGTCACAAATTGTTTCCTACACTCCACTTCTGTCTTGCAAACAAGCCGAGATTCAAAAAATGGTGCTATTGGTCCCCTTTCAATCATTCGTGCTCTTTTTTCCCATTATTTATATGAATTTAAACTAATATTGAAGGGGTAGAATAGTGAATTCACATCCATAAGGATAAAAAACTAGTGCATCCTATAAAAAAGAGGTGCCAAAATCAATATCATTCGATGAAACTATAGTAATATAGTAAATTTAGACGAGCCGCAAGCAATATCCCATAACTTCATTTGTTATTTTTTTGTTCCATCTCATTGAGGTATATGTTGATTTCGACATGGTGAAAGGGGCCAAACCAAAATAGTTGACTGTTTGGTGAGTTGGATAACTGGATAAAGATAGGACAAGGTAAAGCTGTCTGCAATAAATAACAAAAGCCAAGGAAATGCTCAACCTCTAGCGAATGGAAAACCATTGATGATCAAGCCACTCTCACACACACGCACACACACACACACAGAGGGAGAGAGAGAGAGAGAGAGAGAGAGAGAGAGAGAGAGAGGATGTCTCATGGTGGTGAGGAAGGCAAGGATGAAGAAGGAGAGGAAGAGAACAGGGCAGCTTGGCTTGTTGGTGTCAAAACCCTTAGAATTCAACCTTACAATCTCCCTCCTCTTGGTATTATGCTTTCACTTTTTGTTGCTTCTTTAGTGAGTAAAACTCCAAGAAAAACCCAACTCTGTTAGCTGATTGTTCATTATCTTACACAATTGAATGTTTTGATAGACCTCAAAAGAATCCAAAATCTACCAACAGTTGAGGTTTGTGCAGAAGTCAAATACATAATTAGAAACAAAATCGCCTGTTAAGCATGAGACAGGCCCTTAACTTTTTCCTGCAAATTGTTCTCCAATATTACAAAACTACTAGTAGTAATTTTAGGTCCCAATGACGTTAAAGTGAGGATGAAAGCTGAAAAAGCACCACAACCGAAAAGCACGACACAAACCCATTTGAAGAATGTACAGCTACATCCGCTGCATAGATAGAGCACATTATGTATGTCGGACCGCTTTTCCACGGTTCCACCATCATTCCTAAGACCAATTGGTCTTACGAAAATGCTTCAATTAAGTCTTTTATGGTATTCGATATCGCACTAGAGTGGTTGTAGGGAGTGGCATTGTGTAACCAAATCTATGGGGTACTCCGAACCCAACAATCCCTTCCTCACGATGATGCTCCCGCGACTCGAACCCATGACCTCCTGGCTCTGATACCACTTGGCGGACTGCTTTTCCACCCTCTCTCCTAAAAACAATTGGTGTTAGGAAGAATTAAGTCTTTTATGGCATTTGACATCGCACCCGTAAACCTGTTTTTAGAGCGGTCGTAGAGAGCAGCATTGTGTAACCAAATCCGTGGGGGCACTATGGGCCCGACAATGTATCCGAGGGTTTTAAATGAGGAGGAAAACTAGGATGTGGTTAGCGAAGTGACAAAGTAAGACTGAGATACCCAAGATATGTACAATTGATAGTTTCAGATGAGGGGAAAAAAAAAACAGTCTTGATCTTTAACTTAAGATGACAAAAAAGTTCATCATCCGTTGGGATTAATCATCAAACTTTCGTAAAATTAGACTGTCAAATGGTCTCAGTTAAGTGATGGAGTATATTATAACCATTTAGAACTAATCACTCAAATTCTCTGACAAACTTGGTGTAATTTTAGGCCCCCATGATGTTAAAGTGAGGATGAAAGCTGTTGGCATTTGTGGAAGTGATGTTCATCACTTCAAGGCAGTACCCAAATACCATGCTAACCAACTTTCTATTACTCCCAACCAACGATTTTTTTAAAACTGATTTTGTGCTTTGTAATGCCATTTACATTTCCAGCATATGAGATGTGCGAATTTCATTGTTAAGAAGCCTATGGTAATCGGGCACGAGTGTGCTGGTATTGTAGAAGAAATTGGCAGTGAAGTGAAGTCTCTGCAAATAGGCGATCGTGTAGCGTTGGAGCCTGGTATTAGTTGCAAACAATGTCAACTTTGCAAGGATGGTCGTTACAACTTGTGCCGCCAAATGAAGTTTTTTGGGTCTCCCCCAACTAACGGTGCTCTAGCCAATCTGGTAATAAGAACATTGCACTTAGTTTGTTGCTGTTTTCAGAATCAGTTCTAAAAAACACTTCTCAGGAACTATTTCTGGCAATTGCAACGGTTATCGTCTTTGCACCAATTATTGTTGAACGAAAACAGCTTCTTTTCATGATAATTGAAGCTTGGTTAGATCATGGTGGCAAATTAGTTACTGAAGAAACTGGGATCTTTATTCTTGAACCAGGTGGTGCATCCTGAAAATCTGTGTTTTAAGCTACCCGACAACGTGAGCTTGGAAGAAGGGGCAATGTGTGAACCTCTTAGTGTAGGTGTACATGCTTGTCGCCGTGCTAAAGTCAGTCCACAGACAAGAGTGTTGATCATTGGAGCAGGGCCTATAGGCCTTGTGACAATGCTCACAGCTCGTGCTTTTGGAGCTCCAAAGGTTGTCATCGTTGACATTGATGATCGCCGTTTATCATTTGCTAAAGCTCTTGGTGCTGATGAGACCATTCAAGTTTCAACAGACATTCAGGTTACCGTCTTTTCAGTTGTTTTTTACCTCCATTTTCGTTGTCAGCAAATCTTCAAAACTAGTAAAACAAGGCGTATGTCTCAACTTCCTTTTTCCATTTTCTGATTTGGCCTACGGTCTGCGAGGATTATAAACGCAATGTGTCAGCATTATATGCACTTTCTGGAAAAATTCTTCCGAGGCCAAAATCGAACAGATACAAATTCATCAGGTTTCAGTCCATCATACAATGTGGTTCATCTACAGGATGTGGGTGAGGAGGTGGTAAAGATACAAAACGCGATGGACAGCAGTGTTGATTTGAGCTTTGATTGTGTTGGCTTTAGCAAAAGCATGTCCGTAGCTTTGAATGCCACTCGAGCCGGAGGAAAAGTTTGCCTTGTGGGGTTAGGCCAGAGTGAGATGACATTACCTCTTACACCAGCTGCTGCTAGGTACTATACACAATGCAATATTTTTGGTCTGTTGCGACATTCTTGACATATTGATTTGATAGACCTTAACTAATTACTGTTATCATGGGTTGTAGGGAGCTCGACATAATCGGCATATTCCGGTATAGGAATACTTGGCCACTCTGCATTGAGTTTCTGAGATCTGGTAAGATTGATGTGAAGCCCCTCATAACGCACCGGTTCGAGTTTACTCAAGATCAGGTTGAGGAAGCATTCGAAACAAGTGCTCGCGGAGGCAATGCGATCAAGGTCATGTTCAATTTATAACTGTTGCCCAACAAGTGAATTGTTGCACTGGGGGAGTTAATGACTTGCCATTCGCAATAAAAATATGTATGCAATCATACTTGGGATCGAGACACCGATATATGCAAATGTGTTACTGCTATTTTTATAACTCGATGAAAATTCAAGAATATGATCATCATACAATGTATGTTAGTGCAGAAGCAGTGCTTAGAGGAGTTGAACCAAAAACGAAATGAATTTGAAAGAAGCATCCTATCGTTGGATTTAGGACTACAGAATGTGGTTCGCATACATTTGGATGACTTCTCGATGATCCGAACCATTTATATTTGGAAGATCATCAAATAATTTGTCCACACAAAAATTCTAGTTTTTTTTTTTTTCGGTAAACACAAAAATTCTAGTTGATCAGAAACTTCTGACAGATTGATAAGAACATTTCATTTTTGCAATAAATGGTTAGGACATTCTATTTTTTCAAAGTAAAAGTATTTCAATGAAATGGTTGAGAGTGTTTGATGAATACAGATTTTTTGAGTGGACATTCTATTAGGCAAGCCTTATCATTTGAACGGTTCAAATTTTTGAGGAGAGATTTAGGTGTGGACAAACTACTCCCGTAGAGAAGTCAAGCCTTTTTATTATGTTAGGAAGTAAGAAAAACAGATTTGGATCCGCCAGTGATGAGCTTTCAAAACTGAGTCATCTCTTAAGAGAATAATCATGTGTGTACGCACTAAAACAAATTTCTGGGTCCGCCGCTGATTCTTCCCAACAAAGAAGAAGAACACAAAAATGATTCCCTTCCTCTCATTTCTTTTTCCTTTTTCGAGCGTTTGGACCGAGTCAGATAGGCCCACGGGCCCTTCTAGCACGCAAAGAGGCCGACTCCTAAGGCCTTAGTTACACGTAATGGTCCCACAGGCCTCAACCAGCTTATTGTTTTTTCTTGGGATTGTTAAGTTGGTGTGTTTTTTATGGTTACAGATTTTAAAAGGTTGGTTAGTTGGAGGAGCACAATGACAAGTTTATCTGGTGTATGTGTTTTCTTAATTTTAGTGTGAGAGACAAGAAAAATTATGGAAATAGGGGTGCTGCGCAGCGTGCTGTACACGTGCGGCGCTGCCGATCCGGTATCATTCTGATTTGTGAAAAGGGTGTGAGGTCCACTACAAAGTGATATCATACTTATCAAAAAGTGATGGGGTTCACCACAAAATGATATCATACTTACCCAAAAAGTGATGTGATTCCATGAACCTCACCCTTTCCACCAATTAGATTGATGGTTTTGTGAGGGTGATCAAATTTGCACTCAATCAAGTCAAACAAGCCAAGCACAGTATTATTCAGGTTTGGCTCGACTTCTTGTTACATGTGTTCAGGTTTGGCACGAGCTGGAGATTTTTTGGAGACTAATTGTTCAAGCTTGTCTAACGTTTGAAGTTTGTGTTCATGATAAGCTTGGCTTGCCTTGTGGAATTTGTAAGTCAATCTCAAGCTTTCAAACTTGAGTTTAAGATCGTGAAGTTTCAAGCTTAAGCAGTAACTTCATTGATGAAGTTATCAATTTCGATACAAGACTATTGGAAGTGTAGCAGTAAAAGATCTTAATGAAACTCTTATCTCTTATTTGTTGGATATGTGTGGATTAACTCCTATTTCTAGAATATCGACACCCATATGTTCAAGCTTGAATGAATTCATTAACAAATTATAAAAAGTGATTGAGAGCTTGACTTATATTATTTTTGAACGAAATTGAACGAGCCAAGCTTGAATCGCGTTTAAATTACTTGGTTCGTTTAGCAGCCCTACGGGCCCCATCTACTAACCAAAGAAAAGATCAATGATATAATGATGCCCCTTCCCTCCACTCTTCCCTTCACTTTCCTTGCCTTCCCATTCCTTCAACTAACCCCAAGAAAAGGGTTGCAAGTTGGGGTCCATGACGGGGGGTAGACTTGAATTTAAGATTTAAACCCTTTATTCCAGTAATAACCCAGGAAAAAACAATGGGGACGAATCAAGATAAAGGTCCTTCTACGTAATTTTGAGAAAGAGAGTTTTTTTAGGAGGGACAAGAGGGTATTCCACTTATCCTACTCACCTAGGCATGCTTCCTAGTGATGGGCAAAACGACCCGTTTAACACATACAAAAAAAACCAAACATTCATATTTCATACACTAACTCAAACTTCCCGATGTGAGAAGCCAGTCTAATGACTCAAGCCCAAGAGCCTAACCCCTCTTCTGGACGAGAAGAATTAGGGTGTCGAGTGCGCATATTGACCATCCAAAAGTATTTTAGACGGCTCAGATTTCTCCCAACTCTTTTCACCTCTCTCTCTCTCTCTCTCTATCCCTCTCCCTCCCCTCTCTAAAATACTTTTAAAAGGCCAAGATACGGACTCGGCACCACATCACCCATAACCCCTTCGCCTTCGGCACCCAAATTCCTATCCTTTCGGACACATAAAAAACGAAGGGGTTGACTCTTAAAAAGAGAGAGAGAGAGAGAGAGAGAGAGAGAAGGGGTTGACTCATAAAGCACACTTGAGTGGCAACGTCGAACCAACTTGCCCCCGTAACATAAATGCCCAGGAAATGGTCTTCCTCAAAAATCCATATATAAAACCTCCACAATCCCCTGCTCCGTTCAGTAACAAAAATCATTTCCTCTCTCTCTCTCTCTCTCTCTCTCTCTCTCATGGCTTCTTCTCCCAGACAGAAGTCCACCAGAGACCCAGTATCTCTAGCTGATGCAGCCTCGTGGTACTGTGTCATTTTCCTAGTGGGCCTAATTTTGTTGGGGACGATCAAAGGGGATTCTCTCACAGATGATGATCAACCAATTGTTAGAGGAAACCAGCTTTTGAACCGACCTTGTGATGAAATATATGTGGTAGGAGAAGGGGAAACCCTCCATACGATCAGCGACAAGTGCGGCGACCCGTTTATCATCGAAAACAATCCGCATATCAATGACCCGGACGATGTTTTCCCTGGACTTGTTATCAAGATCACTCTATCGAGATCTGGGCAAGCTGGTCCGAACACCAGGTTATCAAAAATGATGATCACTCAATCGAAGCCGAGAAAACTGTCGCGGTAGTTGCGGAATTCTACATACCACAGTTATGTTTGAATGGACATCTTACTATGAGGATCAAAGAAAAACGACATCTTACGATTATGCTCTGGTTTACTATTACGGGTTAAAGTTGTATGATAGGTTTTATAGAGCTTTTGTATTGGGGGGTGTGTGTATATATAGGAGGCTCCAAAAAGGAATTTCTAATTTTATGAGTATATAGTTAATTCAGAAGGATTTCTTGTTTGCTGTCAATTATACTGTAAGAGCGGCCAGCAAGCAAAATGAGTTGAGTGGTGTATGAACAGGTCAAATTTCAATTGAAAATTTTACAAAGTTTTAAAATAAAATGTATTCAAGACTCTACCAGTTCTAAAATAACAAATACTAAAGTTTTTTTTTTTCTTGAATAAAGACAAGTAATTCAACAGTTTATCTGTTTTGGGATTGTTTTTGTCTTTATTAAAATAAAATTAGTTTTGAACATGTTTTTTACATTTTGGAATCCTCTCGTTTAAACAAACTAATAATCCACAAAAAATTATTGCAAAACTAACAAATACGAAAAAAAAATATGAATAATGACGAAAAACAATCCGCGAGGATTATTAACCCAAACTACCCCTGAATCAAACATGAGTTGAATTCTAGGAACTTGATTCGTTTACTATACCCTTATGAATTGTTGGGCTTGCGAAACCTAATTCGATTTGGTCTGCACTTTGCTGAAAATTCGGGCTTCAAACAGGAGTATTTAAGTAATTTGTAATGTAAACCCTACGTTTTAAATACGTACTATACTCACCAGTCGATGTATAACTCTTAGTTTCGATCTCCATTCGATATATAGTACAAGGTGCTGTGAATGTACTCAACTCAACAGTGTGTTGGGAAATCCCGTAAAATCTATGCTCCTTGCATTCTTGTTTTCTTTTTTTTTTTTTTAACTATTCTTTATGCGTTGCGTGTTTATTGCTTTGACCAAATTTTCAAACACCCACCAATATTTGTGAGCCACTGGAAAAAGTTGCTTTTAATTTCATCCATATACTCATGATATGCATCAAGGTCTACTTCATTGAGACAGGCAATTGAACCCGAAATGGAAACTTCACACGGCACCATTAAAAACCACTCTACTACTACTAATCTCTCTTGTTAGGTCTCTACCCATGATAAGGAGGAGTATTGTCATAATCAAGATGTAGATTTTGTGGTGTAATTTTAGGGAGGAGGACATGGTCAAATTTCAAAGTTTATGGTGTGACTAGGAGCATTAGCGAATGGGATTACAAAACTTTAATCACACAAGTGGATATTGACGCTATATATGCTTAATAGCAGTAACAAGCACGACGGATTGACACTTCATTTTCCATGAAATATGTCACTTTTTTTTTTAAACAGGTATTCGGAACTTGAACACATCTTAACTAATTTTAAGAGATTAATCTCGCCGGTCACTAGAGGGGCCTGAAATGTGTCATTTTGGTGTTGATGGAGATGATAAATGAACCAGGCTATTGTGCCTTGGCCACAGAAAGCCTCCATGTCCATTGCAGACAAGTAAATTCATAATTTCAGGCAGAGAATGGAGTCATTTTAATGATATTCATTGTTAATTTTAAAAAATGTTTTTCAAACGTTACTACCCTATTGTCACATTCTTTGCTGAATTTAGCTCTCAAGATGTCAAAGCAAATTATTATGACAAATATGCCAGTGGCAATGCCAATTGCTCATTATCACATCTCACGTCTTTATTCTTCTTTTAATGAAGCACAAAAATAAAAACACCCTTGAGATGAATACACTGTTTCTTCGGTCAGTAAAAAGAATTTATATAGTAATTGTTGAGAAAAGAGATACAAAGATAAACGGAATCCCAAGTAGGTGGCATCACAACGAGGGAAGAGTATTTCGATATATGTTGAGTCCAGACTCCAGAGCAATATGTTGTTATTACAAATTTAAATTCCCGGACTCGTACATCAGTTTGTCCATGTTAATCCTTCAACCTTACCAAGGAGCTACGGAAGCTACCGCTCAAGTGTTTGACCCTTCGGTAGCCACCGTTATTGGACTATCCTTCAGGGGCAACGTTTTAAGTAGTGCCCACTTAAGATCGCAATATTCTTGTTGTGCCCCGTGGTCCAATGACCTACACCGATTAAGCAATGTGAGACAAGGACCTACTTTGGTCCAATGAATTTCACCAATCAAGCGATGTGAGACAAGGACCTACTTAAGCACGTCAAGTCCCTCAAGCTCATCTCATGTGGGACCCGCTCAAGCACGACAAGCACATCAACCTAAACTGTCGAGCCCACCCAAGCACGTCTCCTCCTACACTTCCAGTTGGTGTAGGCTCTGATACAACTTGTAACGATTAGAATTAGCTGATGCTAACTCTTAGTTGCTCGTAATTCGTTATATACAATATGATGTTTTTGTTTTTTCCCGATGTGAGACTTCATAATAGCGGCCGATATTTAAATCCTTGTTCAGGGGTATTACTCTTTTAATTTACTTAATTAAACAGGTCTTTGCTAATCTCCATCCATTACGTGGAGGATAACAGGTATATAAAGATCATAAATAAGTTTGGATATCAATACATATATTTCATAAATATCCATATAATTTCACGGATATCAATATGCCATTTTTCAGATATCGATATATTTTTTTACACGTTATCCTCCATCCTAAAGGCAGAGGCTACCATTTCTCAATTAAATAAGACAAGAAAAGGTCGGGTTATAGCCAATTGTACTAAGAAAAAGAATTAGGAATTAGAATTGTGTGGCGTGTACACCCGTAGCAATCCACTTAGATAGGATAAGAGTTCGGAAGTGCAATTTTGGAAGTGTGCAATTTTGGGAGGAATGTTTCGTTTAATTGTCTAATTTGCCACAAGAATCTTCTATGAAAAGAATATTCACACGCGCATAATGTATGACTTTAAGCCCATATGCGGATGTGGTGTTGTGCACCCAGGTACTTTGCACTCTTCGGTCGTTCAATCGTATTTTGGACAGCTCGGTTACGTTTGACAATTTTAATTTAATAAATTTGATTTATTTTTATAGGTAAAAAATCAAAATACATCCAAACTGTCCAAAACACGATCGAATAATCAAGGGGTGCACAACATGGTGCAAAGCACCCACCCCGGATTCCATAAAAGCATCATTGGTAGAAAAAGGGAAAAAAATAACTCATCTAGGTACACCCAACAGATGCAGTAATTTTACTCCTAAATACTTTATGTTGGTCGAAAATAACATTTTTTTTTAATAAGAAAACAAACTTGAAGTCATAAAAAAACCCGTAGAATGGAAAACGTGATGGTGACAAATAAACATTAATTATTTCTAGAGTTTGATATTCTAGGTTGGCACCATGGTGGTTGGTAATACCTACAAAACTCACCTATTTGCCTGATGTGCATAGGGCAACAAATGGGAACACCATACAATGGATATCCATCATTCAGATTAGTAGTATAAACATTTTATTTTGTTTACCAAACTCGAATTGGGGGAGGGTGTTGTTCCTTCAGAGACAACATGGGTATTGGGCTAATTATGGCCGTCCGTAATCGGCCATGGATGGCTCACATCTATTCAACATATTTTTTATTCTGATATTTTTTAGCTTAATTAAAAGATGCAACATAGGATGCCAAATTTCACACTGAAAATATGGCTTTGTTAATTTTTGTTTTTTTTACAATAATTTTGAGTCAGGTAAAACACCACTTTATTGTAGAATTCCTAAACTTTCAATTTGACGATTTAGATAACTAATGGGCTGACCTACTCCTAAAAATAGCAGCCGCGTGACATGGAAATGGGTGCATATAGAAAGAAAGATACTCCATCCGTCCCTTAAAGTTTGACACTTTCGGGAATGCGTGCCATTTTTAAATTACCTATATCTTTCAATTCATAACGTTTTATGTGATTTTCATAACTTTGTTTAAAAGAACTAATTGAAATCTATCAAACTAGATCCATATTGCTTATATAAAACGTAATAGATTAAAAGAAATAATCAATTTTTTCATAGGGCTGAAATAGTGAAAGTGTCAAACTTTATGGGACGGAGGGAATAACAAGGAGTGATACTTGAAATAGCGGGACTCCTAATTCGAGCCAGAACAAAATTACAATTCTAGCCTGTGTATCAGATTTCAAAAAAAGAAAAGTATATTCCAATCAGTACAGTATTCAAAACCTGGGTGGGAGTGCCTGAATTTGGACTCATGGATCGGAACCGTCAACTAGCCCAACTAATCCGGGATACCCACCCTTTTGTGACGATTTTTGTGACCTGCACCATGACACCCACCACCCCAAATTTATCTCCTCTTCCCATATCCTTCCGGCCACTTTCCTAATACACACACGTGTATATATATATGTGTGTGTATACGCAAAAACCCTCACAACGTAATCACACAATACCATCAAAACCCACCTCTCGCTCCCTCTCTCTCTCTCTCTCTCTCTCTCTCTAAAAAAAAAGAGAAAAACATGAGTTCCTCATCCAGACCCAAGTCAAGAAAAGCAACAAGAGGCGCAGGTGATCATGCAGCAGCCTCATGGTACTGTGCCATACTTCTGGTTGTTCTTATATTCCTAGCCTTAGTGGATGAGATCAGTTCTACGACGACGACGACGACGGATGAAACGACTGTGAGAGGAAACCGGTTCATGGAGCGGCCTTGTGAGGAAATATATATTGTAGCAGAAGGGGAGACTCTCCACACCATAAGCGACAAGTGTGGCGACCCGTTTATCGTCGAGGAGAACCCGCATATCCAAGACCCGGATGATGTTTTCCCTGGACTTGTTATCAAGATCACTCCCTTTATAAGGCCAAGAAAGTTGCTTTGATACGAAACAGCAAAACGGCAGCCGACAGCTGAGATTTGCTCGGTGCACTGTGTCGTTTCATGTTTTTTTTTTTCCCGTGTTCCAAACACTTACGAATTGGGTCTTCCCTCAAAACACCATACATGTACAGGTTTCCTCTTTTCTTTTGTTTTCTTGTTTAAGAGATACATAAAATTGGGTTTCTCCTCCACGCAACAGATATTTTCTCTTTTATTTTGTTTTTTTTTCTTTTCTAAATGATACTTTTCTTGGCGTGTAACAAGGGGAGTTGAATTAATAAAATTCTCAGTGTTTTGGTTTACGGAAATTCTATTGCTTTTGTTTTAATAATTAGAGCGGAGATTTCAACATTAGACCTCTTCTCCGCTTCCTAAATACCCACGACCAGTTATCCCTTCCTGTCCACATGATCGATTGGCTAAGGGTTAAGAAGGGGTATAACTTATACCCCAAGTTTTATCCCGGTCTCACCATTTAATTCATAGTTTGGCAAATTTTTTGAAAGGGGTATAACTTATACCCCTCCCAGATTAATACCTCTCTATGCTTCTGAAGGGGTACTAATTAATAACAGGATGAGGGAGTGTTATTATTTAGTGCACCTCAATACCTCCAGTAAAATTACCCCACTATCCTCTCTTATCCACCTTGTGGCCTTGCCCCTCCCTCCGTTGACTGTGTTTAAAAAAAAAAAAACCGAACTTCATTTAAATGTTTTATGAGCCTTTGCGATTTTCTTCAGATCAAAAAATAAAGTACTTTCGTGCATAAATTTTTATTTTTTTTTGCACCAAATTAAACTACTACTATCAAGATCTTTAATTTGATAAAAAAAAAAGTTTAAATTTTTTTAATACTTTTAAAATTTGACATTGCTGACTTGCTTTGCAAAATCCTTTGTATAAAAAAATAAAGTACTTCAACATTAATTTTTTATATTTTTTTTGCGCCAAATTAAACTACTAATCACGTACTATTTAATCCGTTCTCCATAAATGTCACATTAATGTGGGTCCACCCTTACTACTAATACCCCTTACTATCTTATCTCTCCTTACTATTTAATCCCATCAAAACTTATCCCGCATCCAATCGGGCTGTCCATAGCCCGCGGTTCTTGTTCCTATTATTACTTAATTGGAAATGGCTACAATACACATCTCTTGTTTGGGTGTACCATATGCACATATTGTACGGTCCAGATTGTGTCATCTCATCGGCAATCGTAACATTTTTTAGTTTTTCGTAACTTTTCAGCAATATGATTCGTAGCATTTTCTATGATTCGTAATATTTTGGTGTGTCTCGTAACTTTTATAAAAAAAAATTTGTAACTTTTACAAAAAAATTCGTAACTTTTATAAAAAATTTGTAACTTTTATAAAAATTTCGTAACTTTTATAGGAGTGTGTATCATACACAGCTAGATAAGGGGTGTGTACTGTAGTATTTTCTTACTTAATTATTTAGTGGCTAATAAAATTGGGTTTTTTCAGTCGCTAGTTTAATCTCGTTTGCAAATTGCAATAGCAGTTATCGTGAACCAAATATTGTGTGTTAGGGTACCCCTGTTCAACTCAGTGAGACTGTGATGACGGACTATCTCTTCCAGATCATGCCCTAAAAGATTCACTACGCTGGTCTGCCCTTTTTTTTTTTTTGGATAATTCGGAATATTCTAGTCTTCCCTTTGAGACGGTAATATCAAGCCAAAAATAAAAATTAAAAAAATAACCAATTGGAATTTATTTCCTGGGCTAATTAACCTCTCGCGTTGAAGAATGTTAGAGTGTAGTTAAGCCGGAAATTATTGCAACATAAAACTACTCCGCAGACAGCTTACTCACCAAACATTACTTCTCATGTTTTATGAGGAGTAATGTTAAAAAAAATTCCTCCAACCCACACATTAAAGTCAACATCAAATTTGGTGATTACTTTCTCTCTCTTCAAATATAATGAGTCATCAAATAATTTACTATAATTAAAATTTTTTTTCATATGTTACCATTGCTTTTTAATTTGCATGAAATAGGAGTAATAGAGTTTGTAGGGTGGGTTGGAATCATAATTTTGAAAACTACAAATATAAGTCATCAAATTGGCACATTGGTCAACAAAAGCCAAATTCGATGAAAAATTTCGATGAGTGGCTTGGATTTGGTCTTACACTCCGTTTATATCTAGTGGAGTTTCCAAAAAAAAATTCTCGTGTTCTTGATGTATGTATAGTTTTGCAAACGAGTCGGCCAAATAAAATTACAAAAAGTTTAACTTGTTTGCTTGAATATGCTGTCTAATAGCTTTTGAAGGAAAATGGCTTTAATTTTTTTGTTCATTCATGTTCTAACAACACTTTCAAATAAGGAAGAAAAAAAAAATCAAATTAGATATTAAAATAATCTAATTTTTTGCGGTCAAGTAAGCTGGAAAAGCTAACTAAATGATTTAATTGTTACGGAGTAACAAATATCATTCATTAGATTTTTTTTTAAGCAAATAAGCTAAATAAATTTAAATAGGAAAAATTAATTGAATAAAAAATAGGAAAATATAGGAAAAAATACGAAATAAAAAATATTTTTGGGAGTATAAGATTCTGATTTTCCTTTAATTTTATATCTCGGCAACTTCTGACTCTGTGACTATTTAATTGAATAAAAAATAGGAAAAATTACGAAATACATCACAAATATGGTGGCAGTCGTTAAGGGTAATAGGGTCAACCACTTATTAATTCATTAAGACAGCTAATAAACCTGCGATTTAGGGTCGTTGTTGTCTGCCAAACTAAACAATCTCAACACCAAATCCCATATTGTCGTAGAGAATAATCCGACAGATTTATAAAAATCGTTGTTCGCATTCCTTGATGCATTTTGATAATTATTATTTGAACTGTTTATTTATTAAAATTAATCGCGAACATTAGTTCCGTAAAAAGTTACGTTAATCAAACATAGGAAATTTAGTTATTGAATCACATTTTTCTTTAGTACGTGAACAACAAATACTATTTAAAAGACGCATAGTGAAATTACATGATTCGGATTGAGGAGTGTCTTCGGATTGAGGGGTAGGATCTTGCGTGCCACTCTCCTGACGAGGTGACGTTGCCGACATCCTCTGCTCGACAATCAGCACCCGCCACTGCTCCCTGAATGAACGCTGCGCACGATGATCTGCAAGCACTATGTGTTGGTCACGCTGATCTCGGAGGGGACATGTGTATGTTGATTTAAGGTGCTACATGGCTGGACTGTACTATGGATGATCCCAACTTGGGGGAACAATGCACGATTGGGACACACTTCGAGGGGAGACCAACGCCACATATCCAGCCTGTATGATTTTTGAATACCATACTGTAGTTGGTCGCTACAGTTCAACCACGTGTTGATTATAGATTGGTGCTTTTGCGCCGAGAGGAATATCCCTGCTCCTCAGCTCCTACCCATCTCCTGCTCCTCGATCGTGACCTATATGTAAGGTCTGGCCCGACCGAATAGACACGGGGTGGGCGATGATCCCAGAACATTCTGGAGCATGGGCTATGGTAGGTGATTGGGCCTGCACATTGTTCTTCTATGTGGCTTAAGCCGAATTGCATTGGGTTTAATTATTTCAACCCACTATAATATTCGTGATTCAAATTAAAGATGTATTTACAAACTGTAAGATTTATGTGGGGCCACAACTTTTCTGCTCAACCTTCCTTGAACCTCCAGAATGGTGAATGAACCTTCTTTGTTTGAGCTCATCGCTTGCACACTTGAGCAACTGTGTGAGTACCGGACTGGACTGTTATGTCTAGAACGACATTTCAATGGTCTAATAAATGTATGAAGAAGAAAGAGACAAGTACTCAAATCTAGGGTTTAGAGAGGATTTTCCAATGGTCTAAGACTACTTTGCCTATGTTTTTGGTTAAATACATACGTAGAATTTTCCATTCATCATAGAAAACATTATTCGTGGAAGATGTATTTTATCAATGCATTTGGATCATGAAATTTTTCGATACAACAGTTATTCAACGACCTCTCATGCGATATGGATTCTATGCATGTGTAGGTTTCACCTCATGTGAGAGCGACGTTGGAAATAACCATTGTTGCATAGACAATTTTCTCTGACATCAACGTCTTTCGCATTTTGTTGGGCTCTTCAAGGCCTGAGGCCCAGAACAACTAGCAAGGCCCAAACCGAAAACAAAAAGATGGGAGGGCCCTAATCCAATTCTTGTTCCCAACGCGGCAAGTCGCAACACGTAAGTGGTGGTGGGACCACCACAACATTTCACGAGACACGTCAAAAACCGGCGTCTCTATCTTTTGTGGCCCACCGTGAACCACACAAACCCATGCTGGGTCCATAGGGGAAGCCGGAAATGGTTATGGTCTATAAAAACTTTTTCTGAAAACGTCCAAGAAATGCATATCTTTTTTGATTTTGTGCCGTCGATTTGTCTCTCCTGGATGTTTTTTAGGAAAGTTTTCTCGGACCGTACTACTCTTCCGGATGACATATGTGAGTTGGTTATGGATGTTTCGCTAAGGCCCCGATTGGATGGTGCTAAAATTTCAGGGGGATAAGTTATAGAGGGGGTATAAGGTATGAGGGGGTATTATTTTTAGATGGTTGACCCACATTGATGTGATGGTTATGGAGGGGGATAAAAAAAGTTGATAGTTTGGATGATGGATTAAACAGGGGGATAACTTTTGACTTGGTTTGGATGTTTTATAAATAAGAGGGGGTGAATGATTGAAAAAGCAGTCAAATGACTCTTTTGCCCTTGTGGTGTCCCAAACTTGATTACTTATTAAATTAAATATTAAATTGCAAAACCCACTCTATTTAATTATTTTTGGACAATTTGAAGCTAAACTATTTATTTCATTGAAAATTTAATTTTTTTAATAATTTTTTTTAAAATATATTTTTTTTAAATTAATTTTTTTTAAATATGTACTTTTGAATGGTTGGTTGTTATCAATTTTTTTTTAATTATATTTATTTTGACTTGTTGGCATATCTATTGTTTTTTTACTATTTTTAATCCGACTAGCGTTGCACGACGTGTTATGCACATTACTTAGTGTCGTGCTAATTGCCTGGTGTCGTGCTCATGTCGTGTTTGATTAAGTTAAAAATACTTGGACAAGCAAATATGACACTACTTTTTTTTTTATTGGATCCAACAAGTATTACCTTTTTTGAACATGTATTACTTAGGTTTACAATATTTTTTTTTTGTATATAACCTAGTTTTAAGTCCAAGTGCTCACCACGTGGTCACACATAGCGTGTGGTACATTTCTTTATTATCTCCTTTTTGAGACGAAGCAAAAATTAAAGAAAATGAGCGACCCAATTGACAAAAAAAAAATTCAGAAAACTAAAAATATATATTTAATTTTGAACTTTTTTTTTGTCATTTTATTTGCTTTTTTCCTGACTCTTAAGTTGAGAGGAAGAAAAAGTTAAAAAATAAAAAATTAAAGTATAATGCTTTTTTCTTCGTGGTGGTTGAAGTAATTGCACATATCGTAATCAAACGGCCACGCCATTGGGAATAGACAATTCAACTTCAACGAGTGATGCTACATGGCCAATATATACTTCAACACTTGTTCTTTATAAATGGTTCATAATCAACAGACAATCTCTCAATAGCACAACAAATACAATAGGATTCCTCAAGCATGATTCTGTTGGCATAATTTTCTTCATAAATAAAAAACTAAGCTGTTAAGCTGGCCATAATTAGTACCACAACATGATTCTGTTTCTCCAATGGCTGAACCCTTCAGTCAACACGTCGTTTGGTCGATGGAAAGGTGCTCTTTGGTGGTCAAATGAAGCTGCTCCTTGTTTTGACTCTATCGATTATCGTTTGCCGACCAAATAAATCTTCTTCGTAACCAACCACTTGTATATGCAGCACATAAAAAAAAACAAAAACTACCATTATCATGGAAATATGTAGTTATAAGGAGAAAGTAGCTCAAGCTACAAATGATACTAATACGAATGGCAAGGGATATAGAGTTCAAACCTGAGAATCTGTTTGTGTTTCACTAAAGCCATCGTACATGCCTACATTCACATCTCCAAAAGGATATGAAATAAAAATTCCGTACTAATTCTATCATACATGCCTACATTCACATCTCCAAAATGCTATTATTCCTAACTAATTTTATCTCGCCAAGTAACTAGGGCTCAGAAATAAAAATTCTACCTCGCCAAGTAACTATGGCTGCAACAAAGGTTGCCCCGCCAAGTAACTAGCTTCATTAATTTTTAATTTCATTCTTCATCGCCCAACCAAAAGTGAAGAACCACCCATAACAAGTGCAAGAACAACACAGTAACCAGTAGCAAGGACACAATTTTAGCACCATTTTTGGACCAATTGAGCATTTGTAATGGACACAATTAGGACACAGATTGGACACAAAATCTGTGTCCTTACAGAAAGCCACAAAACAGGTCTACCAAACTGTCCAGAGAGCACACACCTTGTCACACCCTACTCTGACAAGATATAACTTGCTCAAAGTGACAGGACACCTGTCACCACCTGTACGCCTTTCCGGCCTCTCACAAAATTAAATACTCAAAAATAAACTACAGCTCGCAGCAGAACCCAAAAAAAAAATATATACAGGCGTTCACACCTCCTCAACAATTGTACAGTCAACAATATTAGACTTGTACTGAACCACACCAATCACTCAAATATATTGTCATTCTACAACACCCTCTAAACCACATAAATACAAAAACATCAACCTCTATGAACACCTGTCTGACACTCTGGCACTGTAGTGGACCGACGTCTAGCTCAACTGAAAAATCTGCAACCAAAAAGGTTACAGGAGAATGTACCTTAGCAACATAATAAATGGAAATGATAAGTATTTAGATGGATCGAAGCATAAACAACACACCAACACATTTGCTTAAACAATTTAGATGGATCACAGTTTTAAACATCACACCCCACACTTTTATCTCAAAATCACAGCCCACCATATTTTTTTTCCAAAAATGCAGCCCACCGGCTCATCTCAAAACATGGCCCACCGGCCCATCTCAAAAACACGGCCTATCGGCTCATCTAAAAAAACACGGCCCACCGGCCCATTTCATCAACACACCTCTGTAAGTTTTGCAAAATATTTCACATTTTCTTTCACAATATAAAATAATATCCTATCATTTTACCCAATGTGCCAACGAGTCGTTAACCTCACGACCGGGAGTTATGACGGTACCGTTACCTCGCTCACAGGCTCACATATAGTGGCGGTGACGAGGGCCATTCTTTATCACCAATGGTAGGTGCAACCCACAAAAGGTAAGCAAAGCTCACCGACAAGCCTCACAAATTGCTTGCCATCTCACACAAATATTGGCACAGCCCACGCTGCAAGATGCCAACCTTGCAACTTTTTGGCTCCACAAAGGTAAGCAAAAGCTTACTGGCAAACCTCACAATTGTTTGCCGCTCACACAAACATTGGCACAAGAGGCATAAAAATTATCTTTCCACTCACCAAAAATCATTTGATCCATCACTGAAATCATTTAATCCATCCAAACATAATACTTCTAACATATACAAAAATCATAAGGAGAGTTTTCAAAAACAGCAATAATCACACAACACATTTGAAAACACCACATAAACACTACACATTTCTATTTATTATAGAGGCTGTACATTCTCACCTGTCACAACAGGACCAACTCCGCCATAGACTTAACCTCTATGCACCGAAGGCGTAATCACAACCATCCTTACGATAACATCACCTATAATGCCAATTATACAGTACCCATAAGGCTCACTACCAAAATTCATGCCCAAATGCAAATGAAATACAAGAAAATGCATCCTACGACTCAACAGTGCTTCGCTCTATGAATTTTCAGAATTAATCTACTTATCCGATTCCCATGAAATTTTACCACAAACTCCAGACTCATACTTCATCATCATATCCAAAATTCAAAATTTTCTGAGCTCTGTAACAATTTTTAAACAACCTCCAAACAGACCCATAACCTGCTGCAAATTCCCCAAATCAGATTTTTCTCCAACTTCAAATTAAAAACTGCTACTCCCTGGAAGAAATTAAGGCACAACCCATACATCATTTCGAAGGTATACAAGTCTAGTTTCAGAATCAGAAAACGGTGTACCAATCGGATACCCGAGCTAAGAGTTATAACCATTTTCCCAGGACATGTCAGTGCTGTCTGCCCAAACACGCACCTGACCACAGTCCGCTCAAACATTTTTCATATTTTCTGTACTTCTCATAAAATCACGAAAATTTAACACAAGGTCTGGAACTCATATGGGTACCTACAATTAATTTTCCAGAAAATCACGAACTTAGAAACCCCATCTAAAAATTCGGTCAAAGCCATGGCAGATTTGATTTCCTCAAAATCAGTCAGTGAAATCCCCACCTTTCTTCCACGAATTTTTGTAAAAACAAACCCCAAACCACTCATATGAGATACAAAATACTCGATCAATTTGTAAATAAACAACATAACCCAAGTATTTTGGAAATTAAACTCCAATCCGTACCTTAATTTGGGTTTCCCCCAATTTTTCGGTCCATCCTCCTCCTCCTTCCTCTGTTTTCTTCTTCTCTTCCTTCTTCTCTTCTTCCTCTGCCCACTTCTCCCTTTCTCTCCCTCTCTCTCCCTTCTCTGATTACTCCCTTCCCCAAAAGAAATGAAAGAAGAAAAAAAACAAAAAGGAAAGAAGAAAAGAGAAAAGAGAGAACGACTTTGGGGGTGGGGTGGGACCCACTCCCATATTAAGAAATTTTCCACTTCCAGCAGGCGGCTGGAACTCCGCGACCGCGAAAACAAGCCCGGTTCCGACCGTGCAGTCCAGATACTACCTCAGAAAATTCTAAAAATTTTACCATGGCTCCAATAAATTATCTTGAGACTAACCGCGGTCTCGGTTTATCCAATAACATTTTCATAAGTACTCCAAAATGTGTATCAAATATTTTTGAAATAATCCGGGGTGTTACAATCCTGCACAGAGAGCACATGGACACAGAGAGCACACACTACCCTGGACAGAGCACAGTAGCACACACATGCAACAGGATGCCCAGAAATAGATAGCACACACTTGCAGAGACCACACCCCTGCTCCAGTATGGTAATACAAAGACAGAGACAGAAAAGCATCAAAATATGTACATAAATGTACGGTACGCAGTGGCTCAGTCAATCATCCTAGCCAAACTCAGAATGCAGGTGTGAGACAGTGCAAAACACCATCACCAAACTCAAAATGCAGCAATAAACACAGGGCTTATACTACCAAGTACCAACTATGAATCAACATTTGCCTCAGGTTTCATCATTGCCCAGATTGCCCAGATTTTGACAGCCCAGAACTTGTAACTAAAACACCCCATACTGGTACAGAAACAGCCCAAATTTTTGTCAAGTTCGCTGATGTGGCAGTCAGTCAAGATAGGTCAGATTTTTGTCAAGTTCTCTCAAATGAAGTATGCATAATCAGACCTTTAGCAAGATTACCAAAATGCACAGAATTAGAACTAATCATAAGAATAAATGATAAGGGTACTCACTTGGGCTCAGACCTTAGTTATTAAAACATTTACGGTACTCAATTGGCTGCAAATAAGATTGCCCCGCCAAGGTAACACATTCATAGGTTGACATACATGAAATTTTAATCATCATTGCCCAATTGAGAACACACACACCAAAATTCAGAACGAACATAACTCCATAAACAGGTGCAGCACCAACACAACTACAGAAACAAACAAGGCCAACAGATTGCAACAGAGAGCACACAAACAAGTAATGGTACCATGCATTGCTGCCACAAGTTTACTGCACTTAACAGAGAGCACACATGGTAGTAATACACTTGTACACACACACACACCTGCAAGTGAACATAGAATGCAAGCCATAACAGAGACCACAGATTGCAAGCCCAGGTTAAAGCATGGCCTCAAAGCCACAACAGCAGTAGCAATACCAAAACCAACAACTAACCAGCACCAACACTCTTAGCACACTTACTCACACACATCTGCACTTTGTCACGATAGCAGAGCACAGATAGCACACTTACTCACACACATCTGCACTTAGTCACAGATAGCAGAGCACAGATAGCACACTTACTCACACACATCTGCACTTAGTCACAGAGAGCACACCTGCACTTACTAATAACCTGCACACACCTCCAGATTTGGACACAAACACACACCTGCACCATACAGACTTTCAAACTCAGTAAAATGCAGCAACCAAAATCTGCAGGTGTGTGCACCAAAATGCACCAAAAAGGGGCTCAAACTTAAATATAATTGAATCATCATTGCCCTTATAATTGAATCATACTTGCCCTTATAAATACAGATTTGCCCAGATTCAATCAACAAACATAGGGCTTAAAAATCATGGCTGCAACACAGGTGCCCCGCCAAGGTAAGTTCAGTTCATCATAGCAACACCAATTACACACAACTATACATAAACAGGTGTGATTAATAATAGAACAGCCCAGATTAACTATTAATTGTAACCAACACACACACATTGTTCCACGACAAGTCCTTCAATATAATTGAATAAATGGGCTGCAAATATGAGTGCCCCGCCAAGGTAACACCTTCATAAGTTCACATACATTAAAATAAATTCATCATTGCCCTTAGACCTGCCAAGTGTAGCAAACACTAAGCCTTGCTACACTGTGCCACAAACAGATAGCACACCAACACACACACTGCCACTAATTACTTCACAAACTGCCCAGAAACAGTCCAAGGCTCAGAACAATTTCGTCACAGCCCAGAAATAGAGACAGAAACAGAAACAAGTTCAGCAGAAACAGTAGCACACACCCAATGCAGCAGCTAAACAGAGACAGTATTAGGCATTGCCCAAATGACAGGAGCCAAACCTAAGCATTTCATCCACAAAGGGCTCAAACACAACTTAAGTTTCTCATCATTGCCCTGAATTCAACACAAACAAGTGCATCAAAAAGGTCCTTATGCAACCAGCAGTAACCAATCACAAAGTGCAGGCTAACCAAGACAGTAAATGAATCTCTGAAATGTGCAACAGAGATGCAGTAACAGGAGTGCAGCAACAACAAAAGTTATCTACACACTACCAAAAGAAGGATAAGGTCAATGCATCAGTAAATGAATAAATGGGCTCAGAACACACCAAAGCTTGGAACCACAAGGGTACGCTGTGGCTGCAATTCTCATTGCCCCGCCAAGGTAAGACCTTCATAGCTACACATACATTAAATTTATCTCATCATTGCCCTGCAATAAGTTGATGGTTGTTAGACAACCTGCCATTACATAATAACCATGGAGTAACTTCTCAAAGAAATGAACACAAAGGCATTTACATAGCCTGCCATTAGATAATAACCATGGAATAAGTTGTCCAAGAAATGTACGAAGGCAACATTTACACATCATATGCCTTTCACTATACAAAAAAGGCGTTAAATATACAAAAAAGGCATTTACACATCATATGCCATTCACTAGGACTTAGTTAAAGTGTTTGATTACATACAACTAATGGCTACATTGAATAGGTCATGAATAGTTAGCCATTCAAAAAATTGTCCTAAATTTTCCCCAATACTTGTCTAAACGGGACCAAAGACGTGACCGGCGAGGACCGCCTCAGACCAAGCTTGCTTGAGCTCATCCCGGGTGTTCAGAAATTGGTCGACTCTCTCATCTTTCTCACCAATAATGGCAGCTAGCTTGAATTGTTGTGTCAATGTAAGGTCAAGTTTTTCTAGCAAGGGAGGAATCGTCGCCCGGCGAGCGGATATCTCTTTCTCATACCCCAATTTGTCGGCCATTTTGTCCATAGCCACCAAGCTCTTCTCGCACCACATGTCCAATTTGTCCTCATCACCCATCCTTGTTCTTTTCTTTCCTTTTTTACTTGTGGCATTGGCCGGAGGCGTGGTGGACGTTGGGATTGACATACGCCGTGCAAAGTTTGTGGGAGTCGAACCCGGAGGAGTGGAAGCCATGTTTGGGGAACCCGAAGCGGTGGACATGCGGGGGGTGGATTCCGTACGAGTGTTACCCATGTTTGGGGAATCCGAAGCCGTGGACATGCGCGGGTTGGATCCCGTAGGAGGAGTGCTACCCATGGTGGCATATGGTGAATTGAGAAATTGTTCATCAAACAATGGCGAATAGAAATCGCTTCCCATGCCATCTACACCACCAACATCCTCGGGCACCCCAAAATCTCCTTCAATTTGAATAGGGGGAATTGATTCCTCCATTTGTGTTGGATCCTCCGCCCCAGCCCCGGTCGCCCTATCCTTTCCGAAGACAATAACCCATTCATCATAGTATGGGAAACGCTTCCCGTAGACCTCTTTGGCCTTCTTCGGGTGGGCCTACACAAACATTTGAAGTTTAGCGACGGTGTGAAACAAATTAGGCCTTAAAAGCAAATTGAGTTACCTTTTCAAACTCATCCCACACGCTTGGTTCCACATCCACCCGTTTGTTGACGTTGTCCCAACCGAACCCACTAAGTGCCACAATGTCAGAGATTTTGTGATACATTTGTCTCCAATACTTGACCTTGGAGTCAATGTGGGGGGAGGCCTTAATGTGGCTATCCGGCAACAATTTCTCCAACTCCTTCTCCACCAAGGTGAAGAAACCGGGTTTAAAGCCATTTTCGGCAGTCCACTTGTCTGAAATCTCATTGACCATGACTTTGATTAAGGCATCCTCCTCCGCTTTCCTCCACACCCTACGGGTCCTCTTTGTGGTAGTTGTAGACACATTGACTTGTTGGGTGTCTTGTTGGCTATCCATAACTGCAAATGTATTTTATGTGGCCAACAATTGTAAAAGTAGTTGAAGAATTATTAAGTAAGGAACATAAAGCCATTAGAATTACAATGTTTCACAACTCAAGTTTACGAAATTGAAACACCCAAAACTTATCAGAATGTATAGAGTACAAGTCTTCAAACACTTAATACAAATTGTCAACAACAAGTTCTTAGTACACATACTTCATAATACAATTACATTTAATCCAAATCATGGGGGGTGCACCTCTTGTCCCCCACCATTTGCTACCCAATGGTTATACATGGTAGTAGCCAACGCGTCCCTCTCGGCTGTCCATTCATTGGAAGTCTCTATTTCTGTAACTCGATCATCATCTACTGCGACATCATGGAGGTGATCTTGTTCCCATCGCGTGTACTCCAACTCAATGGGATCATTGGGCATCTCTCTTTTAATGAGGTTATGGAGAAGGCAACATGCTGTCACGATACGACATTGAATCCGGATCGGATAATACGATGGAGACCTCAATATTGCAAATCGCATTTTCAAGACACCAAACACTCTCTCAATGACATTTCTCGCAGCAGAGTGCTTCATGTTGAAGTACTCCTCTTTGGTAGCCGGCATGTGACCTTGCCTCCGAATGTTCAAGTGATATCGTTGGCCACGGTACGGTGCTAGGAAACCCTCCCCGTTTGTGTATCCGGCATCCACAAGATAGTAATGTCCTGTAACGAAGGGAAGTTACGACATTGAAACAGTTTATGGGAGGGTTCATAAAAGTAGTGGATTTGAAGGACAACAAAAGTCACCATTGGAATTGTAACATACCACGGGGGACTTTCAAACCATTGGGTCTTGCGATGGCGTCTCTGAGGATTCTAGAGTCAGTGGCCGACCCTTCCCATCCAGACAAGACAAACACAAATTGGAGGTCTCGAGTGCAAACACCTAAAACATTTGTCGCAATTTCACCCTTCCTCGACCTATACCGTGGCCTATCAGCTGCCGGGGGGTAAACTGGCACATATGTCCCATCCAAAGCCCCAAGACAATTCTACGAAAATTTCAGATTGTGTTATTACATAGGGTGGAGTTGAGGAAACAAAATGGAATAGCTAAGATCATAGTACTACATAAGTGTACCTGAAACCAACTCCATCGATTGTCATGGTAGTTTGCAGGTACGGGATCGGGAGTAACTAGGAGCATTCTATGGAGGCGCAACACAGCTTGGAGTACGGCATTGAAATGCCTGCTTATCGTTTCAGTCGATCTCCAAAACTGATGTTTGGTACGCCTTTGCTTTGTATGGTGCGCAAGGATCCACAGGAAAATAGCTACCCTCTCCTCCACACATAAGAACCTCGAGTTCCCTAACCCAACACTTCGAACTAAACAGCACAATCTAAAAAACGTACGCCTATTTACCCTCAACTGCTCGTGGCATTCAATCTCATTGCCATTTACGAGCCTATTGACGGCATTGACTTGTGTTTGGTAGTAATCAGGATTTTGCGCACACTCGGGGCGGGGATAAATTGCAGTGTATAAGATGAATAAGTATAGGCGAAACATCCCCATTGCAGCATGAATGAAGGTTGTTAACGCAACGACTGCTTCTTTCTCTTCTCTTCTCCTTATTTGTTTTCTGTTTAGTCTTGCCATCCTATAAAGCTAACAAAGGGTTTAATGAGTAACACTTGAAACACACACACACACACACACACACACACACACATAACACGTACTTTTTAAACGGTTATCTTGATGTAAGGAATGTTTTCTTGATGTATAATACATGGTTTTTTACATTTGTTTTAGGAAAATACAACGTCTAAGTTACAAGTTTATACATGGTTTATACATTGGGATATTAAGCACCAAGGAATGGTTTATACATGGTTTATACATGTTTTCTTTATACATGTTTTTTTAGATTACTTAACAGGTATGTAAGGAATGTTTTCAGCCCTTTTTGAAGGGCCTAAAAACAAAAACACAATATAACTAAACATATTTTTACCGGCTGTTTTTCAAAATTAAAAAAAAAACAAAAGTAAAAAAAAAAAAAAATCCAAAACCCCTACAAATACAAATACATGAACAGAAACCATACATGACAAGCATAAATCTGTGGACCATACCAAAATCAAACAAAATCGCAAGCATAAGTATGTGAAACACACTAAAAATCAAACAAAATCACAAGTATAATTTGAAACACAGTACCATCACCTGAACCCTAGATCGACTAAACCCACTCCGAAACAAAACCCTATGCCGAGATCGACTGAACCCAGTCCAAAACAAAACCCTAAATCGATATTCCCAACATCAAAGACAAAACCCTGGCCTAGATAGATAGAAACAAGATCATACCTGAGGTGTTCAAACGAAATGGCACCGAAATCGCACAAATCGCACCGAAATCGCACACAGAAACCCTTCTCTGGTCGATGTAATGGCAACACCACAGATATGGAGGTGTGAGGCTAGCTCAAGGGGGATAAGGAGGGCTACAAACGTAAAAAGCCAAGCCGGATAACCCCGGATAATTTTTGGGGAGCCCTGAGGGTGGCCGAAAGTTATCAGGGAGAGGAAGGGAGAGGCGAGATAACGAAGAGGGGGTGAAGACTTAGAGGGGGGAGTTGTTTTTGTTCCCAAACCCAGCCAAAGGACTGGGTCCCACTTTTATTACCCGGTCTAATTTTTGAGGGGGGGGTTTACCTCCATCCAAGCAAGGCCTAAGGGTGTTATAAAATACTCCCTCCGTCCCATATTTGTTGTCCAATTGCACTATTCACTAGACCCCAAAAAAATAGTTATATGTTCAAATGTATAATGTTATATATATTCAATATGGATCTTGTTTTATAGTTCTCGATGAGTACTATTAAACAAAATTTTCAAAATTATAAAAAACATTATAGATCGAAAGATATAAGCAACTGAAAAATGGAACGCTTACCCGTAAACGGACAACAAATATGGGACGGAGGGAGTAAATCAACATTCACGTTTTTTTATGTAATGAATTGTGAGAGAGTGATCTGTCTCATTTTTTCAAATAACTTTTTTTTTTTTGTTAGTGAAACACTCTCTAAGACTTTTTAAGTACTCCTCCCTCCTATACACACGATTCGATAATGTTTGAGTTTCGCCAACTGCAAGACTAACGTGGAGATTCCTTTGTCTATCTAGTAGTAAAGTGGTGTTGGGATAACAGCCCGTCCTTCCGAATTGTAGCTATGACTCGAATCAAAATTTCACAGCGGGTCAGGAGCCCGTACGGTTAAATAGAAGGGGTTGCTTAAAAAAAATACTCGTACTAGTCCTCCGGAGAAGCATTCAAGCGGTTTAAAGTCCACGTTTCGCACGCAAGACAAGTGGTCCCACTTAGACAGGGCCCTAATAAGTAGTGGGGACTCGTGTCACCATGCCAACCAGATCTCTCCGGCGGGGCCAACCACACAATCCCCAAGACGCTGCACCAGATAAACACTCGCGAGGCACCTCGAAAATACCGCCAACAAGGATGGGCCCCACATCATATCCTAGGGGCACGAGGGGCCAAACCAAAACCGCATACCGCCACAAATTCTTGGAATCTTTTTTCTCACAAATGCTACACTGTGCTAATCTCATTTTCCATTTATTAATCAATCCGTCAACAAAGAATATCTTAAATTTAGAGTTCAATTTCCATTGATATTAAACTTGTAATTTAAATTAAGTAGGGAAATGATTTTTTTTTTTTAATAACCAGAAGCCCTAGCCAGCATGAGCAGTAGGGAAATGATTTTACACCCCCATATTTTGATAACCACTCTAATTTTTGCTTTTTTAGTGTTTATACTCCCATCATCTGGATCTGCAAGTCTATTTTTGAAATCCGTGTTATTTTCCATTCTTTATATCTTTCAATGTGTCTCAAAAAATTATGTAATATGGATCATGTTCGATTGATCTCAATTATAGTTCTACAATACGAAGTTCGCAAAATCATGAAAACTATAATAAATTAAGAAATTTAAACAATTAAAAATGACACAAATTTCAAAAAGAAACTAACAAATCCGGACGGGGAAAATAATGTTTTCATTTTTAAGTATTGCTACAATACCGTTAAATCAAGTGTCTCAATCGGAGAATGAGTGAAATTTATTTATCATTCACTTCACTTCATGAAGGTAAACAAAACTCACTCTGATTGGTGAAAAAAGTGTAGAGTTCATGGAATTAAAAGGTGTGAAATCCACCATAAACTAAAGGGGTGTTCCACTAACAAGAAACTATTTTTTCCAAACATCGAGACAGGTTATTCTCTCACAACACATTATATAAAAAACCGTGAAAAACCAATTTATTCAAAAACTGGGTTAGTGGAACACCCCCTACCGCTATAATTACTAGAAAGTGTTTTGATCGCATGGACTATACTTTTTTCACCAATCAGAGTGTAACCTTACTTCATCTTTTAACACTTCAAAATAGTGCATACACCAGTAGTTCATTTCTCAAGGAACATGAATTTATAGAGGTAGTAGAAGGATTTTGGAACAATCGGAGAAGGATGCAGCTTATCCTGAATCGATGCAAAATCAAACCAAAATAAATAGCAATATACGGGAAAAACTCTGTTCATTTTCTAAAACCCTAAACCTCTTTGTCCACTAGTATCTCAAAAGGGTTTCAAGATTGAGCTTGGTCACTCCCAGAACTAACCATAAACTGAAGCTCTTTCTTGTCATAAATCTCCAAAGAAAAATCCCTAAGCATCTGAGTAGTACTTGCCGTTGTTGAACTTGAACTCGGAGCCATAACCGATACTTTCCCACACTTCTCCTCCTCACTTGCACTATTCGAAACCGATCCCACCGCGCCTTGCACCTCCCCACCACCATCACTGCCACCAAAACCAACCCCTGTTACGAAATTCGATATGGGCCTTGCCGGTATGGCCCATAAATGCGGCTGGTTCGAGGGGGGCGGAATCATGAAAAATGCTCCGGCAGGGCCGCCGCCCATGGCCCAAACCGGCACGAGACCTTGTGGCGGAGCATAAATGGACGAACTCGAATTGTTCATTTCGTAGAATTCGCTGTTGCAAGCCCTTTTGCGCTTTTTCATGGTGGCCTCTCCATCGACTACTGCCATCGTCGTCGGCGTTGTTGGAATCTTTAGGGTTCCGTTAACAGAAACGGCGATGGCGGGGACGGTACCGGTGCCGGTGGCTTCGATGATGGCTGGCTCGGCGCGCTCCAGCAGCCACTTAATGGTCTCACCGTCGGATTTATGGTTGAGCTCTCGCGTCAGTTGGAAGATTCTGGCCGCGCAAGTTGCTGGCATTCGGACTCTCCGGCCACGGCCTTCCACCTGGTTGAAAATCATCGTGTTAATGTGTGTTCAACAAAAGCAATAAAATCCTAGCGAATTGCAGAATTTTGAGAAGCTCTTAAAACACCAACTCCAAGATTTTCATTCAACAAATTATAGACATGTGTCTACAAATATATACACATGCATTCAAAAACTTAGGTGCCTGCCCGGTCGGTTTGGGGACACATTTATACCTCGACTAATCTTTAGAGATCAATCAGTGTCAACTGTCAACAAGCCAGTGCTCAGAGTCAGCGACAAAACACCATATGAACAAAGAAACACTATAGGAATTGATAGTACCTAGGAGGTTTGGAAGAGATTCATTCAATCAATCATACAGACATTGGATGCAAAAAAGTACTCCATTCCAAGTTATTTATCCGATGATGCGAATTGCAGAATTTGAAGCAGCACTCAAAACTTAGGGTGCAATGGCCAATTTGCAAACATCTTGACGGACGACTAATATTTGGTCTAGGACCAATCGAGTCATCAATTAACGGGAACCGATTAAATGAGGGACAAAGCCTTGTATAGAATGAGTCTATGAGAATTGATATGACGTAAGAAATTTCCAACAAATTCATTTAAAAAAACGTTCAAACGTAGGATGGAAAAAGTACTTTTGCCCCAAATTACTAGTCCATTGCGGAAGTCATGCAACTTTTGGATGAAAAATAAAAAAACGTGTGCGCATAATTCTAAAAATTTGTTTATACCAAATTGAAGAAATACTCTATTTTGGGGTAAAAAATCAAAAAAATTATGCAATCTTTATCCGAAAATTGCACCAAATTTGTTTTTTTTTGGTGGTGGTGGACAAGCAATTTAGGACAAGAGAGGATGTATGTAGTTATCAGAGTTTCGAAAACCACCTTGGTGTGGCGGTCCTTGGAGTACTTCTTGGGCGGCGCCACCACCATTGATCTCCCGACGGGTGTAGGCATTAAAGGCATGGCCCCAACTGGGATTGATCCTTCTAGCTCGGAGTCTGACGGCTCTCCCTTCAAAGATGGAACAATATTCCCCCGTTGATGCCGCTCTGCCGCCTCCAACGGCGGCCCCACCGCCGTGATAGTATATTCCGGTGTGTCACCCAGCAATGGATCAGATGATAAAATCCCACTATTTTCATCGTTGTCTTCATCAATAGATGCCATGTTCAGCCTAATTGAACAGGACCCAGATGATGATATTGATTTCGCAAGAAAAGTAAATAGTCAAGAACCTAAGTTTCTTGCCTGATATCAAGCTAACTGATAGAAGCCCAGAAAAGATAGATCAAAACCCAGAAAACATTCATTGTCTTCATCATCAATAGATGCCATATTCAGCCTAACCGGAAAATAGCCAAGAACCTAATATTTCTGCCTTAACATGGTAACGTAATATTCATGCAAACAGATTAAAACCCAGAAAAGATCGATGAAAACCCAGAAAATATAGATCAAAGCCAGAAAATATTAACGAAATTAAAACCGTAAGCAAGAGATTGGGAAGGTTTTTTTTTTTTTTTTTTTTTTCCTTTCAAGAGGAAAAACAGAGAGGCGTGGTCGTCGTTGGTTGTATTGGTTGACTGGTTTCAATCGACTGTGAAAAAATTAGTGTATAGTGACATTGGAATTGAGATTTACGCCAATAAAATAGTAATTAAAATTTCTAAAAACAGAGAAAGTGATTGAGAGAAGAGAACAAACCCTAAAAAAGGGAACGGCGGAGCCCACTTATCTTGAAGAAGAGATTCCTACCAATTGAGGGACCCAGGCATGTATAAATACAGGAAGCCAGGAAGGAAAGTGAACGAAAATCAACGGCTTAAACTTCTCGTACAACTTATTTGCGTTCCAGATTGATACACGTGGCGTTTACCCACAACAATGGGAATTGGCCGTTTTTAATTTGGTCAAAAGCTAGGCAATTTCTTCAAGAATAGGTTAATGAGTTTGTGGATTTCCCTCACTGGGTTGGGCCAAAAAACGAATTTTTAGTTTTCCTTGGTTTTTTTTCTGTTTTTGATCAATTTTGTTTAGATGAATTGCTGCAATGCACAATGCAAAGCAACTGCTTATAAATCCGAAGGAGTTGACAAAGTGGTATTATCTTGAAACTAAGGGGTTTGCTCCCACCTAAGATTTAGATTCGATCATCCTTGCTAGCAAACTCTTAAGGCCACTGAAATTTATGCCCAGTGGCTACCTCCAAGGCTCCGAAATTAGTCGAGGTGCGCGACATCCGGTTATAGATTCGTTATTGAACTATTAACAGAGAGGTGATGCAGCATTGTTGCTGGACTCGACTCCTGGAAACAAAGCAGAAAAAGATAAGTAGTTCTCCCAACATCTCAATTCCATCGTTCTATGTGATAATGATGCCAAAGCTGAGCTCGAAACAATGTGTCCGCATACAGTTTCTTGTGCTGATACTATAGCCATGGCAGCAAGAGATCTGGTAGCCATGTCCGCATACAGTTCCTCTTCCATGACTGGTTCGCGAATTGTGATCATTTTACCATAGTTATAGCTCCATATAAAGAACCCATAGCCCTATCACGAAAGCTGCATCGAATCAGAAGTCGGAGGGCGAGGGGGGCACTAAAGAGGGGATGCGAAAGTCCAATGTGCAGTACAAATCTAGACTACAGTACTACACCCATAGGAAAAAGTTGATACAGGAAATTTTCAAAGCAAATGTAACAGAATGTGATGGGAAAGATGCAAATTTGAGAGCAAAATTCTCGTCTGATGATCATAACATTCTTGTTTTCTCATTTCCCAGTCTTGAGGTCCATTTGGGAATGTACTCAAAGGAAGCAAAGATGGAAGGGTGTCAAAAGGCCAACAAAGCAATTAATTTGCCAGATTAGTCTTTCAATACAGCTCAACTAATTCAGAGCTTCGCCAAGAGGGGTCCCGGAGTTAAAGGTTTGGTAGCTCTCTCTGGTGGCCAACACTGCAGTTTTCACACTGTTCTTTAAGCTCGACATTCAATTTTAGTCCACTGAGCGATACATGAACACTGACTTGGCGACTTTGCCAAAAGCCTGAGGCCACTGAGCGATACATGAACACCGACTTGGCACCTTTTGCCAAAAGCCTGAGGGGGTAATGCCCAAAACCAAAACAACGGCCAAGATGCAGGACAATGTTTAGACTTCACTTCATCTACTTTTGACAATGAATATTACAGAGTTGTAGCAGCCCAGCAGGAAAGGCGTCTTTGGGTCGGACCAAGCTTTGTATGATGACTACAGGACTAGTTGGATTGTTGAATCACATGCAAAAGATGGAACTTTATTCATTAGGAAATTAGCAGCTTCAATGGTGAACTTGGAAATAAAGGGGTCATTGAAGATGGTGAGAGAGCGAGGGTGACTGCCTGTATACTTGTCTGTTTATATCCATTGTGATTTCTATTCTTTTTTCTCTGCTGTTCTATTTTCTCACACTTTCTGAAAATAACGACGGAACTATATATGGCCTACCGTATTACACAGCCAATTTCACAATGAACCTGAATGCAATTGGTGAATTGATAACGATTCAGATAATACTAGACAAACTAGAAATAATTTGCTACTGGTTGAATATATTGCACAGCCAATTTAACAAGGTGAAGTAAATTGTTATACCAAAGAAGACCTTTGTTGGGTTGATTACGGTCGTCTATCAGCCAAAAGGCAGATGTACAATGGAGCATCTAATTCACAAGACAAAAGCTAAGTACTGACAAATTTGGTTTTTCTTTTTTATGTATGAACTGAAAGAATATCTGAGGACACAAATTGCAAATGATGAACTTACCCAGGTTAGCCTGCCACTTGTCAAGCAAAAGCTACATCCGATCGTAACACATACTTAACACCCTCAGTTACATTTCGGGCTTCATGAAGCATACAATTATACCCATGAACGTGGAGAAGAGCCATCCCTTCAAGAGGCAGCACCTAAAAATTCAAACCAGTTGCATCAAATGTCATGCCATTGTCAGTGCAACGTAGAAAAGTAAATTACACACGCCAAAGTCATGCAAAAAAAAAAAAACAAAAACAAAAAGAACACGAGAAAGGGATTGACCTCAGCAACAACACAATTTCCGGGGCCATAGAAGACTGTCTCACCGCCGACTAGAGTTTCAGAAGAATCCTGAGGGCTGCTCTGCTGGCTATTAGCTTTGGGTTTAAAACTACCACTTAGGTATATTAACAGAGTATAGTAGGTGCGCTTTCCCTCTCCTAGATCAGCACTTGCATCATAATGCTGTCCAAAACGTTGACCAACCTTGTACCTGGCAATTGAAAACTCTGTTGAGTGAAATTGAGCTACAACATTTAGGCCATGTTTGTTTGTCAGGATCAAAGCATGGAATAGGACTATAAGTTCAACAGGACCACATCCTACATTAGGCTAAAACATTTTTGAGGTCCATTCCACATAGAAATGCATCGGATAAGAAAAATCTTATGAAACATGAGACAAGCAATACCTTTGGGAATCAGGTATTGCAAATCCCCTCACTATTACGAGATAATATTTTTTTCAAAAATTCGTCCAATCAAACAAACAAGACCTTTTGGCCTATTTCAGCAGATTGTACCTATGCTGCCCGTTGCAACTAAAGAGGCATATGAACGAAGGAACCATAAATGTAACAGATACTTAAAGAGGATAAAGTCCAAGGAAATTTTCCATAAGTAAATGATAGGAAATAATGTCTATTACATTTTGATGCTTTGAAGCTCAGTTAGCGTCACTTAAGTAATCAAAAAATGTAAAACCCATCCATCCATGAGAAAAAATGAGTTCAAACTAAGAAAATAAAGATCCAACTGACCGGTAGAATTTGATATTTGGATTCAAACCAACAGCAACTTTGCCGCGTATCGTGAAATCAGAAAATAGTTCGTTGAGTCCAGATTTCCATATTGAATCTGCAAGAACAGGATCATTTAAAGAAATTCGATCATTGTCTCTGTATGCTTCACCTTTTGTTGGACCAAGACTCCCTTGGTGAACAAAGCCAATCAATTCTGCAGCTTTAATGAATGCCTTTGATTCAACAGATGTAAAGAAATTTTGCACCTGAATATCTTGAATAAATTAGGAACTATTAACCTCTAATGCATCATAATAAGTAAATTAAAAACTAAATGAAGCAGGATCAGTTGAAGGGTAAACTAAAAGGAAAAAAAATCCATTACTTTTCCTGCTAATCCCATCCCATCAGCCATCAGTAATCTTATTTGTTCAGAACGTGAGAATAAATAAGCAGCTAACCCGGTAAGCTACACATCCAAACAAGCTGCTGGATCAGCTCACCAAACCCCATATTGTATGTAAATTTTTGGCAACATGTCTATTCTCAATTTCATTCCATCCATAGTAGGACTCCTTGCAACACCATTAAACCACCATATGGAACAGCGTCTCTCCAAAACCCACTACAATAATATGTATTACCTTTCCCTTTCCACGAGTTCATTCCTTTCTTGTTTACACTCAACGGAAGTTTACATCCTCTCATCATTCACACTCAATCTTCTTCATTTTGGAAATGTAAATCCTAAGACAGATCAAAAGCGCATAGTCGCATACCCTCTCAATCTGTGACACTCTAACTTATGAGTGGGAAACAGCAGTTTAGGCAAGCGAATGGGACAATTATGAATAATCACATCATTAGATTGACATGGTCTGATGATCAAGGACACTTAAGCTATCAACAATTCAACATCAAAATGTGATTGAAAAAATAAACCAGTTGAACCTTGTCCTTGCTGATCAATAAAATGCTTGAGCTTGGCTGGACTTAGACTTACATAATAAAGCCAAATACACAAAAACTGAAACCAAGCCGAAGCATAAGGTGTAAGAAATTACATAATGTGGCCTACATGTCACTTTGAGTAATAAATAAACTGCCCAATTATTTGGTGTCTAATTGTAAAAATGTGTCTTTTTATGAAAAGACATATCCTATATGAAATGGTGTATCCTATGTAAAAGGGTGTACTTATTGGAAAAAGTCACGTCCATTAGGAATAGACACATAATCAAGAGACGCATCCATTGAGAATGGCACCACTTGGAGACAACTTTTCCTTGATGGTAGGAATATGTTGCCTATAAATACCACATCCAGAGGGTCCCTGACTTAACCCAAGATTAAGAACAAGACAAAAACGGGAAGATTGTCGGAGAATGATTTTTGTCCAAACTTGTTTTAAACGTTTAAAACAAGTTTGGACAAAAATCATTCTCCGACAATCTTCCCGTTTTTGTCTTGTTCTTAATCTTGGGTTAAGTCAGGGACCCTCTGGATGTGGTATTTATAGGCAACATATTCCTACCATCAAGGAAAAGTTGTCTCCAAGTGGTGCCATTCTCAATGGATGCGTCTCTTGATTATGTGTCTATTCCTAATGGACGTGACTTTTTCCAATAAGTACACCCTTTTACATAGGATACACCATTTCATATAGGATATGTCTTTTCATAAAAAGACACATTTTTACAATTAGACACCAAATAATTGGGCAGTTTATTTATTACTCAAAGTGACATGTAGGCCACATTATGTAATTTCTTACATTCTCCCACTTGGCCTATATGACACACTATATTGAGTGATAATTAAATTATAAAGCCATGTTATCCGTGGGCTACCTTACGAAAATTCTTACATAAGGTTGATTTTGGAAATGATTTACTACCAAAACATGGCCTACAGGCTACATGTAACTGCAGAATTATCCATCTCTATATGGAAATGAACCAACTCAAGACTTAGGCCACTGAGCCATATTCCAATACAACAACAACAACAACAATAACATAACCCTTTTAGTCCCCAATAATTGGGGGTATGGGCGGGGGATGGATAGGAGACAGACCTAACCTTTGGCAATAAATGCACAAAGTGGTTGCTCCCAGAACACCACTGAAACAGATGGATTGGAGACAGACCTAACCTTTGGCAATAAATGCACAAAGTGGCTACTCACAGAATACCACTGAAACAATGGTCCCCCTATACCGTCGCGTTTGCTGCGGAATCATGCCCTCAAATCAAAGCCAAAAGGCATCAGAGAGGGCAGACCCAAGAATCATTTTGATTTATGTGCACATTACCAATACACAATTGCAAAATACATGAACCTAGTTTGTTGATTCGATAAGCAAACACCAATCAACAAACTAATTAACTTCGAAAGACAGAAAATTGATGGTGGTTGCACCTTGGAAACTCAAATATTCAAGTGGTTCCCATTGCAAATGCAGTCAAATCAACAAAATCCCACCATCCCAGTGAAACAAACAAAACTAAAGAATAAAATCTCCAGTAAAGACTCAAAATGGGCGTGAATGGTTTGCAGCATTAAAGATAAACAGAAAAAGATTGTCGTAAAGAGTCGATACCGTGAAGAGATCGGTGTCTTTGAGACGCGTAATGCTGAGATTAGATTTGGGTTTGACCGGTGGCCACTCAATTCTTGTTTTCTTCCCATCCCCATCTTTCGTTCTTCCTCCCATTTTTCTCTTCATTTTGGTAGAAAGAGAAATGCAATTGTGATTATTGACACTCTTATTCTATGGCAAAACTACATAATCAGTCCAACAGTTTAATCCATCTCAAATTAATCACACATTTTTTCATTCTCTCCGGCGGAATCTTATATTTTCAATTCGTCACCTCTTTAGCATCGATAACGGTAAGCCATTTCTCAAGCCAAATTCATTATTTGGTGTAAGGTATCAAAAAATGATATCTAATGGTAAGTCCTTTCTGCCGTTCAAAAAAAAAATGGTAAGTCCTTTCTCAAGTAAAAAAAAAAAGAGTTTTCCCTTTATTACGTCAAATTTGAAAAAAGGAATGGCAATCCCATCTCAAATTAATCCCACAAATTTTCACTCTCTCCGATCGAATCCTATATTTTCATTTCGTCACCTCTTTAGCATCAATAACAGTAAGCCATTTCTCAAGCCAAATTCATTATATGGCATGAGGTCTCAAAAAATAATATCTTATACTGCTTCGGGGGCGTTTTTTTCGCCTTCTCTGTGCTCTCGATAGGAGCGCCAATGGATGTGGGCAGGGAGCAGGCGAAGCCTGTTGTTCGTAATGGAAAGAAAGATACCGCTACTTTGCCTCTTTGTTGGACCGCCGGCACAAACACAGTGGTCTCTGACTAGGAAGTTTTCCCTTTATTACCCCAAATTCAACAAACGAAATGGCAAGCCCATTTATTGTCACATCAACAATTTAGCGTTGTTACTTTTTGGCCAAATTCCTATAAAATGATTTAATGATTTGACGATTGCCATGGATTGACATAAAGAAAAACGGCTTTGGCATCATTGCAAATATTGACCAAGTACATCAATAGAAAGCAAAAAAAAAAAAAAATTAGTTTTGACTTGGATAAACGGTTTAAACCATCGGGGATGCTCATGACGATTGGTAATCGGTGTCATAAATTACTATTTGGCACTTGTGATGTGTGTTATCTTATGAGCACCTATTCTTTTTTCACATTCTCAATTTCTCATTGATCAAACAATGCTCGACGCCTCCAAAAGGCGAGAATGAAAAATGGCTACAGTTGCGGAAACCGGAGAAAGTCGGTTACCATCAGTTACTTTTTGAATCAAAGTAGCGATGAGCCGAGAACCCAATTCAGTTTTCCCTCCACATGGATGGCCATCCCACAAGCAACCGGAATGTCTCAACTAAAGCAGGCGAGCGACTCGGGTAATTAACCAACCTCACAAGTTCCTCCATCAGATAAAGCTTTAGGACTACCTAGGAAACTGATTACTATAAAACAAAGGTGGTAAAGACACACACTTTTGCAAACACACACAAAGGCCAAGGAGCCACACACACTGCACTGGGAATTGTCTATGGTGGCCCCACTCTCTGTCTAACCACCCTCTCCACCCTTTGATCTTTCGCGGCCTTGAACTGTCTTTTCCCTCCATCGCCGGTACCAAAATTCCCAGTCGAGACATTGGTGCAACAGAAGGCTAATCTTGAATTAGTAGGCGAAATTCTTGCAGAAATGCAGAGGCCTGGTATTCATTTTACTAATCCATGGGACTCCCCAATGCAGATTATTGAGACGATTTGCTCGAAAATCAGCAGCTTTCTGTCGGCACATTGCAAGGTGCTCGAAGACATTGATGCAAAATCGAAAAGATGAAACCTTTGGTCACACTTATTCAAATGTGCAATCGTGAATGCATGGACCCAAAAAAGAATGGATGGTCAGGGAACATGTCGATGAAAAATCACGGCTTGTTACCAAAACTAACCAATGACTTATAGGTGGGCCTGCCCGAAAGGCCTAGAGATGTACGGGATTGTATTAGCTAATTTATATTGATAGTGTCTTCATTAAGACAAGCCAGACACCACCCCATCCTCCTCCACTGGCCCAAGCCCATATTTCCAACCTGAAAACAGAGTTCTCTGAAACCTTGGTAGAAGGGGAACTTTCATGAAGATCTAAAGTGTTATGCTAGAGAAACCGTCAGAAATTTCATCCCTCTAGCATCATCAATACATCTGGTTAACAATACCCATAGAATGACTTTAATACAACGATGATTTGGAATCAAAGACAAGAGAGCAGAACTAATATGTCGGGAAAGAACCCATCTACATTTCGTATCAAAATACTGTATATAATCTGAAGAACGCAAGAAAGGAGACCTATCAATTAACAAATCAATGAAAGTACACTTATGGATTACTCCACATGATATACCTAGTTGATGAGCAGCTGAGAATCTTTCTTCCATAGATTTTAACATGGAGAAGAGACTCTGAAATGAAGCTTTCAATTTTTGCCATCCACATCAAACCCAGCCCCAGTCCAGCCGGGACCTGTGGGTCCTCTACCCTTAGGAACGGCACCTATTCCCTTTACTCTTCCCTGTATCTGGATCTTCTTCTTCTCTCTTCCTTCACTTTCAGCAGAAGGCGTATTGTGTCCGTTAACGACTCCAGCATTTTCACCATTGCCGTGATTGGGGTTGCTTTCTGTTCCGGTTGTTGCCAATGTACTAGGAACTGAGGAAGCATCTTGAACTGGACTAATTTGTGCAGGTCCGACAGGCTTCATTTCCTAAACACGATATCAAAGTGTAAAATTCAGCACTGTAATATGTAGGGCTAGATCACAACAAATGACTAGTGGCAAAGTTCTTCGGTAGTTGCAATAAAACACATATATATTGTCAACCTCATGGACCCACTAAAGCACTTTTACATTTGTGTGCACTAATCCATGCTCGTTGACCGGAAAAATTCAAAGGACCAGCGGAGGGAAGAGAGACGATACCTAAAAGTACCCGAATTGGTCAATAAATTTCCATATAGATCATAATTTTGCTGCCGTAAAAGACCGAATTTCTTAATGAAAATATATATTCCCGTAGATATGTAACTATAGTCTACATACCATTAAGAAAATATATTTCCCAATGTAGCGTACCTCTCAAATCCCAAACGTAACATAATAAGCATAAAAAACATTGTTCACCGAGATCCAAGAAAGATCTGCAACATCATCAATCAATTGAAAGCTTTTGATGGCTAATGCATTAACTTCTCTGGGTTTCAACGAAGGATGAAACATAGGGTCCATGTTACTACCGCTTAGTTTTTTTTTTTTTTTTTTTTTTTTTTCCCATAGTTTTTACGTTCCATGACAAGTTTATGCCAGATGTTGGCATGAGAATGAAAAGATGGTTTACAAGTTGCAAAATAACAAAAGAGAGTGCATAACCACCCATGTTATAAGAGAAACGTGGCACAAGGACCTGTTCTGTAGGACTAGCGCCATTATTATTTAATTTCTTTGCTTTTCTTTCTGTATTCCTCGTGTGGATGTTGGCATTTCCATAAACACATAATGACACTAAACATGTCCTGACAAAAACTTCTCTTGAGGAAGAGATGAGGGAAACAAGTTATATTCACCTAGAAATGTAAACATAAATATGAAGAGAATTATTGGAGGACTTACGCAAGGGACAGATGTGGATGATCTGCTTGGGTTCAAATTTTCTATTCGCCTTTTTAACTCCTCCAGTCTAGCAAACTGAGTGTTGCTACTTTCTTGAACCTGGAAAAGTCAATTATATCACAAAACTATTTAAAGAGGTTGACTTCAACATCCACAATTCTTACACGCATACCAGACTGTTCAAATCTTCACATAGCTTCTGCTTAATTGCTTCCTCATCCTTTACAGCCTTCAATGCTGCCTCCCACACCTGAGACAAACACCAAGAATTAGTTTGTTTAAAAGGAGGAAACTTTGGACAAGCAAAAAATACAAAATTCCATTAACTCTCGATGCATTATGATGCTTATGACTCCAAACACTATAAACATGAATCCATGAATCAAGAAGGATCTTTCTGTAACTTAAATCAAATACCCATAAAGATTGGCCTGGTCATTTTCCAAGGTGAACACTTAATATTCTCAAAAATCTGACAGAAGAAAGTTCGATTGGCAATTTGAGCAAACAAGTATAGGAAAAGGAACTAAAACTACCAAAAGCTAAAAACTGTTAGGTGTTCGAAAAAGTAACTGCTTTTGATTTGAAAGAGCTGATACCCTCTCATGCTCAAATGCAGCTGTAACGCATCTGACAGCCACTTTCTCCACACCATAACGGTTGACCACTTCTGCACTTCACTTTCTGTTTAGATGGATTCTTGGGCAAGAACACGCACTAGATTGAGTTCTTGCAAATACTAAAGGTGCACATGGTGCCCTTGGAAACATAAAAGGAAGGCAAGCTTCTGCAACCTAAAAATTAAAAACCACTTATTGTAAAAGAGGAGGAAAGCGGAGCACTGCAAATGCTGCTGGCTTCAGCCATACTTGACTGGACACACCAAATGCCAATTTAGTTCCAAACAAACCCACATAGTCTTTATGGGTAAGATTCATCGAGGAAGATCAAGAATAAGAAGATTATGGTCAGGGACGGAGGTAAAGTGTTAAGAGTGGCCAACCTTGCTAGAATCACCCCATACACAGTATAAAACGTACATTAGTTTTCAATTATGTATTATACCGGCCCCTCAAAACTTTAAAAAATAAAATAGGAAGTGGCTATGTAGTGGAAAACAATTGCTCCCGTTTATATATGTATATATATGTATGTTTTATCAATTTCAATAGAAAGTGGCTATATTTTTTTCGTAGAACATTATTCCTTGGATTTCATGCTTGAATTTCAAACTACATGGAAGGAAAACTTAAAAGTTCAACAACGATATTATAATGTCGAATTCCAGGTTCTAATTTTTGGCCTCCCCTATACATAAATCCTAGCTCCGTCCTTGATTATGGTATACTTAAAGTAACTAGTTTGTCTCATACAAAGGAAAAAAAAACCCAACAATATCACGTAATCATACTACTTTCCAGATGTGAAAAAGCTTCCAGGAGCAGAGCCCTCAACATGTCTACAGAAGGTATTCATAGCTCAAATATAAAGGAGAAGGACCTAAAAACATACCGTACAAATGTTCTATGATGATAAAAGAAGAACATTTTCATATTTTCATTGACCGAAGCATGAAAGATGAATCAATTAGTTAGAACTCAAAAGCAACAAACCTTTCTCGCTTGTTCTTCCTTCACCTTGGCAACTCGAATGCTCTCAGTTGACAATTCAATTTTCTTTCTCATGTGTTCAAGAGCTTAGGCCATACAACAGAGCAACAATAATAACCACCTTAATTATACCCACAAGAAGAGAAGAAGGGTAGTTTCAGAAAATTCTAAAAGCAAGTTATGACAATGACCCAACCTGCTTTTTTGGGTCCAGCTGTTAGCTTCATCTCTAAGGAAAGATTTGCCAGCTCTCGTTCAACATCACGAATCTTCGTATAGTTTTCTTGAATGTATCTGGTTGGAAGAAGTACAAAAAAGTGAGCTAAATAGTACCCATATTGAACTTCAACAGCTGAGAATTGGAAGGCAGACTACTTCACCCACCATTGTTCTAGACTTTTAGATTCTAGGGAAAATGAAAATGCCAAACTTCAGTTGATTACTCTGTTATCTCGCAAACGAAAGGTATTCATTTTTTCCCGAACAGTAAGAGAATGTTTACAAGTTTTACGGGAAGTACATCAAACTGGACAGTAGATTACATGAGAAAACTCAACATGGACGCACATACATGTACGCAAGCATCCCAACAAAGAAGCCCATAATAGGAGATTTGCTGGTTAGCAGTAGCTGTTTTCTTTATTTTGATTTGGTGGGTTGACTTAAAACAACTATTAAACCAACTTGGTTTATCCCAATTCACCACCATTTGCATTATCTTTTCCAGTTATGGAGCTCCTCTTTGTTGGTTAATACATAGATCAATGTACACAACGCAGAAGAACACTTCAAGAACTATAGATAATTTATCAACTCAAGGCAAAATTCAAACTCAATTTCCTGACTGATTAAACTGGAAGCAATATGAATTAACAGCTTCGAAGACAAAATAGCACCAAAAAATTCAGACATACTTTTTCAATTGAAGCTGCTCTTCCTCAATTATCTGAAACAACAAAGTACAAAATCACCAAAACTGTTGTAGGGTAGGTTCTTCGTTTAAGTTAAAATAAATTCAACTTTGGAGAGGCAAACAATAGTTAATGATTGAATTAGTAATAAGTGATCAAGCAGGAATAAGAGAGTGTGAGTAGGGGTGAAGGATTAAGCCAAGTGTACAGAAAGAGAAGGCAGCAGTGTTCAGTCCATTCCCCTCGAGATCGTCATTACCCTTGAAATCACAGTTCTAGATGAGAATGTGAGCTCGCGAGCCCTAGCAAGAGCAATGCTCTTGTTTCCAAGACCCAGAGTCACTTTCTCTCTCTAGAATTTCCGTGCTCTAGGATGAATCAGAAGATCTCTCTCCCTATTTAGTGAAGGAATGTCCCATATTTATAGGGATCTGCACCCAATCATGGGACGACAGACATTTCCCCAATAATATGGTGACACGTGTTCTTTCCGCATACCTAGGCGACGTGGGTGATGTCACTAGCCGTTAGGAAGGTTCCATTAGGTCATTCCAGTGCATCGTTTTCCCTCGCAGCAACCCTTAACCCCTCAAAGCCACCAAACCACTTGTATCTCCTCTGTTCCCGCAGTGTTGGTCGTGGTCGCGAGCCTTTTGGCTCGCGCCAAAACCACTTTTGAGCTCGTATCAACTTCCCTTTCCCTGCCTTTTGGTCAGGTGCCGTCGCGAGCCTAGTTCGTATGTTCACAGGGGCGTTCATTCTTCCCCGTCGCGTCAATCTCCTTCGCTGAGGGTCTCGCGAGGAGTGAACCTCTTCTCGGTGATGTTTCCCTTATTGAAGGCATCCTTTCGAGTGAAGTAACAAAAGTTTGGATGTATCGTACCGCGAGACTTGCTCTTCGCGGTGTCTACTTGCTGATTGCTGAATTCTACCGATGTCTGACGTGTCTCTTACCCTTTTCACCCGAGCCACGTGGCTACCCATTACGGGTTGGTCAATTACCACGTCACCAGACGCGCTGACCTATCCTACATCTGTCAATTGATTCACACACAAACACAGACGCATAAATACCAAGAATGAAAGAAAAAAAAATGCCACCCCAAATTTCTTTCCCCCACTTCTCTACTTTCATATCCCAGATGGGATATCGCTACAGATTAATCCCAATTCAAGATTCTCCTCATCCCGTCTTTAAACCAAAGAGACCCGGACTCCAAATAGCACATAGATGATGGATTGTGTGTGTGTGTGTGTGTGTGTGTGTGAGAGAGAGAGAGGTACCTTTTCGGTGTAGGCGATGACAGGGGCTTCACGCATGAGGCCATCAGGTCCGATCTCAGGAAGCAACAAAGAATTAACATTATTGGTGTTGCCGTTGCTCCCCATTTTCTTGATTTTGATCAGAAATGTCCCCTTCTGGTTCTGCCGGTGATCGGACCACCACCGCCAAAACTACATACACACGAAGAAACCAATTTACTATATCAAATTCCACGGGAGTCACGAACGTCGCATTCGGTATTTGCAGATATATAGTAGGAGGAATGATGATGAAACGAATCTACGGTAGATCGGGAAACTGGGTAGTAGTATTTCGCTTCTGCCCGCATTGTTTTTCTAAATTGCTATTCGGTTCCCTTACCGTGACGCTAACTGCACATGCCCGTTAGCGTTTTTGACGGGCATTGGCGATAACTGGGCGTGATTGTGTAACAGTAATATTACATCCGTCACAAATTTGGTGTCCATTTTTAGGTACAAAAATGATAAGTGTACCATAATTAGCTCCAACAACACAGTCACATGGGTTGTGAATCCCACACACACTTGAAGACTTTTGTTGTACGTGTATCATTGCTGTTTTGTGTATGCCTCGCCCGGTGATGGGAGAGGACTTTTTCGTCCAGTTTAGCTTTTTTAGGTCCATAAAGGATTCACGTTGATGTTCGGAATTATAAATAATGTAGATCTCGTCGAGTACTTCAACCTTGCAAAAAAATGTGTTGATCGAATACTGTTCAATATCTAATCAGAAACCATTTATTTTGAAAAAAATGAGAAAAGTGGTTCCGATCCAAAGTGTCGAATATATGCTTTTTAATACTCTTGTGATCTGATGAGGTATTGAATGGAAGGTAGGGCTGTAGTAGCTCTTTCTCACTTGCATAGCGGTAGTAATAGCTACAAGCAAGAGTTTCCAGTAGCAGTTGTTTGAGGGTCGGTAGCGGGGAGTGAAGTAGGTCATCACTATCATTAGTCAGGCATCAACAAGAATCAAGAGCGTGAAAGTAAAGAGCAGGCAAGTGGGGCCTCGTGGAACGAGCCCCCACAAGCATCTATCTATCCTATCTCAGGATACTTGATAAGATCTACATAATGTACGATTTTAATCATCAATGTGGACCTGGTATGGGCTCGAAAAAAGCCAAACTCAACGGAAAGCTCCTCTACCATTACTGGAGAGAAGCCAAACCCTTTTTTCAAATTACTTAGATTTTTCAATAGATAATTTTTTTTTTTATGATTTTTGAAAATTTTGCTTAATAGTAATAGCTACGGAGTAAAATTTATCAAAGCAAGCAAAATTGCATATGAAAACGTTATATATTTGAACGTAATATTTTTGAAGTATCCGGAATAGTGGAAGTGGATTACTAAAAATTCGGAACGGAGGGAGTAGTTACGAGTTACGACTTCACAAAAAAGTGGTTTCCGTTAAGGTAAACGTAAAGTTAGCTATTAAATACTGAAAATTCCCAATACCTGAATGGACCCTTTGTGAATAACAACGCATAATAATTTGTTATATGTTGCCTCTCTGTAAAGTCGTAGTAGTTGATAATTTAATGCATATAAAATGTGCAGAATGTGATCAATAAAAAAATTGTTAAATAGCGAGACACTAACAAATGGCAAATGATTAATCTCAAGGGTTTGGCCAAGTGAGTGCGAGAAAGCAATTTGTGTGTGTATTCCATAAAGTCGTATGTTCGAATTTCACAGAGGCCAAACATGTTAAATCTTGAGGGAGGGTTTTTTGGTGGTTAAATTCAAAACTTTAAAATTAGTCAAGGTACACGTAAACTAACCCTAGACATCTGGTTCTTAAATACACATGTACGTGACATTTATTCGGTGTGGTAATCTTGGTCCTAGGGTCTTTCGCTCCGCTCTTGATCCTCGCTTTACGTTTATGTTCTCAACCCTCGCTTTTCACGAATTTTAGTAACTTGGAACTTTTCAAAAGATGATTTCACACTCGCGCTTCTGCAAGGGCACACAAACCAAAATTAAGTTCTTCATAGAAAGCGAATAAGCAAAGTCTCATCCTCAAAGTAAAACTCATGATAAATACTACTAGTAGATACACAGATGGTTCTTCCACCAAATATGAGCACGAATTGTGCTATATAATCACACGGATCACATATACGATATCTGGTTGAAATTTTTATGACCAAACTTATATTTCCGATGGGATTAGGTATAATTCCACAATGTGTGGTATATAAAATTTCACAGGCAATGTATTACTATCAATCCGCTTACTATTAAGTCCGACAGGATTTTCGTGTTGTATAAAGCTATACTATATCTCTGCATTCTTAGTCCCGTCAAACTTGCCGGAATGCATAAACATGAGAAACCCAAAAATGCATCAAAGTTCTTGAAACAACCACCTTTCTTATATTTGCATTTAGGGAAGCAAAATCCGGAGTGTCAATCTAACTATGCAACACCACTTCTGAACACAACTAACCTCGTACGTTGTCAAGAGCCATAGCCCCTGCCAAGAAGAGTAAAAAATAAACACTAGGGACTTCATACACTTGTAGCATGCCATTGTTCACAATTGAACAAAGAGAAACAAGGCATACAAAACATACACTTGTAGCATGCCATTGTTCACAATTGAACAAAGAGAAACAAGGCATACAAAAGAAAGAGCTCATTATTATCCGATAAGGGGGAGCCCAAAATTACATTTGCATATCAGAAAACAGCTACAAAGAAAAAGAATTAAAGCAATGATTTTCTCCACTCATGATTTGATCTCTGCTATGAGTTTGAGGACTGCCTCTTTCGAGGGTAAGGCAGGAATTGCTCCTTTTTCAGTTACAGTGAGGGCGCCACAAGCATTAGCAAAAAGAAGAGCTTCTCTTAATCGCTCCTCGTCCTGCCAGCAAGCCAATAACAAGATTTATTATTCGCGCAAGTACACAAATTATTTGTGCAGAAGAAGTAAACATTCGCATGTCAAGGATAATATCAGATAGTTTGATACTTCGATAAAGTGAATCCTGCATGATCGTCCAATATCATATCTTTATGATGTAAACACTTTTTAGCATTTAGTTGTACAGTACTTTGAGGTTTTCAGCTTTGAGGTGCCTGGTTATGCATTTGCATTTTGCACTGAGATTTTTTGCAGGGGGTCTAAGAATAAGAAAAATAAGAAGGTTAGATTTTTCTCCATATGAATGTTTTCTCCATAGGAATGTTTCAATGGCAAAAATAAAGTTTAACGGCAACTGGTTGAACTCTTGATCCACAAATTTTTCTGCATAAAGCACTGCATTGAGGAGAGATTATAATTTCAGCTATTCTGTTATTACGATATTATGGTTTATTAATTTGTTCAATAACTTCGTTATGGATAACAGGATAAGTATTTAGTTTTTCTATTACGATGGATGTAGGCTGTAGCTCATATTACTCCCAACGCCATCCATTTCAGGTATAATGACAAAATCCACAGACCACGAGTTCCAGAAAACAATGTAAAGTCATCTCATGGAGTTCCCAAAACCACTTTGACTGACATAGATTATACCTAAGATTTTGAAATAGGAATGACGAGAGAACCAAGGGATGCGATCAGATTCAGATACACGAGCAGCATGAAACAACGAAGGCATAGCCGAATTATTCCTCTAAGTTCAAGGACGAGCATACCTGGTAAAGATTCACATCACAAACTAAATTGTATAGTAGCCCACCAACAAATGCATCACCCGCACCAGTTGTGTCGACGGCTTTAACTGGAATACTTGGAACCACACCCTTGAATTGCTGAGAAGTAGTTGATTGCATATTAGTAAACTCAAAAATGAACAACAATTATATTGGACAGTGATAGAAACAATATGTTCATAACTAGCTCAAACTGACAGAATACAAATCAGTTTTCCAGTAAAACAATAGGGTAGTCATGTAAATATGCACGAAATCAATTGACTGTGGATGTAGATAAGTAGTCGAACGTTGTTTCATTTATTACTTACACAAATTATAATATCACGTGCATCCAATGTCCATTTAGTTTATAACAGAATAAAAAAACCCCCGGTGAGATCCTTAAAAAGAATTCCATGTATAGAAATAGATACCTTGGTGTAGTATCGACAACCCTTAGACCCTTCAGATACAAGCAAAAGCTTAAGATTAGGGTGAAACAGCTTCTCCAACACAACATTATCATCATAAGGATCATCACCGCCCGTCAAAAAAGATATTTCATCCTCACTTATCTGCAGTTCAGCAATGAGCACGACTAAGTTTACGTTTCAATGCGTTTCCATCCTGACTCGTTCATTCAACCCGAAACATGTTGAATCATCATACCTTTATTAGATCTGCTTGGTCCCATATGCTCATTATGCCCTTCCGAGCAGCATCTTCTGAAGGCCATAACTGTAATCTCAAATTTGGATCATAAGAGAGGAAACTACCAGACTCCTTGGCAATAGCCATTGCAGCCAGATGAGCTGACCTAGATGGTTCTTCAATCAAACTAATGGAACCATAGTGGAAAATCTTTGCCTGGATAAAAAAACAATTACCAAATTAGCACAAGGAGTATTGATTTTTCTTACATTAACATGGAAACGAAAACAAGGAAGCGGACCTGCTTAATAAGGTTTACATCAAGCTCTGATTCGTGAAGAAGCATGTCAGCACTAGGGTGACGGAAAAACAAAAACTCGCGCTCGCCATCATCCCTAAGTGTAACAAATGCTAGGGCAGTTCTTGCAGTGGGATCAAATCGCATACCAGAATTGTTGACATTGTTTTGCTTCAAAATATCGGCCAACATGTACCCAAACTCATCGGCACCTACCTAATAAAACTGCAAATATTTCAGTGTCGCGACTGCATTAAACCTTGGCTATTAACACTGAAGGCATTGTGCTTTGGCAATTTTAAGACAAGTTGCTTGAGACACTTATATAAGCGAGCAAATGTTAGCAATGCAAAACTAAAAAAGAAATGAGAACGCCCAGCAACACATCACAAATCCAACATACTAGCTGGTGATATAAGCTTATAACATTTCTTCGAGAGCAATACACAAGTTCTTCCGTAATAAATATCATGTGGAGACCCTTAAATGTGTGCAAGTATTTGCTACGAATAATATGCCTCATTTTTAGCACAGGGATGCTTTAATCCATATTACAAGCACTTACAAGCTTTATTCATTCTCGAGTATTCAGGATGAAATGTCCACTTTAATCATCCAATTTGGTCTCTTTACAGCATTTCATATTTTTCAGATAGCTCCTGGCTATTCCAGAACTTGATGAACAAACTGCCAGTAACAGAAGCTACGCACAAAACACAATGCCAGTCCATGTAGCATAGGCCCAAAGCTATTGGGTCAAACCAATTATAGAAGGATTGCGGGGAAACTTGCTGAAATCCCATTAATGGATATTAAGTGAAACCGAATAAAGTGAACAATACAGTCCAGAATAGAAGATGGCATACTAGGACTTTGGAGAACAGAATATAATCAAATGCACCTTGCCAATAAAAGCTGAAGAACCTCCCAATCTGGCTATCCCAACAGCAACATTAGCAGGAGCACCCCCAGGAGCCTTTTTAAAAGCAGGTGCTTCTGCAAGTGAAGTTCCATTGACTGTTGGCACAAAGTCTATCAACATTTCCCCAAAGCAAACCACAAGTGAATTTCCATCTGCATTTAGGGCCGAACTTTAGAACAACTAGCATATAAGAAACTAGGTCCAATAAATAAGAACTGCAGAAGATTGATCGAGTAGAAATGAGAGATGACACGCCTTCTAATATCTCAATCACCTATAAATACCGCTGCTTGAAATTATAAGCCTACGATGATAAGCAGAGTGTATTCATGCAGTAGGTAGTTTTCCCGCTTGGAACTTTCAGAGGCTTGTCCAAAAAGATAATTTGAGGGAACTCCAAAATATAATTTGGAACTATTTACAAAGTTCAAAACAGCTCTATAAAAAACACAGAGATACTGTTCCACTGGGAACTGTCTACCACATTGTCACCAATTCCAAAACCTACCCAAAATTACCCATCTTATGGAATGCGCAACTTAAAAGCACAAAGGCCCCCATAGTAGAGTTGGTTTCATTGGCCGTGATCAGAAATGAGATTGGACTACGAATCCCATGGGTTATGGGACCACATTTTGTCCGGTGGAAGGCAACAAGTGTTGAGTGTAAATATAACCACTCACTTGACAAGGTCGGCGAACAATACCCACTTTGGAATTCAATAAACAGGAGGGTCCATTTGAACCTTCCACCCTCCTTGTCACGTAATGAACATCATACCGCTCACAATTCGTTGAAGGATATATTATCCATTGGCCAACTATCCCACAAAACATACAAAATAAAAGGACCTTAGGTGATGAACCCCTCACCATTTGTCCGATGGATAACTTATCCTATTGAATTATGCGTCCATCCTAACAAGCCTGACCAATCAAATGGAGCCAAAAAACTACCACATCAGTCCACCCAATTCACCCTATCGAGATGGCATTCAGGACGTTCACGACGTCTATGCCCTAAAAATCCTTCAAATTAACAGACACATGCAAGAATGTGAAAGGCTTGTTATCTATAATTACCAATTTCCAAACCAGATACTCTTGAACACAATAAACCCAATTCATGAAAAAGAATAACAGTGTCAGATTCCAAATCAATCGCAAATTGATACCGAATATCCAAAAGAAAGATAACAAATCTACCCAAACACTGCATAGCAAACCAAAGGTAAATAGTACCTTGGCGATAAAAGAAAGATCCTGAATCTTATACTAAATAACAACCATATCGCAAAACCCATCATCATAAGCGCAAGAAATCATACTCTCACCAAATCCAAGATTTGAAATTTCTACTAGACAAATATAAACTCCACATAGAAAAGACAGCATATACGCGGCATAAGTATCATTTATGAACCTGAAGTGGCGCTTTCATCCATTGTGCGGTAAGAGAGAGAGAGAGAGAGAGAGAGAGATGACGGGAAGAATTTACCGAGCCAAAGAAAGAGAGAAATCAAGATTCAAGAAACTATAAATTGCGGTGAGGTAGGAGATAGGAGAGGAGACATTAATTGGAGGGTTATAATGATCCAGATGTTTGGTGAGGGAGTTGACCAAGAAGGAAGGACAAAATTTGTAGTATTCCTCCGTTATGTGTTTGTCCTTTAATTTTGATTGTTGTCCTTGTTGTTCTGTGTGGGATAATAAATGGCAATGGTATATGCCTCATCACCTACTCCAAACGTGTGTTTGGATTCTTTCGAAACTAGGGCTGCACACAAGTTAGTTACTCGCGAGCACCTCCAAGCTCGACATTAGAATTTGGCGGCCTTCAGGTTCGACATTAGAGTTTGGCTTGGTTTGACTCGTTTAGTAATTGAGTTGAATTCGAATTACAATAGGCGTGTTTTAAACGAGCCGCGTTTAAACCCGAAGAACGGTGCGACTCGATAAAAACCAACCTGTTTGCATAAGCTCGGATTATTTATAGAGGCTCGTTTAGTAAAATGAACTGGCGGCTTGTTACGGCTAAAGACTCAGCTCATTCATAATTGAGCTGATATCGAACTGAAATTTTTAACTCTTCCAATAAACAAGCTAAGCTCTGCTCGACTCGGCTCGACTCGACTCATTTCCACCACCATTTGAAACACGAAAATAAAATGATTATGGAGTAATACTATATTCGGTTCCTGGTTTGTTTTCCCCGTTTTCAGTCCCTAGATTGGGAGGGGTCCCAGTGGAGAAAAATGTTGTTAAAGTTTGAAAGTTAGGTGGATGTTTGGTTTTCATTCTCTCTTCGTTTTTATAGTTGAAGAATTAAGACGGTTTAAGAATTAAGATGCTTCTACTTTAGTAATAAGGGATATTTCTTAGGATCTTCTTTTCATCGTCTCTCTTTTACTATTAGTTCCACTTCCAAACACCCCAAAAGCCATACTACAGTTTAAATATGTATGTTTGTACACCTATGGCGTAATTTGGTTAAATTCAAAAAAATTGGTTTTTTGGTTTTTTTCGTTTTGTCCTTATTCAATTTTTTTTTGCATTTGTTACTTTTCGGTTGAGTTTTTGTGGTTTTTTGGCTCGTCTCGACGAGAGGAATCTAAAAAGTATAAAATTGTTTGTCAAACTTAAAGTTTTGTAAATAAAGATGAAAAATAATCCAAAAAATTGGTTTATTTTGGTTTATTTTCGGCTTTATTAAAAAAACTATTACTTTTGACCATAATTTTATACTCTTTGGATTCGTCTCAAAGAGATAAATCCAGAAACCACAAAATCTTGACGCAAAACTAACAAATGTAAATTTTTTTTAAATAAGGACAACGAAAAAAAATCAAAAAACCAGTTTTTTCAATTTAGCCAAATCAACAAAGGGGCTTCACCTTTGGGTCTCCTTCATTAAGGCTGAGTTTCTTATTTGATTTTATCAAAGATGATTTGATAAAATCACCCTTGATTTTATCAAATGAGGTGGAGGGTTGATAAAATCCCAGGTTTTTTGCATTAAAAAAGGTTAAGATTTTATCAACTCTCCTCTTTTTGATAATTTTTTTTGGGAAACTCAGCCTAAGCTGACTTTTGGTTTTTTGAGCTGACTTTTGGTTTTTTGAACCTTTTAATTAATGTGTGTGTAAGGATATTGATATTTTTCCTAAAATGTGAAAGTCAAAAAAAGTCAATAATTCACTAAATGGAACGAGGAGTATTGAAACAAACGTGAAAAAGATGTCAAGATTTGATTTTGTAGTGTTTTCTTGCAGATGAGGGCCCCCGCCATAAGGATTCTTTTCTTGCCGAAAAGAAAAATAAATAAAATGAGCGGAAAAAGTGGGAAAAAACCAAATCTCTTGAGTCTTGATAATGTTTTTAAACCTCATCAACTAAACCTTAAGGGTTAAAAAATGAGAACGAATTTTCCCACAATCCTTTTATCGAGACGGCCTTTTTTTAATTTTTTTTTGTCTTTATCTTTATTAATATAAATTTTTTCTTTTTCATGGCGTACATAAAAACTATAATCACGTAATTTGACATAAACAAACAAAACAACGAATTGAATTTGTATCCGGAGTCAGCAAGCCAGACAATTTAGGAAAAATTCAGAGGAGATGTATGTAGGAAAAAGCTGGGCACATGAAAGGCCCAAAAGGCACGGCATTTTGCCAGGCAAACTTCACGGAAAGCCTGTGTGGAACGCTTCATTTTCACTGCTAATATTGCTTTTGATAGAGCTTGTACATTTGACTACGCACGACCATCAAAAACAGTTTGGGATGACTGAAGTTTGCCCGGTCATTAATTTTAACGTCTCGAGCTACGGAACGAGATAAGCGGGTTAAGGCCCAAAAGGATGACAATTGAGAGTGCAGTAGCGGCCCAACATGGTATTTAAAATGGTTTTTTTGGGGAAAAATTGTGACGTTGAAAAAAGCCAGCGTGATCACAACCCAAGGTGTTATCGGGCCTATTGGCCTAACATAGTTGTGCTTCGAGAATTTTATTATCTTTATTTAGAAAAATAAAAACAGGAAATACTGTTTGATTAAAAAAATAAAATCCGAACAAAAAAATGTTGCTCTGTACGTTATTCCAAATTGTTCGTGGAATCCTTAAGAGGGCCTGAGCATGTCGCCTGACAGTTTCGGGCCGACGCAACCTTAAAAAAATTAGTTAAAATTAAAACTTAGTTAAGTCTAATTGGTAATGCGCAGAGCTTCAATTAATTTTTTTATGGCATTCGACGTCGCACCAGCAAGTTTATTTTTAGAGCGGCCGAGTGACATTGTTTAACCAAATCCATGAGGCACTCCGGGCCCAACAAAAACAATATGAAGTACCAACATGAATTCACTAGAAAAACAATAAGTGAGTATAAAAAATCACTCTCATTGTAAGAGAAAAAAATTGTCACAATAAAAGTAGGCAACCACTTGGAAGGTGTTGGAAAGAATATTTTGTTGTTGGGTATCAACAGTCAATAGATAACCTTAAAGACCTGTTCAAACAAAACTATGTGTCAAAACTTAATTAATTAGAATGGTGACACTTTGTGAAATAGTTCATGAATTGGATGGACACGATCAGTTGGATGATAGCACAATGTTTTTTTCAATACCTTGGCACGTTGTTTATCTAATTAATACTTATAAACTATCCGATAGCTGTTGATAAGGTCATCTATCTAACCTATGGGCTACATGGACTTCTTGTATATTCAATTACGAATTAGTGCAGAAATATAATATACAGTTGGAATCTAAAGGTTTCAATCTTGTATTTGCGAATGAAATTCTCTCTCTTTGGTTAAAAAAAATCTTGTATTTGCGTTGACGAAAATTTAAGCATTTATTGGTAGTATTGTACTTATTTACAGAAATAATTAAAGTGACTTGTATAGTTGTATGTGACCAACTTGTTAGGGAAGGTCATGAAGAACAAGAATATAAGAAAGGGTAATTAAGTTTTTCTTTTCTAGTAATTTATTTAACTCCCACTTTGACCACAAAAAAAAAAGAAGTAATCAAACGATTGTAGAGGTTGGTGTAAGGCAAAAAGACAATCACGAGCAAAAAACTTACACAAGCAATCAACAGAACAAGACAAACAATTTACGTGGTTCTAACTTACGCTAATCGCTTAATTGTACTCCATGGGGTGCTGTGGGGTTTCTCTATGATGAAGAATCAAGATTACAATGGGGGCTACCCTGTGCATCCCTTTTATAGTGCAAGGCGACACAATACATCAAAAAACCCTAAAATTCATGAGAACGAGCGTTTTACTGTTCCAACCGTTTGGACGAACTTGAACACCATTCGGACTAAAACTTCAGAGACTTCAGACTGATCAAAAAGTTCTACACCATTCTTTGGACTTTTCGTTCCGACGGCCCGGCGCCCCGTCCAAAATTACCAGCAACATAGTTCTCAATAATTTCCTAGTGTGCAATGGTATGAAAAAAAAAGCTCTTGAATCCAAAATCCACGAGTCTATTGGACTGTCAACTGAAAGGAATAAAGAACCCTGATTTTGATTTGCAACAACATTAGTAGAATCGTTTTTTTCTTGCATCCTTACAGTCTCTTCTACAGTGGCCCATCTCGCCATAATTCTAGCATTCACCTTCTTGTTGACCTAACCTAGACTTACTCCTGTGCTTTTTAGACTTTGATCTATTTTTGCTGCATGAATCCCTCTCGGAACTCCTACCTCTAGTCTCAGTACTCAACGAGAAAGCAGAACTAGACGTATAGGATTCTCTTGCATCTCTCCTATGAACCTCCTCACTCAAGACTAAATCTCGAATGTCATCATGTTTGAGTTTTTCTTTGTTAGTAGAGTTGCTAACAACCGTTCTCGTATATTCCCAAGGGTAATGACGCCAAAACAATCAAGGCACGAATCTCATCATCAAACTCAATTGATTTGCTAAAATCAACCAAGATTTTAACAATTGAGGAAATCATTTCTCACAATTAGTTAATTTTAGCGAATGAGTTTTTTTTTTTTTTTTTGAGCAACAGATCAACATAATAATTCATTCCACTAAGCTAAGCAATACAACTTGTGGCTAATTTTTTCTGATATGAAACAACCCCTAAACTCCTCTCCCAAAGCTAATGCAAAAATGTACATACCAAGCCACCAAACCATTATGCCATTCCACTGCCCGGGAACAACATTTTCAACCATCAAGCCATTAAAACGTGTGCCAATTAATATGCGTAGAATCTTCCATCCAAAGACTAGCCCACAAATTAATCTTTTTACAAAATAACGGAGTACCATTTGGGTCAAACACCATTGAGCATTTTCTCATGGGCAAAAACCCGACATTGATTAAGTAAAGCAGCACAAACGAGGCAACCAAAAAAGAAATTACAGTAGAAATTCTCACGTCCGATTATATCGCAAAGATTGAGCCGAGACAATATTTCAAGGAACAAACAAGCACAACTACCACTTATCTACCATTCTTCTTGGCTCTTTTTGGGACAACTCTTCCTGCAGAATTTTCCGAAAAATCATCACCCTCATCTTCAACCGCCGGTTCTACCTCTTTCTTCCTCCACCCGGGCAAATCACGTAGCCATTCCACCACCTGCGACATACTCGGCCTGCTCTCCGCATTACTATCGGTACATTTCAAAGCGATTGTGATTATTGATTCTAACTGCGCTCGGTCGTACTTCCCGTTTAACCTTGGATCCACTATATGCTCAAAAGCTTCATTTTCAACATAAGGTGTTGCCCATCTCACGATATCGCGCTTAGCCCCAGTTGGAAGTTTCTCAATAGGCCTTTTACCACTAACTATTTCGAGGAGTAATATTCCAAAGCTATAAACATCACAGTTTTCTGAAACCTTTCCCCACATGGCGTACTCGGGCGCCAAGTACCCTAAAGTGCCCTTTACCCTTGTGGTCAAATGAGTTACTCCTTCCGGGATTAGCTTTGCAAAGCCAAAATCAGCAACTTTTGCTTGGAATTCTGAATCCAAAAGTATATTGCTTGCTTTTATGTCCCTATGGATTATATGAGGATCTGCCTCATGGTGCAAGTACCTAAAAACCAAAACTAAAAAACTTTAGTACCTTAATAAAGAATTAAGATGCTATAATATCCTAAAGGACACGGTGTGCCCAAGAAGGTGTAACAAAAACTACAAATGGCGAACAAAAGTTTAATCTAAATGGTATAATGAAGTTATGAAGATAAAATTAGAGTGCTTACGCGATTCCCTCTGCTGATCCGATGGCTATACCCACTCTTCGGGGCCAATCTAACAAACACTTACCAGCTAATCGACCATGTAAATGAGTAAGCAAGCTATGGTTTTCCATGAAATCATAGACGATAAGCCTTTCATCCCCACCGGCGTAAAATCCTCTTAAACTCAACAAGTTCTTATGTCTCACCCTTCCAAGCATTTCCACTTCCACAGCAAATTCCATTTCTGCCTTTGCAGTCAGTGCTTTCAGCCGTTTCACTGCGATCTGCAAAATCAAATTAGATTTGCTCAATCAGCATATACATCCAACTTGAACGTTTCATCTAACACAAGTTGACCTAGATGCCCTGAGTTATTAATAGGCATGTTTCCTAAAATTAGTAGAAAATTAGTTTCCATAACAAGCAACAAGACAAGTTTTTGAAAATCTGTCTCTGAAACTATCTGAATTCACGATGAAGAAATTAAAAAATTGGAAAGAAAAAGATAATAGTAATATAATTGCCTCGACGCCTTTCTTTGTTCGACCCCAATAGATGCTTCCAAACCCTCCCTCTCCAATCTTGTTGTCATTGTGGAAATTGTTTGTTGCATTAACAAGCTCTTTGAGGGCGTATATATCCCATGGATAATCCCTGCACTTATTTACACTTGAAAACCAAAAAAGAAAAACAAACTATAATAAGAAAAGAATCATTCATACTTTGTTTTAGCTTCCTCCAAGAAATTATGAGAACCATAGGGGTAAATTAATTAAAAGAAAATACCTTGTCTCTGGTTGATGAACTGCCAAGCAATTAGTGCTCCTACAATATTTCCATAGCATTTTTGCTATGGAAGAGAGGGGAAAGAATGAAGAATCAGATGATGTACAATGAGTATATCTAGAAAGATTATTGAGGAAATGGTCAAAGATTTATTTGAAAATTTCGGATATACCAATGGAGAAAAGGGTGGAGCTAGTCCTATGGTGAAGACAATATATATGCAGAGTAAAATGTCAAGTACTTTTGGAGGGTAATGGAATGAATAAAAAAGGGATGCTTATTAGGAGCTTTCAAGCTGATTTATAGATACGTATTCGATTTCTCTTGACAGTGATTTGTCCTTGGACCACTTCAGTTCACGCAAACCCGTGGAAAGGATGTGGGAGAGGCTGGAGAGATCAAACTGTCTTCGGGACTTTTGTTTTTACCCGCTGTCATCGGGACTTTATTGCCCAAAAAGCAGAGAAGCTGATGTACATATTAATTTCAAACAAAGAAAAAATGCTGAATGAATCTCCAATGCTTGTAGTTTTTGTGCGCCCGACTTCTTTTCCATTGGTATTATGTCATTGTTTAAATTTTAAAGGCTTCATAAATGATTTTATAAAGTCGCATTGCGTAATCATTCCATATAATAACCACCTAGTTGTCGTATTTAATTTGACTTTATTGATTTTTTCCCTTGGAAAGTGACTCTTTGTTCTGTTGAATTGGCTTCATAACCTTCGTTCTTATGTCATGACACAAGTAAGGGTGTGTTGTCCATAAAAATTATTGTCATCCCACTATAGTCAAAGTTATGTGTAATTTTTCGCTAATTGTTATTTTTGTGATGTGTGTGAAGAGAATAACTTGTGGTAAAATACCGAGAATACCAAAATTATTAATATAATAAAAACTCAGCCCAAGTTCACATTCACCGTCTTAGTAAAATATTAGTCAAGTAGTTTAGGAGTCCCATTGCCAAATAGTTTTATTGGTAAGAAGTATAAGATGGGAGCTAGTAGTTTAACTTAATTAGGAGTGGTGAACATAGTTTTCTGTTGGCGATGAGAGTTGCTGCATGTGGTCTTGGATCCGGGAATGCTGTAAAGCGTTATATGGACCGTCGGATGTGCTTTTAACGGTCCAAATTTCAGACATCATGTTATGGGTAGGATACTAATTTTACCTGTAAGATAATCTAGACAGTTGAAAACACATCCGACCTATTAGATAATGATTTAGACTGTTGAAAACACATCTGGCAGTCCACATGACACACTACAAGGTGCCCTACAACACCTCGTTTCCTGTAGTCTTAAGGGTTGGTTTCCTGTTTGCTAAAAGCAAAAATTTTAGCACCCTCAGCTTTCATTTGCTTTTAGTTTTACCAACCTAGCTTTTAGTGCTTTTATGGAAAATTGGATTTTAACAACTTAGCTTTTAGCTGATGATAAAAAAATTGGCTTTTAACAACTTATATTTTAGCAGTTTTATGAAAAATTGACTTTAAAGAACTAGTCGTTCAGACCTATTTGAGCCTTGTACGCTACGACGCTAGAAATTATTATATGAGGCTAACAACGCGACATCAACCTTCAATTAAGTACATTATCTATGGGTTTTTTTTCAACCAAAAGTTATACTCCTATGTTGTATGAAAAAAGCCCTGCCAACCCCCATCCGAGCCATCCAAAAGTATTTTGGACGGCCCAGATTTGAGGATGGGTACCAAAGGGTGTTTTGGGTATTTTACACGATAATCTACCCATCCTCAAATTTGAACCATCCAAAATATGTTTGGACGGCTCAGATTGGATGAGTGGTTGCTCGCCAACCCTTCCGGATAGCAGGCCCTGAGTTTCCATGCATAGTACCCATTTTACACAAAGACCACTTTTAGAGTGTCCTTCCTTTTAGCGTATCCTTCTTTATAACTTGGAGTTCACTATATTACCCAAAACACCCTTTGGTATCCATGCTCAAATCTGGGCCATCCAAAACATGTTTGGACGGCTCAGGTCGGACGTGTGTTGGTAGGGCTTGCTGACCCTTTCGGACAACAAGCCCCGGGTTCCTATTCATGGTACCCATTTTACACAAAGACCACTTTTAGAGTGTCCTTCCTTCTAGCGTACCTTCTTTATAACTTGGAGTTCACAATATTAAAGGGTTACTATTTTATCATCGTTTTTATAAAACCTAGAGTTGGCGAGTGCACGTAACAGAATACTAGTACTAGTAATATAAGAAAATTTTTAAATGAATTGGTGTAATGACTGCCCCCACTTGTTTTCCATTGGTTCTATCATTGTGAGAGTATCATCTCATGATGTTGAGTTGTTGATCTTTTCAATCAAATGAAGGCTGAATGGTTATTTGGATGGGTTACATGCCGACGTATGTTTTATATATAGTTAGTTTAAGGACGCTTTGAGAGATCATGTTCAAGAGATCACTCAATTGGTAAACAAGCCCTTTTAGTACTTGTTTTGTGCTATTTGTTAGGTTTTTCTTAAAGCTTGTTTTGATCTATTTTTGGATCATCTTGTTCATATCATTTTTGAACTTCCTTTCTTTGATTGATGAAGTCCAGCTATTCAAACGAAAAATCGAGGAAAGTACATTAATACCATTCACTACAAGAAATTTGGTCTTTGGAGACGAATGAAATCGTCACGAAATGCATGGTTTTTGTCTCTGATAGTATTGGTGACGAAAAATAGTTTTGCCACCTATAGGTCGTCTCCGAAAGTCACGTGGTGACGAAATTATTGTTTCGTCACCAACAGTAAATTTTGGAGACGAAATTTTTCGTCACCAATTTTCAAATTATTTGTCACCCACGCACTAGTTTCGTCACTAACCGTGACTAGAAATTGATGAAGGAAACTACTTAGGTGACAAAAATTTTCGTCACCATAAAATTTTCGTGACTGGAAATTGGCGCTGACATGGCGCACGCATGGCGTCTACATGTCACCCACCCTGGCGACGTCGTGGCACCCGCGTGGCGTACGTGTGGCAACAGAAAATTGAGGATTTTGCTCCTCCTGGGATTCGAACCAGGGACCTCGCGCATGCGAGCACGCGCGCGAACCAACTGAGCTAGGAACCACTTGTGTCATTTAGGCACCTTTTTAATATTTATACTATAAAAACCAGATTATTCTTATACAAACCTCTACTAATATCATTTCTTTTATAAATTTTATACTTATACAAATACCTACTAATATCACTACTTTAATAATTTTTTTTTAATTTTTTAACACAAAAAATTTTCTTTTTTAATAAATTTTTTAATCTAGTTTATACTATACAAATATTTTTTTTTATTCCGATTGTTTTACACTCTCCATTTGAACACCCATTATACAAACACCAACTAATATATTTTTAAATATATATATTTTATTTTTGAAAGAAAAAATTTTCTTTTTTAACAAACGCCTTTTAATAATTTTTTTAAAATCCAGTTTATACTGTAAAAATAAGTTTTTTTTATTCCGATTGTTTTACACTCCCCATTTGAACACCCATTATACAAACACCAACTAATATATTTTTAAATATATATTTTTTATTTTTGAAAGAAAAAATTTTCTTTTTTAACAAACGCCTTTTAATAATTTTTTTAAAATCCAGTTTATACTGTAAAAATAAGTTTTTTTTATTCCGATTGTTTTACACTCCCCATTTGAACACCCATTATACAAACACCAACTAATATATTTTTAAATATATATTTTTTCTTTTTGAAAGAAAAAAATTTCTTTTTTAACAAACGCCTTTTAATAATTTTTTTTAAATCCAGTTTATACTATAAAAATAAGTTTTTTTTTATTCCCATTGTTTTATGCTCCCCATTTAACATATATATTTTAAATGTAATTACAAACTCCATATTTACAAGCGTTGATTTAAACCGTTGGCATTTTACATCTCGTCATTGTCACCAAAATCGAAGTTCGTCGGGTCATTTTTTTAGATTGCAAGACTCGACCCCACACTTGAGTAATTTTTTTCAATCGAAACCATCTATCTTTTACATATTAAAGAGTACATATTAGTGAGGAAAAAAATATTTTCGTCACCAAAAAGATATGGAGGGAACATATTAGTGACGAAAAAAATATTTTCGTCACTCAAAAAGATGTGGAGGGAACATATTAGTGACGAAAAAAATATTTTCGTCACCAAAGAGATGTGGAGGGAACATATTAGAGACGAAAAAGTATTTTCGTCACCAAAGAGATGTGGAGGGAACATATTAGTGACGAAAAAAATATTTTCGTCACCAAAAAGATGTAGAGGGAACATATTAGTGACGAAAAAAATATTTTCGTCACCAAAGAGATGTGGAGGGAACATATTAGTGACGAATTATATTTTTCCTCTCAAAATAGTCATATAGGAGACAAAAATTGATTTCGTCACCAGAATTTCGTCACGGTTTATCATTTTTGTTGTAGTGATTATACTAGCATTGACGTCAACTAATAGATACCGATAAACATAAAAGCTAAACAGCATTTGCAGAATACCATTGAAACAGTGCCCCCTAAACCTCTAAGAACCGAGGAGCTGTAGAGACGTTTTGCTTCAGAACTATGCCCCAAAATCAAAGTCGAAAGGCATCAGAGTGGGCAGACGCATAAGGGGGCTCCATAAGCCAATACCATCATACTTATGTGCATTATTAACCATTCGGATTGGAGAGCATGCACTAATATTGCGGATTGATGTATTTTGGTTAAAAGACTCGAAGTAGTAAAACCTTGTGTAAAAATAACACTTGGCACGGTTATTGGACTGAAATCATTTTTTTTTTTTTGAAATACGGAACGATATGAATAATGGAGAAAGCCCATGAAAGGAAGATTATTGATTCATATAAATTACTTAATGGGAAATGCCCCGAATAAATCCAATGAGTGACTAATAATCTTGTCATACAGAAAAAAAAAAAGTAGCTACCAGGCCCTTCTCTGACGAATCATATAGTTTTACGATTTCATCAACTAATAAGGTTATTAATGAATTGTAATTACAATTGAAACTATTGAAGAAGAAATATGAGTTAATATATGTTCGAAAGTTAAAAATATCATAAAAATAAATAAATAAAGGAATCCCTTAATTACGGGATACAAGGATACAAATTATAAATTTAATTCATTATAGGATCTATTCTATCTTTTTTAGAAGATGGCATGCCTCCACTCAGATTCGAACCGAGATGCTCTAGCATTGCTTCCTAATAGCATCATATCTACTGAATTCACAATGGTGGCTTGCTAAAACAAATAATATGCTATTTATATTCAATTGTAGAGATTGAAGAAGTAAACTCAATCTAGTATTTTTTAAATTAGGAAAGATTCAAATTGATGGATAATAATTCATAGGGATTTGAAGGTACATTATTTTCGTTTATAAGTGCATCCGTTTTACTTAATTTCAACCTTTTGTCGGTGTAAAATGGCATGGGAGCCCAGGGTATGACCTCCCATTAGAGATGCTATAATTGTTCATTTCAAATGTCAATGGTCATTAATTATTCAGTCCGTTTCATATTGTTGGTGTTGTACTAAGAACTCAATTTTTAAAAGGACATATAATTAGTACATGTCTTCTCAGTGTTTTATTTCATTTTTCAACAAAAAACTAATAATTTAAAGTATTCAAAAATAAAATAGTGGACATGTAAATATGGAATGAAATGACTTGTAAGGGTGCAAAAATGCGCCCTGAAATATAGAGAGCAATAATGATAGGGACATACCTCTCTCCCACACCAGCTTACGTGGCAGCAAAATGTTCTCAGAGTGTTTGTTCTCTCATTACCAATCATGCAGTGCCACACTGACAGATGAGGTGGAGAGATATGTCCCTAGCATTAATCAATGAGAAATGCTAGAGACACTAACTAGTACACAAATTATTACACTAGATATACACATGACACTACCACATTAATGCATTATTGAATACGTGGATAGACTTATCCACTAAGAGAGAACATGCACATTTAGTATAATAGTTTGTACATTAATTAGTGCCTCTAGTATCCCACTTATTCCATAGAGAGATTAGAGATGAATATTACATAAGAATGAGGTGGTGAAGGTGGTGAAGCTTCGAATTATTTGTTGTTCGAAAATGGGTTCTCTGTGTTCAAAATATCTGAAAAATCATAGGAATCCTACAATTGTAGCTATTCATTTCATAAAACTTTATGCCAGACCAAAAAATGAACGACCATTGTGTTGTGTAGTCTGTAGATGAATTTGGGGTATGTGTTTTTCGATAAGAAAATATTTTGAAACCACGTGATAGCGAATTTCAGATGTAACTGCACGGTGCTAGTTAAAAACCTCTAATGTGGTATCAATTTCTTTTGGTGCTAGTCTATATATGGCTTTACCCCGAATTTAATTGAATCCCCGCTACGATGGGATAGATCCTCCAAAATTAATTGAAATGCTCGTAAGGTGGCCCACAAAGTTGCACGGTGCTGTGCCCACAAGCGAATGAGTTCTATTATATTTCCATTGCTTAATGTGAGATCAACTCTAAAATAGTAATTTACCAACCTAGAATAAAAGAAAAGAAGCATGCTTCAATTATGCACCCCTAAAGGGCAAAAAAATTAAAAAAAAGGAACGCGGCTGAGGCCATACCGTAGGCCCACCTCATTCCCATGGGCCTTGGGTTCTTTGAAGGTGTGTCGGCCTGCCTGAGCCCATGATCATTGTGCTCTAGCAAAAGCAATCTTTATCCGGGCCGGAGTCAACATAGTCAGCCCACTCCTTTAATATTTGCACAGTGATTAATATCTTCAAATGAGTTATTCACCAAAAAATAATAATAATAATAATAACAATCAATAAGAGAAGAAATTTCCAGTTAAGTTGAGGAATGCATGATGTTTTAAGATTAGTGTATTAGTGTAGAAAATAGACATGGACATGGGCATAGATAAAAGGTTTTTTATTCTAGACAGTAGCGGCCCCAAACGGATGCAAGGGAGGACCTTGACCCCTCCACAACTCCAAGTATCCTCGTGTAGTATAATAATTTTTAGGTTAATTAAGAAAAATATCTATGAGATTGGCCCCTGCAAGCAAGTCCCTTGAGCGTAAAAAAGTTTCTTAAAATTTACATATGCTTGGGGTAAAAATTCTTAAAATTTTAAATTGTCAACATTTTTTAGGTTGCGTGTATGAAATTAAATAGTGGCTATGTATATGCACACAATATTGTCTCTTCTTGACACCTTGCAAGTAGCCATATTTACTTGTAAAGTATATATTTTATTTTAAATATGAAAATACATGTGATTTGAGCCCCTGCTAGACACAAATCCTGAGTCCGCTACTGATTCTAGAAGATTTTCAATTTCATTATGGCCCCGTTTGATACGAGGTTTCGTTTTGAGGGGATTGGTAATGAGATGGGATTAGGATTGAGATTGGTTATAAGGTGGGATTATTAATGAGGAGACAAATCATTTCCCATGCTTGTTTTTACACAGGATTAGATCATGGGATTGTTAATAACATGTTTGTTTTTGTCTAGGATAGGATTAGATCATGGGGTTTGGTGGTTTGCACAGGAGAGAAATCCTTCAATCCCAATCCCGTTGTTAATAATACCAAGTACCCCCAGGTATTACGAATCCGGCCAATTTGGGGGATTGACATGCCCATGGGACTATTAGTCCTTGCCTTATTTCTCAAACCAAACATAGTATTAGAGGTCCCACCTCCTTATTAGTCCAATCCCACCCTCCAAGAGGCTTATCAAACATGGCCATATAAGTAAGAATACGCCCTCCGTGTGTGTGTGGTGCAAAGCATAATAAAATATGAACACTCTAGACCAATAGTCTTGAAATAATGCCCCAGAACGCCAGAAGATTACTACACATAAACAATGAGATCTGAGCAGATTATTGTCGTGGATTAGAATAAAAATAATATTGGGCCAATGATTAAGCTAACATTTAAATACTACTGCGATTAGATTACTAGGTGTCAGAGGTTCAAAATCAAAGCTAAAGCTTGAGAGATCCTGCCTAATGCCATATGGGTCCAAAATTCCATTGTACATTATTCTAGTTGTAACTAATTTATTATTAAACACTGTTTTTTGATGGTTAATTCTACAGCTGGCATCGGGTTAATTAAGGTTATCTACTTCTGCACACCGAATACTCTTGGACCAATGGAGATTTACTAGATTGTTAAACGACTTTGAGAATTAGTCGATGATGCAGTAGCCACGGAGGAAGAGTATTTTAGGCATTTTAAGCCTAGGGTAGCAAAATTGTAATTATGCTGCTGTGGAATTTTGCATTGGGCCCACTTGGGTCGGACCCGAAACGGCCCAATGAACAAGACGCATCACCTGCGGCCATGGTGTACGTCGTTTTTTGGGCCTTCGTCATTGTTTAGGGCTCTAAATGACCAAATTTACCGTTTAAGGAAAGATTTGACTTGCTAATTACTTGGGTAAGAAAAATCCGAATTAAATTGCGCTTTTGGGAAACATTCTAGAATTTTCTCTAGTTTTTTATTTTGCCATTATTTTTTAATTTTCCATTTTTGGTAATTTTGTGTTTTTTTTTTATATTGATTTGGCTTCTTTTTGGGAGCAAATCAATTAGGGTTTCCGGTTTCCTATATAATAAGTTGTAAGCCTTAAGGGCAAGAAAGTTTCTGGGTATTATTGAATGATAAAAGTGTCAAGATTGTTAACTTAAACGACCAATGGAAATTTACTCGATTGTTAACTTAAACGACTTTGAGATTAGTCGAGCTGTACATAACTCACGGCCAGGTACCCGGCCAATGAAATTAGAAAAGGTTGGCCAGGTCTTATTGGCAAGACTTGTACAAATGAATTCCTGGATTGCAATTTATGGATAAACTAGAATATGGCATGGATAAAAAGTAAAGTCCCAAGGTTGATTCTTCTAGCTTTGAGTCCAATTAATGAACCAATAAATTACGTACCTGTAATCCATTTATCTTAATCTATGATGATTTGATTCCTTACTTTATTGGTTAGATGACTTAATTTAACCATGGAAAATGCTTACTTTAGTGCTTCAAATCCTTGTTTCAGTTGGCAAAGAGATTGTAGACAAATTGGGATTGTCACATTGAAGTTGAAGATCGTCTAGAAGATCTTTATCTTTTCAACTCGGTTCATATGAATCGAGTCAAGATGTACATAAGTTGTTTAAACTTGACCCGCTATTTAAACTAGCTTCTTATATATTTAGATTTGAGCTTGATTTGCCGATCTCAATTGAGTTTTGTTGAGCCAATGATCGCGTGGCGAACTTAGATTGACGAATTAGCAAGTCATCAAGCCAAGTTTAGAAAAATAACAAATCTCGGAGTGCATTCAAGCTTTCGAAATATATTCCTACTTGGTTTGTTAGGCATTTAACTAACCAAACAAGAGTCGAGCTCGCATGGTTGGTTTTTTAGACCTACGGGTTGTATTTTTCTCCTTTTCTTTCTCAAGTCCTAAGATGGGATGCCATGTATACGCATATGGAAAAGAAAATTTGTGCTTGCTCCTGTATTGGCACCTCTGTCTGAGTAATTGGATTTAAATTTATGTTGGGTTGGTGATGGAAAAGGAAAAGAGGCTCTAAAATAGTTTGATTATTTAATTTATTTATTTTTCGTCTTTTTCGGTAGTTCAGAATATCCTTTAAATTTTATTGTGATCTTTTAATTTTATCTTCAATCGGCAGAATAGTGTTTTCTTTATGATGAGAATTACACTAACCAGAACTATCAGAATTACAGCAAACCTAGGGCTGACAACCCAACAAGTAGTCTCATAGTAGGCAAGAACTTAAACAACCAAATAAGAAAGAGCAATGTTAATGGAAAGCTGTAATGACCCGTGACAAATTAAAGGATCAAACATAAATAGTTCACGAATCAAATTAACAATTATAAATTTTCCAAAAGAATAATTCAAGGGATAGGGGGAAGTTTCGGAAAATACGTAACATCCTTAACCATTCACGTGAATCCAAAAGTAATGCAACTCAAACACACAAAAAGAGACTCTAACCTGTACAAAACTAGAAAATACTACTAACATGCTTAATCGCTCACATGAGTTCAGAAGTAATGCAACTCGAACACGCAAAGAGGACTCTAACTGCATGTACAAAAAATAGGAAATAAAAATTCACTAACTGAAAATACTAACATGCTTAATCGCTCACATGAGTTCAGAAATAATGCAACTTGAACACGCAAAGAAGACTCTAACTGTACAAAAATAGAAAATACAAATTCACTAACTATTCGAATATTATAACACTGATTACAGAAACTAGAATATCATATTCTATCAAAGCCTTAACCTATTCTAATACTACATAAATTAGTAATTAGCCATCGGTAGCCACCAATATCTACCCCTTTAAAATCAACTCTAATTAATCCAAATGAGGAAACCATCACAGTACCACTGACTGAATTTAACTATAAGGTGCACAACTCATGCATGCCACAACAAATCCAAAACTCACTTTATTACCTACAAGCCTCCATGCAAAACAATTCATAGATTATAATTCCCCAAGGAGATATAACTGTATTTGCTAAACCCCAATATATTATAGTTGTATATGTACCACAACCGAGCACCATTGTCAAACAACTCACAGAACCCATCACCATCCACCCATTCCATTCTCCCACAAACCCCACTGGCCAAACCACCCAATCAAATCCAAGTTCTATTTCTAGTCACAAAAACAAGATTCTAGCGTGGAAAAGGCAAAAAGAGAGAAAATGAAAGAATAAAGAAAACAAGACCAATTACCTGAGTTTGATCACCGACCACGCAAACCCTAAACCTCGTCCTCTGCCCCTTTCTCAATGCAACTCTTGAGAAAAGGTAAAGATAAAGATAAAAATAAAGACCCATATCTCATGTGAGATAGTTTGTGTAATTGACGTGTACCTGTAACTCTGATTAACTCTTTAAAGCTAACCATTATCCTACTCCTAGAATAGTTGACTAATCTCCAAACGTGTCAATACACCTGCCCCTTTTGTTATTATCCCAAAATCATAGCTAATCAGTTAATTAGCATAACGTAGGTAGATAATAAAAATGAGAAACTCTCTAGTCCGGGATTCATAAGTCTAGGACTCATAGTTCAGGATCAAATTTTCATGATCCGAACCGTCCAATGTGTTTAAAACGTGTTTTCAACGGTCCCCGTGAGAAATTATCCAAAAAAAAAAAATAACGGGAAGGGCTTGATCTAAGCAGTTTTTCATAAAACTGAAATGTACAATTTTTGTGGAAAACTGCTCGGACCAAGCCTTTTCCGATTTTTTGCTTTTGGACGATTTCTCACGGGAACTCTTAAACACATTGGACGGTTCGGATCATGCAAAAACAGTTTTTAAAAGCTTCAAAACACCAAAAAACCTCCCGAGATACCAGACTGGAAAGTAGGTGTAATAAAATTAAACATATGTGTCTAATTTGCTTGACTCCAGAACGTAATACATATATACCATAAAATTTTTATAACACCCCTATTTGTAGCGAGCGCCAAAATAATTAAATAAGACCTGACCTTAACTCCCAATTATAAATAGTTTAGTAAAATTAATATAAAAAAATGCTATTGAGTAACAAAGACCCTTGTCACATGCATTTATTTATTGTGAGACCCCTTTGATGAAGTGGTATTAATTATCCATTTTTTTAGCAATCTGCTTCATACTCATCACTCACAATCTTGGTTCTGCCACTCTTAAGTATATAAATATATCACTAATAATACTGCAAAGCATGGAGTTGGTGTTGGTAATTGGCATCCCCATCATGATTGGAGTACGACAGTACGTAGAGATCACTCTTGATATGGAAATAAATGTCGGTGATTGGTATCTCCACCATGATTGGAGTAGTGATCACTCTTGATATGAAAGGATATGACATGTGTTAAAAGCTATATGCATTTTTCTTATGGATGGATAAGAAATCAGTCATATGGACGAGTAGAAAACTAGGTATACAGTATGAAAAGATTGATTGTGTGATTGTGTGTCACAGCTATGTTTAGAAAGGGTAAATTTCTCCGAGGTTTTCGAAAAATACAAAGACTTTGATTGTGTGATGGCGTGCGACAGCTATGTTAACGAAAGACTAAATTTCACTGACCTCCCTTGAGGTTTCAGATAAATACAAAAAAAATTCCTTACCGTTTTTAAAATTACACTGACCTCCCATGTCAGATTTGTCGGGGAGATGCTGTTAAGTGTTAATTGAAGCTGGACTTTTATCAATTCACCATTCAATTGACTGAATCATATTTTGGATCAGGTAAGAAGTATACCACTTCATCAAGACGCGTTATTTTAAACTCACTTTCCCTTCTGACTAACGCTTTTTATGTAGTTTGTGTGCATTCTCCTCGGCTCAAGCCAGTTCCTCGAGCTCTAATGTATTCTTTAGGTTTGCAATCTTGCTCGCTCTTGGAACAGAAACTCTTAGCCTACCTTATTAAAGTCGGAATCTATCCGACCTTGTGAAAGTTAGGGACGAGTTGTTCTTCGTTGGTGTCTTAACAAGAGGAGGCAGGATTAACTTAGGCTCAACTCCTTCAGATAGTAGAGAATGGACGTATAATCTAGTTGAGGGTTGGCGCTTCACCCCTGATTTAAAAGTATTGAATCCCACGGTAGCTACCCAGTACCCACAAGGCATCTTCGACTTGCCCTTTCCCCACGGTAGCTACCCAGTACCCACAAGGCATCTTCGACTTGCCCTTTCCCTCGCAGCAGAGTAGACTGGCTGCCCTTGCAAGGGCAGTTTCTTTCTCTTTACACCCATAGTCCTTACATTTACGGTTATGCCCCTGAGCCAGACCCCGAACGTAGTTTCTATTTACTCTTATATTGTTAATCGCAAAAATTGCTTGCATGATGATTCGAGGAAGTATAGGACAGCCGAACGAAAAAACAGGAAGAGAAAGTGGACTAAAAAACGAACAAGACAGCAAGAAAAAAAATTGGCTTAGAAAAATAGGACAGCCGAACGAAAAAACAAACAAAAACTTATTATGAGTTTATAGAGTACAATAAGCAGAACGTCAATTGTATAATTAATCATTTACCGGTAGTTGAATTTGAACTCGATTTTAAAGAATCATTGATGAATATGAGGTAAATTGGTCCAATAATTTACTAATACCTTCTTCAACCAAAAGAGTGACCATATATACTTGGGCCCAACAAGTTAATTTGGATTACCAATAGAGAAAATAATTCTATACCTTCGAGTATGGTAGTATTTCCCTACTATTTGTGATGAGGGAATTTATAATAAATTAATTATTTGTTACCAATAACCTTATTTAAGCTGTTAGTGAACTAATTTTAGCTTTTGGATACATCTGGAGTAACATTTTAGATATGTAAGAAGAATTAAAATGGAGAATTTCGAAAGAAGTTCAAAACAGACAAAACTAATCCAGAAAAACTTCACTGTGTTTGGTTGATAATTTTGAAAAGAATATTTTGAAAAATATTTTGGAGATAGTGTTTGGATGAATTTTTGGAAAAAGTAATAATTAGAGAGAAGTGTAATAATTGGAGAGAGATAGAGAGAGAAATGAGAATAATTATTGGAAAGAGGGGTATGAGTAGAGAGAGAAATGTGATTAATGATTGGAGAGATGAGAGATGGGGAAAGAATCTTTTTGGAAAATTTTTTAGAAATGTGAAGTGAATAAAGTGAAATCACTATGTTCACTTCACATTTCTAAAAAAATTTTCAAAAAGATTCTTTCTTCATCTCTCATCTTTCCAATCATTAATCACATTTCTCTCTCTACTCATACCTCTCTCTCCAATCATTATTTTCATTTCTCTCTCTATTTCTCTCTAATTATTATACCTCTATCTAATTATTACTTTTTCCAAAAATTCATCCAAATACTATCTCAAAAATATTTCTCAAAATATTCTTCTCAAAATTCTTAACCAAACAAAGCCTGGTTGTGTTTGATTTGGTTTTTAGAAAAGTGTTTTTGAAAAAAGGTAGAGAGAGAAATGAGAGTAATGATTGTGGAGAGAGAAAAAAGGTGGAGAGAGATAGAGTGAGAAATGAGAATAATAATTGAAAAGTTAGAAAGAGAAAAGGGGGGTCCCACTACTTTTTCCAAAAAAAAATTTCCGGAAAGTGTTTCAAACAAGGTTATATGTTTCAGCCGCTTTAGTCTTTGACGGACTTTTTCTAATTCTATTAAAATATTTTTTTGGTTTTTCTATTTGCTCTTATGAAGACGAGTGAAAAAAATATTTTGGTTACAAGAAATTTAGACAGAATTAACAAAAGTTTAGATAAAACAAAAAATAAGATGAAATATATAATAATTATTCCAAAAGGAACCAAACTCTTAATGGGCTTTTACTGTGTGTCGCAAGGAAACTTTTAATGGGCTTTGATTCAAATGAGAGGGAGATAGATGTTACCGTTGGTATTATGTGCTTTTAATTAGATTAGAAAAGGGTAATATAGCAGAAGGGAGGTTCTTGTATATTGTCAGATAACGTAAGGGTGGACAGTTTAATGTCAGAAACATCAGGCTAGGTTTCTGTATTTGTGAGAAACATAAAGGGAGGTTAGTGGAATTTACTCTTAAAAGAAGTAAATACAAAGAAAAGAGTTAAAAAGTTGTCAAAATCTGCCTTCATTTTCTCGCTGGGTAAAACTTTACCTAGTATTTAACTTTTCACTTTAATTTCACTTTTGTCTTGCTTGATCTCAATGAGGAACACGTTTGCTTGATCTCGAATTTGATAGAAAGTTGATGAGACATAATTGGTCGCTACGCAGACATATAGTTGACCTCCATGCATGTGGGGTACTAACTCGGTTGGACGAACATGAAAATCACTCTAGCTAGTTTGGCTATCCCAAATTGGATTACACTAAATTCGTGAGATCACATTTTTTATCATGAAGATTCGGTGTGAACCATGCATTATAAACGGATTCACACCGGTAAGGAGGGAGAATCTCCCACATTTCTCCACCACATTCCACATAATTTTGTTCCCCACACAAGCCACCTAAAAAGTATGCACTCTAGTTAATTAGCCCTTGTGCAGGTCATTGGATACACTTTCATCACCAGACTAACTTGATAATCCAAAAATCTTTAGCCGAAAACGCCACCACCTTGTTCGGTTTGGGTCTCAAGACCCATCCTGCATGGTCCCCAATAAAATTTTCTTTCTATCTCTCTCTACTCATTACCCCTGAAACCCTCCATCAAAACCCAAACCGAACAAAATCCTTGAAAATGTTTTGCAGAAAATGAATTATCACACACGTGACACCAGGATTATGGCAAGTGTTGAAAGATCATCAGCACCTCTCTTGAGGTTTCCGGAGTCTTCCGGACGTTGCCGGAAACTTCCGGGCTATTCCGGAAATATCTAGACTTCTCTAGAATGCTCCGGAATCGTCTAGAATATGCTAGAGTCTTCTGGACCTTTCCGGAATGTTGTGGAGTATACTAGAACATTCTAGGTTCTACTAGAATGTTCCGGAATATTATGGACCACACTATAGCTTTCCGGATATTACAAGAATATTCCGGAATATGATGGAAGCTTATGGGCTCCACTAGAAGCATCTAGAAACATGGAGTGATGAGTGCTTCTAGAACTATCCATTGGTGCCTATAAATAGGGGTGAGGTCCTCATTTGATGAAAGGCAAGTGAATGCAACAAAGAGAGACTCCAAGCAAGTGAGTGAGAGTCCAAGTGTGAGGTGTCCAAGTACTAAAAGTGTTTGTGTCCAAAGTTAAAGTGTCTTCCTAGATTGTGTGTGTCCTCTTGTGTAAAAGAGTCTTCCTTTGTGAGTGATAGTGTGCGTTGTTGTACACAACTTAAGTGTACAAGTGCTTGTAATCAATAAAATTATCTTTGTTTGTTGTGTTCAAACTATACAGCAAGATCATTCAAACCATGTTGGAACTAAACATGCATGCAATTACATATATAGAAGTTAGGCTAACAACCTTTTCATGTCCATCTGAATTAATTATCCTTTTCACGAAAGGTAAATCTCAACATTTTAACCAAAGTGACTAGTTCTATCTCGACAGGCCATGTATTTTGATTGCTGTGAAATTCAATGACGACGGAAAATTTTAGATACAATGCTCAAAGCTAAGCTTGAAATGTGTGTTGCAGGTAAACAATTTCAAAAATAATCACGAATTTTACTACTGGCAGGGTTACCACTCAAAGACAGTGTTTCATTGCAAACGCGTAAATGTTTGCCTCTATGGCAAGTAAATTAAGAAATGTAGTGTACCACGTTTTGTTTTTCATTCGTCGTATACTGAAACGTTTTGCGTTCCAAGTAAATATAAACCTGAACATCAATAGTACTCAAACATATGTTGGACATGAATTCTCCAATATCATATCACAAGGCAAATGTGGATGAGTTTTATGGAGACTGGAGAGAGATTAGAGAAGAGACATGCTTTATTGAACTTGACTAATTTCAACGTAGATCATTCACAATCACAAGAGATTGGTCTGAGTAAGATGCGTGTAACATCATCGTGAATTTCAAGCCTCAGAAATTAATTAAGATGCGTGTAACATCATACAGACACATGAATATAAAACCAACCAAAATACAGTTAATTAACTCAACATTGAACTTCTGTTAGTTATCTGTATCTCCAATGGCCACCATATGATGAATCCAGCTCCATCTAGTTTTCGTCAGAGTCCATGGTCCGGTCCATTTTGGGCTGTTTTAGGCCCCTACCTAGCCCGTAATAATGATCGAAATCATTCATTTTATAGAGTTCATCAAGTAACATATACATGCAAAAAATTAGCTTGACCAAAAATGGATAATTATGTAAACGAAATGGATTTTTATGTGTAAGGAAAACTGAAAAATATGGCTATTGATGTTCCATAAATTCTAATTTTGTGTGTGTGACAAGCTCTACAAAATGATCAATTCCGATCATCATTGCAGCCCAAGTATAGAGCTACAACGGCCCAATTAAAGGCCCCAAACTGGACCAGTTTGGACACAAGGAAAATTAGACGGGAGCTTCATGACTTCATCCCCACATGATTTTTAGACAGGCTAGCTCCTACTTTCATGAACCTGCCAAACTACATGAACTTAGAACTGCCACATCTATGACTCTTGATCCACATTTGGATGGGTTTATCATCCAAGTTCCCACTTAAACCAAGGGTCGTATCTCATTGTATTTTCGTTCAAACAACGGAATTGAGAGGAGAAAAACTTGGGTGCAGGTAGGGTACCACGTGGCGTTACTGAACGCGCATCTGAACGTCTAAAACACTTTCAGACATCTAGGATGTGACGCTAGACACCACGACAGCGGTAGCATACACACACCCAAAAGTTTCTCAAATGGAGAGACATAAAAGAAGGGGAAAAAAAAAACTATGGGTACACTATTCATGTACACACCAAATCAGCTAGGTATGCATTTGGTGTGTATGAATGATGTGCCCATAGCAGTTCTCAAAAAGAAGGCACTACGTTTTGCAAACTAAAGTAAGGAAACCGTTTACCACTAATTTTTATGAGAAGGTATATATTCGATGCAGGGAGGAGCCAGTAGGACGGTCATCTCTGCTACTAAAAAAAAGAACCTCTAGTATTATATATATAAATAGGGAAAAAGATAATTTTCCTATGAATTATATAGGCACGCCACTGCAAAGAATTTTGAAGAAAAAAAAAATCGCCGCCCCAGTGTAGCTCCGTGGCTCCAGGATTTGGGGTTGCTGTTGTGCATGATGCACAGCAAGTGTTGTGCATCGTCCGAGCTAGATTTCATCTAACACGCACGACAACAAATGGTTCGGATGCAAAGATGCTGATGTGAAATCTGGGCCGTCCATCAGAGCAACAGACGGCTCGGATGGTGCACAATACCTGTTGTGCATCCCATGCACAACAGCAACCCCATGTCCATGGATCCACATGCATGTTTGACTCTCGAACTTAGGATACATGCATGCCTTCAAGTTACTCTTCACTTCAATAGACATCTGCCTTGTACACTTACATACATGAATCAAAAGATTCTTGTACCATGTGTCTACGACAAAATATAATAATGCCAGAATCAAGTGTACCTTGTGCCATTAGAGAGTTTACTTGGTCGTAATTTCAGAGCTTCGGAACTAATTGAAGTGCATGGAAGTTGGTCTGGAGATTCGGTTATATAAAAAACCGGCCTCTCTACAAAGATCAAGTAGTTGGATACTTGGATGGTACGTGTAGTGTGCATGTTAACAAATGCCTTGATCTAATAAACTGAGACACATGTACAGATCATTTCCAAGCAGTTTTCCAAAGATCAGAAGTAATTTTATCCATTAATATTTCACACCAAACCAAAATCTGCACCCCCTGAACATAGCATGGTCGGTTTCACAAAAAACCAAAATATATTTGATTTTATCGTCCAGTCTAAAATTCCAAAAGTTTGTGACAGTCAAGACCATAAATTGTCTCGAAAAATTCAAAGCACACACTTGAAATAGTTCTCTTTCATAGCAATTTTCAAAATCAATTTGCAGAACACTTTCCAGAAACAATTTTTAAAAATAAAAACACTCATTGTTATAGAGAATTTGGAAAGAAAAAAAAAAGTCATTTTAATGTCTTTTGAGAGATAAGTTCTTGTGAATCCCAATAAGTTGGTTGAGTGGAAGCGTGACAATAATTCAGCAAATAAGAGGTTACTACCTCAAGTTTGCTAAGAATCCCGTCATCAGCCCAAAAAAACCCTTGTGACCACTAACAGATTTCCCATGTCAGTAACTTCACACCCCCTGGATTAATCGAAGAGAGTGTAAGTTGGCCCAGATACTCGATTATCAAGAGGAGAAGAAGAAAAGCACTAGTGGCATTTTTTTTGCAAAACAAAAAATCATAAAACAAGTTGTGAAAACCACTAACCATGGTAAAAAGTTGTTGAACTTTTCTGCGATACTGATTTTGAAAGCAACCTAAAAACTGTTCTGCGACACTAATTTTGAAAACAACCGCTAATAGTTGCTTAAACTCACATCTACGTAATCACATCAGTCAATTTCTGTCGCAGCTCAAGTAGATCAATGCATGTTGTGTCACCAACCTGCAAGAAGAAAACAAGTAAAATTACTTGTAAAATTGCACTAATTGAACAACCTTTTTTTTTTTTTCAACGACAAAGATTAATACTCCATATTAACCTTTGGACAAAGTACAAAGATTAAGGGGGAAAAGGAGAGGGCATCAAACTAAGGGAGTGTTCCACTAATAAAAAACTGTTTTTTTCAAACACTGAGACATGTCATTCTCTCACAACACATCACATAAAAAATCGTGAAAAACCAATTTTTTCAAAAAACTGGGTTAGTGGAACATCCCCTAAAGGGGCATCCCAACCAAGTTGGCACCACCACCGATAGATTTTCATATGCCACAACTCCCATGCCCGATGTTGGCAAGGCGTCGACAAAATAGTTCAGCCAAGAAAATAGTGAGAAGAGAACATTATTTCCACCGCCGGCGGAAACAAAAATTTCCTCCAAATTAATCACAGTAGTCCGTGTGATTGTGTAGTCAATGTAATTGTGTAGCACACAGTCATATGGACCGGCACCGCTGTGATTGATTTGGAGGAAACATCTGTTTCCACCGAAATAACTTATTCTCTAGTGAGAAACCCTAAATTGTGCAAGAACATACTGAGAAACCCTAAACTTATAAACAGAAATTAATTTGGGTTCTTGAAATATACCTCAGTTTTTATAGTGTGAAGGAAACTGTCATTAACTTGAGTGGAAGCACAGCTAACAACTTCCAGTCCTTCCTCAAGCAGTAGTTCAAGCACTCTTGATAGGGGAAAAACTTCATCTCTTAACGAACTATTAATCAGAATTTCCAGTCCGCCGAGGCAATGACCGACTGTGATGCTAATGGGGAAGCAATTACTTGAGGTTGAACTTGATGTGTTTGAATTGGAAACCATATGTAGGGCCTCTCTCTTGAATTTCAGTTCTTCGATTGTCTTCTTCATGTGTTTTATGTAGTTCACACTCTCGTGAATGTGATCCGACATCGAACGCTTTCCCTGATAACACCATCAAGATAAACCTTTTAGGGGCCTAATTATTCAAACACAATCACATTTTAGACAGAAAAAAAGAGAAAATAATCTTTCTCGTCGGAATTCAAGAGGGAGAAACTGATTTGAACAACCATTTATTAGGGTCTTAAATCTTGGAATTATAGAAAAAAAAAAAAAGCAACGAGGAATCATTGCAAGACCCATTTAAGCGTATAACCTTGGCATACTAGAGTGGTCTTACTGTTACGATCCACTGAAATTCAATTCAACCTTGTGAAAAGAAAAGCATATAACAGAAGGAGAAGACGAAAGGAAAGTAGGAAAATTCTTCACCTTGATATAGTCAAGAGGGAGAAGAGATCGGAGCGATGCATGAAGGTTACCCATTTCTTGCCTTCTTTTCCTCTCGATCTCCTTGTGAGCTGCTTTCTGCTTGTTATCATTCACGACAGTCGTCTCATCATCGTTTTCTTCCGGAATGGCAACTAATTTCTGCTGCCTCTTCCCAACCCTCTTTGTAGAATATTTTTTGCTTCTTTCCAGAGAGGCATCATCCATGATCAGATCTTCAAACACCCACTCCTCGCTTTCTTCAATTGGAAACATTGCCCCAATCTTGATTTATTAATGGAGATATGGTTCTCGTGTATCAATGGAGGTGATAAAGAAAGAGATACGTTGGTTAGGGTTTGAGATTTTCTTGACAGGAAAGGGAGACAAAGAGGAATAAAGAAAGACCCTAAAACCTGCTGTTGTTTAAAAGCTTGATGGTGGGTACTGTAGGTTTGTACAACTGCAGCCCCACCCTTCTCTATTCACACTTGGTGGGTTATTAAAGTATCTTACAAGCAACTAATAATATATATGTAACACCTCCAATAATGTAATCACCATTTTTTTTTTCATTCGTCATTCCTAATCTATTACATGGAGATGAGAGAATGGAGCTCAATTCTGAGATACAATGTGAGACATCCAACAACTCTATTGCATGAGCTAGGCCTAGCCACCACTTGAATTTATGTGAGTGTGCGCTTGAAATTATAAACTTAACGTGGTAAGAAAATCATAGTTTCCATGGGATACATCCAACCAAAAGTTGAATGTCAAAGGAAAAAAAACCACATAATTAAGCTAAGGCCCACAATGGCTCACAAAATAGGAATATGGTTTTTTATGGAAACTATAATTTCCTCGATGGCTCACAAAAAACAATAAACATAAACAACACTGTTGATTTGTTGTTATAAGGTTTCCAATCACACCTAGTGTGTGTATATATATAACAGTGAGCTCTCCATCAGGTCAGGTTCCCATCAGGGACTCCTATCTCCTGATCAAATTTTCATGATTCGAAAACTGATCGGATCAAGTTTTTCCTGATATTTTTTTTTACTGATTTCTAGCGAAGACCCTTAGAAATACTTTCTAAACACATTAGAAGGTTCAGATCATAAAAATTTGATCTGAAAATTAGAGAATTGTAGGAGACTTAATAACCATCTCATAATCAATTGGCAATAAGTGGAGATGTCCCCCTTATGAGTGATCACGTTTGTCATCGTGTGGTGTGGATTGTGAAATTTTTTTTAATATTGAGTAGAATGGGCCCCGCTCTAATATCATGTGGAAACTTTATGTCAAACTAAAACCAATTAGGAATGAGTGGAGAGGTCTCAGCATATATTAAGTGATCATTCATTCCACTCCTAAGTAATGTGGGACAATATTTCTTAACAGTCCCTGATGGGAATCCCATCAGGTATACCTGATTGAAAGTTTGTTGTATGTATATGTATATCGTATGTGATACACCGGATGTGTAATTATTACAGACTTATAAAAAAAAATCCCAAGTCTTTTTTGCAAAATGTTAACCAATTATTTTAATTTAACTTATAAAAAAGTATGTTTAAATTGATCCTAATTACTTGTATCTTCCTTAATTGTAAGTTGAGAGGTGAATTTTCTTTAATTCTCATATTCTGCCAAATTAATGCAGTACGGGAGAAGATATATAAGCGCTCCTTTATGGATACCTTAATCACAAAGTAATTATGATTTAAATCTAAGTAAATGCAAAGCCCTTATTGGAAAAGAGAAAATCGGCGAAGAGGTAAAGAACAAGACTTAAGGAAGGTTAAGGAATTAGAAGAGGGGAGTGAACTGAGAGAGGTTAGATGATGATTTATTGACGTGGAGGTTTTATTTTTCTTATTTCCCAAAATAAAAATGATTGGTATAATACACGTGCTTAGTATATAGACTGTAATATAGGTTTGGTGGTCAAGGTCTGCATGCACTTAGGGCATCCACAGTGGGCTCCCTAAAAATGTCTCTTAAGTTGACTCCTAAGGTGTACACATATGCCTAATTGGGGTCCATTTGACACTCCTAGAGTTTGTTAAATATAGAGAACATACGTGCATCCAATGGACTGGCAAGAAAATTTTCTATTTTATGAAGAAAGTAATAAAAAAAAGTGTGGGTCCCATAACAAAAAAGATTAAAAGGGCTTGAGTCTCACTTGGAGCTAGCTACAAGGCTAGTTAGATTTAGCTAATGGGTTAGGAGTCATGCTTAGGAGCCACCATTGGAAGCTTGTATTGGGAGCCCATTGAAGACCATAATTGATCAAATGGCTTGCTAAATTTTAGGAGCATCACGTAGGAGCCATTTTAAGAGTCCACTGTGGATGGGTATTTGCTCCCTCCTAAGCTTTCAGATTCGAAACTTTTCAAGTGCAATCAACTTCTCAGGTGTCCGCCCATACGACATTTTATTCCGAATTTGATTGGGCTATATTGGTAGACGAAGGGACTAATCCTTCAAGATTAGTCAAACTATGCGTAAATTGAGCCGAACTCTATGAAAATAACTATAGTTAAGGGAAGAGAAGTACCACAAAATACAAATTGACCACACAAATCAAAGAAACTTCTGTCCCTATCGGAAAGCAGCATATATGCCCGGAAGCCAAAAATCCAACACTCATAGGCTATCAGCAAATCTTTAAAATCTTGTTGACCACAGAGGAAAGCTACTGCATTTGCAATTGGAAAGATGAATTTTTCCACGGCAAAATATTATACACTATCTTTTAGTGGGCGAAAAAATTCTTCTCCGGAAAATTTGATTTTCAAACCGGCTCTAAGCAGTCAGGTCAATAGTTATAACAATCATTTGAGGTGAACTAAAGTTTATAGAGGTTCATTTTTAATCTTTAAACCGATCTAACCTGTAGCGTGCCAAAACATAACGATCAAATGGATCAAGATTGGATGGGGCCAAAGGTAGGGGAGCCTATAAATTACCGATTTGCACATGAACTTGGAGCCCAAGCTAGGGGAGCCTATATAAAGGAAGAGAGGGGAATCCTAAAAGGTACACAACTCAATACACTCCACTTCAATACTCTTATCTGGTACTTCTCTCTAAGTATATTAACTAGACCGTCGGAGTGCATTCCCTAGCCAAATTCCGACAAAATTGGGCGCTAACGGCAAATATTACGTGTGCAGAGACACCAGGAAGTTCAAATCTTGTTACTATGGTGGGAATGAGTCAACTCAAAAGGTTCATCTAAAGCTAGGATACCACACTACCCATCGCAATCTTATGTTGTGTGGCATAGGGTAAGTGGAGGCCTCTCGTACCACACTCATTTTGCACTAGGCTTCTTTGCCGAGCAAGGTAGTTCAAAAGGATTTGACTCTTAATGAGACTCGAACTATAAACTTAAACGTACTTACTTTTGTCATTCCTAACTACTATCATTTGAATGTTTTCTTCTCTCTCTAAAAGTCCCTCCCCCTTCTCTGTACAAACTTTATCTGTTAAGGCTCCTGTTTGGGGGGGGGGGGGGGGGGGGGGGGCGGCCGCTGCCGCCTGCCTCCCCCCACACTCGATCTTCCTCCACCTCTCTCTTCTATCTCTCTCCCTCTCCATCCATCCCTCTCTCTCTCTCTCTCTCTCTCTCTCTCTCTCTCTCTTTTCTTTTTTCTATTTTTTTTTTCCTGCAGATTTGGTTGTCGTGATGTTGGAGCGGGATGAGGTGGTGATCTGCGGCGGCGGTTGGGATCTTGGTCTACAGCGATGCGGGTTACGTCTCTTCTCCTTCATCTTTGGCGGTCGTGGGATGTTGCCTACGGTCTATCTTATCCTCATTGGCTTGTTCTTCGTCGGTTTTCGGTTCACCCGCCGGTTATATTGTGGGTATAACCGGTCTTCGGGCCTAACGGCAAAGGGGTAGCTCTGTGGTTGACTGGTGGACGTCTTCGGTAACATACCACAGTGGCGCTAGTCCGTTCATCTTCTTCGTCGAGATGTGCTAATGCCGATGAATGTTGGAAGCCTCTTTGGTTTTCGATCAGAGCTGTAGGTAATTCTGGAGGTGTTTGGCTTCTCCTCGGTGGTGCGGTGATGGAGGGGCCTGGTGGTGCCGGTGGTGGTTGTCGGAGGGCTGATGTTTTTTGGGGTAGGCGGTGGCTGCTTGTTTTGATGTTGGCTGCTAGGGTTTCTCTTTTTTGGGCTTCATTGTAATATCAAGTGTGCCTTGTTTGGGCTAGGCTTTTAGGTGATTGGGCTTGACCCACGAGGTGGTGTTATTGGGCTTTGTCCCATTAGGTGTTTTAATTGCTCCAACCAAGGTTGGAGTCCCCTCCCCTCTCCCCCAACTTGATGTACCATTTGTCAAGTTTCTTAAATAAATTTGTTGCCGATCAAAAAAAAAAAAAAAACTACTATCATTTGAGCTCATAAATGATTCAATATACAACATAGGTTAACCTCGTAGACTTGGACATTTTATATGAAAAGACATCGGATCCTTTAATTTTTAAAGGAAAAGTGATTAGGAATACATATGTTTTTGGGAAAATGTCAATGAGATTGCCTATCAAAAAAAAAAAAAAAACAATTTCTATGAGATCCAATATATTTTTGGAGTCATGTACATCGAAGAATACATTTGTGTCCGAATCTATATATTTAGCATTGCTCTTTTGAAAGTGACTCGTGCTTGCCCACGAACCTCTGACAACTTTTTTTGAACGGCATGAAGCTCTAACAATTGGAGTACGTTCTTTGGTGGTCCATGCGCCCGTTAACATTGGTCGGTTAAAGGGCGAAGGAAAGGCAATAAAGAAGTTATATAAATATATAAAGAAAGAGTGTTGTTATTTATTTGGCTTCAACTATTTGCAGGCATGATTTGGGACAAGTAGGAGCTTAGTGAAAAGGTATGTAAATGAATAGGATACCTAAAGCAACATATTTTCCTTTTTTTTTTAACAATTCTAGTGCAGGGCTAATTTACGCCCACCACGACTAATTCCGGAGCTCATTTCTTTGCCTAATTCTGGGGAGCTGAATTAAAGCCGAGAGCAAAATTCCTTATTTATTGGCCCTAAAGAAATTAATTCGGACCTATGATCTTAGGAATGAATGAATTCCGAACTCCCAAATCTTGATCATCGGGCCAATCCTGGGGTCACCAACATCACATCTTTTTCCTACCAAATGAGATCCAGAACTGATTGTTTACGTCGCTGGTAGTGGTTGTGGAAGCCATTGGGAGATTAGGTGATATTACAAAGATTAGACCAAGGCTATCTAATCAAATTATACTTGGGGGAATCTTGCCCACCACTTGCTTCTCAAAAAAAAAAAAAAAAAAAAGGAGCTTGATTCTAAACAATACATAGCATGATACACCATCTCCCCGTGATTTTTCACCTTATTTTTTTAAAGAAAAAGGGCGAAGAGTATAAATTCTGTCCACCATCAGCAGAAACTGTTTCGCCACTGTCATTGTGGGCTCCACTATGTGTTTATTATAATCTGAACTATTCATCTTGTAAGGTCACATAGTAATAGTATATCTAATAAAATAAATCAGCTTGATTAGATATCAATAGATCCACCCAATTCCCGTTACAAAATAGATGGTTAATTTGATTATGTCAGTAATTTAAAGTTAAACTCTCCATGATTGTCGATTTTATAAACAAAAATTTAACTTTTAATATGACTATCGATGTCTAATCAAGATAACTTTTGGCGTAAATGTGCTACTCAGAAAGCCTTACAAGATGAACGGTTCAGATTTTGAATAAATGCACGGTGAAATCTATAATGGCGGTGACAGAAAGTTCAAGGTTTCCACCCCGGTAGAAATAATTTTAACCCCAAGGCCCCGATTGGATGGGGTATTATTTTCAGGGGGATAAGTTTTAGAGGGGGGATAAGATAAGAGGGGGTATTATTTTTAGAGGGTTGGCCCACATTGATGTGATATTTATGGAAGGGGGATAAAAAAGTAGATGGTTTGGATGAGGGATTAAACAGGGGGATAACTTTTGACTTGGTTTGGATGTTTTATAAATAAGAGGGGTGGATGAGGTAAAAACTGTCAAATTACTCTTCTGCCCTTTTCTTTTTTTCTTAAAAAAATTGATTTTTTTTACAATTAAGTACAATAAATAGGTTAATTGGTAGAATAATTGGTAAATAGTTGGAGGGGTCTAATGCAATTTCTACATGTGTTTCTTTTTCCAGATTCAGAGAACACAAATAATATTTTGTTTTCTTTTCCTTTTTCGATGGACTGTTTCTCTCTCTCCCTCTCTGTCTCTCTCTCTCTCTTTCCCAACCCATACCCAATCTCATACTTCAAACCCAAAATCGAAGGCAATAACCTCGGATTCGATCCAAGCGCCAGGAGGGAAGATTGTTCTACTCTACGAGAGCTTCAAATCCATCCGAAAAAACCCACCATCGGAGCATCTTGAATTTTCGTCCTTCCATGAAAGTGGTCTGTGATTTAACGTCCTCCAACAAAACCACCATGGGAGCTTCAATGAAGATGATCACGAAGACACACTGACCAAGATCTGCGGTTTGTAATTTTTTTTTTTTTTTTTTTTGACAGTTACTGAAAATTTTCTTTTGTTTTTAGAAATTGTAGTAGCAAGAAATTTTTGTGTGGGGGTTGGGGGAGGGGGGATAAGGAGGGGTGAAATGGACAAAATCCTTCCCCTCTAGAGCCGGATAATTTTTGGGGAGGTCCAGGGGTGCCCAAAAATTATCCGGGAGAAGACCCTTGCAGGGGTATAAGGGAAGAAGGGGTGAAATTTTATCCGGTTGTTTTGTGGGGTTGCCAAACGGTGGCTTAGCTGTGGGACCCATGGTTTTGAGGGGGTGAAAAACTATCCGGGGGCCTTATCCTCCATCCAAGCGAGGCCCAAGTCTCTCTCCATTTCTTTTGTGTTTTAGTAGGCACCACGTGAGAATTTCTGAGTTATAAAAGCTTGTGGACAGTGGACTTCGGTAGACTTCACCCTCATTTTTGCATACAAAGTTTGAATCGGTATGAACATCGATCATTGGTCGGCCGAAATTTGGAACGAAAATGACTGATGTCTTGTGTTAATGGTCGATAGTGACAATTTACAATTAATCTGTGCTCCATGACTGTGGAAGTGCCATTCCTCATTGGATTTTGGACCAACTTTCAGTTTGAATCACAATTTTCAATCAGTTCTAAAAGACGAGCCAAGAGAATATGAAATTAACAAACACTTTGCCGCCAATCCTGCAAAAATCTCATGGAAATTAACAAACACTTTGCCCTCAATCCTGCAAAAGTCTCATGTCCAGCCTTTTTTAGGTCTAGCTTGTTCTAGTTTTGGGCCTGGAGGGACCCACAATAAATATCGAAATCGTTAATTTTGTAGAGCTAGTAGGTTGCCGATTTAAAAAAACTAGCTTGTAGAAAAATGTTTCGTTCATTTACCAATCAATGTTTTCTCGATCTAAATTTTTATGAGCATTACATACTCGACGAGCTCTACAAAATAGGCGTTTCCAATTCGCCAAAAAGACTGGACCAACCCCAGGGGTGTCTGTCTAAACTTCATATTTTACAAAAACTAAAAAATTAGAATCCCAAAATTAGTAAATAATCAGCTTTTAAGTATTTTCAAGAGGTTTTTTTTTGGCACAAATGTAAAAAACAGAAGTTTTGACAAGCACAATGAGATAACTTATCACAACTTTCAGTTTCAGATGCCACAGTCTCTTATAAGCGCTCAGAAGCTTATGGAAACACCACTAAAATAGAAGAAGCATTATCATGTTCCATAAAATTGTATCGCAAGTTGTGGCTAATAATAGTATTATATAAAGAAAGTGTGGGATTTCGGCTCGATTTGGGTTCTACGGTTGGGTTTTTACGGGCTCGCCGCACAACAAAAGTACATTGATTAACCCGTGATCCAGATCAAGTGTCATTGTTGGAATAGTTGGGCAATAAGCAAGTTCACAAATAGAGGAAGGAACAGGCAAAATGCAGCTGAATTCGAGTTACAAAAACTTGAGTGGGTTTTAGTTAATCCTAGTTGGGGTCAAGACAAAAATGGATCCTTGCAAATGTCCAGTTGAGGGCAGCTTGGCCCATTGGACTGTCACATAAGTCGGGCACAGGCCAGGCCCATCATTTTTTGAAGGAGCTTAGGCCCAGGTCTATCTTGGGCTCACAACTTTTTTCAGGGAGAAAAGTTGAGTTCCAGGCCTCAGGCAGGTCGGTTTGTCCATAAGTGCATCCACACCAAATACCAATGAGTGTCATTGGGCCAGAAAAATGGCAATGGACCTATGTCCACGTATGCCATTCTGTCAATGTCAATCTCCCTCTCTCTCAAATTAATCATACATGAAAAGGGTAATGATTTTCACTCCCATTTCTCATAAATGCACTCCATTTTTTGTTTTTTGGTGGGAAAATTACTCATGAAAATTCACTACAAGACAAAAAAAATGATGCATTTATAAGAAAATATGTTGTGAAATCATTTTCCGCATGAAAAATGAACACATTTGGTAATTGATTTTGACACTCCACTTTTTGATAACGACACTCTAATATTTATCTTTTAGTGTTCAAAATACACATAAGATGAGCACTAAAAAATAAATATTGGAGTGTGGTTAACAATATTAGGAGTGCCAAAATCATTTCGCAATATATTTGCCCAGTTTGAGGGAATTTTTGGTTTGAGGTATCCACTTTGCCATTTTTTTTTCCCATTCAGAAAATGGCAAGGAATTCTGCCATTTTTGGCATGCCAGGGCTTTAAAACTTATGCTCTAGGCCTAAGTGGCTGTGTCACTTGGGCGCGTTAGCGCGAGCACGAAAACGTCTTTCCAAAATATTTTCAATTACTTAAATTCACAAGAGCTTAGAGTGATGAGCCGATGATTGAGAGAGGAAGACTAAAGGATTATATGACCTACTTCTAGACCCACCCATGGTATAGGGCGAGCGGGAGGAAAGGGGGTGTTGTGCACAACTGCGCCCCTCGGCCATCCGATCGTGTTTTGGATGGCTCCGATGCATTCGGCAATTTTAATTTTATTTTGATTTATTTTTACCCGTAAAAAATCAAAACACATCTAAACCGTTCAAAACGCGATCGGACAGCCGACAGTTGTTTTAGAGGTAAGTGTTTGAGGTAACGATGGAACCAACACCCAAGTTCGGGCTGCTTTCTTCACTTCAGGGGGTGTTCCACTAACTAGTTTTTTTCTAAAAACTAGTTTTTCTCAAAAACCAAGACAAGTCATCCTCTCACAATACATCACATAACACAAAAACCAAGACAGTTTTAAAACAAAACTACCTTAGTGGAACACCCCCTCAGTTGTAACGATCATGTTGAATTAGTAATAGCCAAACTAGTGGAGACAAAAGCAAATCAGAATAGACTAGCTGCCTTGCAGCTGCAGGAGCTGTTTCATTCTCGATCTTTACACCACAGCCCTTACATTTACGGGTATGTCCTTGAGCCAGACTCCGAACTCAGTTTCTATTTACACTTATAATGTTAACTGCAAAAATTGCTCACATGGTGATTCGAGGAAGTATACACTACACCAGTACAAAAAACTTCACTTCTTCAGATTAAAAAAAAAGAAGAAGAAGAAGAAGAAGAAGAAGAAGAAGAAAATGGACTAAAAAATGAACAAGACAGTAAAAAAAAAAATTGGCTTAGAAAAAATAAAATTTAGGATAACCTAACGAAAAAACAAACAAAAACTAGTATGAGTTTATAAAGTATAAGAAGCAGAACGTCAATTGTATACTTAATCTGTGAGACCCCACCAGAGCAATCGACATCTGTGAGATTGGGAAGAATAAAATGCTATATAATGAAACGTCCCAAGTTAACTTAAGGTTAACCATTTGAGCCACGTGGTTAGGTTAAGGGTTAGCAGGTCAGTTGGGACAGGTCGTTACATAATCATTTGCTGGTTTTAAATTTGAACTCGATTTTAATAAATCATTGATGAATATGAGGTAAATTAGTACAATAATTTACTAATAATTCAATGAAAAGAGTGACCATATATACTTGGGCCCAACAAGTTAATTTCGAGTACCAATAGGGAAATTAATGCTATACTTTTGAGTAGGGTAGAGAGTGACTTCCCTATTATTTGTGATGAGGGAGCTCTCACCCTAAATTAATTATTTGTTAACAATAACCTTATTTACGCTGCTAGTGAAGTAATTTTAGCTTTGGCTACATATCAACATTTTAGGTACGTAAGAAGAATTAAAATGTACTATTGCGAAAGAAGTTCAAAAAGGACAAAACTTATTTATGTTTCAGCTGCTTTAATAAGTCTTTGATGAACTTTTTCTAATTCTATCAAAATAATTTTTTAGTTCTTTTATTTACTCTCATAAGGAAGGGGAATCTCCCACATTTCTCCCCCACAAACCTATAATTTTATACCCCCACAAAAGCAACCTAAAAAGTATGCACTCTAGTTAATTAGCCCTCGTGCAGGTCATTGATAAACTTTCATCACTCCCGACTAACTTAATCATCCAAAAATCTTTAACAAAAACGCCACGGGTCCTTGGAATTGTTTTGCAGGAATCTGCTATAGAAATGAATGATCATTGTGTACCTACTATATCTGCTGACTATGGGTGCACACCGGCCCGGCAGTCCGCTCAGCCTAGCCCTGTTTTTTTAGAGGGTTTGGGATAAATATTTAGGTCCATAGCGCCGGGCTGGGTTGAGATTTCAAACCAATTTACTAAATTGGCTGGGTTTGAGAAATTTCTCTGAGACCCAGCTTGGCCCCGCCCGATTTAAATAATTTTTATTTTCATGCTCTATATATATTACCACTAGAACCTAGCTGCTCAGTGCTTAGGGCTAGATTATCTTGATGAAGAGATGCACCTCATCTCCTCTTATTCAGTGCTTTACTTGCACTTTAATTTATATGTTTGTTTTTTATAATTTTTGTAAAGCTTAGAACTTTAAGTATATTATTACGGTTGTGCATTGTAATTGTGATCGTTATAGTTGATTAATTTATGTTTGTGATAACATGCTTTAGAAAAAATAGATAGGCTTGTTGGACGGGTTTGAGAAATTAAAATTTTATTTGGACTGGGCTTGGACATATCAAATGAAGCCCGATTATAAATGGACTTTGCTTGAAAATGTACAAATCTCGTTATTATCAAGTATAGGCTAGGCCTAAACCCGGCTCAGCTCGGTGCATGTGCACCCGTACTCCTAACCCTGTTGCAAGTGAAACACATCGCACTAAAAGCGAATTACATTGCCCCCGTGACACCAAGATTAGAAAAAAAGCATGTGTCAAAATGTGTGTCAAGATAAGTGTTAGCGGAACCGCCCACAAATATATATATAAACAATAGGAATCAATTCATATATACATCAAGTGGTACTAAACATGCATGCGATTACATATATAGGGTAACAGTGTAAAGCAAGGTAATTAGCTGAGTTAGTGAAGTGTCATTAAGCCTAGTTAGTTAAGAGTTTGGTTATAATTCAGTGGGATTAGTAACCACTTGTTAGTGTCAAGTCTGGTATCTGTCTTTCTTTCTGTTATGACAGAAATGAAAATTGATTTCTCAGGTGGCAACTCACGCAAAGCAGAAATGAAAATTGATTTCTCTTGAAATGTTTCTTCAGACTCTCTCTCTCTTACTTTTCTTTAAACAACCTTTTCATCTCTCCATCTGAATTAATCATCCTTTTCACGAAAGGTAAATCTTGACATTTTAGGCAGGAAAAAACAAAGTGAATAGTTCTATCTCGACGGGACATGTATTAATCTACCAATTAAAATACAATCACTTACAAAAAAAAATACGAAAAAATAAAGAAATAAACAGAATTCGTAGATGACGGTACTAATGGGTTGTTATTAGCATTTTTTAATTATACTATTGTAGGTAAATTAAGACATGTAGTGGACAACGTTTTGCGTTCCAGGTAAATTAATCCTGATTATCAATACTCAAAAACATATGTGAGGATATGAATTCTCCAATATCAAATATTTGTGATGGCTAAATACAATCAAATATTTAGGGAGAGACGTGAGAGAAGAGAAGTAATAGCTTACCCTCTACCTAAAACTCTCACCAGCAAAAAAAAAAAGCTTTGGAAATATCTAGAATTCTTTAAGATGCATGTAAAATGGTCCGGATAACTACAAAACCAAATATAGTTCATTAACTCTAATTACTCAACACTGCACTTCTTTTATCTATATATCCGGTGGCCACCAATGAAGGATCCAGCTCCCATCAAGTTTCCTTGAGTCCAGTTTGGGCCGTTAAGCCCCTACTTGGCCCACAATAATGATGGAAATTATTCATTTTACAGAGCTTGTTGAGTAATATATACATGAAAAATTAGTTTGATCAGTAATCGATAATTATATAAACAAAATGTCTTTGTGCAAGGAAAATTGAAAAAATAAAATATGATTTGAAACTTATATTTCTTTTTTTTTCCTTGCACAAATCCGTTTTATTCCTAATTCCTACAACTATTGATTTTTCATCAATTTTAATTTTTTGTGTAATGAGCTCTACAAAATGACCGATTACGATCATTATTGTGGCCCAAGTATAGAGTTACAACGACCCAAATTGGACCAGGTAGGACACAAGGAAAACTGGATGGGAGCTTCATCCCACATGATTTTGTAGACACTAGACAGGTTCCTACTTTCATCAACCTGCCAAATTACATGAACTAATAAGAACTACCACATCTATGACTCTTGATCCACATGCATCCAGGGGTGGGAATGCTTGACACGAAAAATAGAATAAATCTATATAATTGAGCTAAAAATAAATATATTTTTATGAGTAATTTTATACATTGGACATTAGTTTGATGAACTGTCAAGTTAAAAAATAAAAATTAAGCTAAAATTAGGACTTTTTGACATAACATGACAACACAAATCCGATATGACCCAAAACATAACACGAAAATTTAGTGAGTTGAAAAATATCGCGGGAATTCATAAATAAGATTCTGATACATAACATGAAAATGACAAGAAATTACCTGTTGCCCATCCTACATGCATGTATGACTCTTCAACTTAGGATGCATGCATGCCTTCAATTTACTCTTCACATCCATGGATATCTGCCTTGTACCATGTGTCTACTAGAAAATACAATAATGCCTGAATCAAGTTTACCTTGTGCCATTGAGAGTTTCCCTAGTCGTAACTTTAGGGCTCCGAAATTAATTAAAGTGCGCTCAAATTAATTAGTACGAATATTCGGTTATATAAAAAGAAACCGCCACTTTACAAAGATCAAGTAGTTGGATAGTGCAGTGTGCATGCTAACAAATGCCTTGATCTAATTAACTGAGACAAATGTATAGATCATTCCCAAGCAATTTTCCAAAGATATCAGAAGTAATTTCATCCCTTAATATTTCACACCAAACCAAAATCTGCACCCCTTGAACATAGCATGGTCGGTTTCACACACAAAATATATATATTTGATTTTATCGTCCAGTCTAAAATTCAAAAGTTTGTGACGGTCAAGAGCATAAATTGTCTCGAAATATTCAAAGCACATTGTCACTTGAAATAGTTCTCTTTCATAGCAATTTTCAAAATCAAATTTGCAGAACACTTTCAGAAACAATTTTTGAAAATCAAAAACACTCATCGTTATAGACAATTTGAAAGAAGTCATTTTACTGTCTTTTGAGAATCAAGTTCTTTTGAATCCCATATGTTGGTTGAGTGGAAGTGTGACAGCAATTCAGCAAATAAGAGGTTACTACTTCAATTTTGCTTGTAAGAATCCGGTCAACCGTCACTAGCCAAAAAAAAAAAAACCCTTCGGACCACTGACAGGTTTCTCATGGTAGTAACTTCAGAACCCCCGGACTAATCGAAACGAGCATAAGTTGGCCCTGATACCCGATTATTAGGAGAAGAAGAAAAGCATAAGTGACTTCTTTTCCAAAATGAAAAATCATAAAACAAGTTGTGAAAACCATTAACCATGGTAAAAAGTACTTGCAAACATTTCAGCCATACAAATTTTGAAAACAAACTTAAGACTGTTCTGCGATACTGATTTTGAAAACCACCACCAATAGTTCCTTAAACTCACATCTAGTTAATCACATTAGTCAATTTCTGTCGCAGCACAGATAGATCAATGCATGTCGTGTCACTAACCTGCAAGAAGAAAACAAGTAAAATTACACTCATTGAACAACTTTGAAACCCTAAGTTGTGCAAAAAAAAAAAATATAATGAGAAACCCTAAACTTAGAAACAGAACATAACCAGAAATATACCTCAGTTCTTATAGTGTAAAGGAAACTATCATTAACTTGTGTGGAAACACAGCTAACAACATCCAGTCCTTCCTCAAGCAGTAGTTCAAGCACTCTTGATAGGGGAAAAACTGCATCTCTTAACCCACTATTAATCAGAATTTCCGCGCCGCCGACGCAATGACTGACTGTGATGCTAATGGGGAAGCAATTACTTGAAGTTGAACTTGATGTGTTTGAATTGGAAATCATATATTGGGCGGCTAGGTCCTCTCTCTTGATTTTCAGTTCTTCGATTGTCTTCTCCATGTGTTTTATGTAGTTCACACTCTCCTGAATGTGATCCGACATCGAACGCTTTCCCTGAAGACACCATCAAGATAAACCTTTTAGGGACCATATTGTTCAAACACAATCATTTGTCGTAATCTTTCTCGTCGGAATTCAAGAGGGAGAAACCGGTTTGAACAACCATTTGTTAGGGTCTTAAATCTTGCTAGTATCTTTTGCAGAAGTTTAAGAGGAAGAAATTACTGCAAGACCCATTTAAGCGTATACATGACTGGTATGTTGTAATTGTAAATACTGGAGTGGTCTTGCTGTTACGATCCACTGAAATTCAGTAGTGAAAAGAAAAGCGTATAACAGAACGAGAGGACGATAGGAAATTAGGGAAATTCTTCACCTTGATATATTCAAAAGGGAGAACAGATCGGAGCGATGCATGAAGGTAAGCCATATCTTGCCTTCTTTTCTTCTCGATCTCCTTGTGAGCTGCTTTCTGCTTGTTATCGTTCGCGATATTTGTCCCATCGTTTGCCTCTGGAATGGCAACTAATTTCTGCTGCCTCTTCCCAACCCTATTTGCAGAATAGTTTTTGCTTCTTTCCTGTGAGGCATCAATATCCATGATCAGATCCTCAAACACCCACTTCTGGCTTTCTTCAATTGGAAACATAGCCGCAATTTTGATTTATTAATGGAGATATGGTTCTCGTGTATCAATGGAGGTGATAAAGAAGCAGATACGGGGAAACGGGTTAGGGTTTGCGATTTTATTGACAGGAAAGGAGGACAATGAGGGATTAAAAAAAGGACACTTGAACCAGGTGTTGTTTAAAAAGCTTGATGGTGGGTACTGTAGGTGTATACAACTGAAACCCCACCCATCTTTATTCACACCTGGTGGGTTATTAAAGTATGTTACAAGCAACAATTTATATATATAACAACAACTCCAATAATGTAGGTGCCATTTGATGACTAATAATGTTGCATTGCTCATATTTGTACCATGTTTTCTTTATCATCGAGTGAGTGTTTTTGTAACGACCTACCCTAACTGACTTGCTAATTCTTAGTCTAACCACATAACTTAAAAGGTTAATCTAAAGTTATACTCAAGTCTAGTTATACAATAGCTGTTCAAATTGTCTTATATAATACTCACATTTTTCCTAAGTCACTGATGTGGGACTTAGAATTGGGGTATCACAATCTCCCGACCTTATGATGCAGCGTACTCTTTTCCCCGGTGGTCATGGTGTAGCACTTAGTTCTGCATAATACTTTGCTCTAACTCTGGGATTCAAGAGGTGGCTCCTGCAGATTTTAGAGGTTGCTCCCACTATGTAAACCGGGGTTATGCTCTGATACCACTCATAACAACCCGTCCCATCTGATCTGCTAACTCTTAACAGCGTGGCTCAAAACATTAACCTCAAGTTATACATTAGCTGGTCGAGTTGTCTTATATGATACTCAAATTTTCCCTAAGTCACCGATGTGAGACTTAGAATTGGGGTATCACAATTTTTTAGTGACATTCTTGTATTATTGGTACAATGGGTTCCCCATGAACCCATTAATATCCAATTATGTGAGTGTGCGCTTGAAATTAATTATAAACTTAACACGGTAAGAAAATTATAGTTTCCATAGGATACATGCAACCAAAATTTGAAATGTTATTGGGAAAAAACCACATAAGCTGAAGGCCACAGTGGCTCACTAAATAGGAATAAGGTCTGTTATGGAAATTATAATTTCCTCGATGGCTCACAAAAACAAACATAAGCATTGTTTGTTAAAAAAAAAGAGATCCAGGGACTCCGCCGTCCCTTAGGGATGGCAGGGCTTGCCAATCTCGGCCATCCAAACGTGTTTTAGACAGCCTAGATTTGAGGTGAGTTAAAATACCCAGAACACCTTTGGCACCCCTCAAATCTGGGCTAACCAAAACACGTTTGGATGGCAGAGATTGGGTTGGCATGCCCTGCCATTCCTAAGTGACGACATAGTCCCTAAGTTCAAAAAAAAGTATGCAAACTTACATCTTATGAGCAATTTTGTTCACCCTCCTTAAAAGATGGTGAACAAAACCCTCTCTCTTATTGGTTGAAACATGTGGGTCCTACGACAAAGTGATGTCATGCTTACATTAAAGTGGTGTCATACTTACCAAAAAGTGTATTGCAGAAGTAAACATGACATCATTTTGTGGTGGGACCCACACCAATTCAACTAATAAGAGAGAAGTTTTGTTCACCCTCTTTTAAGGAGGGTGATCAAAATTGCACTTGATGTACCGGATGACTAATTATTACAAACTTATTATTAAAAGAAAAAACCCAAGTCTATTCTGCAAAATATTTACCAATTATTTTAATTTATTTTAATTTAACTTATAAAAAAGTATGTCTTAAATTGATCGTAATTACTTCTATCTCTCTTTAATCGTAAGTTGAGAGGTGAATTTTCTTTAATTCTCATGTTCTTACTCTGCCAAATTAATGCAGTACGGGAGAAGATAAACATTTCTTTATGGATAACTTAATCACAAAGTAATTATGATTTAAATCTAAGTAAATGAAAAGCCTTTTTGGAAAAGAGAAACAGGAAAAGAGGTAAAGAACAAAACTAATAAGGAAGTTAGAGGAATTGACAGAGAGTGGTTATATGATGTACTGATGTGGAGTTTTTAATTTTTCTTATTTTCCAAAATAAAAATGTTGGGTATACTACACGTGCTTAGTATATAGACTGTAATACAGGTTTAGTGGTCAAGGTCCGCATGCACTTCAGGATTTGCTCTCTTATAAAATTTCAGGTTTAAAAACCTCTCAAGTGCAATTAACTTCTTTGGTGTCAGTTCATACGACATTTTGTTCCGAATTTAATTAGGCTCTATTGGTAGACAAAAGGACCGGTCTTTCAAGATTCGTTAAGCTGTGCGTAAGCTGAACCGAACATCCGTATTATAAGAATAACTATAGATACATAGTAACATTAGGTGAAGAGTAGTACCACAAAATACAAATTGACCATACATAGTAACATTAGGTGAAGAGTAGTACCACAAAATACAAGTTGACCATACAAATCAAGGAAACTTCTGTCCCTATCGGAAAACAGCATATATGCCCGGAAGCCAAAAACCAACACTCATAGCCATAGGCCATCAGCAAATCTTTAAAATCTTGTTGACCACTGAGGAAAGATACTGCGTTTGCAAACAGGAAAAATGAATTTTTCCAGGGCAACATATATACTATTGTCTTGTAGTGGGCGATCAATTCTTTCTCCAAAAAATTTGGCTTTCAAACCTGCTCTCTAAGTAGTCAGGTCAATGGTTATAACAATCATTTCAGGTAAACTTAAAGTTTATAGAGGTTCATTTTTAATAACTCTAGACCTATCCTACCCATTGCATTTTACACTAGGTTTCTTTGCATAGCAGGTTGGTCCAAAATGATTTGACTCTTACCAGACTCGAACTATAAACTTAAATGTATAAAGCACTTACTTTTGCCATTCCTAGCTATCATTTGACCTAATAAATGATTGAATATACAACATAAATTTACCCAAAAAGAATATACAACATAGGTTAACCTCGTAAGACATATTTTGTATGAAGAGATATCGGATCCTGTTATTTTTTGAAAGAAAAGTAATTGAGACACAGATGTGTTTGAGATAATATTTTGAGATCCACATTATTTTGTAGAGCCTGTGTAGATCGCCGAATACATTTGTGTTCGAATCTGTATGTTTAGCATTGATATAAAAATTGAAAGTGATTCATGCTTGCCAATGAAGCTGTAGTACGTTCTTTCCCCAAAAAAAATTGGAGAACGTTCATTGGTGGTCCATTTGCCCGTACATTGGTCGGCAAAGGAAAGGCAATAATAACACCAGGTATACAAAAATATAAGAAAAGAGTGTTGCTGAATTGGCTTCAATTATATGAAGGCATCATTTGGGACAAGGAGGAGCTTATGTTGTGAAAAGGTATGCAAATGACTAGGAAGATACCTAAAGCAACATCATTTTTTTTTTAATAACTCTAATGTCCAGGCCATCTTATGCCTACCTTGACTTATTCCGGGACGCAATCTCATCGCCCAATTGCGAGGTGTTCAATTAAAGCTAAGAGCAAAACTCCGTACGTACTGGCCCCAAAAGAGTTAATAACTGAAAAATTTTGAACGTGTAATTTTAAGAGAACAAATTTTTAAGTTCTAGGCATTGATCACCAGACTAATCCTTGGGGTGAGCAACGTAGTAGCTTTTTCCAACCAAATGAAATCCAGAACTGATTGTATATTTCTGGTAGTTGTTGGGAAGCAATTGGGAGATTAGGTGATATGGCACTACAAAGATTAGACCATGAGGCTCTCTGTACAAAATACCTGGGGGGAATCTTTCCCCACAACTTGCTTCTTAAAAATAGATATTAAAAAGAGAGAGCATAATTGATCAGAATTAATACATTGCATGATACATCATCTCCCCATAATTTTTCATATCAATTTTTTTTAAGAAAAAGGACAAAGAGTATAAATTATGTCCACCGCCGGCGAAAACCGTTTCCGTCATCGTCATTGTGGACTCTACCGTACGTTTATTGTTATAATCTGAATTATTCAGCTTGTGAGGCCGCAGAGTTATATATCCAAGCAAAAAATCAGCTTGATTTGGACATGATATCAGAAATGGACAATCTAATTCTGTCAATAATTTCAAGACTTATTGATATTATCAGTCCCCAAAGTATTACTCGCGTGCCGTTTGGGTCCCCAACAAACCAATTGTTTCAATTTTGTGTTTAAAAAGTCCCCAACAAACCAATTGTCGCAACTCTCCATAAATTGATTGGATAAATAACAAATATCACACTTAAGGTTTATATTTGCGTATAGTTAATCCCCCTACCCAATTTCTACAAGGTTTATTTAGATCTTTTTCACATTTGTTTGTTTTCCGTCAAATTTTTTCAGATTATTGATTCGTCTCGACAAAAGCAATTCACAAAATAAAAAATTATCCAAACTAAATTTTTTTGAGTAAATTACAAATATCACCCTACAAAACACAAATGCCTGGAAAAACAGCCTCCAATGTTTCTTTCCCACCACCGAGGTGGTTGCCGGGATGGCCGGGGTGTGTGGCACAAGTGTGTCCACTTACCTCCACGTCTGGAGTTCGAGTCCTGCGTGCCCCAACTACACCCTTTGGGTGGCCAGTTGGTGCAGGACATAGCTCTCCCTGTGCCGTGGAGGGCCCTCTGCCATCCTGTTCACACGGTGGTGCCTGTGGTGACGGCCTGTTCTCACGGACAGTAGCTATGGCTCGAACCGGACATTCCACAGGCGGGTCGGGAGCCCGTATGGTCACGCCCAAGGGAGTCTGCAACGCTGGTCGCCCCCTCCCACCCTTTTTGCTGATCAAAAAAAAAAAAAAAAAAAAAATGTTTCTTTCCCCTTTGAACATTATTGACCTACAGTTACTAACGGAAAAGACCTCTATAATGCCTACCAATCCACTGCCACACAATCATAGAAAAGTATTCAATTCAACACCACACATAGGCATTCAATTCAACCACCATTATCTCTCTCAAGTACGCCGCTATAAACCCGCACCCCCATAACTCTAAAAATCTCTCTCCCTTCTTCAAACTCAACCAGCACATGAAAATGCCAACAAATTCACATATATGAAATTGCCTAAAGCACTTGCTACTTTCCGATTGGACTGATTTTTAAGGAGACCACCCAAAAAATATTTAAAAACTAATGAATGGTGCGCAACAATTGTGTGGAATCCGGAAGTGGGTCCTACGGGCCGGTGCACAGATGGTCGGTACCTATAGACGAGTTTGCGCCAAATTCTATTTGGATTAGAAGTAGAGAAATCGAATTGATTATGAGTAATACGAAGACCTCTATGAAAAAAAATCACTGTTTTTCTTTGTATCTTTTTTCCTTTTTTAAAAAAAGTCAGCATTTGTTTGTTTACGTCAATTTATATCATATATGGATTATTGGTTCATCTCGACTAAAAGAATCTAAAAACTAAAAATTATTAACCAGAGTAATTTTTTTAATAGAAATTCGAAATTTCGAATCATTTTTTTTTTTTTTTGGATTATTGGCTTGTTTTTGCATATTAAGTTTGAATCGGTATGAACATCGGTGGTCGGCCGAAATTTGGATCGAAAATGACTTATGTCTTATGTTAATGGTCGATAGAGACAACTTTAACAGGTGTGCTCCATGACTGTGGACTTGCCACTCATCAATGGACTTTGGACCAACTTTCAGTTTGAATCACAATTTTCAATCAGTTCTCAAAGAAGAGCAAAGAGAATATGAAATTAACAAATACTTTGCCCCCAATCCTGCACCAGTCTCATGTCAAGTTTTGTGTTTTTTTTGTCCAATCCGGTCTAGTTTTGAGCTTGGAGAGACCAACAATAATAATCGAAATCGTTCAATTTATAGAGCTATTATGTTGTTGACTTGAAAAAATTAGCAGATCGAGCATCAATAGGTGTATGAACAAGACATATTTGTACAATGAAACAATTGGCAATTTTACTATCCTATTATTTTTGTTATCCCATTTTCCATATACAAATCTGTTTTGTTCATGTGACTATCCATGTTTGATCAAGCTAATTTTTTACGTGGATGGCATACCTAACTAGTTCTACATAGTAATAAACGATTTCGGTCATTTTTTTGTGAGCCTGAGAGGGGCCCTCAAAGGCTCCTAACTAGACTGGAATTAAAAAAAAAACTAGACAGGAGACTGGCCCAAGTCCAACCCAATGCTAAGCTTATCACAACTTTCAATTCCAGATGCGATAACGTCAGATTAGCGCTCAGTATGGGAACACACTAATAGGAGTAGTAATTTTATTTCAAGCTGTGGCATGGTAGTATGAATGCAGCAGTGCTGCCTACCCAGAATTCTACTCAGAAATTACCAAGAAAACTGGAATGAGAGTGAATCTAAGCCATTCATTCCAGTTTTTTTGGTAGAATTTCTGGGCACTTAGCATTTCCCGTATGATAGAGATCAAGTGTAGTTGTTAGAATAGTTGGGGCAGTTGGGGAATAAGAGATTCGGGGGCCTATAGCGCCCCAAAGCGCTACAGGGTTGTAGCGTGTATCGCAGCCGTCCAATTTAGCAATCACTGGTATGGATTTGCGAATGTTTTTTAATCGATAAGAAAGCTTCTGCGAATGCAAACCATTGAAAACACTTTTTGATGATTGCGATTGAGAGCTACAACCCCGGGACGCTACAGCGCCCCTGATCCGGGGAATAAGCCAGTTCACGGGTGCAGGCAAAGGAGCAGGAAAAATATTGTTGAATTCAAGGTTATACAGTAACAACTTCAGTTTCGGGCCTATCTTTCTTTGGAAGTAGCCTAGGCCCAGAACCCATCCAGTTAAGGGCCTCAGCTCGATCTTGTGCCCAAGGCTATTTGTTTAACAGAACATATTTTCACACTTCTAGTCAAGGAGAAAGGTCTGAGTTGCAGGCCTCAGGCAGGCAGGTTTATTTGTCCATAAGGTCAGGATCTAAAACTTCTACTCCTATGTTCTATGCCCATTCATTAGGCCCAACCTTTTTAGAGCTTTTTGACATAATAGTTTTATATGGTTTTCTCTTCATTTTTAGTAAGTTGGTTTCGTGTAATTTTTACATCACATTATCCAGCTCGACCACAAAAATCAGAAAAGTATAACCAAAATTAGAGACCAAAGTTGAAAAAAGTTCATATAAGATGGTAAAAGATACAATTTCGATTTATGTTTATATACTTTTTGGATTCTTCCCGTCAAAAAGTTAGGCCAAATGGGGTGACCAGTGTGGAAACTTTATATCCAACTCAAAACTAATTGGCAATGATTGGAGAGGTCCCAGCATATATTAAGTGATCACTCATTCCACTCTTAAGCAATGTAGAACAATATTTTTAACATCCCCCCTCACGTGCAGCCGCATTTGAAGTCTGTCAAGTGTGGCCACTTTTTGGGTCCTGTCATCGTGCAGCCTTTTTGCTGGTCTGTCATTGTGGGGTGTGGATTGTGTTTTTTTTTTTAAATGTGGGGTGGAATGGGCCCCGCTCTGATACCATATAGAAACTTGATATCTAACTCAAAACCAATTGACAATGAGTAGAGAGGTTTCAACATATATTAAGTGATTACCCATTCCACTCCTAAGCAATGTGAGACAATATTTCTTAACAACCAGAGCATGAAAGCGTATTTTGAAAATATTCTTAACTACTAAAATTTACAATAGCATAGAGCAATAATTGAGAGCAAAAGAGAGAATCCTAATAGAGGATAATCTGACCTGGTTCTAGGCCCAACCCATGGGATTAGGCAAGTGTTAAGGTAATTGAAAATTCTTGTTTTGCTATCAACTACTCAAGAAGCAAAATAAAAGGAATCGAAAAGTAATAGTGATCACAAATATATTATATGTGTGTGTGGAAAACCCCTTAAAAAGGATAAGAACTACGAGAGGAAATCAAACCACTAAAAATGATCATTGTGCAGTTACAAAACAAGCTTAACTAAACAACCATGAATCCTCACCGAATGGCCAAAGATAAAATTGTTGAATCCACATACATCGTACTAAGTGGTTGATTGCCGTGCGTCTTGAATCCTCAAGTCCTCCAAGATACTTTCAGAATCCATCGGAATAACGGTTCAAGTGTAGAATCGAAGTTTGAAAAGAAATCTTAGAGTTATTCTTAAAGTTCAATGATCAACAGATCATATGTTTACTCCAGGAGACAAGCCAAACACCGCCTTCAATATTTTCTGATAGAATGAGGCAAAAAGGGACAGCACTGATGGTATTCAGTGAAGTGAAAAACCTACTGGCCGCATATAAATAGATTGCAGGAAATCTGGAACTTGCTCGAGCACTGTCTAAATCCTTTCTCTGAGTTGCTCGAGCACGGTTAAAACACGTTTTCTTTGCCGATAAAAAATTAAAATAAAAAAAACACTTTTTCTTTTTCTTCAGCCTTGATATCTTAATTCCCTTTTCTTATGGGAATGTTATATGCACAAAATCTATTTGACAATCTTGATTTCTTTCAATTTTCTGCCGTTCAAAAAAAAAAAAAAAATCTTGATTTCTTTCCATTCCAAATGCCTAACAATCTCTATCTTTCAATTAACAAAAGATTTAATTTCCTCCAGTTCTTAAGCAAATACTCTTAAAATAGAAGAAAAATAAATTACAACTCGATAATTGGAGATACAATTAAACATGTGATTTATCGTGAAATTGCCAATATATGGAGACTGTGGCCTATGGTCGTAACAGTAATGATGGAACCAAGCTTCTGTACTTTAATTTACCAAGAGATCCATAGCAAGCCAAGAACAAATGGGCAATCTCCTTTACTCATTCCTCAAAATCCAGTCAGCTATTCTAGTTCTAGATTTAAGCATCAACAAGTGGGGATGACACCAAGGCCCGACACAGATTAAATTCCACATTCAGATTTCATAACCCGAAAACCACTTGCTGCAATATCAGTTGCCATCCAAAAATATTACTGGAATCAATAATACTCATCAAGGAAGACAATGATCATCTTAAATAGCCAAACTAGTGCAGACAAAAGAGGAAAGCAACAAAATAAGCAAATGTATACATCGTGTTCATTCCAACAATCATCCCTAAAGATGATGTACCCAAGAATCAACATCGTCATACGTGTAATGATCATACGAATTGCCATGGACGGAGCCAAGAATTTCACTATGCAGGAGCGAATTATTTTTCAAAAATACTTTGCAGGGGTGAACCTATATAATTCATAGGGAAAAAAATTTCCTATATAATACTAGAGGGTGTATTTTTCTCTTGCAGGGGCGACCGTCCCTACTGGCCTCCTTAACTCCATCCCGGAATTGCACCGGATGTTAGAAACTCACCGGACCTTCTTCTGCGACTTCAATGGAACGCGAGAGGGAGGAGAAGGGGAAAACTCAACCGGCAACTGAGGAGACTCCAACTCCCCACAAAGCATTCCCACCACTTCTCTCATAGAAGGCCGTCGATCAGGTAATTTCTGAAGACATAGAAGCGCAATGGTAATGCACAACAAAGCTTGCTCTCTATTCAAACACTGAACAGACTTATCCACCAAATCAACAAGCCTCCCTCTCCGGGCAAGTTGTTTAGCCCAAGACAGGAGATTAGCGCGATGGTATTCAGCCACCGGCGAACCATTCAACTGAAGTGGCCTTCGCCCGGAAACTAGAACTAGCAACACAACACCAAAGCTATAAACATCGCACTTCTCTGACGTTTCGAAATCACCGAAATTCTCAGGGGCATTATAACAAACAGTTCCCCTCATACTTGGTGTACTACTACACCCACTTTTGGGTGTCCCTTCACTACCAGAGTCATGGCTATTGCCACTAAACTTATCCAACCACCAGTCCACACTTCCCATACTACCCCCCCTGCTCCTACTCCTCTTCTTCTTCTTTCCATCAGTGTACAAATAGTCGTCCACCGGCCACCAATTATCTCCATCGTTGCAATCGCTTATCGACCCTTGATTTCTCTTCTTCTTCTCCTTCTTCTTTTGCTTTCTCGCAAGCTCTTCGCAATACTCCTCCTTCCACCACTCCCTCGCCGGTCTCCTCTTCTCTTTACTCTTCTTCTTCACATTCTTCTCCCCCTCCATTTTCTTCCACCACTCCAACCCTTTCCTATTCTTCTTCCTATCCGATTTCCCAATCGAACTCGAAGAAGCCCCAACCCATTCGTTTTTCGGCCTCTCGTTCTTTATCTCGTTCCCAATCCATTCCATCACATAGTCCGTCACAACCCCGTCGTTGGTATCTTGTTTCCACCACCAATCCTTCCCCGAAAAACTCTTTAACCGCCTCCCACTCCGCTTCACACCACCTCTATTCCCCGTTCCCGCCCCACTTCCCAAACTACGCCTATCCAAATCTCCCTCCGATAACACACAACCCCTCTCCAAATCCTCCGACGGCGATGCCAAGTTAGCACCACCCCTAATCGTCTCCGGCGACATCGCATCAACTGTAACCCCATCAAAACTCTGTGGGGACTGATTTAGAACCACATTGAACTCCTCTTCTTTTTTTTCATTACTCACGTCTACGGGACAGCTTACAAGCACATCATCGACTAATTCCGGAAAGCCACTTTTCTCAACACCGGCCCCACTATTGTCTGATTTTAACCTAGCCAAACCGAAATCCCCAATTTTAGGGTTGAAATCGCAATCCAACAGTATATTGCTAGGTTTAATATCACTGTGAATGATTGGCGGATTACAGAAATGATGAAGATACTCTAACCCCTTTGCAACGTCGATTGCGATTTGGAATCTCTTCCTCCAATCCATCAGCTCTGCACACTTGCGACGGAGCAAGCAATCCTGCAAGCTGCCGTTGCTCATGAGCTCGAAGACTAAAAGCATGCGCTGTCGTTTCCGGTCGGAAGAGAATCCGATGAGCGAGACGACGTAGTTGGAGTCGATTTTGGAACAGAGAGAGAGTTCGTTATGGAACTCTCGCTCGCCTTGGAGAGAGCCGGTGGGGTCCATGACCTTGACGGCGACGTCTCGTGGAGGATTCGTTAGGGTTGCTCGGTAGACCGAGCCGAAGCCGCCTTGGCCGAGGCGGTGGGAGGGGGAGAAATCGGACGCGGCGCGGCGGAGGGAGGAGTAGGAGAAGCGGTGGGGAGAGTCGAAAGGGACAGTGCGTTTCTTTTTACGGAAGCAGGCGGTGAGGAGAAGGAGGAGGGAGAAGGCTACGGTGACGGTGGCGGTGGGGGGAGGGAGTGGGTGGGGGTTCTGGTGGGGTGGTTGTGACGGTGGAGGAGGGGGGAGAGGTCGAGAAGGCATGGCTGTGGAAGCTTGGGGGCAGGGAGTGCGAATGAGGAAAAACGGTACAGCGAAAAAAAAAAAAATAGTAAAAGAATAGTCCGAGTAATCGGTAGGTTTGCTACTCTGCTCCGGACAATTGACTAATAAGGCATGGTTTCCAAAAAGTTTTAACAACTCAATTACTAAAATCACCATAATAATGAATTCAGCAAGTGCTAAAATTATAGTTTTGAAATAAAAAAATAAAGTAGTTTTGTATATCATTTTTCAATTTTTTTCGCACCAAATTAAAGTACTCCTCGTATACTTTAATTGGGTGTGAACAATTCAAAAAATAATACACAGAAATACTTAATTTTTTTATTTGAAATATCATGATTTTAGCAACTGAGTTGCTAAATTCTTTTGGAAAACTATGCCTAAAGTTCAAATTTTTTGAACATGTCAAAAAAATAAATTAATTACTTGTGAATCTCTTAGTTTTGGTGTGAGTGGTCTGATTTTGACCGAATAAAAAGAGAGATTAATCGAGACATACGTAAGTGAATTCGAACCCTGAACGGTTATGGGAAAAAAGAAAGAGAGAAAAAAATCAATGACGAAGAGCGTGTGAAGGGTCTAATTTTGATCGAATAAAGAAGAAAATTAGTCGAGATATGCGAAAGCTGACTCGAACACATAACTGTTTTGGGAAAAAAAAAAAGAGAGAAAAAAAAGAATGATGAAGAGCGTGTGAATGGTCTAATTTTGATCGAATAATGAACGTAAGCTGACTCGAACCCTTAACTGTTTTGGGGAAGAAGGAAAAAAAAAAAAAAAAGAGGAATGACAGAGCGATGGTGATTTTTCATTTTTTTTTTTTTGGTAAAGCGGTACCGACTGGTGAAGCAGCAGGCAGCAGCATTATATGACTTTTTGACTGGTTGTATGGCGCACGTAACCAACCGGATTGAAGAAACTTGTCTGTTTCGTTCTGTTTTCCTATGCTCCAGATTTGACTTTTGGGCGAGTCACACACGTACACTTAAAGCACATTTATTCCCACGTGCTTTGTGGAGCGCGTGTGCACTGTTTGCCACGTAGTGTGTCGGATTCTGACGAGATAAGGGTGGTTTTGGACTTTGGAGATTTCCCTTGAAACTTTTTTCTTTGCATCATCATGGGTTTGGACTTGGGAGATTTTTGTTCTACTTCGCATTTTGAGGAAGAAAATAATTTTTTGCAAAATTGGATTACTTGACAAAATTCAAATTAGCTCAATCTCAATTGCTAAGATCAGACAAATTTAACTTTCGCTATGAAAATATAACTTTTCAAATGAGGCTTATATAAATTTAAAATTTATAATCAGCAAAATTAGATTATTTATTTTATATAAATTTAAAATTTAATAATTAGCAAAAATAGAAACTTCACCAATGTTTATATCACAATGAATATACACGACCTCTAAATTCTCACATCAGGGCATGATTAGGGAGTGCTGCAAATCACTATGAAATTTTCTGACACAATTGAAATGCGAGGGTTACACATAGATTAGGGAGTCAATAAGAAAAAAATTGTAGAAAATAAACAAATGATTTTCAAAATTCAAACAAACATGTGGAGCAGATTATGGAATTTGGGCCAAGAGAGAGAGAGAGACGTTAAGGAAGAAAACAAGTGATCGTGATCTCTGTTGTGCTTCGAAAATTAATCCTAGTCGTTCCTTAAGCTATTATTGGAAACAAAAATAAACGGCTTAGATTTATGGAAACTCTAACACTCTCTCAACCATAAGATTAGAAATGAAAATGTTAGGATTTATAAGGGATTTAAAAACCACTCTTCCTTATTATATAGATACTTTTTGCCTTTTTTCAATTACATGCATCATAAAAAAATTATGGCACATTTTCCGTCTAGGGTGTTGACTTCAATTATTTTGTGAAAAGTTACATACATGGATTATGATTTTATAGCTGATTAAATCACCATGGGAAATTAGAATCAAGAGGAGCATATAAGATTTTTTATACTCTTTTAATTTAAGTGATCGAGTAATTCAATACACTTTCTGGTTAAAAATACAATTTTTTAACTCATCACAATAAGAAAAAATGCATCATTTTATTTCATGTCTCTATGCCGTGCATAGCACAGGTTCATGCTAGTATATTTTTATCCGACTCTAATCAAACACAACAGTATAACTAATCTCAAGTATTCATACCATCTCATTATCCTGTGAATCTCGATTATCCTCTTTATCTCCATTTTTAATCTCATCTTATCTGATCATTTCCTGATAATATATCCGACAATCAAACCTACTTAATCAGCGCATAAGGTGGCCAAAATTTCTAGTTACGAAATATGAAATGTGGAATGTGAATTAGAAAGGTGAAGAACTACAGTACTTTCTAAATGAATCTCTTACAAGTTTCTATAACGTGCGATTCTTTCCTATGTGGTTTATATTCTCCTCACTCAAAGGTATCCACGTTCCCTTGAGTCAAAATAAAATCCTTGTTACTTCTTTCTAAAGATTTGGCTTAGGGTCTCACCTAAGATAGAAGTGAATGATAGCACTAGCACCTAATGGTTCACTTGAATTGTGAAAGTACTGAAGTTGCCAAAAATATCAGGAAAAGAAGCCTAAAAAGACCAATTTTTCCAAGACTTAAGCCTAAAACTCTCCTAAATTTTTTATAGTCTCCACTCCCCTGAATCATCAGCAGAATTAGCAATAAACAATGCAAAATTTATTCTTGTATTACTTACGAGAAATACTTATTCACGGATGAGCCGTGAATGGAGTGTTTGCGCCAAAAAATTCGTGCCGTAGATTTCGAGATTCAACAGCTCAGATCATGCACTCTCTCTCTCTCTCCCCTCATTAAAAACATGTTGGATTCAAAAATAAAAAATAAAAAATAACCACGCATTAATCCAAGCTGTTGGATTTTGGAATCCACGGCCTGGATTTGTTTGGTACAAGCACCCTATTCATGGCTCATCCGTGAATCAGTATTTCTCATTACTTATTTTTGTGGCGGGTTACGAGCAAAATAAGTGGATATCGGAAATTTCATTTTGCAAATAAACTCACTCTTTCATTAATTAGTAATTAATTGCTTGGAAAACATGAAAAATCCACACTACAAGCATTCAGGAGGACACTCAAAATGGAAAAACAAAATTCTCTACATTAATCTTTCTTGTTCATCAATTACTTCAGAAAACAAAGGCAAAGGAAAAGTGACATTTAACATAAATCCATCTTCATAAGGAAAACCATCTTTGCTCATAAGGGATATATGGAAAACAGATGCTTGACTCAACCATTAATGAGTAGCACCGCCATATGATGCTCTGGATCACTCGAACACCACACAGTTTTGTAAGACATACGACAAAATTTATGGACTCCATGTAAATGTGTGGTTCTGGAGTGATTCGGAGCACTGCCACTACTGAATAATTAGTCGTAATTGCCATTTGCCAACTTATGAACGAGCAAGCTTGGATACCTATCAATGCAGTCATCCCATGGGCCCTTCTGGGCCTCCCCAACAATGGGCCTAACACATTCCCAAACCAAACTAGTACACTTTGGCCCACTCCCCATCCCAAGTTGCCACACCTTGTCCCCCTTCTTCACTCTTTCCTTAGCCTCCAAATATGCCAATTCATACCACAATGAAGAAGAACTCTGGTTCCCAAATCTGTGCAGTGTCACCAGTGCAGGCTCCATCTCTCTCTCCCCGAGCCTCAGCCCTTTCCCTATCTCTCTTATCACCGGCCGCCCCGACGCCGGCAGGCAAAAGTGTTGAATCACTGACCTGAAAATCAATTGCTTAGAAGGAAAATGAATTTCCTCAAGTTGAGTGATTATATATAGCTCTTGACAAAGAAGCATGCCCAAGAATGGGACAAGTTTCGAATGTGTTGGGTCTGTTTGATAGCGGAGGTTTTGCATTCAGCACTATGCTTTTGCAAAATGTATTCTGCATGTTACTCTCCAAAACACTGTCAAAGATTACTATTGTAATCCAATAAATTATAATTTGCTAGTCACAATCCAAAACTTAAAAAAGTAAACTCCTAATCATTTCTATTTATATATATTGGCGTGTTGTGGCCCGTTTCCATTGACTTTCCTGATTCGAACTATTTATTAAGTTTGTTGAGTAATTATTCAAACAAAAAAATCAGGTTCATCAGACATCATGATAGCTACACGAGTTGCTGACTTTTGCTATAAAAGATGATGATAATCATTCTCATTATAACAATACATGACTTTCGTTACTTACAGTATTAAAAAACCATGTGACTTTATAATGTTGTATTGATCTCTGATCAACATAATCTCACCGGTATAAAATTCATAAATCGGTCACATCATGAAAGTGAACTTCGGGTGGGCCCACGAAAACAGACTTACTTGGCACACTACATGCACTCCTAATCCAAAAAAAATGGCTCACATGCTAGTCTAATTGACACAAACATGAAATTTAGTTTGACGTGGTGTGGTTCGGTTACTAACCTGAAATTGGGCATGTAAATTTCCAGAGACTTATCGACCAGCCTCTTCCAAACCTTCGAAGCCATGTGCCGAAATATCTCCATCGCGGACAAAATCGACGGGCTTAGATCCCCGATGTTTGACCGGAGAGTTTCTCCGGCCACCTGCAACAAATCCCTCCTGAGGGTAAAACCGGTAATTCCATCCGAGTCCTCTTCGCGGAAGGCAGAGTAATAACCCCTGTCATCAGATGCCCTTTGTGATCTAAGACTCTGTAACAACTTATACTTGGCCTTATTTTTCACTTCTCTTTTGTTACTGAGTAAAATACCGGAACTGCCCATCCGAAAAAGACAGTTGAGGGCCAACATGGATTTATCTTTTCCTGGGTACCAACCAGTGGACAAAATCTCTGTGCTGAGAACAACAGCATTGGAATTCTTGTGGACTTTTAAGAGGTTTTGGGCCATGTTTATGCCGAGTGCACTGGCACTGCAGCCCATGCCAGAGAGAGTGAAGGTTTTGGTGTCATTTCTGAGGGAGAATTTGTTGACGATGATGGAGGAGAGAGAAGGGATTGGGCAAAAACCACTGCAGTTGACGATGAGAATGTCGATTTCTTGAGGTGAGAGATGGGTTTTGGAGAGGAGGTCTTCAAAGACTGGGAAGAGAACCATTTCGACTTCTTTGGTGGATTCTTGGTGGTTTGACCTGTTGGGAATTTAATCACAATTTCATTAGAAACTAATCCAAATAACATCAAACCAAGGCACAAAAACAACAATGATAGAATTATAGCAAAAAAAAAAAAACTGAAATTTTTTACAACAAAATCACAATTATTTCCTTGTGTGTTTGTTAAGTTGCTTTTGCAATCTTCTTGGAAGTAAGCATTTTTATTGTTAATTTAATTTTTAATTAATTTTCTCGTCGTCTCCTTATAAGGTCTGTTAGTTGTAATTTATCCTTATTATTAATAAATTTCTTATCTCTTAATTTATAGTGTTGTCGTTTATTCCAATATGTGTTTGTTAAGTTGTTTTTGCAATCTTCTTTGGAGTAGGCATTTTTATTCTTAATTTATTTTTTAATTAATGTTCTCGTCATCTCCTTATAAGATCTGTTGCTTGTACTTTATCCTTATTATCAATGAATTTCTTACCCTTTGTAATATATTAAAAAAAAAAAAGGTTCTCATTTTGTAGGGAGGATGATTTTTTTTATTTTTTTGCAACGGATGTAAAAAATAAAAAATAAAGAAAAAAGTCATATTTGACAACTTAACAATCCACAAGCTATATATATTTGTCTCTTATTTTCTAACTTTAGGGTCTCGAAATCAGTTGAAGTGTGCACAAACGGGCTTAAACATCCGGTTATAAAAAAAAAAATTGCTTAGATATAACTTAGGACTAAATCAAATGCACAGATTTTTCGAGGGAAAAAAAAAAAAAAAAACCTCTAGTATTATATAAAATGACTTCTCCCGTAAAACATGAAAAGCCAAAAAAACCAATATGGAAGGGAGCCGGAATAGAAAATCTGTACAGGTTTGGGACAATACCTTGGTGGAATGTAGTGAAGAGCAGGTGGGAGGCAGGTTTCTTCGCCTTGTCCGGAAGAGCAGAGCACTTTGGCCATGAATGACATGCTCTGTTCGTCAAAGAACTTTTGGGCATGTCCTATGAATGTTGAAAATGGGATTCTGCAGGAATTTGGGGGTTTTAGACAAGAAAATTCTACTAGATACACTGGTAGTGGTTTTGAAAAGTAAAAGTATTTGAGGAAGAAGAAGAAGAAGAGAAAAGAGAGGAGACAGAGTGCATGAAATACAAGATCCCATTTTTGTATGAAGAAATGAGCTTCCATGGAGGAGTAAAATAGGAGGGTGGTGTTGGGCAGAGGGCCTCCATGGGTGGGCTTAGAAAGAAAATCCATGAGAGAGAGAGAGAGAGGTTGACAATTGCAATTGTAACTAATCAGATTTATTAACCTCTGCTGGTAGCTCGTTTAATTGAATGAAGCTTGTTGTAAATGTGTGTGAGAGAGAGAAAGAGAGGAATTTATGGTGAATTTTGCAGTTGGCAGCAGTGTTGGAAGTGGAAACTTGATAGAAAACCACCTTTCTTAGGCAATCTGTGGATCAAAAGAATATTTGGGCTGAGTTTTCACGTAAGAGAACAACTTTTCTATGGTGGGCCTTTGCACCGCCCAAATTCAGGCCGTAGATTCCGAGATCCAACGGCTCGGATAATACGTGAATTTTTTTCCTTCCCACATGTTTTTAATGAGGAGAAGAGAGTATATCGTATCCGAGCCATTGGATCTTGGAATTCATGACCCGGATTTGTTCGATGCAAACACACCATTCACGACCCCTCCGTGAAATTGTTTTTCTCGTATTCTCTCACAAGTCGTTCTCCTCACATACATATAGAAATAACAAAAATATTGTAGCAGAAACTCACTGTCAGTGGTATTATGGACTTCTAGGTCTTCTTCCATGTGTTTTGAGATAATTTCCAGAAATAGTTAACACCGTTAGCCTTAAAGTAACAGCAAGGGAAGTAAGTGACAATTGGTTTGAAAAGTAAGGGAAAGTAGTTGAATTTTAGAAAGTATACGGGAGGTCTCTATATTTATCAGATATTTTTTTGGGTATGGTTTTGTAGAAGTAGGAGAGAATTTGTCTCATTGGACTTTTTGAAGGATAATAAGCTCACTTAGTGAACCTTTCATGAGCAATTCCCTTTTAAAACTTGACGTCCACTTAATGGTAAGGGGAAATATGTTTTGGTATTGAAAATCTCAATGGGTGGGATGTCCTTTCTCAAACATTAGGGATTAAATTGACTTCATCAAACAACCTCAGGGGTAGTATTTGTAGTTCACCCTTCCTCTAAAATATTCCTCCATCTCCAATTTTTTGATCCCAAATAGCACTTTTCTATTGTCTCAATTGAAAAATAATGAACAAAAAGTGATAAACTTACTCAATTTTTTGGTATTGAAAATCTCAGTGGGTGGGATGTCCTTTCTCAAACATTAGGGATTAAATCTTTACTTTTTCAAAAATAGGTATACACAATGATGATGTTTTGATAGGTAAGTAAAATGCTGAAATAGGCCTAGTGGGTTTATATTAAGGTTTAAAAAATGTATTGAAATGTGTGAAAAGTGTATAATAGTAGGCGTAAATATATTTAAAAGTATAAAAGGTATACACGAGTTCTTTTTTTTTTTTTTTTGGGTGCGTATTGTGAGCTCATAGCAAGACCCGAAAGGTAAAATGACAAATGTAATGACGACATTTCCTTATAAGTTGAAGGAAAATACTATGGGTTACTTATTCATATCAACATGGCGTGACAGATGATGAAAAATTTATTTTTCTTCGAGGGACTGATAGTGAGTTTCTCCTCATCTGTTACAGCATCTTGATGTGCATTTAGTGCGCATGAATAGTGTATTCATAGCGTTTCTGTAAGTTGAAATTCTCGTAGACGACTACTAATAAATTGGGACGGAGTGGGGAAGTAGTGCAAATTGAATCCTCATAAATGAACCCTGTTCTGGAGATTTTGGTACAGTGATTTCAAAATCTTTCTGCCAAAAATACAGTGGGCATTAAATAAGAGGAACATAGGAAATCGAAAAAGGTTCGGTTCGGTTACCTTTCAAGTAAGAATCAAAGACGTTACAAGGAGTTCATCAAAACCTAAATAACCAGCAGAAAGAGTACAATAAAATTGGGGGAAATGACAAGCTGAAAAAGAAATATGGGGAGGGGACCCTTTTTTTAGTTTTTTTTAGAAGAAAACAATAAAGATGGGTGGCTTACTTTCGATGAAATTAATACAGGAAGAACCATGCCAGTACATTTCGGTATTAATGCTAATTAATGAGTCGAACATGTTAAACACCAATTATTTGAATTTGATGAGTGTGAAATCTTATCGAGTTTAGAAATACGTTCAAGCTAAGTTTCGACCTTTTTTAATCAGTCGAGCGGATTTTAAATAAGCTTTTAATTTTAATCGAGCCGGTCACGTGTTGATTTCGAGTAGCTTCAAATTTTACACATCACAAGTTTGAATTTTTGGCGTTCCACAAACTAAATTTTTGAATGAAATGAGACTCATGTTTTGTTAGATTGTCACGTCTCTTGTACGAAAGGGAAAAAAAAAAATTCAATTTCGAGTTTAAGTCCGTTTTGTGGAATAACTCCTAACTAGCCGATCAATAGCCCTTTTAACTTTGATTTAAAATCTCAACCAGCTATACAAAACATGTTTTAAGTTTGAGAATAAGTTACTTCCACCGACGGTGGAAACAAATGTTTCCTCCAAATCAGTCACAGCGGTCCACGTGATTGTGTACTATGACACTAGACCGCTATAATTGATTTGGAGAAAACATTTGTTTCCGTCGACAGTGGAAAAAATATTTTCTCTTTAAGTTTGGATTTATTTGGTCACAGTTAGCTAGGCCTGGCCCAGGGATAAGCCCAATAGACCCTTAGGCTTGGACAACCCCTGGACGAGGGCAATAAAAAAAAAAAAAAAGCCATACCGTTTGAACTTTGAATATGATTTGTATAAGTAACAAGCCAATCCAAGTCTAAACGAACTCTTAAAAGGAAGGAAGGGAACCATGCCGACCTCTGTTTTCTCTATTAGCTGTAAAGAAATTTCTCCATCAATTGGGTTATATATTCAGTTTTTCTTTAGACCCTTTTTGGAAATCTATTTCGTAGTGTTCCTTGAAAAGTAGTGGATTAGCACTGACAATTTTTTTAATTACTATTGTACATATCAAATAGAAAATGCAATATTAATAGGGAACGGATAATCGCACTCCAAAAATTGATGCAAGCTACAGTGGTTTTCCAAAACCACCCTTCCACAAGTTTCAGATTTTACTTCAGGCACTCCAAATTTTTTTTACTCTTCTCATCTGCCTTCTCCGTTAACAGAAGAAGAAAAAATGGATGCTCACCCAAACCCTAGCCGTCAAACGACGCTTTCCATTTCCTTTCGCTGCCAGTAGCTGCTCCCCATTGTCACTTTCGCTTGCATCAGGTTATGAATTTTAGAGCTCTTTGTTGCATGAGGTGTGACTAGCATTCCTTACAATTTGTGATTTCCTTTACATGTGGCATGAAAATCATCTATCTCTTGCCGATGAATTGGGTTTCTTTACGTATAAACGACCCATTCGTACTTGTGCTTTACAAATCATCTCTTTGTTGCTTTACATAAAACCGACCAATTTCTTTACATCTCATCTCTTTTTGCTCGCTCATTTGTACTTTTCATTGATTTTTGAAGGTCATCTTTGTACGAAAGTGAAAAAACAGGGTTCCCTAATAATCTGTTAAATAAAAAACCCTAATAGCATGAATGCGAATCAATAAGTTACCCAGCACAAATCACACAAGCAATCAAACAGATGAACGCACGATATACATGGAAAACCCCTGAATGGGTAAAAACCACGGGAAGGAATCAAATCACTATAATCGTTGTGCAGTTACAGATATACCTATCCAAACAAAGTAAATCCTCACAACGTTCTAAGTATCACCTGCCGAGCCACACGTACACCGCACCCAGTGATCTTGATTGCCAGCGCCTTGAATCTCACAAGTCTTCCAATCGCTTGCCTTTCGAACTCCACGAAAAAAACCAAGCTCTCCAAAGTGAATTGAGATCTGAACTACACTTCACAAAAGTCGACTGTTGTCTTATTTTATCTCTTGAAAGCCGCAACATTTTAAAACCCTAGTGAGCAATTATATATAGGCTACATTAAAGTTGCTAGGTCAACTTCTAAAGTGCTCAAGCACTAGCTGTGCAATTAGACTCACCAGTAAGGTTGCTAGAGGTGATCTATAACATGTCGCTCAAGCACTTAATTGCACCGAACTAATTACATAATGACACATTGCACTATAACAAATCATGGGCCACTAAAAAACATACACGTTGATTTCCTTCCACACCTAAACAGACTCTCTAAAAGAAAAATTACAACTCGATATAAAAATGTGTTTTGTCAGACGGAATTGCCAATAAGAAAAGATTCCGGAATTTGGTCCTTACAGAAAGTATGAAGATCTTGTGTCGCAACCGTTACGATGATTTTGCAGCATCAATATTTTCCCTTGTGTGCTGTTTATTTTGGAGAATTTTAGCAAAATTTTTTTTTTTTTGGTGCAAAGTGACGTGAAGCTGGAATATGGAGAATTATTAGTTTGGATTATTAGTTATTTTGTTTAAAGCTGGTATTTAAACCTTTGCGTGAGTTGTTCCTGATGAGGCTGGAATATCGAGGTTCCTACTTTGCTATTGGTTGAAATTTTTAGGATGTTCACGTGAAAAATCTGTGATGGAATAGATGGTGCTCAAGAGTCGAGTAGATGACTGGAGCTTTTCATGACTGTTTTGTAATTTGTTGATCCTTAGTAGGGGTGAACAAAAAACCGACCGAACCGAACCGAACCGAGCACGAGAACCGAACCGAACCGGTTAATTTTTTCGGGTTTTTTCATTCTTCGGTTCGGTTCGGTTCGGTTCTCTGGAGTTAAAATTTTTTGAATCCGGTTCGGTTCACGGTTCAGTGATTTTTTAGCGTGAACCGAACCGAACCGAACCGGTTTTGCATATACTCCCTCTGTCCCATTTTAAATGCTCCTTACAAATATCTGTGCCATTTTCAAACGTCTCTATCTTTTTATTGGCAATGTTTTCAAAGTTTTTAAAAATTTTGTTTAATAGAAGTAATTGAGATCTATCAAATAAGATCCATATTGCATATAAAATATATTACAGAATGAAAACTATAAGAGTTTTAAAAAAGCACGCATAACCGTAGAGAGCAATTAAATTGGGACGGAGGGAGTATACCGTATAAAAATGAAGTAGCCAGGGTTTGAACCCACGACCTAACGTGAGGAATGCCTAGGTTGTTACCACTCCGCTGAGCAGTTGTTTGTGTTATATGTGTGCAATTATTATATTTATTACATACTTTAAAGTTATTCCCTCTATATAAATATATATACAACATTCCAGAACATTTTTACACCAAATCATCTAGGGCTCGCCTCTCTCTCTCTCTCTCTCTAAAAGCTGCGGCTATTTCTTTCTCTCTCTCTCTCTCTCTCTCTCTCTGCCTAAAAAACGACGGCAGATCGTAGCGATGGACGACGGCAGATCGTAGCTACCGACTGCCGTGGTGTTGGAAGATGATGGTGAATGCTGATGAGATCGATTCGTGTACGTATAACTCGATTTGTATATGTATAGATGGGATTAGATCGATTTGTTTGTGCCTTTGTTGGATCTGGATCATTATATACCATGTATCTGATTTTGTATCTTATAGATCGATTACTTTTTTTGTATCTTATAGTCCAGCAGCATCACTGATATAGATCGATTACATTTTTGTATCTTATTTTGTGCCTTTGTGGGGTTGTTTTGTGCGTGAATCGATTTGTTCATCCTGTTGTGTGCAGATTTCTGTCTCTCCCCCTCTGAACCGAACCGACATGCGAACCGGGACGAACCGAGACAAACCGAACCGGAACCGAACCGATCTTCAAAATCCGGTTTCGGTTCCATAGTTCCTCCGAACCGGTTTTGCTCGGTTCAGTCAAAATCCCCTCCGAACCGAACCAAACCGGTTACACCCCTAATCCTTAGATAGTTTGAAGTTTGCGGTTAATGGAGAGAAGTTTTGGTTCATTTTTCCGTTAGGAGTGCCTCAGTAAATTTTGGGGTTGAGTGCCTTCGGTAATTTTAATATTTTGAAAAGGGTAATTTTGTAACTTCATTAACTTTTGGAGTGCCTGCATCAAAAAAGGGAGCCCCAAAATCAGCTTCCTATTAATAGAGAGCAAGGAAACCTCTAACAAAAAATTTGAAGAAACATTTAGATAGCTTTCATCGATTCTATACTCCTATAATAAAGGGAGAGCATCCTTTCGGCATGAACTCCAAATTTAGACTCGCTCACGTTTTGATTTCTCAAAAATATCAACAAACTAACTTTCGGGGTGTTCCGCTAAGAGAGTTTTGTTTTAAAACTATCTTGGTTTTTGTGTTCACACTTTTTTATGTGATGTATTATGAGAGGATGACATGTCTTGGTTTTTGGGAAAAACTAGTTAGTGGAACATCCCCTGACATGAAGTGAGATTGATGTTTTGTGAGAGAGTCACCTCTCTCATTAAAAATAAATAAATAAATTGTGAGTTTAAGTCTATTTTGTGGAACAACTCCTAACTTGCCGATCAATAGCCTTTTCAACTTTGATTTAAAATCTCAGACCAGGTATACAAAACGTGTTTTTAAGTTTGGATTTATTTTATTTGGTCACAGGTAGCTAGGCCCAGCCCAGGGGTAAGCCCAGCAAACCATCAGGCTTGGACAACCCCCGTGTGAGGGCAATAAAAAAAATTAATTACCAATTACTTTGCTACCTTTATGGTATTATTGGGGTCTTGCTAACGTGTGTGAAATTCCAAAACTACTGCAAGGATTAAGTATTAGCTCACCAATCAAAAATTTAATCAATCACAAACAAAAATAGGCAATCGAAGAACACCAAGATATACGTGGGAAAACCCTAAATGGGAAGGAATCATGCACTAGAAACATCGTATGGTTACAAGTATTCGTACTCTTGACTGTGTATCCTCGCCACGAGTCCTAAGAACTACTTGTCAAATCCACGTTCACCATACTCCTACATGATCACCAAATCTTGAATCCTGAAGCCTTCCAAAGTTGCCTTCCGAACTCCACGAAAGGGCTTTACTTCAAAGATTGAATGTTGATGAAGTAGTTGAAACCTCTTGAAGATGATCGATTAGCACAAAGATTCCATTGATCATTACAATCCTTCAAGATTCATAAGCCTTTGTCCTCAAATGTATTTGGAAGTGTAAGAGCCAAGTTTTAGAAGTGATGGTTGCTCTCGATTCAAAATTCTGAACCCTCATGTCTTTGTATTTATAGAGCAAATAAAAAAATGCCACTTTCGCTCGAGCTACTCTAAAACTCGCTCAAGCAGAACCAATCCAGAAGCAGTCACTCAATCATCTCGCTTGAGCAAACTTGTTGCTTCTTGAGGGAATTTCACATCTCCAATTATTTTGTTTCCTTAAACAAAATGCTCATCTCCAATTATTTTGTTTCCTTAAACAAAATTCTCATCTCCAATTATGTTGTTTCCTTATTCTCAATTTCCTTTCCCCCATGATTCTAGCTTTTTCAAAACGCATGTCCATATTTTTTCGAGTCGCAATCTTCCCATATTTCTTTCCGAGTCACAATCTTCCCATAAGTCTTTGTAAGTCACAATCTTCCCATAGTCCTTTCCGAGTCTCTATCTTCCCATATTTCTTTCCAAAACCATAGAACCATTTGACTAATGACTACCGCACTCAAACATAATACAAATAAAAAATGATTCCTTTCCATACCTAAACAGACGCTCTAGAATAAATAGAAAATAAGTTTACAACTCGATAAAGGGAAATACATAAAAATGCGTGTTTTGGTCATAAACGTGACAACCAATAAAAGAGCTCGGCTGATGGAGCTTACTGTGTGTCCAATGGGCACATAATAAACATATAAACAAACCCCCCCTACACACACACACACTTCAATACACATTTTACACTTCTTAATGCATTTTCACATATCTCTATATACTTTTCACATATTTCAATACACTTTTTCAACCTTAGCATGTGTCCACTAGGCACACATTAGCATTTTCCTTTTACAAATGTCACACTACTATATTACACTTTGTTAAAAATTTTGCATTACAAACTCGGGGACTCTGCCATCCCTTAGGCCTGGCAAGGCCTACCGACCCGATCTCGGCTGTCCAAACATGTTTTTGACGGTCCATATTTAAGGGGTGTCGAAGAGTGTGTTTTGGGTATTTTAACTCCCTCAAATCTGGGCAACCCAAAACATCATCATTAACTTACTCTAAAAAGAAAAGGTAAGCGGAATTTCAATACCTGATATCCCATTAGTTTTGAATTGCAACAAAAAAAATTTAAGCGAACAAAAAGTGGTACTGTATTTAGGACTAAAGATCAGGGACGGACAATTATATGACCATTGAGCTGTCCATACTCCATGCCGTTTGAACTTTGAATATGATTTGTATAAAATGGATTTTATGAGATAAAATGGGAAAATTGATTTTAGTTGGTGTTTTATGAAAGGGTGATAAAATCACCTTATTTTCTCAATAGATAAAATCTAGGTGATAAAATAGTTGTAGACCACTATGAGTTTCAAAAATGGTTGATAAAATCTAATGTGATAAAATATATTCGTAAAAGATGATGATAAAATCAAAGATAATAAAATCAAATAATCCATTCAAGAACCCCCTAAGTAACAAGCCAATCTAAACGAACTCTTAAAAAGAAGGGAACATGCCGACCTCTGTTTTGTCTATTAGCTGTAGAGAAATTTCTCCATCAATTGGGTTATATATTCAGTTTTTCTTTAGACCCTTTTTGGAAATTTATTTCATAGTGTTACTTGAAAATTAGTGGATTAGCACTGACATTTTTTAATTACTATTGTACGTACATATCAAATAGAAAACGCAATATTAAAACCTCTAACAAAAAATTTTAAAAAAACTTTAGATAGCTTTCATCGATTCTATACTCCTATAATAAAGGCAGAGCATCCTTTTGGTATGAACACCAAATTGAGACTTGCTCACATTTTGATTTCTCAAAAATATCAATAAACTATAACTGCTCATGTACTAAAACTGCTGTAAATTAATTGAATTGTTGAGGACAAATTAGTAAATTTGAATATGACAGTTTACCTCCTTAAATCCCACCTCACGTTTCACCCTGGATCCGGATCTTCCCCAACCCTTGTTTTTGGACTGGAGGAGACAGATCGCATCTGGACGGTCCCTTGGTATATCCAAACGATTGATTGCAGCAAATGAATGGTCTCAATCATAACTGTCTCCTCCTGTCCAAAACATGAACCAAAGAGGATCCATTTCCTTTCACCCTTTGCAGTTACCAGTTCCACTTTCACATGGCAAGTATAGAATCTCATATCTGCAAGCTATGGAGGGTGGATTTTCCATGATGTTCTCATAAGTCATAAGTACAAGGCAATTGTCTTCCTTGTAAGTTTTGGATGTCTCTTTGCAAATACATAGATATACCTCCAAATGGATATCTCGTTGCAAAATATACAGATAGACCTCCAAATGGATATCTACAATTTGGTTTTATGTTCTTTCGTTTGCTTTCCTTTTCCCATTGTTATCTATTTGAGAATTTTGCATACGCATTGCGCGTTCACCAAACGCTAGTAAGACATTTATTTATGTCTCACATATTTCAATGAAAATTAGCTACTATATTTATTTTCTTCACAATTCGACAAACATGTTATACGCTCATCGATTGGAATGCGATCGGGTGCACCTTATACATGGGAGTACAAGCCATTGAGCTTCCACTAACGAAATTAGTAAGTTTTTTGGTACGCTCAAAATAAAGGTAGAATCATACTTCTCCTAACTTCTATTATATTTTCATTTTAAATCCTCCTAAAACTATTCTTAATTTCATCAACAACAATATGGGCTAGCAGATTTATGGGCTTTTTGTGGTCATGCAGTATGGGCTGACATTTCGGGCATTTTACTTTTGTTGACTTTTGGGACATATATTTCCGTGATTTCCCGACAACAAACAACTTTGAACTATGGGCTGGAAATTTCAAATGAATTTTATCCTTACATATTTGCCCCCTTCGGGATCTACTTCTTAGCATAGTTAGGGTTAATGAGGGCTGCAAAAGAATCAAGCCGTTCTCAACTCGGTTCGGCTCGAAAAGATCTCGGTCAAACTCGGTTCGTTAAGGTTTTTTTGAGGCTCGGCTCGAACTCGAGTTCATTAAAAACTTTAACAAACAAGTTTGAACACGGCAAGACTCGGCTCGCTCAGCTCCATAAGGGTCATCTACTTTTTCGAGGAATAAAATAATAGGAGTATAACTTTGTATTTCAATTTGATATCTTAATGCAGTATCTTTTAAAAAACTTATTAAATTTCACTATTATTTTGAAATTGAGACTATTTTCTTGTAGAGTATAGAGATATAAAACATTTATACTTAATGAGCTAACGAAATATATATATTTTTCGTTGGCTCGTTAAGGCCAGGTCGACTCGTTAAAAACTTTTTGTTTTTTTAACGGCAAAAAATTTATTAATCTTAGGAAACGGATTACAAAGATTAAAGGGATCCAAGCACGAAAGGCATCAATCAAATGCCGGCAAGAACCCAAAAGGGAGATAACAAAGGTCGATAAGAAATCAACCGAAAGATACAATTCTAGTGCATGAAAATTAAGAGTAGCACTCCAGAATAGCTCCTCGACATGATAGCACCTAAACATCCATAAAAACCCAGTAGCTTTAATCCTCAAAAAGAAAGTCCCTCGTTAAAAACTTAATAAACAAGTTTGAACATAATAAAACTCGGCTTAACTTGGCTTGTTTGCAGCCCTAAGATCAACATCAATCGGATGCCTTCTCTTCTAACCAATCCAGATTAATTTTTTTAGTGATGCGACTTTGATTATCAATGTTATACACTTCACTCCCCATTCTCATAAGTAAAAATTAAACTTTTTTTCATATCAAAGTGTCTGGACTAGTTGCGTCTGCCTCAACTAATTTTGAGAGACTAATTAATCCTAACATCCAAATAAAAAAATAAAAAAACTTTTTTTTCATATCAAACTTTTCTTTGTTGTCTTAAACCTATATGAGTATAAATATATTTTCGTTGACTCGAGCTCGAGTCAAGCAAAGGCCAGCTCGGCTCGAGCTCGACTCGTTAAAAACTTAATAAACAAGTTTGAACACAGTAAAACTCGACTCGACTTGGGTCATTTGCAACCTAGGGTCAACATCACTCGAATGCCTTCTCTTCTTACCAATCCAGATTAATTTTTTTAGTGATGCAACTTTGATTATCAATATCATACTCTTCCCTCCCGTTCTCACAGGGAAGTAAAAATTAAACTTTTTTTCATATCAAAGTGGAGTTCCAGTTTGTGTCCGCCTTGACTAATCCTAAATGACTAACCAATCCTAACATCTAGAAAAAAATAAAAAAAAAAAAAATTAACCTTAACCTGTAAGCCCATCCAAATACATTCAAACCCAAACCATTTCTAAAGTAATGCATCATAATCAAATTTAGCTCATCTCAAGAGACTCAAATGAATCATATTTGAAAAGTACGTTAGCCAAGTTGGAATAATTATGTGCTTTACCCCACCATTGTGTAATCTCCTAAGATAGAAAGAAAAAAGTTCCTACAAAATTATGATTGGGAGGAAATCAAGATGATATCAACGTTGACATATATCCTAATACTTTGGTTCTTGTGATTTTAATATTTGATCTATCCTCTTAACAAATTCAAGATCTAAACATTATCCACAAATTGCAAAATAATTCGTCGACAATTATAATGTGGAAGACAGATGCATGGTCTCCATCATCTCATTTGTCGATTAGAAAACTTTAAGCAGTTCCAAGCTTGAAAATGTGATCCGAATAGTTCACTTATAAACCTAAAGCAGAATTTTATTTGAAAATTGTCAAATTCGGCAATTTATTGACAAGCTCGGAATTAGGCTAAACTTGGCGGGCTAAAGCAGAATTGCATTGTGGTCAATACTCACCACCCCAAAGTTGTGACTGATGGTGGATTTTGACCAAATTCCTTTGTTTAGGCCTTTAATTTAGTATTGTTGCTATATTAAAAAATATTTAGATTGCGAATTACTCTTAACGCATAATTTCGTTTAAGCTGATTCCAATTGGAAAAGTCTTGTTTTTCTTTTTAGTTTTCAATTTTAGTAGTTTCCCTAATTTTTTAGATACTTTATTTTTTGGTAGTGTTTGATAGAGTTTCCCTATAAAAGGGCATTTCTTTTAATCGATAAACAAACATTGAGAATTTTCTCTCTTTCTCTTATGAATTCAAGAACATCTTATAGATTCGAAAACCTATCTTCGTTTAGATTAGTACGCAAAATTAGTATCTTCTCCACTATAGTGAGATAGCAATGGTATACTTGATTGATTAAGCATCAAGAGCTAAAATCTAATTGACTTTAAGTTAGCTCTATTTTTGTGCGTGGCGGAGTTATTGTGAGGGCCAGAGGGGCCCTGGCCCCATCCATTTGTTAAGCCCAAATTGTATAAAAATTATAAATTCCAACCATAAAAGTAGTAAGAATAAATCACATTAAATTATGCTGAATAATATCGTGCATTGACAATACTGTACTCCATTAAATGATTTTGATAAAAACAATACTCAAGATTAATATTTTAAGTTGTCAAAATCGTTTCGTACAAACTCAAAGTCTCAAAATAACTAGATTTTATCTTGAAAAATCATCATACCACAAGTTTCTTTCATAATTCGGTATCCTTCAACTTCGATTCCTAGCTCCGGTCCTACCCAAAGAAAGGGCCGGCCTATGGGTTTTGAGTGCCCTAGGCCAAATCTTAAAAATTGTGCCCTAAAATTTTTTCCCGCGACAATCACAATACGAGAAAGCCAAAATAGTATAAAGTTCTACAAATCACTTAGAAAAATACATTATTACTAAGACTAAGTAAGAAATAAAAAAAGATTGCATTATAACATTATTACTATTAATGATCGATGTACTAAGAGCTCGTTTGAACTCAGTTTGTTCAATAAACAAATGAGCTCGAGCGCACATATTCAGCTTGTTTGTTCAACAAAGTTGAGCCCAATCATGAAGTTTTTAAGTTTTTTTTTATCTTCCTGCTTGAAACTTGGCTCGAGCACGACCCAGATCATCTTGGTTTGTTCCATTAACAAACCAACTCGAGCTAAGAATTTTGACTCGTCTACAATACGAGCCCAAACTCGCGAGCTGGCTAGCAATTCCAAATATTTTCATCATTAATACTATATTTCCTATTATTACTAATGTTTTACGTTTTGTTAGTACTATAATATACTCCCTCCGTCCCAATTTTATAGTCCCTTTTGGGAGTTCGTGCCACTTTTCAAAGTGTTATATCTTATAATCTACAATGTTTTAGGTGATTTTGAACACTTTGTTTATTAGATTAAATCAAGATCTATCAAACAAGATCCATATTGCATACAAAATGTATTACCGATTAAAAGATATAATCGTTGTTTTATCCGGATAGGATAGAACGAGGGACTATAAAATTGGGACGGAGGGAGTAAGAAAAATATCAAAACTCCATGGCTGCCAATTTGCTATATTGTCAGGAGGTTCCACCTGTTCAACAACATTAGCCTACCAAGAAGCTTTAAAGAGAGGAGAAACCTCTTTGAACTTCAGAATTTTCAATGTGGGACAAATTTTACTCATGCCTAAATGAAGTCCTCCCTTTTCCTTATGAAGTCCCTCTTTTCTCCTTGTCCCACATCGGTTCCTCAACAGAAATGAGAAGGTAGAATGCCTTTATAAGGTGAGAGCTACCCGGCCCTTGTTCTTTATACGTGTCATTCAATGCGTAAAAGCTTGATTGGTGAAATGTTAATGCGTAAAAGCTTGATTGGTGAAATGTTAGTGGGCTGGGCCTAACATTAGACTCCTACTCAAGCCCAATACTAAAATGTATGGGAGTGCGTATGGGAGTGCCCCAAATTTTGGAGTTTTTTTGGATGCCCTAGGTCCAGGTCTTGTGGGCCTAGGGCCTGGGCTGGCCCTGCCCAAAGCCCAAGGGGCCCAACATTAGACTCCTACTCAAGCCCAATACTAAAATGTATGAGAGTGCGTATGGGAGTGCCCCAAATTTTAGAGTTTTTTTGGATGCCTTATGTCCAGGCCTTGTGGGCCTAGGGCCTGGGCCGGCCCTGCCCAAAGGCCAAGCGGCCCAGCAGCATGCTCCTCGGCATTGTGTCCTCCTCGATCTCTCTCAGTTTTTATGGAAAGTGAAAGCCTACCACCCGTGACTGATTGATTGCAAAACAAGACGCTAGCAATTAGTACTAAAATTGACAAGCTAGAATCATAACATTGCAAAAAAAAAAAAAAAGAGAATCAAAAGTTGTCACTGTCATTTCTCCACCCTTTTCGGCTCAAGTACCGACAACTATTATTACCACCACTTTTATACATTTTGTGCATAATTGATGCTCTCAATTTTAAATCGACAAACCTGGCGGTACAGAACAAGGTGTACAGAAAATGTACACAGTGCGTTCGGGGATTTATTTTTGGGTCCTGCACGAGTGATCCGAATCGTTCATTATTCTTGAAACATTTTTCTGAGGGAGCCCACAAAAAATCAGCTCAATCGGACGGTTAGAAGTGTTTGAACCAAAGTCCCACCATTTCAAATTAAAAGTGGGACTTTGAAACGGTGGGACTTTGGTTCAAATACTTCTACCAGTCCGATTGAGCTGATATTTTGTGGGCCCCCTCAGAAAAATGTTTCAAGAACAATGAACAGTTCGAATCACTCGTGTGGGACCCAAAAGTGGGTCCCCGAACGCGTCGTGTACATTTTCTGTACACCTTGTTCTGTACCCCAGCAGTGTCCATTTTAAATCAAAAGGTAAGTTAACGAGTACAGAAATTGAGACTAAATTTCCACTAAAAATATTACTTTCCCAGATTTCCTTCTATAGTCAAAATTGTATAAGGTTTTCGTTAAATATTAGGTCAATTAGGTATGTGAAGAAAAATGATTTGTATGAAAATACCAAAAATAGCATCGAAAATACCAAAAACACTAAAATAACATAATGGAAACTTAGTCCGAATAGAATCTCTAAGTCTGTCACATCTGATGCTTTTTGGCTTTTATCATCGTTCCACAACATTATATAAATCCAATTCCTCAATTTCTAGAAACATAAAGGGTTTTTTATTTTAGCAGTAATTTTTTTCTAAAAGCAACTTCTTTGTACATTTATTGCCCTATGGTAGGTATATCTTCAGTACTTTCTCGTTCATACTCATCAATTGAGAATTACATGAATACCGTTATTGTTGTTTTTTTGCTACTGTTATAAATTACTCTCTTCACCGACGCAATATTTTTTAAAGTGACTTGTGTAATTAGGAATTGATATTGAAACAATCTAGCAAAGTGTTTTTAAAAAATGGAGAAACAATTATAATTACTATTATAGACAACTTGGTTCAACTCGTAAAAATTTAAAGGAGGTGATTTTTATTTTCTCCAAAGATTAGTTCTCACTATATATCATCCATACATCCTTTTTGGCTTAATAATTCCACAATCCAAAGAATCTCCCCCACCACTTTTTTTTTTAATTTTGTCCTCTTCTCTTTTGAACTATTCCCCCACATTCTTTGTCACCTCATCCCCCCTCTTTCTCTTTCATTCACATGTAACAATTTGAGAGAGAGAGAGAGAGAGAGAGAGAATGCTTTCACATTCTTTGTTTGCAATTGCAACTATCTTCTTATCACTATTCCAACAAGCCATTTCCAAGCCAGAATTAGTAACACCACCACCATTGCCAATCCTACCCCTCCCAAGTTATTCACAGCTGAAATGGCAACAAAGGGAAATCATAATGTTCCTCCACTTCGGCGTCAACACCTTCACAAATTCCGAACTGGGCACGGGGAAAGAGAACCCGGCCATATTCAACCCAACAGGTCTCAACGCGGCCCAATGGGTTGAGACTGCGGTCGAGGCCGGGGCCTCTTTGGTGATCCTCACTGCGAAACACCATGATGGGTTTTGCTTGTGGCCTTCAAAGTACACGGACCATTCCGTGATCGGAAGCCCTTGGAAAAATGGACATGGGGATGTGATTCGAGAACTCTTGGAGGCGGCAGAGCCTCGGGGCGTTGATGTTGGGTTGTACCTCTCGCCGTTGGACCTTCATGATCGGAGATATGGGCATGACAAGGAGTACAATGAGTTCTACTTGGCCCAATTACAAGAGCTACTCAAAAAGTAAGAGAGAAACTTTCTTTGTGTTTTCAACTCTCAATAATTCTCTGAAAAATATCTAAGAGATAGATGAGGAATCTTTGCTATCCGGATTGCACTGTGCAGTCCGTGTGATATGGATCCATCTCGTGACCACAATGATCCGAGTCCTCCTTTTGGCGAGACCCGCCGAGAAATTGTCATGTACGATTTCTTCTCTTTTTTATGGCAAAAGTTTAGTCGTAGTTTGTGAGATTTGAATCCGGTCAAATACATGAAGTACATTTTGGTGCTTATACAATTTCCTGAACGGACATTGGGAGCGTCTTATCTCCCAATGTTTGTTTAGGCGGAAAAAATGTCCGGATATAACTTGACGAATCATTTTCAAAAAGAAAAAAGAAAGCCAAATATATCTATTATAATGAACGGTGGTATCGAGTTGGGTTCGAGATGGACCACCATATCGACTGCACGTTGCAGTCATGCTCAATTAGGATTTCAGAAGATTAATTAACTAACACCAACAAAAATGTTTTCAAATTTTGAATACTGTTTTTGGACAAAAATGTAAACAATATTAAGGCTGTGATTGCCATAAGATTTTATGAAATTCCCTATTTTAGCACGTTGATTTTAAACATGCTAAAATGAGAAATCTCATAAAATCATCGGTTGATTAATATTTTATGGAATTTCCCATAAGATCTTATGGCAAACTCAGTCTAAACCAATGAGTCTTCGAACTTTTTCATGGTTTCTTTTTCTGAAAACAGAAAAAAAAAAAAAAAAACAGAACGGAAGGATTGTACATTTAAGTCTTACTAGAGGTCGGGGCGTAAGCAATATGTATGCACATCGAACTTTGACAAAAAAAATATAGAATCGCGTGTACCCCGACCTCTAGTTATGTTAATCATGCACTTTAAATCTCGTTTTGGTTTTACAGTTATGGAAGTGTAAGAGAAATATGGTTCGACGGAGCAAAGCCTGTGAACGCGACAAACACGACCTACTATTTTAACGATTGGTTTACGATGGTGAAGGAATTGCAGAGCACAATCAACATTTTCTCCGACGCCGGTCCCGACGTCAGATGGGTCGGAGATGAGCAAGGATTCGCCGGAAAAACATGCTGGTCCACTATTAATCGCTCCTCACTATCAATCGGAAATGCAAGCCTTGAAGAGTAAGTAACACTCATAATTATAAAGCCCAAACGCACTTTATGATTCTTTCTCCCCTTTTAATTCTTTAATAACGCCAGCTCTTGGTAACTTTTTAATTCGTGCACGTCACAATATGGGTATAGTATATTATAAAAAGATTTCGTACCCCTTTTTGCATATATTGGGCGGTTTGAACATCCCAACAAACTTAGCTAAATCCGAATTGGGGGACCCTGCCATCCCTTCAGGTCGGAAGGGGTGTCGACCCCATCTGGCCGTCCATTTCGCGCATCAACGGCTCAGATCTCACCTCACCTAAGTATATCCGCACTGTTCATTGTTTGATGCAATCTAAGCCGTTAATACGCGAAAATGACAGCTTGGATGAGGGTTAGCAGGGCCGGCTGTCCCCAAGGGACGGCAAGCTCCCCGTGCCCGCTAAACCCAATATTTAGGCATTATAGTACTAGTCAAACCCCCCACCCCCAAGGGACGGCAAGGGACATCTTGGATGAGGGTTGGCAGGGCCGGCTGTCCCCAAGAAACGGCAAGCTCCCCGTGCCCGCTAAACCCAATATTTAGGCATTATAGTATCAGTCAATAGATGATAGATAAAATAGATAGTATTACTAGAGTGTTGAAAAAGATGTAAGTCGTTAAATTAAAAATGTTTTAATAGATGATAGATAAAATAGATAGTATTACTGAAGTGTTGAAAAAGATGTAAGTCGTTAAATTAAAAATGTGCGTTGTTCATTAGTTTTTTTTGTTAAATTTTTGTCTAGGCTGCTGGGCTTGCCCTTACATTAGGATTTTGAAGGGTTTATCTTTTTTCAATCAAATACCGTGTTTAGAGGGCTATGATAACTTATCCATCGAATACATTGGATTGGTACATACTTTTAACTAGTACTGCGGTTTCTTTCATAATCATGCTGTCTTTGAAGTTACCCTCTACAAGAACATGTTCAATTTTTAGGTTAAATTCCACGGCGATCCCCTCATCTATGTTTGTTTCTCGTGGAAACGGGCTAACCTTTAAAATTGTCCAAATAGACACCCTCATCTATATGGAAGGAAAAAAATGGCAAACTCTGTTAACAAAATGTGGGTGATTTTTGTAGATGAGGGGGGCAGTATGGGCCTTTTTTATAGATCAAAGAGTCAGTTTAGGCAATTTTTAAAGGGTAAAATCATCATTTCCCTCATTCCGTTGAGTTACTTTTTTCATTCCATATAGATGAGGGGGTCTACTTGAGCAGTTTTAAGTGTTAAGGGGTCTCTATGGGAAACAGACATAGATGAGGGGTTCTCTATGAAATTTCACCAATTTTTTATTTGCTTCATGAGATTCATGCTTCTCAACTTCTAAAAGCAATAGTAATTTTCAAATGGTAATGTGAATTAAATAGCCCTACGGTTGTGAATTAAATAGTTTGAATGCATGGGTAATGTGAATTAAATAGCCCTACGGTTCTAAAAACCAGCAAATAAACCGAGTGCAATTTTATTTGCCCACTAAAAAGTAGTAGATGAACATAACCCAATTCGTGTAAGAATATATTTCAGTGACTAGAGTCAGAGACGGTATTTGATCGAATCAGGCCCGGCCCTCTGTTTCGCGAGGCCCCAACCCTATTCTCAATTTGAGGCCCTTCATATATATATATATATATATATATATATATATATATATATAATTTTTTTTATATATAAATTTTTTTTTTCTACGAGAAGGGGCCCCAGGCCCGGGCCTCCCCAGCCTGCCCACAGGGCCGGGCCTGGATCGAATAACACTTTGCTTTTAACTCAAATTTTAGTCCAGCATTTAAAACCAAGAATTAATAGCTTGGATCAAAGCTTTTATCGAGATTGTATTTTTTTTGGAAATAGCAAGAAATTCAAAACAAGAAGTGAAAATCTATTCATCAAAGTGAAACCTAGACTAGGCATAATCATGCAAATTAATGAGCTTAAAGTACTTGACAATGATGGTGCAGCTATCTCAACACCGGTGATCCGAAAGGGACCGATTGGCTGCCGGCAGAGTGCGACGTTTCAATCCGAGCCGGCTGGTTTTGGAACACAACAGAAACAATAAAAAAGCTAAGTAAACTCCTCGAAATCTACTACAACTCGGTCGGACGAAATTGCTTGTTACTACTCAACGTTCCGCCTAACTCTACTGGGCTCATATCCGATAGCGATGTCAAAAGAGTGAGGGAGTTTAGAAGTGCAATAGACACCATATTTGGTAACAATTTGGCTGAGAAATGCTATGTAAAAGCTAGTAGCCAAAGGGGAGGCAAAGGAGGAGGCTTTGGACCTGAAAATGTGCTAGACACTGACCATTTATGGACATATTGGGCTCCAAGGGATGATCAAGATGAAGAAGATTATTGGATTGAATTGGAAGGAACAGATGATGGGATGAGATTCAATGTGGTCAGGATCCAAGAGGCGATTGGACTCGGTCAGAGGATCAAACGGCACGAAATCTACGTGGACGGGGATCGGGTCGCGAGTGGGACCACTGTAGGGTACAAGAAGCTTTACAGGCTTAAGATGGGAGTTGTGCATGGGTACAGAGTGAAGATCAGGATCACTAGATCAAGGGGGGTGCCTTTGGTCTCTTCCGTGGGTCTCTACTTTGATCCCTTTTGGCACCCAAAAGGGCAGTGACCCTTCAAAATTGGTCCCTTACCCAACTTTTGCTTTTTGGCTTTTAGATTTTTCCTAATGGACATGTCCTAGTTCTTTGGCTCTATTGTCTAATTTAGGGACTTGAGTCATAAGGCAGTACCACCAGACACAAAAGTCAATGAAATTCCCGGCTTTGCAATGAAATTCCCAGCTCTGCACCTAGCACAAGGCATAACAGAGGTCTCTGCTACAATTTCAGATTTTTTGTGTCAATTTAATCAATACTGCAATGGAAACTCAATTCCAGGTATTCTTTTGTGAAGGCGCGACGGGATATTAGAAGTCAATAAACGAGGTCAAATTCATGGCCGTTCGGGAAAATGAAGTTTGTATCCCTGGCCATAAATTTGACCTGTTTCTATATATAAGGTTCCATTGTTTTAGTTCTCTTCTGGTATGTGTTCTACATTGCAAAGCATGTTCTCATGTAGGACTTTAGGTGTACCTTAATCTGCGCGAGGCTCAAACATGGAGGCCCTCTTCAATGTGTGGATCTAGTAAGCATGATTTGTAATGCATAGCTTTATGCTCATCACTGAGCTTGAATATAAAGCTGCTTATCAGAACAGTTGAGAAAATCTTCAATTTGCCAGTATGCAAACTCTTTCCCAAAACTAAATTTCCATCTTAACAAAAAGGAAAGAATATATAAGAACCTAAATCTACGTTAATGTTTCAATATCAATAATATTTTCAAATAGACAAGGCGAAAGGACAAACACACAGACACACTCTAATTGATCGACTCGTTACAGTCCTTTCTTCTTCGTTTTTTCCTTCGGGTGCTTGGAAACTATGCCATTCAAAACCCAACTCCAAATTCTCTAACTTACCCAAAAAAAAAAAACTCCAAATGCTCATGGCATTATTGAAAGGCAGAACAAAAGGTTTTTGCTACTAGAAGCCACAACACACGGCACGCATATCTCTGGCTACTGGCCTTATTTTGCAAACCTTCAAAGTATGGTTTGGGGATCTTACAGTGCACCAGTCTCAACCGTTCAAAAAGTCTTTTTAATGGTCCAGATTCGCAGACTCTTTCTTCCCAGTCAGCGAATCCGAACCATTGACTTTCAAGATGAACGGTTGCGATATGCGCTATAAGATCCCCGGATCCTCAAAGTACAATGCAAATCAGCTTTGTCAGCGGGGAGGTGGACTTGACGGAGTTGAAGAATCGCTGGGATGGTAATACGGGTAAATGGTGTATACCGTTTGTGCTATGGTGAGGGCGAAAAGGAAGACAGCAGCAATGACAGAGAGAATGGCCCAAGGGTTCCTGAAATAGGTGTGGATGAGATTCGCGCGCCACTGGTTCCACCGCTTCTTGCAGTACTTATTAACCCTCTTATGCACCGAATCAAGGTTGCCGTCTGGGTCAAGTGTTACATCCTTGGCGAGGGAGTTGAAGAGCTTGGCGACGGCTTTGTCACTACCAATGGCATTCTGAATGATGCCTCTGTCATCCAAGAGGCTAACGTCCCTGCCGCTATCGATGATGTTGTCCATGAAGAAGATATAGGACGTTACCTGGTTCCCTGCCCCAACGTGGAACCGTTCGAAAGCAATGAGGTTCAAAAATGTAGACTCGGTAGCGTCGTCCACCACAATGAGCGGGAGCCTTAGAACCCCGCCTTTGAAGGAGATGTCTTTCAGGCTCCCGCTCTTGTTTTTCTTGAACCGGATCCCGGCTTCGTTGAGCTCCGTTGCAGACGGGATGATCACGTCGCCTTCTTCACGGCTAGGGCTGCTTCTCTTTTTCTTGCCGGGGTCTTCCCAAAGAAGGCTCTTTCTGTAAACGTCAAGTAAGTGCAAGCATTCGCCAGTTACGAGTGGGAACCGGGTGCTGGACCAGCAGAACTTGAGCATCAGCTTGTTCACAAACTCTTCGTCTTCCTGCATAAGTAAACATCTTTTTCTTTAATTTTCTTCTTAAAGTCAGAAATATAGGCAACAAAATTTGCTTAATTTAAGCACGATCACTAGTATATTTTCTTGTAGGGTTCAGATTCTCTCGCGGTCTTTTTACAGCCCTTTGTGGGCTAGCTCTTCTCATGCCCACTTTGATGGTTAGAATCGTTAACTTTTTAAAGCTCGTCAAGAAAATCAACCATGTCAAAGACCATGTTAATCGTATGGCATTAACTGCACCTGTCCCAATACATTTCTTTGGAGATAGTTGAGTTCTGATTCAGTGTACAAATGTACTTTTTGATAAATGTGTTCCAAAATCATATTCATCGATTTCCGATTTACATGATGTTTGGGAGGTTTGATGTTTTTGACGAACAGTACAAAATAAAGCATTCCTGTATAATTTGAAATTCTGTCCCAAGACAAGAAATTAGTGTTAGGAATCAAACATGTTCCATCCATAACACCTCTATGTATCTTGGAAACTAGAATGACAGAAATCGCAAGACAGAAAGAAAGTTCGTAATGTACAAAAATCTAAAGAGACATATAGATATATATGGAAAATCTCAACGTGAAGAAAAACCAAGGGAGCCACAATAGTCTACTAGAATCAAAGAATGTGGAGTATGAGTCTTCCCTCTTCTCTCACAAAAAAGCTCTCTCGTCTCATCTCGACTTCACACTGAAACACTCTAACCCTAATTACAATGCAATGCAATATAAATAGGTAAGGCCCAATGCCGAAATAGCCCCTGACAAAGCACAAAATTTGTGCAGTGAGGGCTCCGTGCTCTACACCCCCAGCTATTGCTAGAAGTTGTCTGCATCCCCAACAATTAGTTTGTTATATGATGTAAAAATTAGAAGGAATCAATCAATCAACGTCAAACTGATGAAGGGTATATAAGATGACGCACCTCAGTTTTCTCGTTTTCAACAGCAAGAAGAATGGTGAGAAGACGCATAGGGAGCTGATTTTCAAGCATAAGCATATCACGTCTGATATAAGGCATAATGTGCAGCTTCCCATGGTTACTAAAAATTGGATCATTGTGAGCATAATCATCCATTTCTTGTGTCGAGGTACGCATTACCTCAAGCATAAAGCAGCCGTCAACAATCAACAATTGCAAGAAGAGGTCAGTGTCTCTTCCCCAAGCAGGATCGAGCGACTCATACGATTCTTTCAGACTTTCAGCTTCTTTGGCCAGAGAGTCGACGTAGGACTCAAGAGGCTTGTTAGATCTTCTTAGAAAATGGAGGAGAGCGCGGTGCTTGTGCTCCTCCATCGGCATCAGTTGGTCCTCACCGTAATGGTAAGGACCAAACGAGACAAACTGAGGCTTGTAGGCATTCTTGTTTAGATCCGAGACACATGCCGGGACTCTGTATATGGATCGCTTGGCCCAGTACTTCATTTCTGCAGTCTCGATTGTGTCTGATGATGCCATCTGCTCCATTTCATCTTTAACTTTTATTATCCAAGAATCCTTCTTTTCTCCCATTTCCTCCATAACTAGCTACCAAATAAACCACCCTACTTATAATCCTAGCTACTGTAAGAGTAAAAGACACAAGCATCATGTTTCCTTGAAACGATCTACTACTTAAGCATCTTTCTCTTTTTTCTTGTTTCTTTCTCTCTCGCTTGTCATTCAAGTAAGGGACTTAAAACAGATTCTGTCTATGCCTTCTAATGAATCCTACGACCAGCTGTTTATTCCTTGCAATTTGCAGTAAGTTTTTCTAGCACAACTTACGCACAAATGTATCACATCTCACATGTTTCGCGCGGTCCATATTGGGCCATATATGCTGTATAATTCATTCAACTAGTTATGTGCAGGGGTGGACACAGAGGATGCCGGGGGGTGCCCGGCATCAGCACTGCTCCAAATATTGTCATATATAGTACTACTAGTTTTTGAGGTCAATTTGGAAAAAATTATATGGGATTGGCCCCTACAACTACAGAGGGAAAAAATCCTTAATTTCAAGTTATGAGTCTGTCACTGGTTATGTGATGAAACTTCAAAGAGAAAAAAGGGAAAAAAGTTTGAGTAGAAAGTTGAACTTTTGGGTTAATTATGCCTCAGTTTAAGTTGGATGTCGGAGAAGCCCGAATTATAAAGTGGACCCAAAATACAAACATGCTATATTTTAAACTGACAGAAAGGGGGACTTAAGAATAATGTACAAAGGATTGATCGATGATTCGTTTCTTGCAAAGACCAAAAGTACTTGACATAGGAATAAAGCTCTATCAGTGACCTTCACACGTTATTGAAAGTGAAAATGACGAAAGGTGTCAATGAAATGGGAGATGAAGGAGACATCCCTGTGAGATGCAAAGCACCTCTGCTTCAGGAATTTTCTTTTGTTCATGCCTAGGTTGCACGGACTCGGGTACGTGAATCGGATATGGGTGTATATCCAAGGGTCGGACACCTCAAACTTGAAAATAGGGGATTCGGGGATATTTACCCAAATTTGGATACTGGTGCGGGGACATGTTGAATATTTATACATATATTTATTTTTATTTTATTTATCGAAGTATAAGTATCATATATAGAAAATATATGAATATTTCGTAAAATATCATTAATTATTTAAATTTTATTTATTTCAAGCACAAATGTTAAAAATAGCACTAAATATTAAGAGTAGAAAGTTGCACATGCCTTTATGGTCCATTAGTTGAAAATGTAAAGCCTTCAAGTACTTGGTCCAAAAACTATACAACAACGAGGTTTGCACAAGCCCACTTAAATGGCCCAATGCATTAAGTGGCCAAATGTAGCCGTTCCACTTTTGGTGTCCGTTTCCCACGCACTCCAGCAAAAAATTCAAAAGGCACCAATAACTCCACTGGCCCACCCCCATGTGCGCACACTGCGCAGGAACGGAAATTCTCTCCACTGGCCCGTACTTTACCCAATGGATTTCCTGGAGATTCTCTCTCTCTCTCTCTCTCTCTCTCTCTCTCTCTCTATATATATATATATATATATATATAGGAAGATGTTCTATTGAGGACTCCCTTAAAGATCTCCTCCGTGAGGACCACCCCTTTTTTGATTTTCCGGACCAAATTTCGACGATCCGAACCATTAGATGTGTTTAAAACATGTTTTTAAGATATTTTTTTTTTGCCAAATCCTCGCGGGAGACCTTAAAAACACGTTTTAAACACATCTAACGGTTTGGATCGTCGAAATTTGGTTCGAAAAGTGGAGGTCCGGATGGAAGGTCCGCATTTTGTGGTTTGGATAGGAAGCTCTCTCTCTCTCTCTCTCTCTCTCTCTCTCTCTCTCTCTCTCTCTCTCTCTCTCTCTCTCTCTATATATATATATATATATATATATATATATATATATATATAGTATAGTTTAAACTTTAAAATCCCCGAACCATATGAAAAGTGCCTAAATTCCAAACCGAATGAAAGTGCCTAAATCCTAGGGTACTCTATGAATATACCTAAACTCTAGGGTACCCTATGAATATGCCTAACCTAAACCCTAGAGTACCCTATGAAAGTGTCTAAACCTAAACCCTAGAGTGCGCTAATGAAAGCAACAGTGCTATGGCTACATCATACATGCACACCAAGGTGATGTGGCGGATGCGGAGAAGCCCATTTTTTTAGGTGGGCCACAAATTGACTTCTCTTCATCTGTCAGTCACATCACCTTGGTGTGCATCTGGTGTGCATAAGTGATATACCCATATCATTTTCCCTAATGGAAGTGGCTAAACCCTCAAAACCCTACGAAAGTGTCTAAACTTCTAAAACCTTATGAAACCGTATGATACCCTAAGTACCTAAACCCCAAAAAAGAGTGACTGGCCTTAATGGTAATTAAAAAGAGTGATTGACCTTAATGGTAATAAATATTTATTTTCTAGCCTTAATGGTAATTTATCTAAAGAAAAGAGAAAAAGGTCCTGAGCCGTCAAATTAAAACCCTAAAACAGATGTCATACGATTCAGAGATCGCAGCCGCAGTTGCTTTATCGAAGGAAAGGTCAGTCCTCTCTCGCTCTCTCTCATGCTCTCTTCTCGACGTCTCTCTCTACTGGTTCGATGGAACTTCATTCATGCCGTATCTGTCTTTAACATGCCGTGTTGGACACATATCCCGCACCCGCGTCGTACCCGTGTCCACACGAATACTTCGCCAAAAATGGTGGATCCGTGCAACACAGGTTCACGCATAAATGCATGCACCATGCACTCATCTAATCTTTATAGGAAAACTCTCCATTCAATCAGATCTCTGTAGTGATGTCGTAGTGACATTTTTTCAAAATGTGAATCACCGTGATGAATCTTTCATTGTAAATTGCTTGATACTACAACTCTGTTGGATGAAATTGCTTGTTACTACTCAATTTTCTGCAATGTTTTCGAAGGCCATTCTGGGGCTCGCCTCAAGGCAAGGCATAGCAAAAACGCCCATGGACGTTGATTTTTGGGCAGACCACTACAAAGGCGTTCGCCTATCCAACCATGTGCAAAGATTAAGAGAATCTGTAACTGCAATAGACACCATATTTGGTACCAATTAGGCCGAGAAATGCTACGTGAAAGCTAGTAGCCAAAGGGGAGGTAAAGGAGGTTTTGGACGTGAGAATATGCTAGACTGTGACCATTTATGGACATATTGGGTTCCAAAGGATGATCAAGATGAAGAAGATTATTGGATTGAATTCAGATGAACAGATGACGGGTTAGATTCAACGTGGTAAGGACTCAAGAAAAGATTGGACTCTGTCAGAGGATAAAATGGCACGCAATCAATGTGGAGGGGCATCAGATCGCAAGTGGGACACTGTAGAGTACAAGAAGCTTTACAGGGTTAAAATGGGAGTTGTGCATGGGTACAGTGTGAAGATAAGGATCACTGAATCCCGGGGTGCCATTGATCTCTACAGTGGGTCTTCACTTTGATCCATTTTGGAACCCAAAATGGCAGTGACCCCTCAAAATTGGTTCCTTACCCATCTTTTGCTTTTAGGCTTTTGGAGTTTTCCTAATGGACACCTAGTGTTTTGGCTCCATTGCTAATTTATGAGCTAAAATCACAAGGCATCACCACCAGACACAAAAGTTAATGAATGCCCAGCTCTGCACCTAAGCAAGGTATAAAAGAGATCTGTGCTACAATTTCAGAGTTCTGATTCAATTTAATACAGCAATAGAATCTTAAATTATACGGTTTTTCGAATATATAAGTGGGCATTCATAACTTGGACTTGATGCAGTGGTGATTTGAACACCTAAAATAAGTGAGGCATAGGCATCATCAACAGAACCTCATGAAGGCGCAATGGGATCTTTACAAGTCGGAAAAATGGAGTCAAATATATGGCCATTTGGGAAAATGACGTTCACACCACCGGCCATAAATCTGACTAGTTTCAACTTCTGAGATCCCATCGTCCTAGGAACTCTTCTGCTACTTTTTTCCTTCACCACTAAGCATTTGTAGGACTTTAGGTATACCTTAATCTGCGGGAGGCTCGAACATGGAGGCCCCCATCAATGTGTAGAGTAAGCATGACTTTGTAATTGACTGCTTTCTGTTTATCACTGAGCTTGAATATGAAGCTGCTTATCAGAACAGCTGAGAAAATCTTCATTTGCCTGTACACACTCTTTCCCAAGCAAACTCTTGGGCCGGCCTGCAAGAAAACAAAGGTTTGCGTAAAACAGAAGTACAATACAAATACACGATTAACAGATTTATGTTCCAATCTTCATACTTTAAAAAGTTCAGAGCTTGTCTGGTGAAATTATTATATCTAATCAGAGAGAAAGTTCTCTCATGTTAGTTGCATAGTGTGAAAGAAATTACGGGAAATCATCTCACGGAGAATTCATGAACAGTGTCATCAACATCGATCATGCTGCAGCTTGGAATGGCCTTCTTGATCCCTTTACCATTAATAAAAGCTTTTATTCTCTTAGCGTCATGGAATCTACCAGCTTTGCAAATATATCAACCTTACATAGAAAGTAAGATATAAAGATTCCAAATGAATCAAGTATTTTGCAACCTCTTCTCCTACCTCTGCATTCCCATGAAATTGACGGCCATCAAGCAAAGCACCCCAAACAAAAACGTCTGGCTCTATTGGCATATTTCTTCTAAGGCTTTTTGCCTCTTCAAAGAGCCCAGCACGACTAAGTTTTATAAACCATGTATGCAAGCAAAGTGTTGGACCTATGGCTCAATTGAGTAAACATGTTTCATCACATCAAAACACCAGTGGCCTTTCTCTACTAACCCTCAATCAGCGCCAGCTGATAAAAATGCAACATATGTCACATAATTTGGCCTCACCCCAAGTTCTTTCATCTCATTAAAAAGATCAAAAGCCTCTTTACAATACCCATGAAGTGAAAATGCAGAAATCATAGCTCTCAATGCCAAAATATCCTTCTGGGGCATTCCCTTAAGAACCTCAGCCGCTCTTTCCATGCACCCGCATTTACCATACATGTCCACCAGTGCTGTTCCAATAGCTACATCACACTATAATCCACTTCTCGTCAAGAAACTGTGTACCCATTTCCCCTGATCGTTTAGAGAAGTATAAGCTGAAAGAATGCTAGCAACGGTCATCTTATCCGGGCTAACCGTGTCATCACCCGAAACTTGCATTTCATGAAAAAAAAAAAAAAAAAAAAAAAAACTCTATAACCTTTTTTGACCGACCACTTGAACAAAACCCGTCGTGATAGAGTGCCAAATAATTATATTTCTCCTCTTCATCCCCCTAAAATATTCCGCAGCCGAATCAAGACCGTCATTTCATAGACACCCAATAAGTCAATAAGCATCCAATTCATCCACGTGACAATGTCCCTAACCCACAATTCATCGAACACCCTCAGTGCATCATTGAGGAACCCAAAAGCAGAGTACGGAGTAATCAACAAGTTGTTAACGCAAACATCTTCATCAAACTCATACTTTACAGCATGCCCATGATTGCTTCGACCCATTCCACTGTCAAACAGTTAGACTCTAACCTCCTTGTACAATCTTTCGAAAGAAACGATAACGTTAAGCAATTGGTGTCATAACATCACACAGCAGTTGTTCATAAAGATTTTGGGTTTGGTCCGAAGTGGGTCCGTCCATATTATTGGTTTTATTGGCGTGGGCTCTGGTCATGGTGTTGTACATAGAGAGATTTGGGATCTGTGTATATTTAAAACAAAAGAGGCGTAGTTGAGAAAGCCGCATCTGAAATTGCTGGGGATGCAGTGATTGGGACTTGGGAGAATGGGTTTGCATGAGCTCTCTCGTGTTCCTTCTTGCATTCTTCTACTGAGCGCGTGATTGTTCTCGTCAGTTCTTCTAGTACTATACTCAAGTTCTACAAACGAGAAAATCTTGGGTGCCAATAGCCTGAGGGGGGTGGTGATTAAGATTATGTTAGGCAAGCAGTTGTGTGACAATCAACACATCTACTTTCATGTCCATTTTTGTTAAATTCTCCGAAAGGACATCCTGTGATCCGTCTCTCAATGCCCATAGTTCGGCCATAGTGCTGGAATTAGCTCTTATCTCCCTATGGAACCCCATGAGATCCAATTGCCATTGTGGTCTTGGATAATCATTTTTTTCCTAGAAAAGTGTCATATATATTGATATAGTTGGTCAAAAAATATCACATATATCCAACACACTAGCCACTTGGCTCAAAAAAAAAAAAACTACTGCAGGCGTGTGAACATCATGTGCGATACTGAATCTCACTCTCAGATATGCGCTAAAGTTGACCGGCACGTGCATGCTCCGGCCGACTCCGTCGACGACGAGTCTTACACCATTGAAATTGCCTCACCGAAACCTACAACCCTCTGGTCTCAAATCAATTTTAGGATCACTTCTCTAGCGATTCGTTTTTTCCGGCGACTCGTTTTTCTACAACCTTCCTCCTTGCCATTCTTCGCCATCGATTTGCAAGTAGAGGAGAGGGGAAGAGAGAGAGAGAGAGAGGTGAGGCTACCGTGGCTAGGCGGGTGTGATGAGGTACTGTAGCAAAAATAGGGACGATTAGCAAGGAGGCAAGGCCGCTGGGTCTTGATTTCTCGGTTTTTCACGGGAGAATGGTGAAAACCAAGAGATGGCGGCCTTGTTCGTTTTGGGTTTCAAGACTCGGTTTTCTCAATTATTATCCAATCATTACCTTTATTTTTAAATATTATTCTCATTTTTCTCTCTATCTCTCTCTAATCATTAACCCATATTTTTAATTATTATTCATATTTCCCCCTCCAATCATTAACCAAACCCAAAATTCAATCAAAACACAACCGGCTAGTCTCCTGGAGATGCTTTGAGTGTTATTGTGATAATTATTATTCACAACTCCCCTGGCCGTGATCATATGGGTTCCCGACCCACCGTGGAATGTCCGGTATGAGCCATAGCTACTGTCCGGAAAGGCGAGTCCATCACTACAACATCATCTGTGTACTAGATGGATAAAAAGCTATCCAAGCAAGTCTCGCAATTGGTGGGACTCGAACCTGGACGAATCATGCACAAGATCTAGGGAGGGACCACTTAAGTCCACTCACTCTTGTCATCTGGGCTGGTGTGTTCTTGTTATGATTTCCACGCATAAAACTGTGTTCCCCCCCCCCCCCCCCCCCCCCCCCCCCCCCCCCTTTTGGGTAAAACTGTTATGTTCAACAATATTATGGGCTAGCGGATGTACGGGCTTTTACGGGACGGGTTGACTTATGGGCCTTTTTTGTTGGACTTTGTTCACCCAAAAGAAATTTTAAAAATACTCCTAACAACTTTCGGCTTCCATCTAGAACAGTATGGGCTGGAAATTGAAGATTTTGTCATATTTGTACGCCTTTGTGCTGTCTCAAATGAATTTTCATCTATTCCTTAAGTCTCGGATCAAGACCACTTGATTAAACCCCGGGTTACCTAGCCAACATACTTCCACCCTTAACATACTCCAACATCAGATTATTTTAGTGACGGTATTTCTGGAATTAACATTTGTGTAGCAAGCCTAACTAACTAGGTCCATCAAGACCCAATGCACAACTAGCCACACAAATGGCTGGTCATTGGGCTGGACCAAACGTTTGGACCGGATCCTCCTACTTCAGGACCGGCAATTGTCTGGGACCGACCTGGTCGGTCAACACCAAATCCATGATCCAACTGGCATAGCCATGCCACTCAATATGTTGTATGTCACCCGAAGCAGATATTGCGTGCGTTGAGCACGACGATTCTAAATAGGTCTACCGTTTCTAGCAACCCTAAAAGTAAAGTACTTTCCTTCCACCTCCAAACGCTCACTTAACAATCAGAGTGCCTTCCCGGTTGATCCCGGCCAATTAGGTCAAACCCTGCAACCTAAATCGAATCTGAGTTAAAAGCCCTATTGAGTCAACGTTGAGTAATTTACCACTTCACAATATTAAACCCCCACCCCTATTCCTGTAGGTGTGTCTGTTGACTTTAACCTATAAACCTATTCAAATTAATTCAAACGCATGTCAGTATAAGATAAGGGTCATTTGATTGTCAACCTAATGGGCAAACAATAAGTGAAAAAAAAAAAAGTGTACCTCTATGTATTTTTTACACTATTAATATATTTTTACAAACTATGACATTTTTTAGACATTTCAATATACTTTTAAGCCTTAACGATAATGCAGTGAGCGGATTTTAGCATTTTTCATTAAATATTGGATCATGGATCATTATCAAATGAGTCCTACTTCAAAAGTACGTTAGCCAAGTTGGAATAAATATATGCTCTTTACTTCTTCAAATTGCACGTAATGTAACTCACGAGGATGAGGATCTTCTTATAATATAGAAACAACAGAAAATTGGTAAAGGACAAATTTGGGGCTTTAAATAGTGTTTAGTCCAGCTTAACTTATTTTAATGCTTCCAATACATTGATAGGAAATTTTTGAGGGCTTAAGGACAATACTAGACAAAAATACCCTTAATGAAACCCACACTCACGCGCACCATGTGGAGGAATTTTCAAACCGAAAGCTACAACATTGAAAGCGACATTACTGTGATTGAAAACTTTTCAAACCGAAAACTTTGAATTTTCAAACCGAAAGCTACAACATTGAATTTTCAAACCGAAAACTTTTCTTTCATGCCCTATGTGTGGTCCCCTTTGCTGTGACTGAAAGCGACATGTGGTCCTGGCTCACTCCTTTTCCCCGTTACTCTCTCTCTCTCTCTCATGCGTGAGTTTTGGGTGAGTGAGACAATTTATAAGTTTTCTCCTTATTTGAAGTTTCTGTGCAAGTCATTGTGCTTGTACTTTGTTGTATAAACAATTATTAAAGGGGGTGAGTGGGATGGAGAGAGAGAGGGAAAAGTAGAGAACGAAGTGATGCTCTGGGACGCATGAAAGAGAGAGACAGAGTAACGTATAAAATACTCAAATAGCTGGTGAACAGTAACTTAACAAAATTAAGTCATTACTGTAGCTTTGCTACAAATTTAACAAATTTGCAAAAGATTTGTTAAGCCTGATTTTTGAGGATTTTGCTGCATTTCACTCATCAAATTTAGCTTTGAGGGGTTTTGATGCCCCTGATATTGATGCTCTAAGCATGATAAAAAATATTTACAATTATTTGTCGACAATAATAAACTAGCATAAAACTCGTCCTATGCACGAGCTCGTGAATAGCATAAAGTAAAATAGCAATAATTAACCGATGTGTTGTCGCAAACATGAAAATTATATCAATTACTCTGACCCTCTAAATTATTATTTTCTAAATGAATTTATTACATAAATTTGGGATTGACAGATGTTAGCTGCACTTTTTTTTTTTATAGCAAACGAAAAGTATTTGCCATTACAACAAACTAAAGCATACATAGGACACTACCGGTTTGAAAAAAAAAAATCGAAAACAAAAAAACCGCTTAGCTTCAATGCCAGACCCAGTATTCCGCTCGTGGAGATGGGTGGATGGAGGATCATCAGATTGTGCTCCCGCCAAAATATCACCATTGGATTTGCATTTTGACACCTTCATTGTCGCCGCTGGAGAGCTCAAGAAACCGTTGTCCGGTTGACCTGCAACTTAAAAATTTAAGCTAACCATTTGACTCCTTCAGATTAAAAATTATTTCCATCAATAGTAAATCCAAGATTTATTCCTAATGAAATTAGAATAACTTGTCGCACTAAGATGATCTTCACAAAAAGTGTTTTCGTGTTACTATAAATAAGCAGATATATTTTCAAAGAAATTCACAAAAACTTCAAATAAGGAGAAAACTTATAAATTTAGTCTTAAATCTAATTCTGAGTTACTAAAGAGGAAAATAAAAAAACAACAAGATACTCCCTCCATCCCTTTTTAAATGTCCATAATAGGAATATGTGTAACGTTTAACCCGGCCCCAAAAAATATATTTTCTCTATATAATGTTTTTAATTTTTTTATACCAAATTAAACTGCTCGATGATCACTTTCAATTTGGTGCAAAAAAAATTTAAAAACGTTATATGAAAGTATATTTTAACGTCCACAAAAATACATGTTTCCCAAATGGGACATTTAAAAAAAAACAAAGGGGGTATCAAGAAGCAAAAAAGAATAAGAGGATGACATACCCACTTAGAAAATATAAAACATGTACACAAATCATGGAAGAGTTGTCCCTTTGGAGAGAATTAGAGTACTCATAGCCAATTGATCATCTTGTAAAATAATCTTTTCTAGAGATGATGATCCTACAACAACAAAAAAGAAAAAGATGATGAGAAATCATAGAGGAAATTTAGAGAAGGGACTTCTTTTCAGAGGAGGCTCTAAGAACAGTCGAGGGTGGTCACTCGAACACCCTGAAAAAAATAATTTTTTTTAGAAATATATGTAAAAATTTATGTATTTTTTAATTTTTGTCATTTTGAACACTCTAACCAAAATATTTAAACACTCTACCCAAAATGTTTGAACACATTACCCAAAAATTTTGAACACCCAATCCTAATGACGGAATTTACCATGCACTATTTGATACTCCATTAGAGAATAGTATAAATTGGATATTTGAGAATTTGAGTGTTTCTTTTTCTCAACACATTTAGCTTAAAGAGATAAGAACACTTTTAACTATCTCTCTTTAATCTATTTATACTTATTCCAAATGATTACTCATTACATTATAAAATATAGATCAATAATTTAATATATGCGCGCTATCTTTTTTTGTGAAACACTTTAATATATATGCACAGAGGGTATATAGACACAATAGATTTGGATTATTACATAAGTCATTCATAGGTTTGATTCTTTTTTAATTTTTGTTTGGTAGTTGGAACCATGGACAAGTTCGTGATAAAAAAATCTAGAATGGTGCAAGAGTCATTTCCTATTGAAACTTTTTTTATGATAGCAACCCCTAAAACTCGTTGAAGCGAAACTGTAATGACTTGCAAATGTTGTTTTTTCGGTAGCATTGTTGTATTAGTAGAATTTTTGTTTTTATTTATTTATGTACAGTTATAATTTCAAGAGGACATTGGCTTTGCCCGGTTTATGTGTGTGGCGAGGCGTAAATAGACCATGGGATTAGTGGCAAAATGTTTTGATTTAACAAAAAAAAAAAAGTTGGACGCACGAACATCATTTTGCCATCCTTTTTAAATTTCTTGCACGAAGGTGTTAAATGTGTTATGCTCTCACAGCTATCGTGTCTGACCACACAGTTTTTGCAATAATAATATCCAATGCAGGACTCATAAATTGAATGGTTTGGATTAACCGTTGTAAGCCTACAAAATATCCACGAAGGCCCAAAATTGGATAGGACTGGATGGATCAGGACTAGAGAGTAGTCTTTCCCTATCGAATGACACCATTTTCTCATACATTTCCTTATGTGTGTGAAATACGGTTTAGAAAGATCAATCCCTAGTCTATTCTCTCTCTGTCAGTAAATGCAAGTGGAAGAGGGTGGGATGGAAACAGCCAAACGAGTCATGGCCCAACTCAAGTCTTCGTCTTTTCACAACAAAATTGCTCAATTTAGATTCATTCCCCTTTACACATGAGTGCGCGCACGATAGTCCGAACCACCCAGTTATATAAAAAATACTCCCTCCGTCCCCAAATTTTGGTCCCTCGTCCAATTCTAACCAGATAAAAAACTAGTTATAACTTTAAATCGGAAATGAATTTTATATTCAATATGGATCTTGTTTGATAGATCTCGATAAAATCTATAAGACAATGTTTTTAAAATCATGTAAAACAACGTAAATTACGAGATATAACCAATTGAAAAGTGGCACGAACTTCCAAAAGGGACAAATAAATGGGGACGGAGGGAGTAATTTCTAGATGACCGTAGTAGAATTTCTAAACACCCTCAAGAGAATTCGTGGAGCTGCCACTAGTGCAAAGACTCGTGAATAAAAAAAAAATAGTATAAAGGACACGCCGGTCCTTCCGGGGTAACATCTTGAGCAATCAACCTTAACTTCCAAAGAAAAAAAGGTCAGGACCAAAATACAGGACCCCAAAAGCCAAGTCTATGGCCTCTGTCTTCAAGTTAAAACTTCTCTACTCCTCCATCCACATCATGTTTAGTATCCACAAGTACTTGAAAGGTATAGATGTATGTAAAACAAACTTTCTACTGTAAATTCAAGTCTAGCACTAATACAAGTTGGAAAATTCTGTTATTCCCAACTGCCGTGTAGTATGAGTTTGTGGCAACAATGTTTTGATTTAACCAAAAAAAAAAGTTGGACGCACGAACATCATTTTGCCATCCTTTTTAAATTTCTTGAACGAAGGTGTTAAATGTGTTATGCTCTCACAGCTATCGTGTCTGATCACACAATTTTTGCAATAATAATATCCAATGCAGGATTCATAAATTGAATGGTTTGGATTAACTGTTGTAAGCCTACAAAAGATCCACGAAGACCCAAAATTAGATGGGACTAGATGGATCAGGACTAGAAGTAGCCTTTCCCTGTCAAATGGCACCATTTTCTCATAGAAAGATCAATCCCTAGTCTATTCTCTCTCTGTCAATAAATGCATGTGGAAGAGGGTGGGATGAAAACAGCCAAACAGGTCGTGGCTCAATTTAAGTCTTCGTCTTTTCACAACAAAATTGCTCAATTTAGATTCCTTCCCCTTTACACATGAGTGCACGCAGGATAGTTCGGACCACCCAGTTATATGAAAAATTATTTCTAGAGGACCGTAGTAGAATTTCTAAACACCCTCAAGAGAATTCCTAGAGCCACCACTGCTTCTTTTTGTATACGAATGTGAACATTCAATACATCCAATTCTAAGTATGGTATACTGCTACGTAAATTACGAGATATAACCAATTGAAAAGTGGCACGAACTTTCAAAAGGGACAAATAAATGGGGATGGAGGGAGTAATTTCTAGATGACCGTAGTAGAATTTCTGAACACCCTCAAGAGAATTCGTGGAGCTGCCACTAGTGCAAAAGACTCGTGAATAAAAAAAAATAGTACAAAGGACACGCCGGTCCTTCCGGGGTAACATCTTGAGCAATCAACCTTAACTTCCAAAAAAAAAAGGTCAGGACCACAATACAGGACCCCAAAAGCCAAGTCTATGGTCTCTGTCTTCAAGTTAAAACTTCTCTTCTCCTCCATCCACGTCATGTTTAGTATCCACAAATACTTGAAAGCTATAGATGTATATAAAACAAACTTCCTACTGTAAATTCAAGTCTAGCACTAATACAAGTTGGAAAATTCTGCTCTTCCCAACTGCCGTGTAGTATGAGTTTGTGGCAACAATGTTTTGATTTAACCAAAAAAATAATAATAATTGGACGCACGAACATCATTTTGCCATCCTTATTAAATTTCTTGAACGAAGGTGTTAAATGTGTTATGCTCTCACAGCTATCGTGTCTGACCACACAATTTTTGCAATAATAATATCCAATGCAGGATTCATAAATTGAATGGTTTGGATTAACTGTTGTAAGCCTACAAAAGATCCACGAAGACCCAAAATTAGATGGGACTAGATGGATCAGGACTAGAAGTAGCCTTTCCCTGTCGAATGACATCATTTTCTCATAGAAAGATCAATCCCGAGTCTATTCTCTCTCTGTCAGTAAATGCATGTGGAAGAGGGTGGGATGGAAACAGCCAAACAGGTCATGGCTCAATTTAAGTTTGTCTTTTCACAACAAAATTGCTCAATTTAGATTCCTTCCCCTTTACACATGAGTGCGCGCAGGATAGTTCGAACCACCCAGTTATATGAAAAATTATTTCCAGAGGACCGTAGTAGAATTTCTAAACACCCTCAAAAGAATTCCTAGAGCCGCCACTGCTTCTTTTTGTGTACGAATGTGAACATTCAATACTTCCAATTCTAAGTATGGTATACTGCTACGTAAATTACGAGATATAACCAATTGAAAAATGGCACGAACTTTCAAAAGGGACAAATAAATGGGGACGGAGGGAGTAATTTCTAGATGACCGTAGTAGAATTTCTGAACACCCTCAAGAGAATTCGTGGAGCTGCCACTAGTGCAAAAGACTCGTGAATAAAAAAAAAATAGTACAAAGGACACGTCCGTCCTTCCGGGGTAACATCTTGAGCAATCAACCTTAACTTCCAAAGAAAAAAGGTCAGGACCACAATACATGACCCCAAAAGCCAAGTCTATGGTCTCTGTCTTCAAGTTAAAACTTCTCTACTCCTCCATCCACGTCATGTTTAGTATCCACAAGTACTTGAAAGGTATAGATGTATGTAAAACAAACTTCCTACTGTAAATTCAAGTCTAGCACTAATACAAGTTGGAAAATTCTGTTCTTCCCAACTGCCGTGTAGTATGAGTTTGTGGCAACAATGTTTTGATTTAACAAAAAAAAAAAAGTTGGACGCACGAACATCATTTTGCCATCCTTTTTAAATTTCTTGAACGAAGGTGTTAAATGTGTTATGCTCTCACAACTATCGTGTCTGACCACACAATTTTTGCAATAATAATATCCAATGCAAGATTCATAAATTGAATGGTTTGGATTAACCGTTGTAAGCCTACAAAAGATCCATGAAGACCCAAAATTAGATGGGACTAGATGGATCAGGACTAGAAGTAGCCTTTCCCTATCAAATGACACCATTTTCTCGTAGAAAGATCAATCCCTAGTCTATTCTCTCTCTGTCAGTAAATGCATGTGGAAGAGGGTGGGATGGAAACAACCAAACAGGTTATGGCTCAACTTAAGTCTTCATCTTTTCACAACAAAATTGCTCAATTTAGATTCCTTCCCCTTTACACATGAGTGCGCGCAGGATAGTTCGAACCACCCAGTTGTATGAAAAATTATTTCTAGAGGACCGTAGTAGAATTTCTAAACACCCTCAAGAGAATTCCTAGAGCCGCCACTGCTTCTTTTTGTATACGAATGTGAACATTCAATACTTCCAATTCTAAGTATGGTATACTGCTACTTCTGCAAATGTATTACGGTATAATATATGCAACTGAATAAAGAAATGATTAAAATAGCATGAAAAACTGTAATTAGGCTATTATAAGCGAATGTAATTATGCAATGTTTGGAAAATGCATAAGTCTTGGATTCTGGCAATTATTTTTTTTCAAAATCATTGCCTAATTATAAACGTGATTTATGAAATATGAAAAATTATGGATTATACCTACTATACTTGGCTTAATTTATCCTATTATCATTTTTTTATTATAAATAGTTTACAAATTAATTTCCATCTCAAGAGGTGTTGCTTTATGTACAAATTCAATCATTCCTTTTTTTGTTGATTTGGTCGTTGACTAATTGTAAGCAAATGTGTTGCTTCCATAAAATATGAAATCACTCAAAAAATCATTCCTATTAGGAGAAAATACGTTATTTTTTGGAATTTAAAAGATGGAAATAAAACTAAAATTGGAAAAACTAAATGGATATGTGTCGTATCTACAGGCCTTCATTGTTGCCACATGTCACATCCGTAGCTCTCCTCGCAAAAACCCATTCTGCAATACTAATATAGATAGATTTGGATGGCAGGTCATACGATCACAAGTCATCTAGAAAATTTTAAGTTTCGCCATCTTCTCATGACTCGTGCAAATTGCCCTCCAATTATTGACCTATTTAAGATTGGCTTGATCCGAGCTAAAAATTATTATGTAAACCGTTCACTTTGTAGATCTAACCTCGTAAAAATATCTTTGTAAAAACCAAGTCAATCAGACAAAAGTAACTCAGTGTATGAATCACATTAGAAAGAAAGAAAAAAAAAAAAAGTTATGTGATGACTTGGTTCAATTACAAAGTCATCGTTACGAGATCGATTTGGTTCTTTGAAGAGTTTTTTTTTTTTCAGTTGAGGTCCACACAAAGATATATATTTCTCTCTCAATTTTTTTAAGGGAAAGCCTACCTAGCAACAAGTTCATTTCCACTTCAGACTTAATCTTACACATTCTGAGACAGACACCTAATTTAAAAATATGAGCGAGTGCATATTTTTTAACAAACGTAATTAACGTGGGAAATAAGCTATCAGTTCCTGACTGTATCAAACTGTCTGGAAATTTTTTTTTTTTTTTAAATAAAGGACAATGAATTGTAGTCAGCCCATGTAAGGACAACTTGGTAAAGCACTAATCTGTTAAAAAAAAATATAGTGAGGCCATATTTTATGTTCTTGCTTGCCTCCAAAAGTTGTATCTTAGAGTGCCTAACCCCAAGCGCAGGGCTACGGAATTGCTTGTAGGTATATAACTCGGTAAGTCCGAGGTCGAATCCATAGGGAACAGTTTTATGGAGTGAAGTGGCCTATCGATCTAAACAGTGTTTTGTAGCTGTAGGTAGCCAACCCTTTTGTTTCTTAATTTTTGGTGAATTTAAAACTAGAATTTGCCAAATTAAAATTAAAACTATGACTTTGTTTAAAATTAAATTAAAAGGCTCAAGCCAAGGTTCACATCACCTATAACCTAAATAGATCCATGATTCTCACAATTTAACACGATTGAGCCACACGGTATTTGTGCGCCCTCTCGGAAGATTATGTCTTGTTTAGCCAAATTCTCTAAGGAGTTTGTCAGACCCTCAAAAGGACATCGACCTAAGTATTATGCGTGCCAATTTTGTTGTCGACGCAAAATCAAAGACTTAACACTTTTGAGTTCCGAAGAGGACTACGACTTCACCCAGACAAACAGTTAATTTAGATTCCTTAACGGTGTTTGATATTAATTCCGACTCGATAGAAAATTGTTAAACCCTCGAGGTGACATCAATTTAAGCATTACGCGTGCCAGTGTTAGTGTCGACGCGAAATCAAAAACTTAACAACCTTGAGTTTTAAATTGATAGTTTCGAGTCCAAATTTAACACAAACAAACTTTGATAACACATGTGTGAGAATCACGAATCCACTTAGGCCATTTGGGTGGTGATCACCCTAGGCCGAGTCTATAAAAACTACCTCTCCATTGACGAAGAACTCATCAAGGCAAGGCTAAAAGTTATACCAAACATAACGGCTTATTAAAGTGATTAAAGAAGATCGGTCTTAAGAGTATTCCGATGAGATGTGTACAGGAGGGTAGACCAAAGGTGTCCTCCTTTCAACCTCAAAGGAATCCACAACCAAGACTAATCTTAGATTCGGGTTTGGTGTGAGAAACAGCCAGTAAGTTTGCGAACTCTCACAACCAAACCTTAATCTCTTGATTAAGCAAATTTAAATTGAGAATTAAAATCACAAAGAAATTAAAGATGAAATTAAAAACAAGAATTTAAAAACTACAAATTTATTACAACTCAATGCAAACTTGAATTAAATTACAGTAGGTATTGAAAGTACTGAGGGAGAAGCCCTCGGCTTCTTGGCTGAGAAAATGAAAGACAGAAGAAGATAGCAAAAGAAAGAACAGACAGACAGAGAATTCGGACAGAGAGAGGGACTATTCCTATTCTCCTACCTCGAAATGTAATCTAAAACTACTCCTAAAAATATCCTAATAAATTATCAGTGAAGACTTCACATGCCTTATATAGGCAAAAGAACGAAAAAGAAATAGAAAAAGTAAATGGAAAAGGACCACTGATTGTTGCCACTTGCACTGATTGGGTTCGCGACGCTCTCAACTGATGTTCAAAACGGTGTCCGATTGGAGTGCCGGAACAGTCAACTTTCTTATTTTAATACCGGGAATAAAACGGTATAAATCTTGTAATTTTTGTGCTTGGCATGTATTTCGTGGGGCGAAACAAGATATCATCCGGACTCCGCAATTAATTGCTTCCATTTATTGCTTCCACTGTCGTCCACCAACTTCCTGACTTTCTTTCCTCATTTGCATTTTTTTCCTTGGTGGAGTTATTGCCTTGGAAAATTATCCAGTGTGGCACGTCACACCTCCGCACAGCTTCGAATGCACCATTTTTATCCCGTTTTCTCCTGAAACACTCAAAACAAACCTTACGTGCAATATTTTATAAAAATTAATAATAAACATAATATTAAGATCAAACTTGAGGACTTAAGCCCACTAATATTTACATATTTGTGTGCTTATCAGTTCTCAAAAGAGTTCTCACTATCTTCTATACTTCCCCTTTTGGCTTGAAACAACCCAAAGAATCTCCCCACCACATTTTAGTTTTAAACTAGTTCCCCCGTCCTCAGTTTAAAACTTGACAATCTCTTTGGGTTCAGATCGCTAGAGCTTTTTTTGTAAATTTCCTAGTCCCGGTATGGATGATGACCTATCTTTGACTGGAGCAGAGAGGAGATTTAGTCGAAGTATACGAAAGGTGACTAGACGCCTCTGACCGCCAAACACAAAAAATAAATAAATAAATACTAATTCCCCTACATTTCTATTTTCGCAAGCATGTAAAGGAGAGGGAGAGGGAGAGAGCATAACTATGGTTTCTTATTCTTTGTATGCAACAATCCTATTTTCACTACTGCAACTCTCCATTTCCACACCACAATATGTAACACCACCATTGCCAATTCTACCCGTCCCATCATATTCACAGCTGAAATGGCAACAAAGGGAAATCATAATGTTCCTCCATTTCGGAGTCAACACCTTCACAGACTCCGAGTGGGGGACCGGGTACGAGGACCCGGCCATATTCAACCCAACAGGCCTTAACGCAGCCCAGTGGATTGAGACTGCTGTCGAGACCGGGGTCTCTTTGGTGATCCTCACTGCAAAACACCATGATGGGTTTTGCTTGTGGCCTTCTAAGTATACGAACCAATCTGTGATCGGAAGCCCATGGGAAAATGGCCATGGGGATGTGATTAGAGAGCTCGTGAAGGCGGCCGAGCCTCGAGGCGTTGACGTCGGGTTGTACCTCTCGCCATGGGACCGGCATGACCAGAGATACGGGCATAATCAGGAGTACAATGAGTACTACTTAGCCCAATTACAAGAGTTACTCAACAAGTAAGTTTTTTTTTTTTTTTTGCCAATCAATATGAAAATTTTATTGATCAAAACAAGGCCGGAACATCTAGGGCGGCTTCTCTACATACCCAACGTGGGGAATTCATCTGCGAGGTTGTAGGTAAAGCCAAAGATAGGGCATACTTGGTTATAACATTAGCCACCCTATTACAACTACATGGAACAAAATTAAAAGAACATGAATTAAGACGACTTGCTAAATAAACGGAATCTTTGATGACCACTTCTAAATTGGCCTTGACATTGGAAGTCCCTTGCAGCATCTGAATTACTGTTTGAGCATCCCCCTCCACCATGTAGGCTTTGTTCATATCATTTACTGCTAGAATCAAAGCAAACCTGACAGCCATTGCCTCAACTGATTCTGCCGAAGAGCTGAACGGTATTGGGATGGCTTGCGCTTCTAAAACAGTACCCATACTATCAGGGCCGGCCCTGAGCTTTGTCTTAGGCCTCCGAATTTTGGCCTAGAATTAGGGCCTCGGATAAGTACACCTAGGTACAGAATATATACTTATCTATCACTTACATAATTAATGAGCTAGCTAGTATAGTGAAAAAGTTTAGTTTTTCTATCCAAGAGGTACATGGTTCAATTCTTGGGCCTCTTTTTTTTCCTTCTCCATTACAGTATTTTTTTTCCCCTCTCACAAACTCACACTTTCTAAGGGATATTTTTTTTTATTGGTGCAAAAAATAATATGACCAAAGGAGTAGTTTTTTTCGAAACAACGGATGAATCATGAAAAATATATATATATATATATATATATATATATATATATATATATATATATATATATATATATATATATATATATATATATATATATATGGTATGAAGTAACTATCATTTTGAGGTTAGTTCTATTTTTATTTTTTTTTAAAAAAAACATAGGGCCCAAATTTACAAGTTCGTCTTAGGCCCTGAGAATCTCAGGGCCGGCCCTGCATACTATCCCGAACCACCAACCCCACTCCCCCTTTACCAGAACTTGCGTCGAAAGCCCCATCAACATTAACTTTAAAAACTCCCTCGGTAGGTGGATTCCAACTAGTGTTAACTCCCTCTGTACGTGTTTCCTCCCCGGCTTTAGTGTTGCTTAATTCTAGAGCATACGTAGAAAAATCATCCATAGCCTTTGCATGAATTCTTGTTTCAGCTACTCTCTCCCCCTTGAAGACCAATTCGTTTTGGGGCCAGCCAAATATGCCAACAATAGGTAGCAAATAAACCTAACGCTGTCCACTTTTCTTCCCCTTGAGCGCTTTCCTTCCGTACCTCTCCCAACTGTACCGTACTCATCAACTCTGGCCAAAAGCTAAGTTGAGAGGGGGTGAATTAAAGCAGTTTTATTTGTGTTTTAATTATTTAGAAAAAAATACTTTGATAACCACATTTTGTGAACACGTTATGCTACAATGTGTTGTCACCAATATAATGATAGAATGTGTCCCGTTTGCCATAGCATAGTCTTACATCACGATTGCACCAGGCTAGTCCATGCGACATGGGTCCACCTCAGGACCGCGATGAGTCGAATTGGTCATTTTATAAGGCCTCGAAAGAAATCTTCATTTGGAATTTCATATTGATCATCGACGCATTGGTAGTGATTTTATCAACGATCATATTTGTCTCAAAAGAAATAAACATCCTATGTCAGGATCAATTCATTTTTTCTAACATACGTTTTTAGATATTTATCTATCAGTGGTCGATCAATTTGAATTTTTGCACATCATTTTATTTGTGTTTTCATTTCTGAAAAATTCTCTAACATAAGAGGATTCTCAACAGTCCTATATTATGATTGCAACATACGGACGGATTAAGTCTCTAAAATCACTCAAAATGCGTGCAAGTTGGCCCAGACCACAATGAGTCGACTTACTCATTTTGTAAGGCCTCAAAAGAAACTTCCATCTAGAATATCACATTAAAGAAATAAACACCCAATCGATCCCAGGATCAATTCATTTTTATGACAGACATTTTTAGGTTATTTATCTATTGGTTAACTTTAAAGTTCTAAACATGAATTATCGCCGAGACCTACCAAATGAATGGTTCAGACATCGAGATGAGCCAACCAAGTGAACTGGTCCTAAACATTTACTGGTGGTTTTGGTCGGCAGTTATGGAAATGTAAGAGAGATATGGTTCGATGGAGCTAAGGGGGCAAACGCGACAAACATGTCGTACTATTTTAATGATTGGATTGCAATGGTGAGGGAATTGCAGAGCTCAATCAACATCTTCTCCAACGCCGGTCCCGACGTCCGTTGGGTCGGAGATGAAAATGGATTCGCTGGAGAAACATGCTGGTCCACCGTTAATCGCACCTCACTATCAATCGGAGATGGGATCAATATTGAGTAAGCAACACTAAATGCTAATCCTACTTCAATGTTTTTTAGAATATTTTTTTTTTATTTACTTCATGAGACTCATTTTTCTCAACTTCCAAAAGCAATAATCAATTTGACGGGTAACAAATTAAAACACATGTTTGACTCCATTTGTCAGAGAATTTTTTTGAATGCAACGATTATTTATAAATGTCCCTCTCACATGAGGTGTGACCTACACATATATGGGACCCACAGTATGTAATAGGGCGTTACAAACAACAGTTGCATTGGAAATTTTTTCCCATTTTGTCATCTATGCGAATTAGTAAAAGACAAAAATAAACCACATGCATATTGCGCTCAGTGAGTAAGATGATGCAGTGAGAAAGACTATTGTCCGGACAGAGTGGATTATGTACACAAGCTTCTTGGTCTTGTAAACAAAATTGCACTCGAATAACACTGGTTAAAAGTTCAACTAATTCTTTGGTTAACAAGTGCAGTTAGGCGCATAATCATGCAAATTCGTTAGCTTTTTTAAGTACTTATCAAAAATGGTGCAGCTATCTCAATACCGGTGATCCAAAAGGGACAGATTGGCTGCCGGCAGAGTGCGACGTATCGATCCGACCAGGCTGGTTTTGGCACAAATCAGAATCACCGAAAAAACTGAGTAAACTTCTTGAAATCTACTACAACTCGGTCGGACGAAATTGCTTGTTACTACTCAATGTTCCGCCTAATACTACTGGGCTCATATCCGGGGGCGATGTGCAAAGATTAAGAGAGTTTAGAAGTGCAATAGATACAATATTTGGTACCAATTTGGCTGAGAAATGGTATGTAAATGCTAGTAGCCAAAGGGGAGGCAAAGAAGGAGGTTTTGGACCTGAAAATGTGCTAGACACTGACCATTTATGGACATATTGGGCTCCAAGGGATGATCAAGATGAAGATTACTGGATTGAATTCCATGGAACAGATGATGGGGTGAGTTTCAATGTGGTCAGGATCCAAGAGGCAATTGGGCTCGGACAGAGGATCAAACGGCATGAAATCTACGTGGACGGTGATCTGATCGCGAATGGGACCATTGTAGGGTACAAGAAGCTTCACAGGCTTAAAATGGGGGTTGTGCATGGGTACAGTGTGAAGATCAGGATCACTGAATCAAGGGGGGTGCCTTTGGTCTCTTCTGTGGGTCTCCACTTTGATCCTTTTTGGCAAAGTTCTCCTCTTTCACGGCGAAGGCGTTTGACACAAGAGGGGGTGTTTGAGAGGCTATTTTTTAGCTTTTCATTTTTAACTTTTTTGGGTTTTTGCCTTTTTGGATTATGGGCAAAAAGCGTTTTGAATCTGTGAGGAGTGTTTGGGAGAAATGTGTAAAATGCATTTTGCAACATTGGTAGTGTTTGGGAGAACAAAGATGAAAATGAGTTATGGATGGATTGTTTACCATTTTGCCCTTGTTTTATTAATTTTGGTAGTAAAAATGTGTACGAATATTGTTGTTTGCAAGTTTTTTAAAATCATATTGGAAAATATTTTTAAAAACGTGAGCCGTCTAATTTTTAAAATTTTATTTTTCTGGATTTTTTTTTATCTTCTTTTTTTTTTTTTTGGGGCCACAAAACAAACAAAAAATTGGTCCAAAAAATACAATTACAAAATTAGACAAATTATAAAAACATACATAGACAAACATTACACATATAAAAAACAAAAAAAATTCATTAGTGAACAACACAACCTCTGCCCCACTTCGGATATATCGACCAACTTTCCTAAATATCAACAAAGTCAAAATTGAAGCACTAATCCTATGGCTACCAACAGCACCTCATGATTTTCTTCAACTCCAGCCAAAACCCTCTCTCCTCATCCCAATCACCATCTTCAGTCTCCCTCTCCCCAAATGATGACAAATCCTTGATCTCTCCCCCATCATCTACAACACCACCACCCAAATCCTTCGAACTCCTCCATCATCAACAACACCACGGCCATCAAATCCCAAACCAACTCTTCCTTCTCCGCTGTCCCCACCGCCGGAGGTGAAGAGATTTGGGATCGTGGACGAGTACGGGTCAACGACAGACGATTTTGAGGTTGGAGACTCTGATCTGGGTGTTGAAGGGGTAGAGGGGTAGAATGGGAGAGAGAATTTCAAAGAAAAATGAGAATGAGAAGTAGAAGTTGAAAATGGAGATTGTATTTTCAGAAAATGAGTTTTCATCTTGGTCGGCCAAACAGCAAGAAAGAGAAAAGGAGAAGGTGAACAGGCAAAAGAGAGTCGCCCAAACACCCTCAGCGTGCTAGGACGGGATTGCAGTCCAAGCCAGACTTCAATATTTCCCAACCGTTGTGGAAAAGTGGATGCTCCTTGTTCTCTGAGATTCCTAGACTAACCCAACTCACATCAAATGGCCGTTATTAATTCAAAACCAACGGGCCCAACACAAACAATCCAAACAGGAATTACAGTGTATCTCGCTCCACTATCCACTAGACACAAGTTGATGATATTCCCAGCTCTGCACCTAAGCAAGACAAAAGTGGTCTTTGCTACAATTTCAAAGTTTTTGTTTCAGTTCAATAAATACTGCAATAGAACCAATTTTTCAATATATATAAGTGGCATTCACAATTCGTACTCGATACAGTGGTAATTTGAACACCTGAAACAAGTGAGGCATACGAGTCATTAACAGAACTTCAAGAAGGTACAATGGGATCGTTAGAAATAAAAATTAAAAAAAATAAAAACAAGATCAAATTCGTAGCCATTTGGGAAAATAACATTTGTATCATTGGCAATCGATTCAACCTCGTTTCTACTTCTAAGATCCCGTTGTTCTAGTAACTCTTCTGCGACCAGTTCTACCTCACTAAGCATGTAGGACTCTACGTGTACCTTAATCAGCGGGATTGTCAAACATTGAGGCCCCCATCAGAGTGCAGAGTAAAGCATGACTTTGTAATTGCCTGCTGTCTGCTCATCACTGAGCTTGAATATGAAGCTGCTTGTCAGAATAGCTGAGAAAATCTTCATTTGTCTGTATGCAAACTCTTTCCCCAAGCGAATTCTTGGGCTGGTCTGCAAGAAAACAATGGTTTGTGTAAAACAAAAGTGCAATACAAATATATTATCAACAAACTTCATGTTTAAATATCAATACTTTTCAAAAAGTTTAGAGCTTGTGGTATAAATAAATAGAAAATACGAAGTTACACAGTCAACAGGGAATGGCAAGTCCATGAAGCCAATTTAGCAGTTGGTATATTTTTTAGTGGAGTGGAATTGCACTTGACATGTTTGCTTGGAAAAAAATGCTTAATTTGATTCTCTTCCATAGCAAATATTGATTTTCTTCTAATGGCAGAGCTATTTCATTGATCAAAAAACTCTATCACCTGAAATGCTGTGAACTTAAAAGAACTTCCTTGCTGAAAAACATCTTCTTCATTGAACCATCTCTCTGGATGGAACTCCTCTGGATGTTCACCCCATAGCCATTTCATCCTTCCCATGACATAAGGTTTTATGCCGCTTGATTTCCTCTTCTCACACTAACTTCGCTCGGTGAGATGTCATCTGAAAAACAAATCTTTCCATGATTCCATCCTGTGTCTACTGGAAACAGACAAGCATATGAGCTGCTTGTTTCATCTGCTCCCTGTTGCACCGTAATTCGCTAATAATATTGTCTACACTTTGATGTCTGCAAAAGAGCTGCTTCTGTGCCCATATTAAGGAACCTTTTACAACTCTTCAACAGGTCATCAACCTCAATCAGAATTTCATGAATGGAAGAAATAATTTGATCCCAACTTTCATCTCAACGAGGTCACTTAAATCTCATCTTCAAGGTTATTCACATAAATCAAGCATATGCTGCATATCCCATTCAATCTTCATCCCATTGGTTAAGCAATGTATGATGCACATTATCTCCTCTATCAGAACAGTTGGTGATCCTCTCACAGAGAATTCATGAACAATGCCATCAACCTCAATCATGCTGCAGCCAGGAATGGCCTTCTTAATCCCTTTACCATTCATTAAAGCTCTGATTCTCTTTGCATCATGGAATCTACCAGCTTTGGCATATATCTCACCCAAAGTTACATAGAAAGCATGATTTAAAGGTTTCAAACAAATCAAGTATTTGGCAACTTCTTCTCCTAACTCTACATTTCCATGCATCTGACAGCCACCAAGCAGAGCACCCCACACATACACGTCAGGCTCCATTGGCATAACTCTTACAAGGCCTTTTGCCGAGTCCAATATGGGCCAATATAACTAGTTTTGGTTTTTAGACTTTTAGTTGTAGTTTAAATCTACAACTTGTTCCACTAAAGTGTTTTTTGGTTTTTTAGTTGTAGTTTATTGTAAAGGGTAGTTGGTTTTTTTTTTTGGAGTTTTTTTGTTAGTGGAATAGAGTAGTTTTTGAGTTAAAACAAAACTAGTTTTTTGGAGGAGTTTTTTGTTAGTGGAATAGAATGATTTTTTAGTTAAAACAAAACTAGTTTTTTGTTAGTGGAACATGGCCTAAATAGGTCTACCATTTCTAGCAACCCTAAAAGTAAAGTACTTTCGTTCCACCTCCAAACGCTCACATAACAATCAGAGTGGTGTGGCAATAGAGAAGTATCGGATCATTAAGATGAAAGGTCGGGCGATCCCCCTCTCCTCCCTTTCCAATCTACGGGCCAAACCCTAAGCCATCTTCTGATCTCCCCCACCCCCCATCCTCCTCCCTCTCCGATCAACCCCCTCTCCTTCTCTCTCAAATTCATCCAAACCCTAACCCTTTCCCAGTTCTTTTTCTAACCCAAACCCTCTCCATTCGGTCAAAGCTGCTCCAGAGTTTTCAGGTGCAAATCGTGGATTTCGCGGTTACTCTCGGTTTTTGTTCTTGGTGGGAGCTTATCCAGGTATCAACTCCGGCCACTTTCCGGTGACCACAACATTTTCCGGCCATATTCAGGGTTATCTCAAACATTTTCCAGCCTGTTTCGTCTGCTTTAATCCGGCCTCTTTCGAAGCTGCTCACCGCTGTTTCCGATTTAGAAGTTGCTCGCCATCTTTGGATTTGCTAGCCATATCTTCATTAGGTATTTACGTGTTCTCAATTCTGTTTTCATTGGGGATTTCTGGTATGTTTCAGATTCGTCTTCTAGTTTAAATGGAGAGGGACAAATCTGAGTTGTTCACTCTTTTCGTGGATAACATTCCGGATTCGAAGAATCAATCATGGCTGAAAATTCTTTTCTCCAACTACGGTATTGTTAAGGATTCTTTCATTCCTGCTAAGAGGAGTAAGAGGGGAAGTAGGTTTGGTTTTGTGCGATTTGACTGCTCTGTTTCAGCTGGTGTTGCCATTTCTAGGGCAAATGGATTGGAAGTGGAAGGTTATTATCTCTTTGTTAAGAAGGCCAGTTTTGATTTAGAAAATAAAAGGAAGACGCCAGGTGCTATGGATTCAAGCAAACCAAGAGAAGTATGCAGACAGAATAACATGGATTTCAGAGTGGAGAATGGAAAATCGTACGCTCAGGCTCTTAAGGGAAGGGGACAACATGGCAGCATTTTGGTTCATCCTATAGGGAATGGATGGCTATATAGGAGTGCCATAGCCAAGATTCGTAAATTGATCTCTACAGAAGAACTGGAGAAAGAATTCAGAAAGGAGAAAGTCCGTGATGTCCATATCAGAGCCATTGGAGGTAGATATGTCATTATTACTTTTCCAAACGAAGAAATTAGGAAGGCAACTATCAATGAAAGATGGGTTTTGAACTTTTTCGATCATATCAAACCATGGAACGGTGAACCAGCCAAAGATGAGCGCTTTGTGTGGTTATCTTGTTTTGGCATGCCTCTCAGCGCATGGTCCTCGCAAACATTCAAAGAGATTGGAGGTATATGGGGTCACTTTCTTAAGGTTGATGATAATACTCTAATCGAAAAATCATACGAGAAAGGGAAAATTCTTATTGCCACTGAGCATATCCAGAAGGTGGAGGGGTATGTGGAGCTCATAGTTGATGGGAGGGATTATAGCATCAGAGTGGAAGAAGAAGAATTCTTCCGGACAATCGCTTCAAGCACCTCTTTCGTTGACTTAATGATGGATGTTACTAGTAATGATGCTGATTTGGGTAAGAAATTTGACGATGAAAAGAGAGGTAGGGTTGATTTAGAGGCCAGTAATGTTGTGGTGGATGCCTTTTCCGGGATGGTTTGGCCGAGTATGGCCTTAGATCAAAACCAATCTATTCCAGATTGCCAAAGTAAGGAGTTTGGAGTTTGCTATAGACCTACAGAAGAGGGAGATGATGAGGACATCAAGTGTTCAGAGAGGTCCTCCCTTGTAGTCCCAGAGACCCAAGATAGCTCAGGAGAGAAGGTTATGAATGAGGAGAATGCTACAGAAAATGGTAACTCTTTGGAGACTCTAGAAGTCAACCGCTTTGTAATCAATGATGATGGGCCTTTTATAGATCCTATTGTGGAAAATTGTAATCCAAATCAAGCTGATGACTGGGATCTTGTATCGAACGAACCTCTCATTAAGTATGTGGAGTGCAGACGCAATAAGAAGTCACACAAGTCCAAGAAAGTTTTTCACAGGAAATCTTTATGGAGCAAAAATCCATTGAAAAATGCGATGTTTTCTAGGACGATTAGTCGAGACAGTACAAGAAATGCTTCAAGGTTGGGATCGAAGAATGGAATCGATGATACCACTGTTTCGATCCAAGAAGAGGTTAGTTGCGACATGCGTAAGAGGAATTCGACTTTTATCAAGGAAGCCAGGGAGGATATGAAGATGAGTGTTCGCTTAGGGGTAAAATTTCATGGAAGAGAGAGCTATAATATTAAGAAGATGTTAGAATTGAAGGGTATCGAAATCTCTGAACAGGAAATTAAAGCGAAAGTTAAAGCTCTTGACATTTTGGAGGGTGATTCATCCAGTTCTGTGGTGTTTTGATATGCCGATTGTTTGATTCTGGGATCTCGATGGTGTTTGTTATCGATGTTTAGGGGTTTCTCGATTTTTTGGTTGTTTTTGAGGTTCCTGGTTTTGCGTGCTGTTGTTTTGGCATAGTCGTAGAAGCACTTGGGTAGTTTCTCTGTTTTAGGGGGTGTCTCAGGTGTGTTTTTTCGGGTTTTGGGTTCTTATTCCGGTTGGTATCTTACCATCCTTCTTTATTGGTTTTTCCCCTTGGGCTCGTGGCGTTTTCAGTCTCGGGTCCCTTTAATCTTTGTAATTCGTTTTCAAAGATTAATAAATTCTTTGCAATTCGTTTTCAAAGATTAATAAATTCTTTGCTTAGCAAAAAAAAAAACAATCAGAGTGCCTTCCCGATTGATCCCGGCCAATTAGGCTCTAACAGTGGTTCCCTATTTCAAAAATCTAGGTCAGATGCTGCAACCTAAATCGAATCCAAGTTAAAAGCCCTATTAAGTCAGCGTTGAGTAATTTACCACTCCACAATATTAAACCCCCACCCCCATTCCTGTATGTGCGTCTGTTGACTTTAACCTATAAACCCATTCAAATTAATTCAAACACATGTCAGTATAAGATAAGGGTCATTTTATTGTCAGCTAGATGGGCAAACAATAAGTGACAGAAAAAAAAAAAAAAAAAAAAAGAAAAAACATATCTCTTTGTATTTTTTGCACTATTAATATATTTTTACAGACTATGACATTTTTACACATTTCAATATACTTTTAAGCCTTAAACGATAACACAGTGAGCTGATTTTAACATTTTTCATGAAATAATGGATCAAAATGAGTCCTACTTCAAAAGTACGTTAGCCAAGTTGGAATAAATATATGCTCTTTACTTCTTCAAATTGCACGTAATGTGACTCACGAGGATGAGGATCTTGTTAATATAGAAAACAAACAATTCCTCAAACTTATCGACTATCGTAGGGATCGAAGAAATCCAGATCTGATGGACGTTGACATATCTAAATTATTGGATTTTTGTAATTTTATTCGCATCTCATTTCTCCTCTCATCAAATCCACGATCTAAGCATGATCAAAAATATTTACAGTTAGTTGTCGACAATAATAAATTTGGAAGGCAGGTCATACGATCACAAGTCATCTAGAAAATTTTAAGCTTCGCCATCTTCTCGTAACTCGTGCAAATTGCCCTTCAATATTTATTGACCTATTTAAAAGATTGGTTTGATCCAAGCTAAAAAATATTATTATTTAACCATTCACTTAATTTGTAGATCTAACCTCGTAAAAATATCTTTGTAAAAAACGAAGTCAACTAGACAACACTTAGTGTATGAATCACATTCGGAAAAAAAGGTTATGTCATGACTTGGTTCGATTACAAAGTTGTCGTTACGAGATCGATTTGGTTGTTTGAAGAGATTTTTTTTTTTTTTTTTTCAGTTGAGGTCATTTCTCTCTCTCTCTCTCAATTTTTTTAAGGGAAAGCCTACCAAGAAACAAGTTCATTTCCACTTGAGACTTAAAAAAATTAAGCTTACACAGTCTGAGACAGACACCTAATTTAAAAATGAGGGAGTACGTATTTTTTCAAAAAACGTAATTAACGTGGGAAATAAGATATCAATTCCTGACTGTATCAAACTGTCTGGAAAATATTTTAGAAAAAAAAAAAGGAACAAATAATTATAGTCAGCCACATGTAAAGACAACTTGTTTAAGCACTAATCTGTTAAAAAAATTAGTGAGACCGTATTTTATATTCTCAAAAAGAGTTCTCACTATCATCTATACTTCCCCCTTTGGCTTCAAACAACCCAAAGAATCTCCCCACCACATTTTAGTTTTGTCCTCCTATCTCATAAACTAGTTCCCCTGTCCCGAGTTCGAAACTTGACAACCTTTTCCGGTTAGATCGCTAGAGCCTGTTTTTGTGAATTTCTTAGTCCTGGTGTGGATGATCACCTACCTTTGACTAGACCAAAGAAGAAATTTAATTGAGGTGCACGCAAGCTGACCAGGCGCTTTTGACCAACAATCTAGTCCCCCACATTTCTAGTTCGTATCTCACCTCTTTCTCTTTTTGACAAGTAGAGCGAGAGAGAGAGAGCATAACTATACTCTCTCATTCTTTGTATGCAACAATCCTATTTTCACTACTGCAACTCTCCATTTCCACACCACAATATGTAACACCACCATTGCCAATTCTACCCCTCCCATCATATTCACAGCTGAAATGGCAACAAAGGGAAATCATAATGTTCCTCCATTTCGGAGTCAACACCTTCAGCGACTCCGAATGGGGGACCGGGTACGAGAACCCGGCGATATTCAACCCAGTGGGCCTCAACGCGGCCCAGTGGATTGAGACTGCGGTCGAGGCCGGGGTCTCTTTGGTGATCCTCACTGCAAAACACCATGATGGGTTTTGCTTGTGGCCTTCTAAGTATACGAACCATTCTGTTATCGGAAGCCCATGGGAAAATGGCCATGGGGATGTGATTCAAGAGCTCGTGAAGGCGGCGGAGCGGGGCGTTGACGTCGGGTTGTACCTCTCGCCGTGGGACCGGCATGACCAGAGATACGGGCATAATCAGGAGTACAATGAGTACTACTTGGCCCAATTACAAGAGTTACTCAACCAGTAAGTTGAGAGGGAGTGAAAGCAGTTTATTTGTGTTTTAGTACTTATTTAGAAAATAATACTGTGGTAACCACATTTTGTAAACACGTTTTGGATACAATCTAAATTCATTTTTTTCTGACAGATGTTTTTAGATTATTTATCTATTGGTGGTCGATCAATTTGAATTTCGTCACATCATTTTATTTGTGTTTTCATTTCTTAAAAATTCTCCGAAATATGAGGAATCTCAACAGTAAAATATTATGATTGCAACATACGGTGAGATTATTAAGTCTCTAAGATTACTCGAAATGAGTGTAAGCTGCCAAGACCACAATGAGTCGAATTGCTCATTTTGTCTAGAATTTCATATTGATCGACACATTGGTACAGATTTCATCAAATAATGTTTGCCTTGAAAGAAATAAATCCGATGCCAGGATCAATTTATTTTTATGAAAAACGTTTTTAGATTATTTATCTATTGGTTATCGATCAATTTGAATTTCTAAACATGAATTTATCGCCGAGATCTACCAAATACCGAGGTGAGCCAACCATGTGAATTGGTCGTAAACATTTACTATTGGTTTGGGTTGGCAGTTATGGAAATGTAAGAGAGATATGGTTCGATGGAGCTAAGGGGGCGAACGCAAAATACATGTCGTACTATTTTAATGATTGGATTGCAATGGTGAGGGAATTGCAGAGCTCAATCAACATCTTCTCCAACGCCGGTCCCGACGTCCGATGGATCGGAGATGAAAATGGATTCGCCGGAGAAACATGCTGGTCCACCATTAATCGCACCTCACTATCAATCGGAGATGGGATCAATCTTGAGTAAGTAACACTAAATGCTAATCATACTTGAATGTTTTTTAGAATTTTTTTTTTTTTTTTATTTACTTCATGAGATTCATTTTTCTCAACTTCCAAAAGCAATAATCAATTTGACGGGTAACAAATTCAAACACATGTTTGACTCCATTTGTTACAGAATTTTTTTTTAATGCAACGATTATTTATAAATGTCCCTCTCACATGACGTGAGACCTACATATACATGGGACCCACAACATGCGATAGGTTGTTGCAAACAACCGTTGCATTGGAAATTTTTTCCCATTTTGTCAGCTATGCGAATTAGTAAAAGACAAAAATAGACCACTGTCGTAAAAACCAGCAAATGTGACCCCATGCATATTGTGCTTAGTGAGTAAGATGATGCAGTGAGAAAGACTATTGTCCGGACAGAGTGGATTATGTACACAAGCTTCTTGGTCTTGTGAACAAAATTGCACTCGAATAACACCAGTTAAAAGTTCAACTCATTCTTAGGTTAACAAGTGCAGTTAGGCCCATAGTCATGCAAATTCATTAGCTTTTAAGTACTTATCAAAAATGGTGCAGCTATCTCAATACCGGTGATCCAAAAGGGACAGATTGGCTGCCAGCAGAGTGCGACGTATCAATCCGACCGGGCTGGTTTTGGCACAAATCAGAATCACCGAAAAAACTGAGTAAACTTCTTGATATCTACTACAACTCGGTTGGACGAAATTGCTTGCTACTACGCAATGTTCCACCTAATACTACTGGGCTCATATCCGGGGACGATGTGCAAAGATTAAGAGAGTTTAGAAGTGCAATAGATACAATATTTGGTACCAATTTGGCTGAGAAATGGTATGTAAATGCTAGTAGCCAAAGGGGAGGCAAAGGAGGAGGTTTTGGACCTGAAAATGTGCTAGACACTGACCATTTATGGACATATTGGGCTCCAAAGGATGATCAAGATGAAGATTACTGGATTGAATTCCATGGAACAGATGATGGGGTGAGTTTCAATGTGGTCAGGATCCACGAGGCAATTGGGCTCGGACAGAGGATCAAACGGCATGAAATCTACGTGGACGGTGATCTGATCGCGAATGGGACCACTGTAGGGTACAAGAAGCTTCACAGGCTTAAAATGGGGGTTGTGCATGGGTACAGTGTGAAGATCAGGATCACTGAATCAAGGGGGGTGCCTTTGGTCTCTTCTGTAGGTCTCCACTTTGACCCTTTTTGGCAAAGTTCTCCTCTTTCGCGGCGAAGGCATTCGACACAGTTGCAGGCGTGAGCAATTATGTTAAGAGTGCTAGGACTAGATTGCACTCCACTCAAGACTTCAATATTTCCCAACCGTTGTGGACAAGTGGATGCTCCTTGTTCTCCGAGAGTCCTAGACTAACCCAACTCTGTTGGAAGTTTGTTTCATTTGTCCTAGTCTTTAGGAAGGTTATTTTGCCGTTTCTATTTTGTTGCTGAATGTGGCCTACTTTGGCCTAGTCTTTAGGAGTAAGTTGAGTCTGTTTCATTAGTTGTTTGTTAGTAGGTCAGCACTTTTCTAGGACTGACTAAGTAGTGTGTGCATGATCCTATTTTCCTGCTTTGGTAGTTCCTATTTTTCAGCTTTCATGAGTTGCATCGCTCCACCATCCACCAGACACAAGTTGATGATATTCCCAGCTCTGCACCTAAGCAAGACAAAAGTGGTCTTTGCTACAATTTCAAAGTTTTTGTTTCAGTTCAATAAATACTGCAATAGAAACTATTTTTCAATATATAAGTGGCACTCACAATTCGTACTCGATACAGTGGTAATTTGAACACCTGAAACAAGTGAGGCATATGAGTCATTAACAGAACTTCATGAAGGCACAATGGGATCGTTAGAAATATATATATACATATAAGTCAAATTCATGGCCATTCGAGAAAATGACATTTGTATCCTTGGCCACAGATTCAACCTCATTTCTACTTCTAAGATCCCATTGTTTCAGTAACTCTTCTGCGACCAGTTCTACCTCACTAAGCATGTAGGACTCTAGGTGTACCTTAATCAGCGGGATGGTCGAACATGGAGGCCCCCATCAGAGTGCAGAGTAAGCATGACTTTGTAATTGCCTGCTTTCTGCTCATCACTGAGCTTGAATATGAAGCTGGTTGTCAGAATAGCTGAGAAAATCTTCATTTGTCTGTATGCAAACTCTTTCCCCAAGCAAATTCTTGGGCTGGCCTGCAAGAAAACAATGGTTCGTGTAAAACACAAGTGCAATACAAATATATTATCAACAAACTTCATGTTTAAATCTCAATACTTTTCAAAAAGTTTAGAGCTTGCAGTGCGAATAAATAGAAAATATGAAGTTACACAGTCAACAGGAAATGGCAAGTCCATGAAGCCAGTTTAGCAGTTGGTATATTTTTTAGTGGAGTGGAATTGCACCGACACTTTTGCTTGGAAAAAAATGCTTAATTTGATTCTCTTCCATGGCAAATATTGATTTTCTTCTAATGGCAGGGCCATTTCATTGATCAAAAAACCATCTCACCTGAAACGCTGTGAACTTAAAAGAACTTCCTTGCTGAAAAACATCATCTTCATTGAGCCATCTCTCTGGATGGAACTCCTCTGCATGTTCACCCCATTGCCATTTCATCCTTCCCATGACATAAGGTTTTATGCGACTTGATTCCCTCTTCTCGCACTAACTTCATTCGGTAAGGTATCATCTGAAAAACAAATCTTTACATGATTCCATCCTGTGTCCACCGGAAACAGACAAGCTGCTTGTTTCATCTTGCACCGTATTTTGCGAATAAAATTGTCTGCACTTTGATGTCTGGATAAGAGCTGCTTCTGTGCCCATATTAAGGAGCCTTTTGATCTTCTTTGAATATTGCGAAAAAAAATAAAATAACAACTCTTTAACAGGCAAAAAAAATTGGACCACAACCAGAATTTCATGAACGGAAGAAATAATGTGAACCCAACTTTCATCTCAACGAGGTCGCTTAAATCCCATCTTCGTGGCTTATTCAAATAAATCAAGCATATGCTGCATATCCCACTCAATCTTCATCCCATCGGTTAAGCAATGTATGATACACATTATCTCCTCTATCAGAACAGTTGGTGATCCTCTCACGGAGAATTCATGAACAATGCCATCAACCTCAATCATACTGCAGCCAGGAATGGCCTTCTTAATCCCTTTACCATGCATTAAAGCTCTAATTCTCTTCGCATCATGGAATCTACCAGCTTTGGCATATATCTCACCCAAAGTTACATAGAAAGCATGATTTAAAGGTTCCAAACGAATCAAGTATTTGGCAACTTCTTCTCCTAACTCTAAATTTCCATGCATCTGACAGCCACCAAGCAGGGCACCCCACACATACACGTCTGCCTCCATTGGCATAACTCTTATAAGGCCTTTTGCCTCATCAAAGAGCCCAGCTCGACTAAGTAAATCAACCATGCAAGCATAGTGTTGGACTTGCGGCTCAATTGAGTAAACACGTTTCATCACATCAAAACACCAGCGGCCTTTCTCTACCAACCCTGAATGAGCACAAGCTGACAACAGTGCACCAAATGTCACAGAATTCGGCCTCACCCCAAGCTCTTCCATCTCCTTAAAAAGATCAAAAGCCTCTTTACCACACCCATGAAGCGCGAATGCAGAAATCATAGCCGTCCATGCTAAAATATCCTTCCGTGGCATTTCCTTGAAAACCTCAACTGCTCTTTCCATGCACCCGCATTTACCATACATGTCCACCAGTGCTGTTCCAATAGCTACATCACACTCTAATCCACTTCTCTTCAAGAAACTATGCACCCATTTCCCCTGATCAATTGCTCCTACAGAGGCACAAGCTGAAAGAACACTGGCAACAGTCATCTTATCCGGTCTAACCAAGTCATCACCCAAAATTTGCATTTCATGAAAAAACTCTATAGCCTGCTTCGGACGACCCCCTTGAACAAACCCCGTTATGATCGAGTTCCAAGAAATAATATTTCTCCTCTTCATCCCCCTAAAGAAATCCACAGCTGAGTCAAGATCGCCATTTCTTAGACACCCAATAACCATCGAATTCCACGTGACAGTATCCCTAACCCCCATTTCATCGAACACCCTCAGTGCATTATTCAGAATCCTACAAGCAGAGTAAAAACTAATCAACGAGTTGTTAACGAAAACATCTTCATCAAACCCATACTTCACGGAATGCCCATGAACGGCTTGACCCGTTCCAGAGTCCAACCTCCTTGTGCAATCTTTCAAAAGAAACGGTAACGTTAAGCAATTGGGTGTCATGCCATTATACAGCAGTTGTTTATATAGGTTCAGGGTTTGGTACGAAGTGGGTCCGTCCATGTCATTGGTTTTAGTGGCGCAGGCTCTGATCATGGCGTTGTACATAGAGAGATTTGGGTTGTGTGTAAATTTGAAAACAAGATGGGCGTAGTTGAGACAGCCGGATTGGGAAATTGCGCAGAAGAAGAGAAGACGTGAAATGAGGAAATAGCGATCTCTGTCGGGAAAGTGTGGGGATGTAGTGATTTGGGAATGGATTTGTTTGAGCTCTCTCATGTTCTTGCATTCCTCCAGGAAGCGCGTGATTGCGTTCCTCAGATGTGCCATCAGTGTGTATAACTGAAGTTTAACAGATATGGCGCGACAATTGATTAATTGAACTTTAAGAGTTTAAATCTAAGACACGTTTAAGAGAGTTGTTTAAATAAATTGACTTTTCACGGTTTTTTACGTGATGTACTGTGGGAGAACAATCTGTTTTGATTTTTGAAAAAAAAACATTTTTTGTTTGTGGAACACCCCCGCAAGTGTGCAAGTGAGAGATGGAGCACGAGTAAATATCCTGTACAAATATTTGAAAGTACTAAATTTGAGAGACGAGAATTGAGAGTACAAAAACAATGCAATAATTGAAAGCAGAGCGAGTTACAAATGAGACTAAATGTTTGTTTAGAACCTAAGGAAAGGAAAAGAATTTCTTGTCACTTGTTTGGTTTGAGAAGAAAAAAAAAAAAAGGACCAAACAGAGTATTAAAAATAATAAATTTTTCTCTTTATTTTTCTCACACTTTTCCCTTTTTATCATTATTTTTCTTTCCTTTCCCTAATTTCCCTCGGTTTCCGCAAATTCGGAAATATTTGTATTGGGGATGTCCTTAGCTTCCCCCTCTTACTAGGGATGTCATTGCTTAATTGGTGCACTCTATTTCTAAATCATTTGCATTTAAAGAATTTATTGACCGCATCACCTGATTCTAAATATTGTTCCGTAAATCCTACTATTTGGAAATCATTTTGCTTTAAAGAATTTACTTTCAGCATAACCTGATTCTAAATACCAATGTATAAAAACTCTATTGCAAATACTATTATTTTGATTTTAAAGAATTTACTGACAGTATGACCTAATTCCGAATAGGCATGTATCAAACTTTATTTCGCAATCAATTTGCTTTTAAAGAATTTACAAGTAACATGACCCGATTCACTAAAATGGTGTGGTAGGAAAATTTTCTTTTCTGGCTGGTCTTATAAATTCCATATGTTAAGGTTGAATATGGATTCATGGGTTGTATATGGGGCAATAATAAGCGGGTTGAATATGGACGGGCCAAATATGGGTCAAGTAATATCCGTCCCAACCCGTTTTCTTTTTTTCCCTTCGTTTTGGCTAAACCCCGTGATGGAATAAATTACTAATGGAGAAAAGGAAAATGAACTACGTCCTAGCACACCACGTGTGGGTGGGGGTTGAAAAAAATCATTTTTAGTTAAAAATTGATGTATGTGAAGAGAGTGAATTTTAGTAACTTTTAAAATGGCAAAAATTTGGATTGACTTGAAATGATAAATTGGGCCTGAATTGCAATTCAAAACCAGTTGAGGGGGTGACCAGTATTCTATTCTACATTTTACTATCGAAAGGTCAATATCAATTGGCGAAGATCTAACGGTGTGTGGGAGGGGTATACAGTATCTCAAGAGGAGAGGGGATACAATAGTAGCTCCCAACTACGAACCCTATAAAAGGGGAGCAGAAGATGGGGCGGGGGTGGGAGGCAGCAGAGAAAGGAGAAACTCAAATACTCTCTCAGCGCCAGCGGTGCGGAGGATCGATAATTCAGCAGCGATTCGAATATGTCGTCGTCTTGGTCGATTTACGTTCAAGCAACTGTTTTCGACTACAGCATCGAATTCTATTCATTGGCCCTTAATGTCCCTGGAGTAGACGACGTCTTCGAGATCCGAGGAGGTCGAAGAGGCTCTATTCCGGTTGCCACTCCGATCAAACCGGCGAATATTCCTTTATTCGGCGTCTGTGCTGCGGTGGACAACACCGTGTATTACATCGGGGGTAATCCCGTCAAACAACATAGTGGTTGTCCTCGATCGTTGCCTTCGCTCTTTAGTTTTGATACCCGCAGCCATAGTACCAAGCGATCCTGGAAGAAACGCGCTTCGATGCATAACGCTCGGTTGCTACCTAAGACAGCTGTAGTCGACGGCAAGATCTATGTGATGTCGGGCTGTAGTCACGATCCACAACTAGCGACAAAGTGGGCTGAAGTGTTTGACCCTAAATCAGGCAAGTGGAGTTGTATCCCTCCACCTTCACCTTTGCCTGAAGGGTATGGTCTGTTTGCCGTTGCTCTACCAGGCCTCAAGAAAATCCTAGTAGGATCATACGAGAATAAGGTTCTTCACTTTTTTGACACCGAGAATGGTCGTTGGGGACAGGTGGATCAAGTTATCGCTAGAAGGATTCCATGCAGTTTGAAGCCGGTTGCAGTAGGCACTACTTTGGTCTGGTTTGGGGGTTGCACCCTTGAAGGGGGTTGCAAAATTCATGCATATGATATCATCAAGAAAACTTTCTTCGTGGGGACTATATGGGACCTGGACAAGGCTTTGCCCCTTGAATGCCTGGTGGGGACCGAGGGTAATCATGGTTATCCACCATTGCTTCATCTTTCAGGCAATCTGTTCTGTTTGATTTGCGTGCAGGATCTGCCCTTTGCGATGCAAAGAATTAGCCTGCTGCATTGCGTAACATTTTGCCTCTCTGATCTAGTTCTCGGAGCTGGACGTGGATTCTTGAAAGCTGCGGTTAGGTCTTCTCAGGCTTATGTCATCAAAACACCTTTGCGGATCCGTGATGCTGTAGTGCTAAGGTAAGTAGCTAGACAGCTTACAGTCTTCTCAGGGTTATGATATCGCGGCGTTGTTGTTATTATTTTGATACATATCACATAAGTTTAAGAATTATACATCGAGATTGGGGTAGATATATCTAAGCTTCAATTAAATCGTGAGTTATTATTTTAATACATATCGCATAAGATTAAGAATTATGCATCTGGATTGGGTAGATATATCTTATCTTCAATTAAATCGGGCATCTTTGATGTATGATGCTGTTGAAGTAGGGCACACAAGGCAATATGTGAAGACACAATTCTTACTTTTTGGTGGTGGAAGTTTTTCATAAAAATATGTATGTTTTTCGGGTTGAGGGTCTGTATGGAGATTGCTTTATGTTGATAAGGTTGGATTTTTATGAGCACATATGATTAGCTTTGCATTTTATTTCATAACACTGTCCATCTGATAGTGTTCCTTTTGCAGGGACGGAGGATATTAATCCAGAGAAAAGGCATAGCTTTTGCAGGTTTTGGGTTGTGGTACGTATTGCCTTTCTGCAAATTAATTACTATTAGTTGCTGAGGTGGACTAGCGATTAATTAAGAAACCAATGCACCTGGAGGTCCATTATGGATGTGGGGTATTTATATCCCAATCAATTTGCTCGACTACCTCAATCATTTTTTTTTTTTGTTTGTTTCATTGAGCTTTGTCTAGTGCTACTTGTTTACTTAAACTTGTTAGACTCATAGCTTTGTGCACTGCAACATCCAATGTCTATTTGGATCTTTCCCTCTCCATAGCGTTACTACCCAAAACTATCCTACTAACTCTCTTGCCGACCATGGCCTGCCGGTTCTTGGACATCGTTTTCTTCTGCTGCAGTAGTAGATGAACACCAATGCAGCATTTCCGTAATTTTGATTCTGTCGTTGTTGCACATGGTTAAACTGGGAAGGCCCACTAGGAAATTGTAAAGACCACAAATTAACGTAGGGTTGCAAATGATGGAGTTGACGAGCTGAACTTTAGTGAGTTCAGACTTGTTCACAAGTTTTTATTGAGTTCAACCTTAAGTTCGAGCTCAATAAAAAAGTAATGAGCCTAGCTTTATTAGTTTTTAATATTGCTTGTCCCGGGTTGCTTACGTTTTCAATTCACCAGGTCTAGAGGCAGAATGGAATCAAGGCAAGCCCTCTTTTAAGGAGGGTAATGTTCATCCTTTTTTAAGGAGGGTGAACAAATCTCAACTCATGACCTCACCATGTTGGCCATTTACGGATTCAAATACACTCCTCATGCATAGTTTCATCGAAATAGCTTATACTATAACCAACCTACCTTAAAAATCTTCCCATCTTTCATAGAATTTGCAAATCACTCAAAGAAATGGAGAATATCCAGCACAAGTCCTTATTTTGCTTCCTGGCAGTGAATTGAATTGCAACAGTTAGTACATACGCGTGTTTTTCTTCGACTCCCTGACTAATGCAACATTCCCGGAAAAAATACATCGAAAACTACTCCGAAAGAGGAATGTTTACTTTTGGGATAGGTTTCGGGGTACGTAGTACCTGACATTTTACGGGACATGAACCCCAGCAACGGTATCGAAGGTGGGATACTTATATCACATCAGTTTGTGGGGCCCGTTTGTAGGTGTTCCAAACCGTTTATTATTTTCAAATATATTTTGAGTGAGCCTTCAAAATTTTAGCTTAATTGGATATGCTCGATCCAATATTCCTACATTTCATTCAGAATCATGAACTAAACCCTTAACTAAGAGCCTTTTCTTGACCACATAGCCGAAGTGGTCCTTACTAGAACCAACTGTTGCAATACATTATAATTAGGCAACATTGAATGGATAAAATAAAGAAGAAGAAGCAAATCGACAACAGGAAAAAAGAACACATGGAAATGAAGCTATATTATTTAGGACTTCCAAAGTACACAGCTCCCCTCCATGGTGTTATTGTATACATCTACATTCTATATTTATTCGTGAAGAAAACCCCGAACCCATTGTCCCGCAATCGCTTCCCTGTACAAGGCCAGGGCTTCTCGCATTACCTGGGCTTGAGCCAGATGCTGAGCCCTCTTCTTTCCAGAAGGATGGGTAGAAAGGTAATCTCTCAACGGCGAATCCCCCGTGAGCTGCCCTAACTTCTCATACACCTTGGGTGCAATTCTTGGGTCATACCCGGCTGAGGCCATTAACAGCAGTCCTATGTAATCTGCTTCCATTTCCATCCTAGCAAAAATCCATGAGAACCGAAGTTGATGAGGTCGAAAAAAATACTGAGTATGTATTTTCGAAAATTTGTAATTGATTGAACATTCTAAGGTCCATCCACACATTTAATTTACAAACACAACCTTATTACAGAACCACTGATTGAATCGAGCATATCCAATATTCACGATGCCATGGTTGGTAGTTAACGAACTATAACTCAGAAAATTTCACACATAACATCACAAAAAAAGTGAAACCAAAAGTATGGAAAAGAAGAGTAGAATTTACCTCCGGGAGAAAGGAAGCCGTAGGAGAACAGTGGACATTGCGTAGACAAGATCAGGCATAAGGAACTGAAAAAGAATCAATTGCAATATGACCAACCACAGATTCTTCGTAATTTGTTCAGCTGCATGTCGAGCAACAACATGCCCAACCTACGCGAAGAAACAAACTTCACATCACGTTCCTACTAACTCCCGAGTATTAAGATCAATAAGTTCATCAAAACAGAGATAATGCAGAAAACACATAGACGGATACCAAACAACCTTAAAAAGTAGCAAGAGCGAAACAAGAAATCTACTAAAGAACCTGAAGCAGAAAAATAAATAGATGGACAGGTTTTTTACTTAGATTTGTTTGTGGGGTCTACTTCTAGAACATCAATACGCCTTGTCCTTTTAGTCTTAGGAAGTGACCCTCTACCTTAGCTCAAGTGGTTCGCCACAGACATTATACCTCATGCCCAAGTATTGTGGCGATCTCCGGATCAGTTCTGAAATGCTCAAGCAACCCAGTGAAGACCACAATCTTCCCCCCAGGCAAGCAAAAAGCATTCACCACCGGTTCATCCACCACCAAAACCTCCCACTTCAACCCTTCCAAATGCCCTGTATCCGCCTCTCTCCCCTTCCGTTTACCCCTCCTCCTAGTCTCCTCCACCCACGTCTCATCGACATAATCATCCTCCTCTCCCCTCCACTGCCACTCCACATCATCACCCATCGCAACCAACGTACCCAACCCACTCTTTCCATCCCTCACGGCTGCCCCACTGCCATCCGTCGTTGCATACCTGTTCAGGATATAAGTAACAAAGTTATGCTTAAGCTGGTAGATGAGTGGTAGTTAATAATATGATATGGTATCAGAGCACGCAATCGATCATCTGAACATCCCGCCTACCTGATAGTCAAATATTTGCACGTGTTTAACTCGCTAAGTGAAGAATCTGACCACTTTCTTTTTTATCATAATAAGAAGTTTTGTAAAAGAATATTGATAAGGGTACACCTAGAAGGATATACTCCCATATACTCATTTTGCCCCTCCAAAACATTCTACCAAGGGGAAAATTTGGAAAGCTTAAAAAAGTTTCAAAAATACAATGTAACAAGAGAAAAACTTGGGTGCCTACCTGTCGCGCATTTCATCTTGGCTGTCCAAAAGTGTTTTGAACAGCCCAGATTTTATTTTAAAGAGAGAGGAGAGAGAAATTGGTGAGAGAGGGCAGGAATGGGAGAAATCTGGGCCGGCCGAGATGCACGCTCAGCACCACATGTACCATACCCGTTCCGCTCGGCACCCAAGTTTTTCCCATGCAACAATAATATTCCCTTAGATGGTTGGTTTTCCGGGTGGATTTCGGGTGAACAATAATATGGGACGGAGGGAGAAAATAGTAATAAAGTTAAGCTCTCTCTTCCCGCTTTTAAGCGGTTAACGGTTAACAATCTATCAGTACCCGAAATCGCGCCAAGTGTGCTCGCGCTTCAGCCCTCTGTACACCGCCTCTATGATGTCCTTGGCCACCACTTTGACCCGAATGCTTTCCGGGTGGATTTCGGGTAGGATCTTCCCCTTGAACGCCTGCTTTATTTGCTGGAACTGCGCCTCCCCGATTTGCCTCTCCATGTTCTTCGATAACAAAACAAAATGCTTCCTTTTCGTGTACGGCACCGTTTCCAAGTTCCCGAAATAGACCGTGATTACCACCCCGGAGGTTAACAACACCACCGTGATCACCGTTCGTGGGTTTTTGTACCATTTTCGTTTCGGCCGGAATTGAGGGACCTGTTGGCGTGTCACGTAGTAGTAGTATCTTCGAGTCGAGAAGTGAAACGGGTTGTGTTGATTTTGCCGTTTTAGGCTGAATTGGAGAGATGGGTTTTTGGAAATGGGGATTAGTGGGGGGTTTGAAGTGGGTGATGGCGGTGGCGGTCGTGGTGGCGGTCGTGGTGAAGTGATGGGGTGGCTGATTCTTGGAGTGGAGGTTTGAGGTGGGTTTTTGGGTTTGAATTTTGAAGCGGCGGAGTGGAGGAAATCGAATGTGGCTTTTGATCTTCTGTACCACCCCATGATCTGGTTGCAAATTTGGACTCAATTCATTTGGGGAGAGAGAGGAGGAGGAGATGAAAATGGGACACATGTTTTTCGCTTTTCAGTGGAGGGAGTAGGACGTGTCTGGAAGTTACCAGGATTCAGGAGAAGTATCTTTGTTGGTTGGAGAGAGAGAGAGAGAGAGAGAGAGAGCTAGCCAAAGCGGTGGAGTTTTTGCTTATGTAATTTTCTTTTTTCTAGTAGTTTCTTTTTTTAATTTTTTTTTTAATGACGGAGGAACAGTATAGCAAGGCCCTTTAAACCCGTCTACGTAACACAAACCTCCAAAGAACTCGCGCAACAAGTCTGCATAACACAAACCTCCAAAGAATTAGCGCAACAAGTCTGCGTAAAACAAACCGCGCAACAACATACTGCCATAGCCCCCAGTTAAATCAGGGTGCCATAACGCTCACTTAAATCAGGGTACTCAATTAGCGTGGAAAATGACAGAAAGATGACAGAAATCATAATATCATCACCACAAATAAGTTGACAAAGAACCGTAAGCCTGATAAAAAAACAGAAAAACTTCAAACGGTAATACTGTTGATATGGATTATTTTTTTGTCACTATTTAACCAAGGAAAAAGAAAAATAATGCTACTTTTTAACTTGATTTCTGCATCTTTTCTTTTTGAAACCAGATTCAGTCCAAAACCATTTGTATGATTAATATGTATATAATTTGAGAGCAGTTTTCCTCTTTTCAATCGGATTTTTTTTTTTTCTGATTCGTCGCATCTTGACGAATCAACAATGCAAAAATAATAGTGATAAATAAATTAAAGCCAAACAAACGAAGCACAGGAGATATATTCCCAGCCGTGAAAATATACAATTAATCAAACAAATAGTTAAATGAGTTCGGAACACACATTTACCGAATAGTACATAACAGTAGATTTTCAGCATTTTAATTATAGAAAGTGGGGCAAATGGGAAAAACCCCAGATAAAATGACAACAAATAACAGAACATATGAACGGGAAAAATACCTATATTTACCCGATCCAGCATTTGGATTATTCAAGTAAAGAACTGAAAATTAAACCTATGTTCTTTTTCTTCATCATCACAAAATTACTTCACTGCAACAGCAAACCAATGCTTCTTTTAGTCAGCTTGTAAAGTCCCGTGACAATTTTGGAGCTCTTCACCATTTGCCCCTGCCCCTACGACCTCCACCTCCGCCTCTCCCTCTACCGGAAAACCTATCATTTCTCCGATCCGAGAAACCGCCTCTTCCACCCCTTCCTCCTGAAAACCTGCCACCGCCCCAGCCACCACCGCCTCTTGATTCATCTCTTTGTTGTAACCGAGGCAATTCTTTAACCACCTCTAAGCTCACACCAGCTGCATTTTCCTGGCCTACAAAGCACAGCAAAAGGAAAAGGAAAACAGATGCTTAGATGTATGAGCCGGTTATCTTAACCTGGTTGATTGGCAGAATTAAACAGGAGTTTATATTATAAATCAGGAAGGCAACAAGAAGTAGAGAAATTACAACCCATGGATAACAACTACTGCAAAAATATGGTACACACATTACCTCTGGAGTCTGAAATATGTCAATATGGTATTACTAATCCCCTCACTATTAAGCCGGTTGGATCACTCATCCTAAGGGATATTAGTCCAGTGAGATTACTCATCCTACTGGTAGTCAATTACCGATGGACTAAGCACAAAAAAAGTTAAGGGAAACATAACTAACATGCAGCCAAGCTAATTCTGGTAGTAGAGATGCTAAAATGGACAGCATTTGTTAGTGAAAGGATTAGAATAGGGCTGAATCTTAAGGCATTGTTTGGATCAAGGATCTGAGGCCCCTACATTTTTCCTTCCATCCAAAAATACAAATCCCCAATCGAAAATACGAAACACAGCCTAAAGAGTCCTGAACTGTGTAGAGGGATCTCTCCCTTATTACCAAACTAGTCATACAGCAAAATACCTGAGAGAAAGGTATCCAAGTTTTCAACCGGCACATCAAACACAGCCCCATTTCCATCAGCGGTTAGAGTAAGCCCAACCACTGACTCTGCCTTTTCTTCGGGCAAAAACCTCCTTAAGACGCCATAAGCAAAGCTGAAATATCATGATACCAAGGGAGGGTTAGGCATGAGGGCATCTCTAGCATCGATCATAACCATAAGAATGTGCAGATAAACAATGTCAGAAATCCGACAGTGGACCCCCCAACAAGAGCCAAGGCAACCAAGGTGGGAAACAGACTTAAAAAGTGATATGGAAGGATTTTGGGACTCACGAATGGCTGTAGAAGGGCCTTCCAGCCTGAAGAAGTACAGTAACATAGTTCTCCATCGAAGTGAGCAGTGATCTACTCTTGATCTCAGTATAACCCTGCACAATACATACTAAGTCCAACCTCCCACAACAAACTCAAGATCATAGCTAGAAGAAGAAGAGAAAAAGAACTCACAGCAGTCTTGGCAAGAGCTTTTGCAAGCAGGTCTACCGGTGATAGACCAGACGTATTCAGTAGCTCCTCAGCAGCAGACTTGAATATTGGAATGACACTACAGTTTTTGAAGTGTAAGTACCAAAATGTGAAGTGGCATCACTAAATTATCCACCAGGAAATAAATACCAAATATGATAATTACCCATCAGACACTTGTGTGATAGTTTCAGCTGCATCCGAGCCTGCAGCTTTGGCAATGTCAGACGGCTGTGGAGCAGATAAGTGCTCAAATTTCACACCAGATTCTCTTTCTATCTTAGAAATATTTGACCTTCTTGGATCAACAAGCATCACTGCAACCCCCGTATTTCCTGGAACATGAAACAGTATACCTCTAAGTAACTCACCGAACTCATGATACATGGACTCTCCGAAACTTAAGGAGTTCTAGCATTTACCAGCTCTCCCCGTCCGTCCAGATCGATGAATATATGCTTCTACATCACGTGGAGGTTCGCACTAAAGTGTATTGCGATTGTCAGTATGTCACATATTAGTATAACTGCGAACAAAACTTGATAAACCCCAGTGTGTATCTAAGTACTTAGAAGCACAAACCTGGATGATTAACTGGACATCATTGATGTCCAATCCTCGTGCTGCCACATTTGTGGCCACCAAGGTGGTGAACTTGCCTGACCTGAATCCAGAAAGCGTGACCTAGGAGCATCAGATCATATTTTAGACAAACAGAGGAAGATTAGTAAACTGGAAGGGTTCTCATAAGACGAGCAACAATCTATACGCTCGGTTCATGTTTGACGCTATTAACAGTGAAGGGATGTATAAGTCCAGAGCTTAAGTACTACCACCGGACCAATACTAAAGGGATTATTAGTACCGCATGCCCAAGGCACTATATATCCTATGTTATGTGGGATTAGTCCTCCCACAGATTTGTAATTTTTCCATAAATGGTTGCACTCTTAACTCCAGAGACGAATTCCATGGGATTCGTAATCTGATCCATTTCTAATCTGTTCAATCAAACAGAGTCACAGACCCAACATCACTGGCAAGATTTGCTTGCAATGGCAGGAGGGAACTGAAAAAAAGGTAGGCCACAGAAAGGAGCTTCTTAAAGTCTTCATGTTCACACAACTATGGAGCCATCTCATTATTTTTTGGCATACCTCACGCTGTGCTTGCTGAATGTCCCCATGCAAAGGACGTGCTCCAGGTAATAAGTCAGCAAGTTCAGAAGCAGAATCCTTTGTCTCAGTGAAAATAATAGTGCGCCCTCCACTGAGTCAACCGTACCCAAAGATAGAAGAGATCAAAAGAATCCATCAATGACAACATAAGGAATGTCTGAAAGTCATACTAAGCAGTTGAGTAATGAGCACGAGAAATTACCAACCTGCTGTAACAGCGAATAATATCAGGAATAAGCTGGGACCTGGCTGATTTAGAGCAGGGAATGATTATATGCCTCACATTGATACTTGCCTTCATTTTTTCATTACCGACAAGGTCAACAGTTTTTTTGTTAGGTTTAAGAAACCTAGCAGCAATCTGGGAATGCAAAGGAACACAGACTTAGCAAGACATATTGATGGACAGAAAGCGAGAATATGCAGAGAAATGTTTGGTATGAAAAAACACAAGCCAAACTCTTATAACAGAAGAAAAAAGGGGCAAATAAAGGCATGTGGCACAACTATGAATTCTGAAACAATAGTTAGAAAACGAACTTGCTTCACCCAGTCTGGCAAAGTGGCGCTGAATAGAAGTGTTTGAACTTTGTCGACATCTTCCACCTTGCCTACCAATTTTAAACAGGCTAGGCGTTAGTAATGCAACTTAAATCGAACATTACAATCCAAGATCCTACAGGAAGGGGAAAAAAAATGCTTCTATCTTCTGTTTACACCAGTAAAAAAAAAAAAAAATTCGCCCAAAATAGAGGATATAACTCCTCAATAAACTTTATGTAATGCATCACGACTCACACACTTATGTAGAAGTGAATAACATGACGCGTATACAAGACATAAATGGATGCTTCGTTACTGGACTCTAAGTTAAGGTCCAAGGTACTCGGCAACAACCAAACAATCGTGATGAAGAATAATAATAAACTGACGACTATCAACCAAAAGGTACTTATTGGCACAGAGAATTCCTACCCAGAATAAGTTCAACATCTTCAACAAAACCCATCCTTAGCATTTCATCAGCTTCATCAAGGACACGGAACTTTAGCGAGCTAAAATCAATGTTTCCCCTCTCTATGTGATCCTACACCAAGATTTTGGTGGAAACAGATTATCACAATTATCAACTGGAGATAACTTAATATCAAAAGCAAAGCATCATTTTAAAACAGACATTAAGACTAGGCTATAAATCAATGGAATGGTCTACCTTAATGCGGCCAGGTGTCCCTATGACTATATCTACCCCTCTTCTTAATTTAATCTCTTGAGATTGGTAGGGAGCGCCCCCATATAAACAACATGATGTGAGCCCCAATGCTCCGCCATAAACCTCAAAGTCAGCAGACACCTGTGATTATAATAACAAAAACCATAACTAACCAAAAAGGAAAATAAATAAATAAAAGCAATAACTAATCAATACGGGAAAATGAAGACAAAAGAAATCAATTACAATATAGTCATTATCCTTCTGTAATACCTGCTTGGCCAATTCTCTAGTTGGTAGAAGTACAAGAACACTTGGCACCCTCCCATATCCAGTCTTCCGTGCTGCTTTTGTGGGTCCATTTGTTAAAGACTCCAATATCGGCAACACAAAGGCCAGTGTTTTACCCTGTATGAATTCAAAGCACAGTTATCAGTATCCAGTAAACAAGACACCTGGGAACCAAATATGCGAAGAATCATGAAGTCGCAAAATGAGAAGTCTGCAACTTAAAGAACAAATGTTCCTTTGAAAGCTAAATTTCAACGCTTGAATCCAAGAGATAAAGTTCTCAAATTTTTCATGTTTCCATTGCCGTAACTAAATGCTAAATTTCCTTCTGATGAGCAAAACAATACAAATTCAGCAAATACTAAATGAATAGTCTAACGCAGAATCTGTACCTGACCAGTACGCGCTCGACCCACCAAATCAGACCCATCTAGAACAGCATCAAACGTCATAGCCTGAATAGGAAACAAAGCTGCAATGCCCTTCGACTTCAGTACATCTCTCAACGGAGCCGAAATCCTAAAATTCGACACGGCATTCGGATTCTCAACTTTATCTTCATATTCATCAATCTCAGCCAACGTTTTAATCTTCTTCTTCTCCTTCAAATTCACCGGCTCGCTTAATTCCGAGCTCGTCTCGCTCCTATCCTCATCAATCTCCTTAGCCTTGCGCTTCTTATCTTTCTTCTTGCTCTTTTCATTTTCAGAATCAGGTTCCAAGACCTTCTCTTTCTTCGATTTCTTCTCCTTCTTGCTCTTCTTATAGGACAAAGAGTCCAAACCTACGGTTTCTGCGTCTGAGTCGATCTTCGTTGTCTTCTTCTTCCTCTCCTTTTTGACTTCGTTCACTGCCAGAGAAGGCATGACTATGGTCAGGGTATGGAGAGAGAATCAAAACCGGAAAGAGGAACAACAGATATCTCCTGCCAAAAGAATTGCAGTGGCAGGAGCGAAAGAGGAGGAGACAAGAGAAGGGTTTAGGGTTTGAGGTAACGGTGGAGTAATTTGGGAGCGTTGGATACTCAAACCCTAGTTGATTTGGACGATTACCGTTAGATTATGACATACCATGCTAAACTGCACTTTTCCCCTTCAAGTTTGGTCTTTTCCTTATTTTAACCCTCAAGCATAATTTTTCAATGGAAAATGCTAAGGCCATCCGTAGTGGTGTAGTTAAATGCACAAATTAGTCAGTAGTTAGGGCAATTAGTTAACTTTTTCTGTTTTTGTGTGCATAGTAGTGTAGTTAAGGGGTAGTTAAAATGTGTAAGAGTTAGAAAAAAACTAATGCAGAAGTTAACTGGAAAACCTGAGCAAATCATCCTTAAGTGGGCTCCATGTGTCAAAGGGAGGAGAGAGAACGTGAGAGAGAGGAGAGAGAACGTGAGAGAGTGGTGGGAATCTGCCTTATGTCAGAGAGGAAAAAGAAAGAGAGGAAAAATGTGGGCAACACATGTATATATATATATATATATATATATATATATATATATATATATATATATATATTTGTACTTTTTAACATTTTAACTACACTTTAACAACACCACTACAACACTTTTTAACTTAACAACACATTTTGTCATAACAACACATAATTGGGTCCCACTTTTTACACTTTTGTGTCATATAACTACACAAATTTAACTCCACCACTACGGATGGCCTAAAGGCATCTTCAACCGACCTGAGATCCCCTGCCCCCTCGCCAACACTTGACACGTATCCTCCCCACCGAAAAAACAACTAAAGGGCTGGCCACACCCAATCCCCCCTTGTTATCTCCCCTGCTAGGCTACCTCCAAATCTAACCCATGCCATGAGCCTCCAGCAGCATTCGCCACAAACCAAAAAAAAAAAATGCTAGAGGTAACAATAACGGATTCAAAAATGCTATAGCGGGACTAGAATTTACTAGATGAAGTGGGGGAGATAACAATAACGGATTCAAAAATGCTAGAGGTACACAAAGGGACACACCACAAAGCACACAAGTCCTATGTGGCAAGTGGACCCCACCTCTTTCTAATTTGAAAAAAAAAAAAACCCCATCTTCTGAAACACGCCTCCCCGGTGTATTACGATCCAAAAAAAGGGAAAGAGGGAGAGAGAGTTCAAGACGACGGAGTAGAGAAGAAGTAGATCGAACCAGCCCCCACCACCGACATCCTCCATCACAGGCGACCACCACCACCGGCGGCCACCACAGCCCCGACGCATTATCAAGACGCAACCCAACTCTGGAGAGATACAATAAGAGAGTCAAACTGACTAGAAACATAACAGTGCTTAACCTTATCAATACATATATAACATGGCAATAATGGACTGCCATTTTTATGGATTGTGCAGCCGTAAATAATTGCAGCTTTGGGTTGATAAAGGATTTGGAGATTTTCTTCAACATGCTTCACTTCATCTTTTTTTGAACGGCCCCAAATTCACTACAAACCCTAATTTTTTTCTTAAGTTTTGGGGAAATCAATGAATCAAATTGACATGTTCGGAGAGACACACACAGAGAGAGATAGACCATGGTGGTGGGTATGGCCTTCAAGTCACGTCGGGCGTCGGTGCGGAGTCAGGTAGAGTCTGAGTCGGGCAAACAAAATTTGAGTCGGGGGTTGAGTCGGATCACTGGGGCTGTGGTGGCCACTGGTGGTGGTGGTCGCCTGTGGTGGCGGATCACTTGGGCGGGGTTCTCTTTTCGTCACCTGGTCTCTCCCTCTCTTTTCTCTGGAGCATAATAATGTGTGTTTTAGAAGTTTGTTCTTTTTTTTTTTTTAAATTTGAAAACTGAGGGGCCCACAAGCTTGTGTGGTTTGTGGTGTGTAGTTTTGTGTGCCTGTAGCATGGTTCGGAGGGATTGGGTGTGTCCAGCCCTTTAGTTTTTTCGGTGTGGATGACACGTGTCAAGTGTTAAAATAGGGGGCCGGGAGAGGGAGGAAGGAGAGGGGGCAGGGGATCTCAGGGTAGAAATCACCCCATATGAAAAATCAATCAATTTACAAACCCATATTTAGACACAAATTAGTGAGAAATCATGAAATGCCCTAAGCCATAGGGTAGAAATCACCCCATATCCAAGCCTATCTGACTACTCACAGATGGTAAATGAAAACATGAAGGAAAAACATAGGTAAACGAAAACTATAGTAATAAAAGGGAGATTACCTTGAATCTAGATCTATATAGATATTGATGAGTTATACAACATTAATAAAGGGTGATTACCTTGAATCTAGATCTATATAGATATTGATGAGTTATACAATATTAATGAAGGGAGATTACCTTGAATCTAAGTACATAAACCCAAAATGTAGAGAAAATGTAGAGCTAAAATGCTAGAGAAATAAAAGGTGGTAAAGAGAGAAAGTATGAAGTAGTGAATGTCTTAAAATCTATCAAACAGAGGTATTTATAGTACCCCCAAAAAAGTTACAAACAGTCTGTCAAAAAGTTGCCTGAAAGCCATTGGTATTGATACTTGTGTTTTGAGGTATCAAAACCAAAGTTAGCTGGATTTTTCCTGCGCAGTTTGTATCGATACCATGAAAATCAGGTATCAATATCAAAAGCCTCTGGATTCTGGCCTTTCTGGGTTGCTTCTTTTAGCCTTCTCTCGGCCTCTGGGTGCAAGTGTGACAAAATAAGGTTAGGCACTCATAATATGCAATGTTGTGTGCCTATCATTAAATTGTGTAGTTGTAGATTTGTAGAAAATTTTTAAAAATCACGACTCGCCCAACGTTCAGATGTCAAGAAAGAATGAGAAAGTAGAGAAAAAATAACTTCCTCACACATGTTAGTGTGTTCCGTTACCAGGAAAAATATAGAACCCAAGAAAATGACTTTCCCAAGACTCACCTTCCCTTAAACCTGATTCTACAAAGCACCAAAAGATGTGAAATTTAGCATTGCAGAACAGTTCTCCTCCCACCATTCTTAATTTTTTTGCGTCGACATTCTCTCACCTTTATTTCCCATATATCATGCAAATCTCCGTTTTTTCTTTGTATACTGCTGTAAACATCGGCAGCATAGTAAATATGGGACTGGGGGGTGCTGTGCATCCCATGCACAGCACCGTGCTGTGCAGCCCCGTGGCGCCGCCGCGCCGGCATTTTTCTAAAGTATTTTTTAAATATTGTTATCAGTATTTTATTTTGGTTCTACCAATTAATTAATCACATTTGGTTAACATTAATTTTATTTTGTCTTATCTATTTTTTTTAAGCTTCTAGTATCGCATGGTTGATTTATAAGGTTTGGCTTAACAAGATCAGTTGGCTTATTGTTTATGTCTTTATTTGATTACTTTTGTATTTGTTTGTTTCGTATCTTTTTTTTTTTTTTTTTGGGGTAAATTACTGGTTTTACAGGACAAAAGAAAATGAAAAAGTAAAAACTTATGATAGAAACTCAAAGTTTATTAAAATTATTGGTTTTACTGGACGAAAGAACATGAAAAGGTAAAAACTTATGATAGAAACTCAAATTTTATTAAATAAAGACAAAAAATGGGTCAAAATATAGAACAAAATGAATAAAGACAATAACAACAAATAAGCCAACTCGTGTATTTAAGCAAAACCTAGGCCTTTTTTTTTATAACTGATTTTAGAGTTGCATAGTTATTCAAATATAACAATTCATATGTATTAAATTTCTAAAAATACGGTAGCTAGATATTTTGTTCCACAAATTACTTTTATTGAAAATAGTTATTGAATCAATATAAAAGAAATTTCCCATAAGTTTCTTTTTACTGGCAGATGAACAACTAAATTTTAATTTTTCGACAAAAAATTTTTGCCAAATAAACAATCACAGAAAAATAGATTTCAATTTCCTTTACTTCACTTTAGTTTACTTTTCCTAAGACTAATTTTTCTACAGAACATTTATGACAACTGAACGGAATCGAGAACGGAGTTGAAGAGAATGGGAAAAATATACTCCCTTCGTCCCTTTTTAAGAGCATCCCCAGCAGATTAGCTATATGAGCTTTCTAAGCTACTTTAGCTTCAAAAGGACAGAATTTCTCCTACAACAGATTAGCTATACCACTAGTTACTCAACCTTCAGCTACAGTTCTTGGGTAAATATACCCAAGCACTATTTACAAGCAATTGATTACTTTATTTTTATTTTTCCCACAAATCTCTCTCTCTCTCTCTCTCTCTCTCTCTCTCTCTCTCCCTCCCCCCATTACAACAAAATCTCCGAGCAATCTGCATCGGCTTTGGCCATCTTCTCCGACTCGGGGCCATCTTCTCCTATGATGCCAACGTCGACCCGTCGCCAGCAAGTCCATACTCCAATGGTAGAGGCAGATTTCGAGTTAAACGGCGGCCTCTCACTGGTAAAGGTTTTGGACTAGATCTGGAGTGTTGGGTTTCTGATCAGCGGTCGGCCAGCGGCGGTTGTGGAGTTGCAGAGATTCGGCGAGAACGTATATATGTGTACATCGGTTATATATATGTATGTATATGGGGTATATATTTTAACATTTTTAAAAAAATAATATTTTAATAGAGTATAGGTAAAATAGATTGTATTGTTGGAGTATTGAAAGACATGTTAGGTAAATATACACTGTACACCAGCAATTTTGGCAAAAATTTTACCTGGGTGCTTTGCACCGTGTTGTGCATCTCTCGGCCATCTGATTGTATTTTGAACGGTCTGAATGTGTTCGACAATTTTAATTTAATTTTGATTTATTTTTAGCTGTAAAAAATCAAAACACATCCAGGCCGTCTAAAACACGATCGAACGACCGAGGGGTGCAAAACAACCAGGTGCACGACACCCACCCCTTGTCCCACTGACGGGGCCAAAAAGCTAGACAAGACAACAAAGAACTGTTTTGCTTTTCCACCAACAAGTATAAAAGGGAACACCCCATAACTGACCTTCATTCTTAGAGCACTCTGTGTGAAGACATTTCATCCCCAAATCATGTCCATCGCAGCGAAATCTCTACAGCTTTCCATTTTCCTCCTCCTCCTCACAATTGCCTCCGCCCGTCACCTCCCACCATCCTTGCACCTCCGCCACCCACCTCCCACAGCCACCTTCTACCGCCACCACCCATCCCCACCCCCATCCCTAATCTCAATCCCACCCCCACCCCCAATCTCAATCCGAATTCCAATCCCCTCATCCTACAAAGCTTTTTTCGAATCCATCACAGCCATGGGGGCCTTCGTCGCAGTCATTGTTTTCCTATTGGCTTTCCTTGTTGTGAGACACTTCTGGTGCCCTGGGTTGTCAATGGATCCACAAACCATTTATACTTGTTAGCGGGGAGAATGGTTTTGTGGATCTATTGACAACCTAGGGCACCAGAAGTGTCTCACAACAAGGAAAGCCAACAGGAAAACAATGACTGAGACGAAGGCTCCCATGGCTGTGATAGATTCCAAAAAAGCTTTGTAGGATGGGAGGATTGGAATTCGGATTGAGATTGGGGGTAGGGGTGGGATTGAGATTGGGGATGGGGGTGGGGATGGGTGGTGGCGGTAGGAGGTGGCTGTGGAAGGTGGGTGGCGGCGGTGCAGGAATGGTGGGAGGTGACGGGCGGAGGCAATTGTGAGGAGGAGGAGGAAAATGGAAAGCTGTAGAGATTTCGCTGCGATGGACATGATTTGGGGATGAAATGTCTTCACACAGAGTGCTTTAAGAATGAAGGTCAGTTATGGGGTCTTCCCTTTTATACTTGTTGGTGGAAGAGCAAAACAGTTCTTTGTTGTCTTGTCTAGCTTTTTGGCCCCATCAGTGGGACAAGCGGTGGGTGTCGTGCACCTGGTTGCTTTGCACCCCTCGGTCGTCCGATTATGTTTTAGACGGCCTGGATGTGTTTTGATTTTTTACCGGTAAAAATAAATTAAAATTGTCGAACACATTCGGACCGTTCAAAATACGATCAGATGGCCAAAAGATGCACAGCACGGTGCAAAGCACCCCCTCCATATTGCCGTCAATGCGGCTAGAGGCACATGCATTGAAATTCACCCCAACCACACCCACTTACATGGCGCCACCAACCCCATGCCAAATTCAAAGTTCGAGAAAATTACTCAATCTTTCCGTCCCTGCTCTCTCAACAAATGGAGTTGTAATTTGTGCTCCATTTTTAGAGGCAAGAAACAGAGTGAGCACAGCTGAAAAACACCTGCCCGTCCAATGTAACCCGCCAAGTAGGCAGAGTGTGATTGGGGTGTGTTCCAATGTATGTGCCTCTAGACTTATTGGAATATAAGGTAAAGTCAGGCTTTAGTTCGGGATCAGTTCATTAAGGTATAGGTCCGGTTTTAGTTCATCTCAGACTCGATTCGAGCACAAACAACTGGACTCGAGTATGACTTGTAAAAAAAATTCGGACTCGGCTCGCTAGAAATTTGTGGACGCCCCTCCGAGGAATTCAATTCGGAATCGCCACCCGGGTTTTAGCGGATTGTCCCCAAGGAACCGAACTCGAATGACTCATGCCTTATTTTGGATAAGGTTTAAAATCAGTCTGTCTTCACCATAATATCTTAGGTTCGGGAGCTTGGTTACGAAAGGGGAAGGGTTTTATGGCACCCCTCTCGCCCGACCCGAGAATCGGTCTCTACTTAGCATTTGTGGGATTCGTAAAATGTTTGTTATCCAACTTTGACCAAGTAAAGGGGACGGGGAATGGAAAAATGAGTAAATGAGATGACAAATAGAAAAAGCATATGAAATGGTAGATGTTTGTGCAATATGTACAAAGTGTCTATTTATGATGCATGTAATGCATTGAGATGCATGATATATACAACTTATACAAAACAAGAGCTTGTATGGACTAAGTACAAATATGAACATCAACAGCCATTTAAGGTAAAGTAACCCCCATTTGAACATCAACAGCCATCAGAATTAGTCAAACACGATAATATGTTAACACAATCGTCAAAACACAAGATATGAAGAAAAATGGTTTGATCATTCTGATGGACTTGAGTGATCAAGCCAAGGAATCTGAGTGCTCAGGTTAAGGAACTTGAGTGTTCAGATGAAGCCTGACCAGTAAGACCAAAAACTTCGAGAAAACGTTTTTATGAACTTTAAACCCTAAATAAATTCAGAACAAGTATGAGGAAGGAACCTGTCTAAACCTTTTGAGTTCCCTCAAGAAGCAAGAACAACATCTTAGTAAGGTATTTCTACCTTTTTTGAACTTGAAACAAGACTTTTTGGTTTATTTTTTATGAGAGAAGATTGGGTATTGATCATTGGAGTGATGTATGACTGGAATAGGGTTAGATGATCAAGAACTCAACTCATATGTAAGCTTTGAACACGTTTGATGGGTGTTTAGGTGAAAATTAAGAGTTTCTAGGGCTTTTGTGGGAATTTTTGGTAAGACATGACTCAAGGTTGGATTTTTGGACAGAAAGCAGACTGGGTTTGGACTCAATAGAGTGGAAATAGGGCTAGAATGTGAGGTTTGATGGGATTTGATGGATTCTAAGGCCAAACCGGACCTCAAGGAAAGGATTTGGGGGTGGGTTTTGATGATTTGAGCTTGGATATGGGATGAAAGAAAGAGTAATGGCAGAGAGAGCTTCTGATTGTGGCTGGGTGTGTGTAGAATGAGAGTTTTGATGATGTTTGTCGAGTGTTTAGGCCAAAAATGAACCTCAAATGAGGTATTTTGCCATGGGTGTTGTTGATTTAGGCTTGAATCAGTGATGAGAGGATGAGATGATGGAGAGAGGGCTGAATATCAATGGCTGGGTGTAGAGAGAGAAAATAAAGAAGAAAGATGGGGTTTTATAGAAGGATTTTGGGCAAAAATGCAAGATTAATTTGGGTTAGGGGTCTAGGATGTTAATTTGGTGAATTAGGCATGTGAAAAGCTATGAAGGTTAAGAAATATCAAATTTGCAGAGAATCAAATCATTTTTTCTAGAAAATTGCTCTGCAGAAATCTGCCACGTGTCCCACCTGAGTGCTCAGGTTCATGGAGGATCTGAGTGTTTAAGTGGATGAATTTGAGTGCTCAGGTCCAACAACGCTGCTTCTTTTATTTTGAGTTTTTGTGCTATTTTGGTGAGTGTTTGGAAATTCTTGGAAGATTGGAGGTCGTGTTCAAACTTTAATTGTTGTTCTTGACTTATTCTTCATCATCGGGATTAAGTCCTTTTCTGGGTCAAAATTGGGGTGTCTACAAAATTATTAAACTCAAACGAGCCGAATCATATTCTTCTATGCCATACCCACGTTTTGACGAAAAAAAGGGCAAAAAAAAAAAAAAAGGGTTGAAATTTCAACCATATAGGCAAATTGCTTTTCCCCCTCCCTGAAACACACACACCCCGACCCCACTGCCACTTTTTACCGGATTACCCCCACCCCCTCTAATTAATTAATTAATTAATATTAATTTATTTCTTTTATTCAATTATTTATTTTTCTCTTTTTTCTTTTTCTCTATTTTATTTTTTTAATATTCTCTATATTTTTTCTCGTTTATTTATTTAATATTGTTTATTTAACTAACTAAATTATTTTTTATTTAATTTATTAATTCTTTTATCTTATTAATTTAATTTATTTATTTATCTTTTTTTTCTTTATATCTTTTTTCTCTTATATTTTTTAATATTCTCTATATATTTTTTCTCTTTAATTTATTTAATATTTTTTATTTAACTAAATTTCTTTTTTGTTTAATTTTGTAATTATTTTATCTTTTTTTATTTAATTCATTTATTTAGATTTTTTCTTACAGAATTGTGTAGAAGAGCTACTACGGTCACTAATTTGGTTCCTACCTACGGCAACACCTGCAAATTAGATGGATTGTATGACTTTGGGGGTTGTCATCGCATCAAAGTCGCTGCCAAAAGCTGGCAATGGTAATGTAGAAACGCGTAGGGACAGTGAAGCCATTACTCCGAAGTCACTTTCTCTCTGCATAATACAAAATAAGGTCCATGTGAATCGATATATTGAAAAGATGACAAAAATGCACTAAGAAAAGAAGCTGCAAATTTTTTTCCAAACACATTGAGTCTCCAAATATACTCACCATTTGCATTCCTGTGTGTATTTGTGAGTTTTTTGAATGAGAGATGCTTCTAGGAGTGTAAATGAACCAAATCGAGCCGAACCTATTTAGGTTTGGGATCAGTTCGTTGAGGTATAAGTCAGGCTTTAGTTAGGCTCAGGCTCGATCTGAGCCCAAACAATTGGGCTCGAGTATGGCTCGTAAAAAAATTTCAAAACTCGGGCTCGACTCGCTAGGAATTGTTAAACTCAAACGAGTCGAACCGAATCAAACCGAATCATATTCTTCTATGCCATGCCCACGTGTTGACGAAAAAGGAAAAAACATAGGTTGAAATTTCAACCGTATAGTAGGGGTGTAACCGGTTCGATTCAGTCCGGTTTGGAGGTGATTTTGAATGAACCGAGAAAATCGGTTCTGGGAGGACATGGAATCGAAATCGGTTTTAGAAGCCGGTTCGATTCTGGTTCCAGTTCGGTCCGGTTTCGAAATTGATTTGGTTCGTCAGAGGGAGAGAGAAGAGATATAGACTAGGGTTGAAAGAAAAAAAAACAGGTTGTAGACACCCCAATTTGAACCCATGAAAATCCTTAGCATTCCCAATGATGAAAATGGCCCGATAAAGACATGTGGAGCTTGATTAATTGCTTGAAAACCCCTCCAGAGCCTCTTCAAAATGAACCCTAGATTACACCACCTTCAGAGTACATTCAAAACCCTCTTTATCGATATATAATATATCTCAATCCATTTTGAAATGAGAGAGATGCGCGCGTTTCTTTAAAATGACTTGTTTTTCCGACCTCTTGAGGGTAAAATGATCATGGATTTTCATGTACAAATCATCTTGAGTTCAAACCACTTGGGTTATAAAGTATACTCAATTACCTTTCCTACGCTTCAAATCATGCGCAAAACGGAGTTCGGTAGCCTCCGAAGTGGCCCCGCGAAGTTTGATAGATTGTGTAGTCTCCAAGTCCGGGCGCCCAAAATCACTATGGGTGCCCAGACTCTCCTACTCTGGGCGCCCAACAGTACTTCCAGTGAGCAAAAACCATGGGCTCCTCTTCTGCATTATCCCACATTTTTTTTGCACTCAAAACTCCTTCCATCACAGCATCCCTCCAAAGATTTGAGTTCAAATTCATTTTCCCTCTCAAACCTACCCTAAACTATCCCATTCTCTCTCTATAAGTACCACTTTATAGCTTCATTTTGAGGGAGGATCAACTCTCACCCTTCCATACTGTTACTCTGCCAAAACCATTCCAGAAATTCCATCTCCAACGAATCCCTCTCTGTTTCATTCACTTCCAACCATCAAACCCATTTTCTTGCTAACTTAGCTCCATATATCCTCATCCTCCATGATCAAACCTCTACCAAAACACTAACAACCAAACAGTCACTACTCTAAAAGCTTAGCTCAAGCTTACCCAGTCTCTAGAAATCACTAAAACCTACCATCTAAGTACATCCATCAAGCTCTAAAGGTATCTACCAAACAGTGTTAAAAAAGGCTCTCTGAGGGTACACCACTCAACTTTTACTAGTCTTCTATACTAGTTAAAGGCTTGGGAAGGTTTAAAGTGCAGCAAGAAGGATCAAATCCTTTGCACCCGTATTGAGTATGGGCGCCCATACTCTCTAACTAATATGGGCGCCCGGACTCCTCTCTCTCTTTGTGCTTTCTGTTTTCTATATAATCTCTTTTGCATATTTGAATCATTTATACAGAGTCTGAGGTCAAAACTCATGGTCCATGATGCAGAGGATTACTTGGATTAAGTTAAGTGCATGTAGAAGATTAGATTATGATTTCTGAGATGATTTAAGGGTTATTTACTCATTGCATGTACTTTACTGTTGTGCGTGGTCCACATTACCTTTGCAGTTGGAGGAAAAATCCTCACAACACCCATACTCACTTTCATTACACCTAAAATGAGTCCATCATGGGTTTATACCATCCCTTATCCTTCAAGATCATGAGCATTCTATCTAATACATTTGTACAATAAGAGTTCATTTCATGATAGGATTTAGTTCCCATCCTTTTAGTTTTGTCCCAAAAGCATATCAAAATCATAGATTTCAAGCTCAAATCACTTCATAGATCTAATTTTGGAGTCAATCTGGATCAATGAATCATGAAGCATCATCTTATGCATAGTAGAGTGGGTAAAACATGTCAAACTTGTTATTTGTTCAGAGACCCAGGCTGAGAAAAAGTCATCGTGCATTACACTCCAGGCGCCCATACTCACACATTCTGGGCGCCCACTCTTATTCTAGGCGCCTGGAATAGTCCATTCTGAGCGCCCAAACATGCTTATTATGGGTGTCCAGAAAACAGTCTGGGTGCAGCTTGTGTTTGTCTTGGGAATGCATGTGGGCTTGTTTTAGACCTTTATACATTATCTAATCTTGTTTCTGTACAGTTTATTGCATCATACATGAGTGTCATTTGATCATAACACTTATCACATGCATCCACGCACTCAATTTTGCTTTTGTGAATGCATTTACGTGCTTTCATTTTATTTCATGAACAAAGTCCATCTAAACAATACTTTCGAAATCCCTTGAATATTTAGTAGAGATCGACAGTCATGCCGGGTGAGAGGGGTTCCCTAAACCCCTTCCCCTCTCGTAACATAGCTCCCGGACCCGAGAAATCTCGTTAACGATAGATCGGTGAAACATTTTCCATATAAAGGGCAAAAAAGTTATTTTTAAACCGGTTACACAGGTACGGTCCTCAAACCTAGGTGGCGACTCCATCAATCAAAACCGTTTTCATAATCTCGAGATTTTGCGGGGTGTCCACACAGGTCTGCTGTGAGCGATGCTAACATTTTGATGTCTATATAACACCAGATCTATCTAATATATACATACATATATATCTATATGCATATATATGCACCCATAGTCATACACACATCAAGAAAAAATCGATGTATATATTTCTGGAGAGATCGAAAATGCAGAAATCGATTCGAGTACAACTTCGTACATACTCAGTATATATATATATATATATATATATATATATATATATAGAGAGAGAGAGAGAGAGAGAGAGAGAGAGAAATCAATATATACATCTCAGTACATACAATTAGATATGCATACATACATAGATCAAGAGAGAGCGGGAGACTTGGAGTCTTGGATTCATCATCTCCTTCTTCGTTCCAACTCAACTCAGTACGGTGACGACGGACGGCGGTGCCATCTCGGTGAGAGAGAGAGAGTCGCCTGGAATGTTGAGTCGTCTGGGTCTCTCACACGATGTGAGAGAAAAGAGATTGGGAAATGGAAACAATGGGAAGGGTTCAGTAATACTGCATCGCCAAGTAATAAATACTAATTTTTCTTCCTTTAAAAGCAAAGGCAAAGACAGTCAGGTGGTAAGTGCTTGGCTACCTGCACGTAAGATTGGGTGTTCCAGCCCTGCCACTTACAATTTCTGGAGGTAATTTATGTATACCGGTTCGGTTCGGCTAAAAAATTCTACGACCGGGAACCGAAATGGTTTAAAAAAAAATACACTTCTCAGAAGCGAACCGAACCGATCAAAAAAAAAAAAAAAACCGGTTCTCCACCGAACCGATCAAAAAAAAAAAAAAACGGTTCTCCGATCCGATTCTTTGTTTTTTTTTTTGTTCAGCCCTAGACAAACTACTCTTAAGTATTTAGAAGCAAACTACTCTTAAGTATGGGTGCTTCTATTCGCAGCCCATTTTAGACTTCATACAGCCCATTTGCTAAAAAAAACCCTGCTGATGTGGCAAATTTTAATTTTTGCTTCACATAACCCATAAAATTTCCCAAATTGCCCTTGGGTATTTTTCTTCTCCTTCCTCCCTCAAACCGATCGTCCTCCAACCTCCCTAAACCGATCGACCTCCCAAATCGATACAGACCTCCATCTCTCTCTCTCTCTCTCTCTCTCTCTCTCTCTCTCTCTCTCTCGCAGACCACCTCCATTAGACTCTCCATCTCTTCCATTTCGCCATTCCTGGCGAGAGAAACCGTGGACGGTAGAAGGCGGCGGTGGTCCGGAATTGTCGGCGACGGAACTGCTCGATTCTGGGTTCGCCAAACTATGATTCTATCTCCTCTCTTCCCCCCTCTATCTCCCCTCTGCCTTTCGTATTTTGGGTTTCAATCAGATTGGGTTTCGATAAATTCTTGATTTGTTGGTTTGAACGGAAGACTTGATAAATTCTGGTTTTCGCACATTCGGATATTAACTCCCGAAATTATACCCATAATTCGGATACAAACTGCTGAATTATGTCCAAAACTACGGATATTAACTACCATCACCAATTTCTGCTCTCTGGAGTTTGAGGTTCAGATATTAACTCCCGAAATTATACCCATAATTCGGATACAAACTGCTGAATTATGTCCAAAATTGCGGATACAACTACCATCACCAATTTCGGATATAAACTCCCGGTTTTATAGGTAAATTTCGGGTATTAACTACCGAAATGTATTGCGATTTTCGGGACTGTGTGTACCGTTTCGAACGAACAACGGCTGAAAAATCGAAAAAGCAATGGGTTACTCTTGGGTCGTTTTTTGCTCGAAAATCTTCATGTCCGGGTTACTCTCGGTCTGTATTTGTGCATCCATTGGTGGACTTGGAGTTGTAAGTTGCTCCATTACTCTTTGGAGCTCTTCAACCCTCATTGATTCAACAAGGTTTTCCATTGATAGAGATGAAAGATGAGGGGCATAGGAGGATATTGGGGGTTAATGGCTAGGTTGTTTTCGATTGGAGGAGGAGGAGAGATTTTTTTCGATTGGGGTAGGAGGGAACACGATGGAGGAGAAAGGAAGAAGAAGAAGTGGGCTGGTATGTAGCAATTGGGAGAAAGTGGGGTGGGTTGGTATGAAGTAATTTGAGGAGCTAAATGGTCTTTTCACAAGGAAGGTTTTGGCATTTATTTTGGGTGGGTTGTATTGAGGGAAAATGGGCTGCGAATAGAATCATCCCTTAAGTATTTAGAAGCTTCTTTCTTGTGGTACTAAAATTTGTTTGGATCTACTGCTAATTTTCCAACCTAGAAAATTCAACATCTGATTTCAAACTTTTACTATATTTTTGTTATCACTTGGACAACTGCCCCTTGCAGATTGCTCGCTTTATTGGCACGCGTTGCATCCCGCCCTTCACCACCAAATTTAACCACCAAACCAAAATCAATTTTGCCCAAGATCCACCAAACCCCTCTCTCTCTCTCTCTCTGTGTTGACGTGCCTATTGTGAGAGAAAGAGATAATCTCTGAATCTGTATATCCGTGCACATCCACGCATCTGCCCTGAAATACTCGTCTACAATGGCGAGGGTTTGCACAAAGACGCAAGCCTTCGGACTTCGAATTTGTCTCCTCTCGATTGTTTCGTTTGGCGCCATTACCTCCGTTTACGCGAGATCTGATGAAGACGTCAGGCAAAGATTTTACGGCAACCTCTCAATCAACTCGACGGCGCCAAACTCTGGTGACGGCACTATCGCTAAAATGTTCGACCGTGTGCTTGAAAAGGAATTCTCCGAGAACGATCAGCCCGAAGGTCAGCACCCGTCTTTTAATTCGATTGTTTTGTTCCCAACGTGTAAAGTTGTGATCTTTTTTTCCTAAATGTACTTCATTTGGTGACTCAATTCAACCAGGAATGCTGGCCTAATGGTTGTGTAGCAGTACTAAGTGATCCATTCTGATCGGTTGGGATGGGTCAGGGTAAAAATATGTTCTTCTGCCATATGACCCGGGAAAAAAGTATTGGTGAACTACTTGAGTTCTGAGCTAAGTGTCTTCTAGTATTTCCGTAATTTAACTCCTTTAGGTAAGTGCATTCAGGCTTTGCAATGGCTTTAATTTAATTGGGCCCAGCTAATGGATGGTGGAATAAGTCCTCAGGATTAGTTGTGGTGTGTAAGCTGGCCCAGTGTCTGAGTTATAAGAAAGAAATTACATGTGAAATTTAATCTTGGGGAAATGAGAAGTAGTATCTGGCTAAGAGTCGTGAGTCGTGACTTTAATTTGAGTTATGTGGCTTTCTCCACATTGGCATTGTCGATTACAATGGGTTTGAATGCACGTGACTAAACCCCTCATAAGCATTGCTAATGGCTCTGAATTATAAGAGAATAGTAAGCGTTTTAGTTAATGCAATATATTTGTACTTCAAGCTGTGCTGCTTCCTAAAATATGTTTCATATGGTAACTCAATTATGTTTTACTCGAACTATTTGAGTTTCTGACAAAGTGTCATCTAAAACTTCTGTAATTGGCCTTTGGAAAGTGAGAAGTAGTACCTTAATTTGACTATCTTCTTTTAGCTCTTCCCCTTGTTGGTGTCGCGCTTTTAAGTGGAATCATAGTTGATTATAATGGTTTTCAATGCGCGTGGCTGAATCCCTCGGTGGCATTGCTAATGGTTTTAAGTGCTACAAAATTGTAAGCAGATTACTGACACATATTTAATTCAGTTAAAGAGGATTTAATTCACCACTCATTCAACCAAAACATTGTACTATAGCATGGAATTGTATGGATAAAATCTCTTCATTGGAATCATGCAGGCGGGATTTAAGCTAATAGTAACTTCAATGTGTTATCTGACTGGTGCATAAGGGTTTTCTTGTGCTTAATTATTACTTCAAGATTTGTACAACATAAATTAATTAATTAATATTACTCCCTCCGTCTGTGTTTGTTGGTCCACAAACATACTTTTTCATGTCCCATAAAGATTGTCCAACTTAAAAAGTCAAAAGACTTGTCAGTTACCTTTTAACCCATTTTCTAAAATTTTAATTACGAACTCACGTGGTCCCCATAACTCATGATTGAAGGGTAAAATGGGAAATTCATGCTTTCCAAGGTGTAATCATGATGTCCCCATAAACACTTGGAATCCCCAAAACGGACTAATGAACATTGACGGAGGGAGTATATATTATTATTTTGTTTTGTTATCCATCAGCCAACCTTGTGAATTACAGTTATGAGTGATTTTTGTTACTATGGTAGTGAGTCTTACTCTTTGCTAATTCCTTGGTGCTTGGCAGTCTTTCTTATGGTATTTAATTTTTTGTTCCTTTGTATGATTACCTTTTGTAGGTTCTGATGCAAACAGCTTCAACAACAGTGTCGCTGGTCAACAAGTAGGTTTGTTTCTCCATGATCTGAGTCAATTTACTTTGAGTTCTAAGATCCTAGTTTAGTCTCATTTTTTTATTGCTTTTGAGAATCCTAAAGTTGTTTGAATAATTCTTCTCATATCTGGTTCGTACTTGAGATAACATACTCACAATGATTGCTTGTATTCTCTCATGCTGCAACCTTTTGGCTTGGTAAGTATTTTGGAACAAATAAATTAACAGAAATTTTAGTTGGGGATCTTGTTTGCATCCATTCGTACTCTGCATGTGGTACTCAATAGTCCACCTTTTCATGTCTTATGCTTATCTTGGTTGGGTGGCTCGGTGATTTTTTAATTCTCTCTTTTGATTATTGGTTTTAACTTAATTTTTTTTTTGGCTAAACATGAGTTCTTGTTATATTTCACAGGCTGAACTGGAGACCGTAGCTAAAATCACACACGAGAAGGGAAAAAGGAATGAAACTCAAGAGACAAAGTAAGGGACTGTCTACAGTTAAAGTAGGACGTAGAAATTATTCTGCAGTTCTATTACATTTGATTAAATGGTGCATGTCTTTCGGCTACAGGACTACTATATTCTTGTCACCACAGATTGTTTACGTGTTAATTTGTTTACTTGTTGATAATTTGCGGCAGTGGTACAAAACCATTTCAGTTTCAAGACGTGTTTTCCTTGGAAAACGAAGGGTCTGACGACATGACAACCTTGATAGACAAAAAGGTGTGATGAGAATGGGTTTTCACTACGAAGCGTTGGGACATGTAACTGTTTAGTGCTTGCTTGCCGCTAATACTGACCACTTGCTTATTTTCCACAGGATAACGTGTTTGTGATGTCAAACAAGAAATCCAAATACCCAGTTCTTCAAGTAGATTTAAGGTAAGCTTAGCGTTTGCCGTTTGTTTTCAGTTTGAATGTTCTAGTCTTTAGAATGTTCATTAAAAAAGCTAGTAATAGAAGCACCTTGGTATCACATCAGAAAAAACTAAAATAAAATTGAAGCACTTTGATAGAGAAGTAAGTTTGTCTTCACTACTAAGTTTGGTTGTGACATGCTTTGTTTCATAATGTTATTTTCCTATAGGCTGATTTCAGACTTGGTCGTGGTTATAGTTTCTGCTGCCATTGGTGGAATCATCTTTTCTTGTCTAGGACAACCGGTTCGTACCTGTAGCTAGTTGCTGCAGTTTTTTCCACATATCTTGGTTCTTATAGTTTATTTTCTGTGGTTATGTGGGCATAGAGAGTGACTTTATTTTTTGAAATTTTGAGAGCTTACCGTTTCTATATTTCTTCCTATGCCAGGTAATTGTTGGCTACCTTCTTGCTGGTTCACTCATTGGTCCAGGAGGTTTGAGCTTCATCAGTGAAATGGTACAGGTATTGTCATTAACAGTTTAGGGTCAGTCTTTTTGGCATTTGAGCTACTATCTTATGTCCTACTATTTGCTATTATACTGTTTTTTTGTGGGCATGATTTATCTTCTGAGGACTCCTAAGTCCTAACAGACAATAACATGAATAGTATGCTTTCTGGAGGCCAATACTAGAAAATTAGTTTTTGCTCTGATTGATTGTGGAGAAATTCGAGGAGAAGAAAACATAATGGAATATTTTGTTCTTTTGGTTGATGCTGTTTCTTTTTTTGCAAAAGTGAAGAACTCCGCTCAATTTCCAAATGTTTGTGTATGATTCACTTTATAGAGAGAGTAGTAGAGAAGATGGATCCATCTAGATGGTCCCAATGAGGGGCCTGCCGTCTGAAGGTCCTCAATCTTCACGTGAAAGCAACGCAACCTCCTCTTGACCGAGCACTCTGATGGATCCATCTTGATGGTCCCAATGATTGGCCTTGAGGCTTGTTGAGTTGTTTTCAGCCAAGGATTTGGATTCACTTATACATATCTAAATGACAAACTAATAATTTATTCTTGATATGTTTCAGCAGCAGCTTTCTTTATGTGCTGTTCTTCCAGGAAATTATGTTTAAGTTAGAGGTGTTCTTTTGTCTTCTTGTTTTTCTGTTGTTACAGGTTGAGACTGTTGCTCAGTTCGGAGTTGTCTTCCTCCTGTTTGCTTTAGGGCTGGAGTTTTCTTTGACAAAGGTTTATTGTCGCTAGCAACTCTGCTTCATAGTACCTTGTTTAGAATGCTTTGCTGTTTTTTTGTTCTCAGCAAACTAACTTGTCCCGTGATGCAGTTAAAAGTTGTTGGTCCTGTTGCCGTTCTTGGAGGGCTACTTCAAATAGCTATATTCATGTTTTTGTGCGGCATAACTGCTTTGGTAAAATTCTGAGATTTAGTTACTTCGTCAAGCACCAATTTGTGCATTTTTCTTCCAGCGTCCTTCGAATTCGGAAGTTTTGGTTTAAAGGAATCCAAAGTTAACAGCCTTCCAACTGCTGCAGTTATGCGGAGCAAAGTTATCAGAGGGTATATTTGTTGGCTGTTTCCTTTCTATGTCTTCAACAGCAGTGGTATATTTTCTGTCCATTTCTGTTGCTTTATGCATTTTCGTCTCTCATACTTGCCACAATAAGTTCAAAGATCACATTTTTGAACATTTCTTTTCAACAGGTTGTGAAATTTCTGGTAGAACGGAACAGTAATAACGCTCTTCATGGTCAGGTTACCATTGGGACACTTATTTTTCAGGTATCTATTGACCCATCAGTTTTCAGCTATGTTACCCGGACTCTTCTAAATGCAAACACTTGGCACTTGAGTGAGGCTGTAAGGGTATTGATACATGGGATATGAAATTGGGCGGTCACCTAGTAATCATTTTTATCAACTCAAGTGTTAATCTAATTACTTGACCTAGAATGTATGTCTAAGAACAATTGGTCATGGCAAGATTTCTCGATATTTTGGTTTTATTTTTTGGGTAAAATGGTGCATATACTTGACACGCTAGTGTAAGAGTATTTGTGAAGTTTTAGACACTTCGACATGTCAATCCCAGTTACTTGGTTATGTGTGGTGGCTGCATGTCCAGTTAAGCACCCGGACGCTTCCCTTGTAATCCTCACTTAACTGCCAAGTGTCCAAAAAACAGGTTCTTCACAGAAGTAGAAGAGCCCATATGACTATCTTTGCAGGTAATTTGATTAATGCTTGCCTTACCATGGGTTATTTCAGGACTGTGCTGTTGGTTTACTATTTGCTTTGCTCCCGGTTCTTGGTGGTAATAGCGGCATTTCACAAGGAATGATCTCAATGGGAAAGCTGTAGGTTTATTCTTAAGCTTCAGTTTTTTGTAATTTCTTGTCCTGATATAATAACTAGGTGCTTAATATACTTGCTATCATAATAGACACTTCCTCTAATTGAAAACCTTGCTCTCATTATTAGGTATGGACTAGTTCTGTTGATCAAGTTATTTCTCTTTGCGTGTGTAGAATTTTCTCTGTGAAGTTCCTTGTGTGGATTTAACTCCCTAGTTTCTTGTCTAACTTCAGGCTGCTGGTCTTGTCTCTATATCTAGCTGTGGCATCTGTATTGACTTGGTCATTTATTCCTCGCTTTTTAAAGCTAATGATACGGCTATCATCTCAGGTAAGGGTTATTGGATATTGGATGTAATTCCGCTGTACTTTTTATCGCAGTGAATCTTTTTAATTTGGTAAACTTTTAGACTGGATTAAGTTGACTCACTTTCTTTGCTTTGGTTTCTGCCTGGATCCCATGAAATACCTATGAACATATCTTTCATTCCCTAAGAGTTGGCGCTTTTTTTAACTGGCTGTACTTATTTTCCTTTGTTGTTGTCAGACAAATGAACTTTACCAGCTAGCTGCGGTGGCGTTTTGCTTGTTATCTGCTTGGGTAGGTGCATAAAATTAATTAAGCATATATTGATTAACCTGTTGCTACATGTGTAATTCTTTCTTTTTGCGGTCATTAATTTGTTCTCGAAAAGAATGGATCTCTTTGGCTTTAAATTATCTTGGGCAATAGGTTTTGTCTTAAGGAACTTCTATTCTTTGTTCATCTTGGACGGTGGTAATTTCCTCTTTGAGGTTCAACAGCATTTTGAGAATGCTTTCAGCAGTCATATGCTTTCTCACTGGTTACTAAAATTAAAAGGGGAAAAAGGTTGCTTTCAATGAAGTGATAGGGAAAGAGCGATTGGTTATCGTTGGAAAAAGCCAATAGTTCATTTCCTGATGTTGGAGACGGGTGTCATGACTCACTAAGTGTTCTATAGGTGGTTATGGGAAAAGACCCTAACGAGGTTCTAATTCCATCTCCAGATTTGAATATGGAGAATTTTGGCCTTTTGTATAATCACCTTTATCACCTACTGAAAAACTTAATCTCAATAAATTTCCGTTTCTCAACTGAGGCCTCTCACTCACCCCTTCTCCAACAAAGAATGTGAAGAATTTGGCAGCTCGAAAACATAGATGGAGTAGGTCACTCCGTACTAAACACCTAAATGTATGCATCAGGATCAACTCAGAATTACGACTCAAAATTTTATTTCTTGTCGATCAACTTGAACTGAAAATGTTAGGATGGGGCACATAAAGTACATAATGGGACATCATAGTCCTATATACAGGTGTGGGAATCAACAGTTCAATGCTCCTTCATAAGGTTGGTTAATTGTTGGGTCTGCCAAATAAGTTGATAATCTAAGTGTACAGACAACAAGGGTTTGTTATTTCTGAGCTTGAATATATTGGAATTTACCTAGGAAGTAGACTATTTAAAGTTATCTGATTATCACTTGTTACTTATACCCTGTAACCTTCAGTGCAGTGACAAGCTCGGCCTTAGTCTTGAGTTGGGTTCATTTGTTGCTGGAGTTATGATATCAACCACTGACTTTGCGCAGCATACTTTAGACCAGGTACTTTCTTGGAAAATGTGTGTGCCAGTTGTCATCCATGTTAAACATTCTAGCATGACTTTTTTGGGGTTTTCTTAGTTTACACTCTGTAAGTGGTTCTACGATCAAAGACATGTACTACAGTGAATTTCAACAGCTGCACATGTTATGCTTTTAGGGGGGGTGTGCTATAGTTGTTCCTGTTAGTACCCTCCAGAGAGGTATCAGATGCCTTCTTTTCTTTGGGAATTTGAAAATTCCTTTATGAAGTTACTCTCCTCTTTCTTTTACCGTTTAGTGCGATTCTGGAAACTTGGGCTTCAAGTGTGGAAATGGAGGTTTGAGTTTGAGGTCAACATATTGATTCAAATCAAACCCTGGGTTGTGCAGATGCACCAACCACTTCTACCTATTTTATGGTACCATGCTAACAGCCTTTAGCATTTTGGACTGAGTCCTGAAGAAGCAAAAGAGAGAAAAAAATCGTTGATTGATCACAGATGATATTCATGCATGCAAGTTGTTGCAAAAGTTGAATGCAAGTGTGTCAAACTAATGGAGTATATTGCACTGCCGTTTATACAATTGAGTGTTTGTTGCCCTTTCTATCCAGGCATGGTCTTTTAGTGGTGATTTAAATTTTGGTATTCCACATTTAAATTGGCTCTGAAAAATCTCCTTCAGCCAACTGAAAACAAAAAAATAAGACAGAAACAACTGGCTTTCAACCAAGACTGTTAGGTTTACTTCGCAGGGGCGGGAGAAATAGAATTCTTGAAATTAGAGGTTGTGGTAATTCTAGGCTCTATCTGTGCTTTCAGCAAGAAGTTTCAAATTTGCTGCTTCTGTTGCAGGTGGAACCAATACGTAACCTATTTGCCGCTCTCTTCCTTTCAAGTATTGGGATGCTCATACATGTACAGTTCCTGTGGGCCCATGTTGATATATTGCTGGCATCTGTTATTCTGGTTATAGTTGTTAAGACTACCTTTGCTGCTGTGGTTACTAAGGCCTTTGGATATAGCACTAGAACATCATTTCTCGTAAGCTGTTCTTTCTTTTACCTTTCTGTAGAAGGGGCCAATTTTAAGTATGCTCTTCGTTGACAATTTTTTCTTTTAGTTGACAAACTTGTTTTAATTTGTAATTTTTGATTTCAAGGTTGGAGTATTGCTTGCCCAGATTGGAGAATTTGCTTTCGTTCTTTTAAGTCGTGCCTCAAATCTTCATCTTGTTGAGGTGATCTCTCCTCTTTGCAGGGTTTGTTTAAACTTAGCCATTGGTTCTTGTTTGAACTTCAATAGTCAAGAGCATGATTGTATTCACTTGACTCTACTTTCATAATTTGCTTTGGTAAAGACATGAAGCTCAAGATGAGGTTTACAATAGTTGGTTTCTAAGCTAAATCGTTTTAGCAAAAAAAATGCTGTTTGAGAGGTTATCCTCTGTGTGAATGCAAAGTATCATCCAGTTTCATGATCACACCTCATTCTTTGTCCATAGTCCATACGGTATTTATGTTCATCTTATGTCATTTTGTCCGTCACTAGAGAATGATGTTGTTTCAAACAAGTTGAATGCATTCAGCCCCATCTCTTGATATTTTTTTTTTGTTTGTGTTATCAAACATCCATCCTTCTTTTATGTTGAAAAATCTGGTTAATCTCCTCAGGGGAAAATGTACCTTCTTCTTCTTGGAACAACAGCTCTTAGTCTGGTAAGTTTTTGTCCGTTGGAACTTGAACTGCATCAACAGCTTTTATATTTTATTTGTCCAGTATTTATCCTGGTGGACAATACTACAGGTAACAACTCCCGTCCTGTTCAAGTTGATCCCTGCTATGATGCACTTGGGAGTTCTCATGCACTGGTTCCCCTCAGAGAGTGGCATTCAGAATGAGGTTCATCTCTCTCTCTCTCTCTCTCTCTCTCTCTCTCTCTCTCTCTCTCTCTCTCTCTGTGGCTGCAGTCGATCCATGTATCTCTATGCAGTATGGGCCAACAGTATGAATCAAGTTCTTCTGATCTTCATAGGATTTTGTTGTCCTAGTATGGTCTCTCATTAGCATTCTTACTGTTTGAAGGATAATTCTCGCAAAAAGTCCAAAACATAGCATCATAATATTTCTTACAAAAGAAAATTACCATTAAAGAGATTTCTCTGCATTCCATGAGCATTAAAGCTTCTTTCTTTTTCCCAACCATTTATTGCATACATGTAAACCATAGCTATCTACATTGGCAAAAAGAAAACAACTGCTTCAAGACGACAATCTATGCCCAAAAATAAAAAATAAAAAATAAAGGGAAAAAGAACTGCTTAGAGAACAAGTTAAGACCAGATATAAGGGCAGAACAGAAGAAATAATGTGCTGTCTTGGCTGCAGTTTGATTCATAGTTTTCACTCAACGAAGCAAGATCTCCCAGGTTAAACCACGTGACTTCGCTTCATGCTCATATCATTGGAACATGAAAGTGTTACCATTGAAAATGACAAGAAACCTCGCACCCCTAGAATTTCTGAAAAAAGATCCATTTCCGGAAATTGTTGCTGTGAATTACATTTCTACCATCCTGTTCTCTTTTGAATGAAATACTCCCCGCCACCTAAAAAATTCCTTCCAAAGGCTCTGCGAGGGATATGAAGATTGAAATAACGATGTTTTCATTTCTTCATTTAACTTTCTCCTTTTCTTTCTTTTTTGCAGGAGAAAACTTCCATGATTGAAGCTAATAGACTTTTGTGACCTTAGAAGTGATTGAGTGATGAATCGTATCAAAGCCGTCAGACTTGACATGAGAACTGCAAAATGTAGATGGTTTTGTCTCACATATCTACAACTGAAACGGCAGATTACACACGTCTACAATTGAAACCACGCTTGGCGTTTGTGTACACGTAGGGTATAGATGATACTACTAGATTTATAAACCACTGTAAATATGACTTTCCTCTTGTGTCCCATTTTTAATAGCATTGTAAGATGAAATACGAACAAATGGTCCGAAGTGCTTCCACATAGTCTTTTTTCATTAGTCTCCCTCCATCGGATTTGGTGGATGTAATGCAATGCTTATCCTGTTTATTGTTCAACATTTATTGTGGCTTCAGAAATTCCTGTCTCATGAATGTGAATTATAGGCCGTGTTTGCAATAGGTGTGGAAACAGATTTTTGATCATAGATTTAGATGCTGCGTAGCCGTGGAAACAGATTTTAGATTATAGTTTTAGATTCTGCTTAGGTTATAGATTCCAGAATCTTGTAGAAGCAGAAAAGCGTTGATAACGGTTAATACTATTATCAATTTTCAAAACACTTAAAACACTAAAATCTTGTATGAAAAGCACTGCAACGTCAATTTTTTTTTTTAGTCGGATTTTAGATCCTGTTTTGAGCTTCTAAAATCCCTATAATTTCAAATCTTTGCCAAGTACTTTTGTCTAAACGCTCGCAACAAACCCTTCTAAAGTTTTTTTTTTTTTTTTGTCATTCGTCATTCCTAATCTATTACACGGGAAAGGGGGGAATAAGACTCGATCCCGGAATGCAGTATGAGGCATCCAAAAGCTCTACCGCATGAGCTAGCCACTTCATGCAAACTCTTTTAAAGTTGAAGTCATAAAATTTGCTTATTTTTTCGTAAACAAGTGCACATTAGCGGGTCTCATTGCTCTCTAGTGCATCAAAGTTTTCTCGATGCCATCTTTTACAATTTTGGTCTATTGTGGAAGGAGGATTATTAGTACTATTAACTATTTTTTTGAAAGAAATGATAACTTAGGTGTTGTTTGATAAGACTAAAAACTGAAAGCTGAGCATCTCATGGTAGCTCTATTTTGTTGTGTTGTATTCCCTGTAAACCGTTTATTTTTTTTTTTCTTTTGGTTCAACGGTCAAGGGTTGTTTGAGCCAGCTTACACGCACATCGACTATTCCCTCCCTGGTCTAGTCAAAGGTAAGCTATTCAAGTTGGGATTAGGAGATTCGGAAGACATTTCTCTGGCCTGGCCCCAAGAGATTGTAAAGTTTTGAACTCACTTGTGTGAGTTTTACTTCATATTGAAGTTCTTACTCTTCCGCGTACGCACACACCGAAAAAGAAAAAAAAAAAAGTAATATCACCCTGTGAACAAAACTTCAGTATCCTAAAATCATAGTATATTGCAAAGGAGAATAGTGAAAGATCCAACCCCTTTTACATCATAACGTACAAGTCATTCTAGATCAAAACAGAATCCAATTCAACATCAAACCTAAAATCATATATTGCAAAGGAGAATAGTGAAAGATCCAATCCAATTCAGTTACAGAAAAGTCAGAAGCGTGACAATCAAGGTACATCATACACATAAAAATCCTACATCAACAAAACACACGAACACCAGCTAAGGTGGGATGACAACACGAATCCCCTAACCTACTTCCTACGAATACAACTCGAGTTTAAATCCTGACTTGTGTTAAGCCCTACTTTTTGTGAAATAACAAGGAAATTGATTCTTGCATTCCTCTTTTTACCATCTACACTCATTTCTTTGCCTTTATTCATGTGAAAAGTGAACAAACTGCGGGCGATGATGTGAATTCACATGAACAGAAACAACGACAGAAGTGCAGATAATAAAAAAAGGAGTGCGAAAATGACTACCCAATAACAACAGTAGATGAGGTTAAAGGGTAAGGGGTTAGACAACAGGAGACATACAAACAAGGTACATGGTGCATACATAATTAGCAAGAAACCTCACAATTTTGTCCGCTTGGCTCTTTAGATTCTGCTCGGGAGAACGACAATTCGTTTTCACTGGTCAAATTATTGGGAACTCGGATTGGGGTTGGAGTAGCCGCGTAGCCTCCTTCTGTTGCTTGTCCAGAGTTATGATTAGCAGTGGTAGGGGAAAAAATCACTGTGCGCTCAAACTTCTGCTTCTTGGGCTTCTGCTCCTGCTGATGGCCCGGTAAAAAACTGCCAACCACAACCTGATGGGCTAAACAATGTCAGGTATGAACCATTGGGCTTGGAGTGTAAGCAGCAAATGGAAAAAAGAAGAAGTATTTGTTAGTCAATGTTTCTGTTCCATAACTTAAAAATCAAGTGCTCGATGGAAATGTGTCCCTCTGTGTAGGAAAGTCATTAAAATTTGCATTCCAATCCGAAGAAGTGTCCAATCGTGGAAAACAAGATATAATAGGACACATTTGTATGAGTGTCAGATCCAAGAGTGTCCTTGAAAGTTTATTTGTCCAATACGGAATTCTCTTAGAAGTGTCCTTGCAACTTAGATTGGGCTACTTTGTTGGTGACAAAGCGACTACTCCACTTGCACTTACAAGAACATGTACATCAAAATTAAACATCAACAGTGCATTGCTACCTCACATGAACTCTGAAGAGTAAGTTCTTGCGATGCATTCTGCCGATTCTCTCACTTTTTACTTTACTTTTTCTTTTTGGGTCTTTTCTACCTGTGAGAACTCTGAAGAGTAAGTTCTTGCGATGCATTCTGCAGATTCTCTCACTTTTTACTTTACTTTTTCTTTTTGGGTCTTTTCTACCTTTGTTTCTATCCTAAGTAATACTATGACGTTTAAAGCTTGTTATCAGTGCTTCAAATTTGAAGAGTGAGAAAAGGCATTTGAAGACTGGTTGGTGATTTTAAAAGATTGGCTGGAGCACATAATTCCTAATTGAACGATCAAATCTTCTAACATTTGGTATTTGAGGTCTCAATTGGCGATGCTCTAACGCTTACAATCGTCATGCGACATCCATGCATATGATTGAAAAGGGAATATTGGTTTGAAAGCTAAAGTTTCATACATGTATTTTCAGCAAAAATTGAAGAATCATAGATTAACAACTAGCATTTTCCCACTAGTAAAACAGAGAGCTAATTTTCAGTTAAAGTTTATTTCCGTAGTTTCTAGTATAATCTAACCTGAACAGGGCCAGCAGCTATTAACAGGCCAGCAAGTCCTCCCCCCAAAACACGACCATCAGGGCCTGCCAAAGAAACACTCATCCCACCAGTTCTGCTTTTTGTTCCACCACTATCAGTTGCAATAAAAGATCCAGTCAAGGAAAGTATCTCGAAACGACCCTGCAAACATGGTAGAAAATGTTGATCTTCCCTTGGCTCTCCGTTGTCAATTGTATGCATTTTAACAAGGGAGAAGCAAAACCAAAAAAATATGCGCCAAACAAGGTTGAAATGGTAAGCAAAACAGCTGGGCTTTGCATCCTGGAATTAGTACAAATAATTCACATGCAAAAAGTTTCAACTTGAGAAGAGATAAAAATATTAGAAGAAAATAGAGAAGGCCCACACCTCATATGTCAAAGTACCACCGGAAGAATTAGGCTGTCGAAGCGTAACATTGGAAATTGCACCATTTGCTGAAAGAATGCAAATAGCTCTAGACCCTTGTTGGGAAAATGAAATGATCTTCATAGTGACATCCTGAAACAAACAGAACAAAAAAGAAGAATGCTGTGATGCGCATGAATTAAAAGCCTGTATTCTTTAATGGTTTGTGATAAGATTATCCTTGAAAATCAGCCAAGTATAATGTGTACACAATCTCCTTTTCTAGTTATCAAATCTTCTTTTCAAACTCTAAAGATGGCCATTATCATCCATCCGATTTCATTTCGTTTATTTATTTGCAAATAAGAATTTAATTCAGAAAAAATAAAAACTTCCTTCAGCAAACCTACAAAGTACAAACCCAACACCCGTACTGCTACACAGAAAATGAAAAATTAAATTAAATAAACCATACTGAAAATCCAAAATCAACACAAAGTTGTCTATTTCAACGCAACACACGCGGTTGGGTATTCAAGTCCATGAGCAGTTGTTACCATTCTACCTGTCAAGTAACCTTTTTCTCAAGGTTACTCTCACGTCTCAACAACTTCAAAAACAATATTACAGTCTCGTGAGGTTCCACAACCAAACCAAATTAAAAAATTAAAAACTATATGCCAACAACACTAAATGAACTTTTCACCCATCCATCGAACTATTTGGTAGGCATTTAAAATTGTCGTACCACAAAGAAATGCAAGTAGTTAACCAAATATGTAAAGAATTAGGATATGGCTCTAGTAAAATCAAACTAAAGTACATCACATATATACTGATCAAAAGAAGTACCTCGCCAGCATTAACAGTGATCACATGAGGTGTGAAATTTGCACCAACGGAGTAAGCTAAACCCTCACCTACAGGAAAAAATAAATAAATCACCAATTAAAAAATTAGTGAATCAAGAAGACTGTTACTTAAAGGAAAGTAGTCAACTCTGCATAGGAGTTGCCAATTGAGCTAAGAAAAATAACTATCACAACCTCAAGTAGTGGCATGCACGGAAACGTTTATACGGATTAGCCACCAATATAAATGTGTTCATGACGTCCGCAAGGATTCAACAACCTGAGAAATGCTTTTTCCGTGTCTAGATCTGGCAGGAAAAAAGCATTTTTCATATCGACATGTCAATGTTTCTGCACTATACTAGTCATCGGCATCTTTTTGTTTTTTATTTTGTTGATACATGTATTGTAGTGTCTGAATAGAGTATGAGTTCTGTGGACTAGTCACAAGCATCAGATATCTAAGGGCCCGTGAGGCAGAATTTTATAAGGATGGGTGTCTCATCTTTGTAGGTTTTCATTCCAAAATGACAAGACATTCTGATGACAATGAGTCAAGATATTTAAGACCAAGTCTTACTTTGAATTCACAATCATTGATTTTGTGAAAGTGCACTCTGTAAATACTCAGCGTGTTGAAAATAATTTTCATCCTCTGTTTAGAATTCAATATGCAATCAGAAATTGGTGGTAAGGTTGTGTCCGAACTACATAAACTTTTGGAAGTCCGTAGTGTGTTAAAGAATGTTTTACTCAAGAATCAGTAGTCTTTTATTAACATAAATTGCTTCAGCTAGCTTAGAATGATTCAGAAACTAGGGGTGAAGAGAAATGTAACAAAAACGAAAACAAATAAAGATCTGAAAGAAAAGTAGAACCAAGCTAAAGGTAAATCAAATCTAATAGTTAAAAACTGGTGTGTTTGACATATACTAATCCATTCACAAAAAGTGCACAACTTGCTTCCTCGTGTTACTAGGAGCCGAATATCATCCAAATACTCAAATAAATTATCAAATACAAGTGCTTATGTATTTTCCTGAATGAGCATAAGATCCCCACCAAATCTGTTTTTGCAACTCTATTGTCTATTCAGGGTGCAAGGGTGCGCCTGCAGCATCAAATCCACAGATATTCTATCATTTTCAACCTTAGCCACTGACCACAACCATTCTTTATTCTCGTTTTGCTTCTTATGTCTGAAGCAATTATTGGGTGCCTGATGTTCTGTCTGTGGTCACATCACTTCAGTTGACATCAACAATTTTAAAAAAAACAAGCTACTATTTTTGCTCACTATTTACTCATACTAGCATCTTTCTGTTTTTCATCCATCAGACTGTATAAAGAAGCAAGATTCAAGCGAAAGATTCCCACTCAATCCATAGATACACAAAGAAGCCTCCTCTATGTCATTTCTGACATAAATTCGAGATCTAGACAGGTAAGGGCCCCACACCCACCTCAAATTTAAGAATACCCTCAATTCTATCCTAAAACCTGTATTGAAGCCAGGTCAATGCAATCAGGAAAACCAGATCATTAGATCCAGTTTCACACAAGCAATACTTTTTAAATTTGAATCAATAATGGGTACAGAATCTCAAATCTAGGTTTAGTACCCAGGTAATGATCCACTCATTACAAATCTAGCAAAAAATCAAAATGAAACTGACGGACCCAATAAAACTGACCCAAGAAACAATTGGAATTTGAGATAGTTAATTCATTACCTGGACTATCAAACTCCAATTTATGTTTCTTCTTGAATGAGTCAACGGGCCGCCCTCTACCCGGTTGTTTCCAAGCTGAGAAATCCCCAGTCAACGGAATAGAAGCTGATATTGGCATTGGTGATAATGCCAGAACTGACCCATCTGGTGCATATTTCCTTGGCCTCCCCCTCTTCTTCTTCGACCCCGTACTAACTGGCGAAGCCGCCATAGCAACTGGTGGCGCCGCCACACTTGCTGGCGGCGCTGCCACACTTACCGGTGTTGCCGCCACCACTGCCATCGTTGATCCTGTTAATTGGGTGGTGGTTTCGCTCCTCTGGACCACCCGGAAGCTCTCTGGAGCTTCTTCCCCCCTTGTTGTAACCCCATAACTGTTAATCCCTGCTTCTGCCTCCATTCATAGAAGTGAAACAAAATCCGAAAACCCTGAACTTGACTAAAAATGAAAATAAAAAAAACCTACCCTTTAAAACCCAGAAAAATTTGAAGGAACCCACGTCAGATCAAAGCAAGAATTAAAGAAGGCCCCTAGATACCAAGAAAAATTAATATTCAACCAAAATCAGGCAAGTTAACAGCTGAAGCACTCAAAACCCAGAAAATTCAAGAAAAACCCACGTCAAATTAAAGCAAAAATTAAAGAAAGATCGTCTTTTTAACTAATACCCCAAAAATCAGGCCAGTTAAAAGCTCAAGCACCAGAAGAATTCAAGGAAACCCACGTAGAATTTCTCAACCTGGAATGTTGCAGACACTAAATTGACGAACAAAGATCACAATCTAAGGAGAATATAACCGCTAAAACAAACAAACACTGCCCAAAGCGTCATCCATGGCCATTGCAGAGCATGCAGAGAGCTTCAATGGTGAAACTCATTTTCAGTAAAAATAAAAATAACAGAATTTTTCTTGGCTTCAGAAATCTTCGAGGGTTGTGAAATTAGGGTTTTGGAGGAAATGGAGGAAAGCAGGAAAATAAAGTAGAAAATACTTGCGAAATAAATGGAATTTCAATGAAATATGGGGAATACAATTAATTATTGACTTTTTTTATTTGCAAAAATCAATGTATTAATTTTGGTTAAGGAAATGGTTTCAAGTCCGTCTTGGAAATTTAATAAAAGGGGAATTAATAAATGGAAAGTTAGTAAGTTTTGAATAGAGAATTCAGAATATTGGGGAAAAGAAAATTCCTGTCAATTTTAAATTGAGTAACTTAATTATTAAAAAGCTGTAAAGGTAACGTTGGGGCAATGCCTAATTTCCAACCTCTGACCTGTTCTTTGTCTTTTCAGGTAAAAATAAAGTTGACCATAGAAATTTTAGGTGCCCTGCAGTTTTGAATAATTACTTTTATCGCCACTGTGAGGAGTAAAGTTGCAAAACCACATAAAAAAGTAAAAAAATATAGATTAAGAAAACCTTATTCTGCAAAACCAAAGCCCTAATTATCTGAATCCCAACAAAAATCTTTTTTGATTTTAGCTAGTCAACCTGCAGATTTCTGTGGTTTTGCTTCATTGGTCTTCATTTTAGTTTTTCTTAGGCAATTTAGATTTTACTATGCTCCAAAGGGCAAAAGGGAATGGTATGAACCAATTAGAAACTACTGGTACAAAATTAGATTCCAAAAAACAGACATGGTTTTATATGTTTGATATTTTCTCAAAAGGGAGATACATTTTCAAAAATCTCAAAAGCCGAGTTCAAAAAACGGACAATTGTGGGAAACAATAACGAAAACGGACTCAGAAAACAACCACCCGTACTTGTTCTTTTGATACGGGTACCACAACCATTTTAGCCTGTTAAATTATAACCGATGCATGCAGGAAGTCAAAATAGCAGGTACAAGACGCACGAGGAATAGAAGCTGGATTGCAATTAGTCCCATGTTAAGAACTGATCTACGATTCTTTTGCAGCAGCACAAGTACTTTCAAAAGCCTCACTATACTTGAAAAATGCAAGCTAAACTCGCGTCGCATTCTTTAACCTGCATCTCCTTCAATCCATCTTCCACACAAATTAGTAAGAAGCAACTAAAAGGTAAAAGAGAAAGTCACACTAATACGAACATGACAATTTCAACATCTTAAGTCCACTCTCTCGTAGACTATGTACACATTATAGGGAAGCCAATTAGAATCGACTTCTAAATCACAATCCCAGAGAGGGAACAAAAAGAATACAAAATCACGAGATGACAGTACGAAATTCAAGTCCGCCTAAAGTAGTTGACAAATCAGACTGGTATTGCTTCCTTCAGATTGGTTCTCGGAAGTGTGAAACCAAATCTTATTTCTTCAAACGAGTATTCAACCTCTTCAGGAATCTCATCAACTCGGTTACCACTAAATGGGGCAGAAGGAGGAGCTGGGGTCACGGCTGTTTGCATTGGAACAGACACTGTTGAAGGCGTAAGGGGCACAGGAATTGGCATTGCTTTAGGAGTCCAATTCTCTTCCTCTGCAGCATATATTTTCTTTGGAGTAGCAAACTGTGTGTTGTTTCTAAGTGTTTTCTGCGCCATCTCATTCTGCTTCCTGTTCAAATCTTCCATTATTAAATTTGTTGCATTGGACTTGGATGATTCTGTCGAAGAGATGGGCGAGAAGGGTTTCCTCTTCATAGGTGAGTCTACTTCACGAATGTTTACTGCATTAATAGAATGATTCATGTATAAGATGATGAGGCTAAAAAACAACCTGAAAGTATTTTGTCAATATCAAAAAACAAAAAGCACTATTATGGACAAACCAACCAAACCAAACTAAGTCTCCTATGCATTTAATTGGGTCGGCTGCATGAGTATAAATGTATAATCACGAGGCCTAATAATAGGGTCATGCTTTTTGCTCTTCCAGGAAATAAGAAAGAGAGTCTTAAAGAGAAAAAGTCCAGTGATAGAACAGCGATCAATAGGGCAGGCTGCTATATGGTTACTCTATTATTGTCGTGTTTCTTCTAAAGCAGAAGCAAATAGTACAAGTATTGCTGATCTCTCCTGCATACTACGCAATGCAAATTAGATAATTCCAACAAACTCCAAGTCGGAAATTTAGGATGCCCTCAATGACACATAATTTGCATCAAATGTAGACCTTGTGGTATAAACTATAAAGTTTTTAAACTAATGCAATAAGAGCTTAGAAAAATCATCTAAACAGTGGGTTTTTAAATGCTTTGTTTTATTAGTTGTTAGAAAAGCTTTAATAAGAATTTAGAAAATAACAATTTTGCCCCGAAAGAGGAGAAAGCATGTGGAAATTAAGAATTACCAGCAGATAAAGCTACAAATGTATCATCTCGGTGGTGATTTATCTGGTCAATTGGATTCAAGCGATCACTCTTCTTGGCTTGACGTGTATTTGGAGTAGCTTTTATGGGGATAAGAGGATTAGGTTTAGGAGTTTGCATCATTGTTCCACCAAGAGAAAGCCTTCTATTACTTGCTCCACCGGTTGACAATCTAGGACCCTTTTTTCCATTCTGGAGCTTCATTGGACTAGGTTTTGAACCAAAAAGTGCCTCCTGTTCTGCCATTAATTGTCCTTGAATTTTCTTCTGGTCCTGAAAGAGATTAAACATTAGGTGCATTCGCCATCATTTCACACAATTTCAATATAGCGGTTAAAGTCTGTACCCTCTGCCTCTTAAGCTCTTGCTCTTTCTCCTGCCGTAAAATAGTATACTCCTCGAGCATTGAAAGAAGACGAATCTGAACACGGACAAAGCAGGAAATACTTAAACTTTACTCAATACATAAGAGCGACTAATATGCAGCAACTGAAACCAACTACTTGTTAGAGGATTCGCTGAAATGATTTCGAAAAGGAATGGAATAGGCTATTCACCAAAACTGGTAAATGATGATAAATAAACCTAATGTCCCAGTGAGGATTCCAAGAGAATGAACATTACATTCCAGTGAACTAAACTGGACACAACTTCAAGCTCAGAAGACAACGGAACAAATACGTACACCATCATAAGTGAACTCAATGCCTCTCTCGTTCTCCCACGCTGCGGTTTTTGAAGCCAATGCCTCCACCATTCCTGTCCCAACAAAACCCAGATTCAACGTCGCTACTTAGTAAGCTGGTCAAAATGAACTGTTATAAATGCAATACAAAATATTTGTCCACTGGTAACCAAGCATCCAATTTCTCCAGTAAAGGCTCAAAGCAGATAATGGCATTGAACTGATATGAATCAATGTATACCTGGAAGTTTATTCACCAAAACACGAGCTTTCTCAGCACGCTTCAAAATAAGATGACCACCTCTTCCAACATTGTATCGGTTTTCATCCTAAATAAGCATTAGGGTTACAATTATGCAATATTTATACAATCTAAAAGGAATAGGAAATACAAGGACAAGGAAAAAATCACCTACCCTGTTATACTCCTCTAGCCAGCATTCCTCCTCACATGCACCCAACCACTTCTCAACCTTTTCTAGAATTTCTTTCCTGCTGAAGGCTTCCTCTTTCACTTTTGCAATTTGAACCTCGATTTGTTCAAGAACACAAGCGGGGTCCACAGCTCCTATATAGCCAACCATTTGATGCATATTAGAAGGAGATCTTATAAACACCAATATCATTAACCCTTCTAAAAATTAAATACCTGATTCAATTGCGGCAATAGCCATTTCCACTGCACTATCTGATTCTGGAACTAAATGTGTCTTTCTACAAATCTCCTCCAGTTCAAATCTCTTCTTCAAAACAAGCTCCTTCATTTTGCTTGCTTTCAACTCTTCCAGCCTAGAAACTTCTGCCTCAACCTGCATAATAAATTTACTCTTCGGTCAGTTTCAATAAAAAAAAATATATGTTTCCAGTAACAAAACAGAAGGTCAGACGGCTTATGTTTAAAACTAAAACTCACATAGTTGATGAAGTCCACAGAAAGCATGTTGGGTTCTGTTATCTCGTGTTCTGAAGAAGCTATATTACATGTAACAGTCTGAAACACCTGTTGCTCTTCGATCGGTGTGTCCATCAGATTCCAAAGCTCCAACATTGAAGTTCCAAGATCTTGGAGCTGCCACAATTTAATATATAAGTAGGTCAACAAAGAAAAAAGTGAGAAAAGAAGCCAACTTCAAGACACTGGAACTGATACTAATCCATTAATTACCCGCTGCATCCTCTGCAATTTAACCTCTCTCAATCTTTGTATTGTTGTTGTCAACCTCTCAATAGTTTCATTACTCATGTTCCTCGTTCCTTCAGAATCATCACCTAAACTGGGATGAACCTCAGTAACTGTTTGCTTGAAATCTACACCAAGCACCAAGCATAGGGAATTCAACGTATTCAGGAGGTCCAGCACATGATTCAGCCGATCATTCTACGTGTAAAGGAATGTCAACAGAGGTAAGAGACTAATATTTTTAAACGAACATAGAATTTATGAAAGTGGTAGAAAAAGAAGCAAAAATTTAAACAAATTGGATGATTACCTTCTCTTTTTGAAGTGCCTGGAGCTCTCTATGTAGTTCATCTAGCTTTCTTAAAGATAAGTCAGTCTCATCAACAGTTGTGCTGGTAGGAGGGTATTCAGACGATCTATGTATCTCATTTGATATCTTCTGAATTTGTTCTAGAACTTCAACAAATTGATTCCGTCTCTCACATTTCCTCTTCTGCATCTCCTCTAATTGTGGGACAATAGCTCTGAGCTCTTCCTTCAAACTTCCAAGGTTTTGATCAGACTGAAAATGGCAAATTAGAAAATTGCTTAGCTTATAATATGGAAGTACAACATAATGAAGTTCTTTGGAATTTCTAGATGTTCTAGGTCTAATGTTTAGGGACTAGAAATGATTGAAACATTGATCGTTCCTTAGAATTAGTCAATCCCACAATGTTTAAACTATTACACTCGCAATTTCATGTTTCATACTCCCAAATGATTGTGAGTCTTTTTTGTAACAAGTAGTTGTCACTATTTCAAATATAACCAATGTCTATTCCACGGAGGAATAGTGTAATTGTGGCGATAATCGATATCAGCTGTACTTGAACTTCACAAACTTTTTGTCAAATTTCTTGACATAAGTTGTTAACAAATCCAGGTTTCGAGAGCGAAACTTGCAATATTGTACAATTGGCCAAAACTTTATTGAGCCAGAGTTTGTAGTTAACACTGACCTGCCTGATATGTACTGGTCTTTCTCCCATTGCGGAGCAGATAGCTGCAAGCTTTGCTTCAGAATCAGCGATGGCTTGCCTTAGTTGAGCTCTACAGCGATTTGCATTATCTACCTTTCTTCTGTATACTTCCAGACACTCTTGTTCAAGCTCCAGCAACATTTTATCCCTTTCGGTTTCGGATTCCCCAACTTCATCCCATATTATCTGAGATTTTATCCACCAATAAATGAGGGACATAATAAGGTTGTAAAAAATTAAAAGATACGCAATTTAGCAATGCCTCTGTATCGGAAAAAGAAGGAAACAAGCAATGAATCGTTTGAAAAGGTATATCTCAGAGGATCCATGAAAGAACCTGGAGTTCGTATAAGAGAGATCCACATGTGGTTTCCACTTGCAAAAGTGGATCATTCTGGACCTTAGACATGTTGAGAAGCTAGTCCTGCCAACAAGAACATTGGTTAAGAACTACAGCAAACCCAGATCAACTTGAGAACCCAAGAACATAGAATGCTACCACAATGTCTTATATACCAAAAATTACCGAAAAATATTAAGCCTAATGCGGAAAACTAAAAATGACTGGCATGATGTGGACAAGGCTCTGAAATAAATGAACATGATGTCCATCGTAGAATACCCTATTCCTAGACCCTACTACATTTTCACTTCCAGTACCAAAATAATGAAGATTGAGCTACGTTGATACTTATACAAGCAGCAGTCAAAATTTGTCTACTTCTCTTTAATTTCATTCTAGTTAAGTACATAATCGAAAAACAAAAACCTTAGCTTCTTAAATCACGTGAATCACGATATTTCACCAGGAAAGCCTAAATTAGGGGTACACTGATGCTCAACAAATACTTGAAAAATTTATGAATATCTACACTAACCATCACATAAAGATGCTACTTTCCTACCTAAGGGGGTTCATAAAACTAGGTTTACCCAACAAAAAATTGAATCCTTGAAAAAGCTTCACAATTGAAGCAGGTGCTTTGGAAACCAGCTCAATCAAACCAAAATCAAGCCCTAATTCGAATCATTACCAGGATATGAAGCAACAGAGAAAAAACAAATGGGCATTGATTCGTTGCTTCGAAAATTTGGGTTCTTTACATTTTCCAATTGTTTAGTACTTTGGTCTCTTGAGAAAAAAGAAGAATCAAACAAGTACAGGGAATAAATTCGATTAAATCAAATGAAACTATTTGCAGATCTTGGGGTCGAACCTGAGAACAGTGACGCCGCAATTGCTTCAAGAAATGAAGTGAAATCGTCAGAGGAGTTAAAATCCGCGAAAACAAAGAATTTTATCCGTTGATGTAAGAGAAAGGTGTGTTTTTGAGATCTCAGATTTGAAATTGATGTTGTTGACAAAGCTAGAGAGAGAAGAAGAAGAAGGGGAGGATGAAGGAAGGATTTAGCCGTTCGGCAATTGGACCGTTGAGGGCGTGTGTGTGTGTGTTTGTGTTAGGGTTTTAAAATATAGGGGACAGGCGAGGATTTGAAATTTTAAAAGTGGGAAAGGGAATTTGTAATGATCTTCACAGTCCCGTGGCTGTGACGGTGGTAACTTAACGACTGGTTAAAACATTACCACGCGTGTGGTGGGTTTGACTCGTGGAGTCAGGCGGCGGAAAAAAAAAAATTTTCTGGTGAATTATCTAAATTAGGTGTGAATGGGCTACTTTTGACCGAATTGGAGAAGAGATTAATTCAAAATTACAATCTTGCCTTCTTGATCTAAAACGCTAATCCCTTTTGGGAGCCAAATAGCCCGACACTGGCAAAGTAGTGGATAAACAAACGACTCAACTTAGACCAGGGTCAAATGTGGGTAAACGGGAAACCCGACTTTACAAACCCGAGGAAAAGCTGCACATCAAGCACCTACTCCTATCAAAATGAGAAGTGAGCTGCCACTGCCGTTGCTAGTCCTTAAGCGAAGAAGAATAGCATGACAAAGAGAAATAGATAGAAAGGGTGGGAGTTTTTTTTTTTTTATGCAGGTGAAAGCCTTTTTATCAAAATTTTTTTTTTTTGGAGTAGCGAAGGGATTGCCTTTTTAGAAGCCCGAACGGTGTCAGCAAATTTCTGCTCTGCTCAAGACAGGCCAGCCATAAAGTGAGTAAAGAAGGATGGAACTCACTTTCGATTCCGACTAACACTTTTTATGTAGTTTGTGTGCATTCTTGGTGGACAAAGCGGAAGTGAGAATGTAGGCTTGAGAAACGCGGATATTGGTAAGAATCCTATGCCCCCGAGAAGGAGACAGAGTAGGCACCCCGTTTGGATGTCGGAAATGATTTAGGTGGATTTGTAATGAGGGTGGATTTGAAGGTGGATTGGTAATGAAGGTAGATTTGTTTCCTTCTAGCTGCAGCCTGATTTCGACTCCCAACAGTGTTCCAAATCCAGGGCACATTTTGCCATCCAAACGGCGGATTAGGGTGGTCCCGGGATTACATATCCGGGTGGAAGCCAATCCAGGTGCCTACTCCCTCATCCAAACAGGGCGAAGGGGTGTTCCACTAACAAACAATTGTTTTTTCTAAAAACCGAGACAGGTCATTTTCTCATAATACATCACATAAAAAACCGTGAAAAGTCAATTTATTCAAAAAAACCACCTTACTGGAACACCCCCTTAGACAAAAGCTCCTCCAGCATTTATTTCAAGTAGACTTAGTGTGGTTTGGCTAAATTTAAAAAATTGGGTTTTTTTAGTTTTTTTGCTTTTGCCTTTATTCAAAAAAAATTTACATTTGTTAATTTTGCGTCAAGATTTTGTGGTTTCTGGATTTATCTCGTTGAGACGAATCCAAAGGGTATAAAATTAAGGTCAAAAGTAATAGTTTTTTGAATAAAGCCGAAAATAAACCAAAATAAACCAGTTTTGTGGATTATTTTTCGCCTTTATTCATAAAACTTTAAATTTGACTAATAATTTTACCCTTTTTAGATTCCTCTCATTGAGACAAGCTAAGAAACCACAAAAAATCGATTGAAAACTAACAAATGCAAATTTTTTTTTGAAAAAGGACAACGAAAAACACCAAAAAATCAGTTTTTTCAAATTAGCTAAAGGAGGTGGCCAGACAAATTGAAAAGCCTTACAATTATTAGTAGACGAATTCATCGACTAATAAGGTTATTAAATAAATTGTAATTATAGTTGAAACGATTGAAAAATAAAGAAAATAATAGGCTAGATGGAAATGGATAGAGTGAAATAACAAGCACCAATGAGATAAAAATAATAAATCTTAAATCGAGTTCAGGATCAAAATCCGTATATAATTAATTATGGATGGATGGGATTTATCTAGAATGATACTCCGTAGAAAAGTTTTCTGGAACATATAAGCTAGACCTATGCTGCGAGTTGTTTCATGCTATAAATAAACTCGAACACTCAAGGAATCCGTTGGATAGGCAGATTCACATCTCTTAATATCGACACAATCCTTTGTTATCGGAACAGACGAAATTTGTTTAAACGCGTAAGCTGGCTTGGCCTTGAACATCCACAACCGTCGAACCAAAAAAATAACAAAAATAAAAAATTAAACATGAAAAGGTTAGTGGGATTGGGAAAACATTTTCATATTTTATTTATCTACAAATACTTCTATAAACGAATCTATCCTTATTACGTAATTTATTTGCCATCCTATTATAATATTATCCTTAGGATGCCACCCTATGAGATTTGAATCTTTATGATTCCATCCTGTAAATATAAATTGTACCAATGTGCCCTTACTAAATATTTTAGTAGTATATATTTCCATTAATGGTTTAACATTTTCATGGTAAAACTTTCCCAATTCAGCACCAAAAAAGTATTTCAAATCCCAACCCTTCCTTTCTTTTGTTTCTTTCACTAAATGATTCTCAAGCTAATAAGAGGAACACGTACCAATCACTTTTTTTTTGGAAACTAAACTCACCCATGAAAGGAGAGATTGATTCATACACCCATAGAAGGCAAGAACTAGACTCATCACATATTCATTTTCCATGTGCAAACAGAATCAAATGTATATTGTAACCATGAAACATATTGTAATAGGATTAAGATTCAACGGGTAAACATATTGCAAACAGAATCAAATGTTGACCTTCCTTATCAATTGTTTCCTTAATGGGGGGTTCAAACAATTTCCTTAGCCAACTTACTTCTCATCCGCTATATATTTCCTTCATGGGGGGTTCAAACAATTTCTTTAGCCCCCATTTCTCTCAAACCCTACCATATAACCTCCCTCTCTCTCTCTCCAATCTCCCCCACAAACTCAGAAAAATTTCAAACGGCCGCCGCCCTCTAATCGAAGTCCACCATTAACGCCACCATTGAAGTCCCACTCTCGTCAATGTCCAATGCATCAATGGCATCCCCTCTAATAGATGGCATCATCTCGGTCACCCACTCTGAATGGCAATAAAAACCCATTTGTCCCCATTCAATGGTCGGTGATAGAACTCTGAAATCAACCACTCTGATCGGCAACAAAAACCCATTCGTCCTTGTTCACTAGCAAGGTATTTATTGTAGTTTTCCTCTAAAATGAGTTCAAGAATCATCGGATTGAATAAGGAGCTATTTAGGTCTAAATTTGAGATCTGATTCTAAGATTTAGGTCTCAACAACGATTTGTAAATTTTCAATGATTTGTGTGTTTTTTTGTACGAATTCAGTGGGTTTTTTTTTTCATGTGTATATTTGTGTAACCTTCTGCTTTAAGGTTTCATGGTATCAATTCCATGAAAAACATGGTCGATTTCATGGTAAATAGTTTCACCATGATAAGAGTTTTCAATAATCCATGTTCATCCTTTAAAAGATGATTACTTCATACAATGATTATAGTTTATTGATTTACAATGTTGAGTTGGAATTTTTTTCTTTTTGGTTTTTTCATGTTTGTTATAACATTCAGTTGTATGGTTTCATGGTATCAGTTCCATGAAAACACCTTCTATTTCATGGTAAATTGTTTCACCATGATAAGAGTTTTCAATTAACCATGTTCTAATTAGTATCTTATACTTAAATGGGAAAATGGGTACATGGTTAATGAATAATCCATGTTTATGGTGAACACTAGAGCAGTAAACATGGTTAATCAATAAATCATCATGTTCCCAGTGTAAACTCACCATGACCATGGTTAATTAATAAATCGTGAACATTATTGTCGTCATTGGTAATTCAGCAAAGTAAATATGGTACATTAATCTACAATAGTATGTTTTATGGTTAATCTACCTTTTTTTGTGGTGCATTAATTTGCCGTATTTTTGGGGTGCATTAGGTCAAAATTTCATGATTATTTATTTTTATTTTTGTTTGGAGATTTTAGGTGTGAGAAGATTAGAGGAAGAGAGAATCAAAAAAATTACTAGAAAAGAGAGATGAGAGAGAGAGAGAGAGAGAGAGAGAGAGAGAGAGAGAGAGAGATAAATCAGGAAAGATTAGGAGAGAGATAAATTAGGAAAGATTAGGAGAGAGAAAATATATTAGGAAAATCAGGAGAGAGAAAGGGTGTTTTGGGGTTTATTTGAATTTTAGGATGGAATCATAAATACTCAAATCTCATAGTATAGAATCATAATGATCTTTTTTGTACAGGACCCCTAAAACTCTATGTGTTGTTTCTTAGTTCAAAAAAATTGATCTTTTATTTCTGAGTCAAGGTGTAATATTGTAAAAAAGACTAAAAAACCAATAATCTAGAAGCTAATAGGGAATACTCCATGTGCACAAACGTAATAAGCGGGTGAATTTCAGCCTTATTCACATTTTTTTTTTCAATTATAAACGGTAGAATAATAAAAGTATGTAAATTATATCAATTTAGAAACCAGAGATGTTCTACTAACCCAGTTTTTTTTGAAAAAACTAGCTTTTCACGGGTTTTTTTATGTGATGTGTTGTGAGAGAATGACCTGTTTCGGTGTTTGAAAAAAATAGTTTTTTTTGTTAGTGGAACACCCCCTAAGTCCATAATTACTATGAGCCCAATCAGCTAAAAGCCTCATTAACGAGATAAATAATCCCAACAAATACTACTTACTAGAAAAATAACACTCACATACAAATCGAAAGATCCTGACCTCCTGTTGAACTAGCCCCAGTTGGTCATCCGCATTCATAAAAATAATGAATATGGCAGTATCGATGAAAATATAATATTGAAGCCAACAAAATCTCCCTTTGCTTTTACTTTTAGGTACTAAATCGAATCAAAGGTTATTTTGAAGCTGCGTTTGGATCTTTTCTATTCATGAAGACAAGTTGAAATTATAAGGGTAAAAAAATCATGTGTTCAAGTTGTCAAACCCAAACCCCAAGGGATAGCTCAAGTAGTAATAATGATGAGCTCTAAACTTAAGACATTTTTTTGAACTGTATCTTTTAAACTGTCTTAAAATCAAACATTTGAGTTCGAAATTTGACAACTTTTTAGGATTAGGCCGCAAGAGTTTTTCTTATGAATTCCCTAGCCAGTTCCGAGGTTGAGGCCTACCTTTTGATTGGACCAGAGAATGAATCGAACCTATGAATTCACCAATCCAATGTTGAGTTGGGACGCTTTAACCATTCAGACTCTTGGAATCTAGTCGAGATTCGAGCAAGTTGGTCCGGATACTCCCGCCAAAAGAATATATATATACTCACCTAACTTCTTTTTCACCTAACTCCTTATTATATTGCCCTTGCACGTACTTTTCCTTTTGTCTTCAAGAAGCCCATCAAAGTATCACCAACTTTTTATAATTGTCTTGTTTCGCATTGCTGTTGCTCAACTAGTAGTAACGACAACAAGCAAACATTTTGGAAAACTTTTTGAATCAGCTGACAGTTACAAAATGGTGAAATTCAAAAGCGGGTCTTAGGAAATTTCCGTTGACGTACAATGACGGAGATGAAAACAACACCAATAAAACAATTAAGCGTGCACAGCTACTTGCCACTTGGCATAGATGTAGACTTCTCTTGCTGTCGAACACGGAACACTTGGGAAGAGTGTTCGACAGCTAGACTAATAAACGGTAAATTGTTCAAACTTGGTTTGAAAACTTATAGAACTTCAAAGGGATGCTCAAGCTTGACTAGTTTATCGAGCGAGACAATCTCGAATAACTTGAATTTTGAGTTAGGAAGTAAGTTACTCGAGCTCGATTTGAAAACATAACGAGTTTTTAACAAGCAAACACAAATTCAAACTCAAGTAACTTCGTTCGTTTAATAGTTATATTCAACAGTATTTAAACCGCATCGTCAAAACTGGCATTTATTAGATAAATGTGTCTAGAATTTTGCTCAACATGTGTCCTCGTATCTTTCTCGAATAAAAAATGAGAATCAATGTAACATATCTACCATTTGAAATTTGTTTGCAACACTCCTTGGCACAATGCAAGCAAGAAACCTCTGGCTAGCTAACTTCAAATTCTCTCCTGATTATTTCAAGCAATAGCTCATTCCAGGTATCAATTGGATTTCGGACATAATTGTATACTTTTCTGATTTCTCTCGTCCAGACAAATCAATAATCTACAAAAATTTGGCAAAAAACTAAAAAACGCGAAAAGTGTTAAATAAAGACACATAAAAAGGCCAAGTTTGGGCATTTTTTGGGAAGTGATTGTACCAAAAGTAGCCCTGACTAAAAATGAGACACGGGGCGGTACAAAGTACGTCTTCTGTAGAGGCAGGTAGTAACCTAGGCTTTTAGAGTCTAAAAGAGCGTAATACTAGTAAATTGTTCAAACTTGTTTTGAAGACTTGCCGAATAGCTTGTCTTGAACGTGCTTTAAACAAGAGAATCCGAATTGAAACTCGAATAGCCTGGTTCATTTATTAAATCTGTTCAAAATCTGCTCAATAGTATGCAGACCGCATTGTGAAACTCACACTTATTCGAGAAAAATGTTTATAGATTTGTACGTGGTAGGCGTGCACGTATCGTTTCTCGACTAAAAAATGAGAATTCAGCGTAGCACATGTACCATTTGATATTTGTTTGCAACATAACTCACCTTATAACCTTGTTATTCACAATCTAGCTGCCTGTTACAAATTCTAATTTCTCTATCATTTAAGGAATGATTTAAGTCCACGAATCACGAACAAAAATCAAAGAAAGCGGTTAAGAATTGACACGATGCAAGCAAGACAACTCTGGCTAGCTACCTTCAAATTCTCTCCTGATTATTTCAAGCACCAGCTCATTCCAGGTATCAACTGGACCCGGCATGCACCAATGTAAACAATCCTGCGGTGGCGGCTTCCCATCCGGACCCCGTTTGGTGACCTTATTTGGGTCAGGGCTCCTGTAAGGGCCTGGATGCCCATCGTGTCGGTATGCGAACACTCCCGTGATATCCATGAACTTCAACTTAGACCCATTGCTCACCTTCTTGATCGCTCGATCAAAACCTGCTAGCTGCTTCTCGTGCATTATATTCGTAAATCCATTTTCCACTAACTCATGGTCTAAAGCGGGCTTTACCTTTCCAGTGCACGATCCACCCGTATTCCAGGCCCCACCCTCGTAATGATCGGGTGAAAATGACCGAACGATTGTCAAACCTGTGAAGTTTGGATGCGTAGCAATCGCAGTTAATATTGTTTCAACAGATATTCCGAAAGCATCAATGTTGTTGACCTTCATTGGGCGAGATTTGTCTGGCTGCCATAACTGTCCTCCAACAATTTCATTGTTCAAGATGTAGACGGATTGTTTTGCGAACCAATGGCCGGATGAAAGAACAAGAACGTCGAACTTGGGGATGAATTCCATGAAGCCCTCATCTGGAGCATCGAGATGGAGCCTCACCACATTTTTGGGGATTGAATCAAATGAGTCGGATGTTTGGTGGACAAGCCATGAGGACCATATTCGGACAATCATTGTGGATGTTGATCGGAAGTAATAGCGTTGCATTCTTCTGTTCCCGCGGTTTTTTGGAGTTTCGACCTGAAACCAGAACCATTAGAGAACATAATAAGGTGTAATTCACATAAAAACATCGCCTTAAGTTGGAAGAATTAACGGGAATAAATCCACTATTAACAGATTTGAACCAATGTGCGCCAGGCCTAATGAAAAAAGTAGTTAGAAATTTCTTTGGACAGCCTCCCATGAGATCCAACGATAAAAAAAATGCATGGGTTCCTCCCTGTCCTGCTCCAGCCAAACAGCAGATATGAACAAATTGAAGTAGAAATTAATACCGGGATTTGATATCCCAGACAATTTTTCCATAGACATCTGATTCCCCCAATCCTATCCACCAGACAAATGCACTTCGTCCACTACAAAACCAGCACCACCTGAACAGTTTAGTAGAAAGCTAAACTAGGACAAGTAACAGAGCTGAAGGAACAGGGAGTAATTCAATAATAAATGGCACCGAAGACATCCAAAATTTAGGGGAATTTCCCCCCAAAGAAACGCCTTGCGGCCCATTCCTCAACTTGAACCAACCAACCTGCGAATCCTTACCCTTTTCTTCCCACCAAGAACCAAAATTAAGTAAACTGCTCACTCGTCTCGAAAACAAGACACACCCATTCCCAGAAACCTAATGAAGATGCTATCCTTGTCATTCCTAAATCTGTTAGTCAGATGTGTAGAGAAATTTAGAGCACTTAAACATGAAATAGATGTTAATGAAGTCATATCCAACTCCTTGTTTCTTTTGGGAATTTATATCAAACTGAAACCATAAAAAATTACTCAAATCAAAAGTGTGTCTACTGGAAGTAACTAATCAGAGATTCAAGTAAGGGAAACGAAAATATTCTCAAGTGGTTCGTGGAAGACTGGCTCAAACAGCCAATTTTTATTTTGCCTTCTTAGCTAGCAGAGAGAAAATTTTGTAGTTCACACAGAGAAAGTAAAATGTGGGAAATAGGCAGAAAATCCTACTCTCCTACTAAGCATAGTCATCGGATCCAGGAAGTTCTACAACTTGCCTGCCAAAGGATGCACAATAGTGACTCCATCTGGTTCCGAGCAACTGAGTCACCAATGAAAGCTAATGTCTTCCCTCTCATCAATTCCAGAAATTTCTTAGCATCAAATCTTGGGAGGTCACACTTTGAAGGTTTCCATCGCCAATTTTCATAGTCTTTGTCCGGCCTCCCATTACCCTGGCAGTTCTGCATTTGTGTCAGGACGGGGCATGAGCTATTTGTGTATAGTAGTCCGGCCGAATCATAGACCCATTTTCCATGGTACAGATCACATCCTATATACGAACCAAGGAGGAAAAACTAATGTAAGAGCTGAAAAAAAATTTATGTACAATACGTAAAGAGCAACACACGGCTTTTAGAAAAATGGCAAGGACTTGAATGAAGTAGTCTTCAGTTGATGCTCTCATAGCATACATGAGAATTGCAATTTTCATGCTTCAAGGCTTCAAAAGAAAATAATCATAAAAAATATATAATGGGATATATATGAAACTTACCATCAGCCTGCAGAGCAGTCATATCATACTAACTCACAGTAATCAGAACACATGTTTCGGCATTTTTTCTAAGCTTTCAGTATACAATTATGAGGAACTTCTTCCCAACTTTTATCATCATTCTCGCCCTAGAAGACCACATTTTTTGAGGTAGATCTATCTGATTATAATGTGTGGCTAGCGAGCGGGCAATGAATTGATGGGAAGCAGGAAATTGATTCTTCACTACAAACTATCAAAAACTAGCTTAGAGCAAAAAATCATCCACCGCAATTGCATACTTCCATGTGTGTGTGTGTGTGTGTGTGTGTGTGTGTGTGTGTGTGTGAGAGAGAGAGAGAGAGAGAGAGAGAGAGAGAGAGAGAGAGAGAGAGAGAGAGAGAGATCTTGCAGAATCAGCCATTTGGTAAAGTATTAACACCACATCAAAAAATAGAAGGAAACATAAAGAAATCTTTAACAGATGCCGACAATTTGTTTCCTATGGTAGCTGGGTTCGTGAGCACGGCCCAAAAAGAGTACATGTTGTGAGGTATAGTTAAAGTTTTACTGGGTGGATCGTTTAACTATAACCATTTGATACCAATGATAGGATTTTACACTAAAATTCTGCTTTTATATAATCGATTAATATTTGATTGGTTGTTTATTAATCAGTTTTATCCCTTCTTTATGAGAATCTTTTATGGGCAATATTTCCATGTATTTATTCTATGTTGTGCATATGTCCTCATTCTGCATGATAGATGTGTAGAGTTGGCTTAAACACGAAAGATCGGATCATCGATTCTTGTTGAATATAAGACTTGGTTCACAGTCTTTCGTGGAATTGGACACACCATCGATAGGGCTGTAGCACGATGTTCTAGTAGGTTTGTCATGATTACGGGGAATTGTACAAGTTTCAACTCATCGTGCTAGTACGCTTTGTTATAGAACAGAACCGCATGGGGTAATTGTCTTTATACTGACTTCATGAGACAAATATAATTAATAGATGTGTGCATTTAATGTTGACTTTGATTCATTAGAGAGTGAGATCCTCTTTAATTATTAATAATTAGTCTTGATGCGATGGTTTGCAACACTACATGTACGATATCTATTAATTATTGATGGGATCCACATCCCGGTATAGGGATTGATGATACCCTATAAAGCACCGACACTCCTAGAGGGCAGCGTGTCCCCGTGTCTGACACGGGAACAGTGGGACTTGCTCGGGACACAACAAAATATTAACTTTGAGATGTGCTGAGCACCAAACAAACCAACAAATCTTGCCAAAGATACACCCTTTAGTTTGCTCAAGAGTAAGATTTCTACGTTTATATGCTCATAGAATACAAAATATAGGTTACAACCAGACCTTCTAATTATTACTTTTTGATCGGTAACAAAGTTTATTAAAGAAACTTGACAAGTGGTACATCAAGTTCGGAGAGACTAGAGAGGGGAGGGGATTCCAACCAAAGTTGGAGAAATTAGAACACCTGTTGGGCAAGCCCAAAACACCTAAAGTCTAACCCAAAAAGGGAAAATCCAATAATACAATGAAGCCCAAAAAAGGAGCAACCCTAAAGACCTTTTATCGTCTACTGCCAGCCACCCAAATGCCACATCACCAGCCGCCGCTGCCTCCACCTGAAACCCATCCGCATCCATAACACCCATGTCGTTACGCTCAGACCAGAATCACCAGACATACCCAACAGTGACGACTGGAGGGTGAAGATGGAACCACAAGAAAGAGAGCGAAGACAAACCAGTGACAAACCGCCAGCGACCAAACCCGCCTTTGCTGTTAGGGCCGTTAGGCCCAAAACAGAGACACCTTGAAACTGTCGGCCGCCATGGAAGCCAACGGCACCGATCGGTATGACAAGAAGGAATGGCAAGAGGAGAAAGGGAAGGACCCAGGCCTCCAAAACCACCGCAGCATAGCAGCGCCCAAAACAGCAGGCAAGAGAAGCCAAAAGCGGGACGAGCCAGCGCCTCCATGAATCCAACACATGCTCTGAACCTGTAAACGACGGCCAAGATCCGCCAACCGAACCCCACAAACGGCCAAGACTCAGAGCATCAGGATCCCAACCACCGCCGCCCAAACTTCTGAAACAGCCGAGACCCAAGAAAAGGAAACGGGAAAAAAATAACAGGGGGAGAGAGAGAGAGAGAGAGGGGGGGGGGGGGGGGGGGGGGGGGGGGGGTTTGGTGGAGGGTAGGAAAGGAGAGGAGAAGGAGACGCGGATGGGGGGGTGGAGGAGGCGCCGCCCCCCAAGCGTTGGCCAAGGTTAGGTTATTTAGAGAAAGAGAGAGTAGGTTAGGTTAGACAGCCAAATCCCGACACTTGCTCCATGCAGATTTCCAAATCTTCTAATTATAAAGAAACAGAACTCAACCGGATATGAATTTGCTTGATTTTTTTCTTCATGTTTCCTCCTCTATTTAGCCTCTTATGAACTAATACAGAAATCACAGTCTCGTCAGTACAAATCTGTTGGGTATGTCATAGCCTCTATAAGCATGTCGTTTTTGCTCTCTAGGTCGTACATGAAATTGAGAGAGCAGTCAGAGCACAGAGATCACGATTGAGTCCACACTTGGAATTGTGAATCTGTGATCAAGGCAGTAGGGGAATACTGCAAAAGATCGTGAGGTTTTGTCGAACGCAGATTGTAGCACAGCAATCAGCCAATCAGAGTTCTGCAATGATTGTACCAATTGAGTTCTGATAAAAAAAAATGTAGCAACCAGCGTCGCAGGTCTTGGGATAAAAACTAATTCTGCCATTAGATAAAAACTAATCTGTAAGCGTAATCACTGAGTCTTGGGAATTGTCCCAACAATTAAGACCACGACGATCAACTAAAGATTATATTGTATAGCAAAACAAGTTACCTATCCAAAAAAAAAGGAGGACTGGTGCAATGACAAGTTATTATTCGATATTTTAATTCGACGAGATTTCAAGTGTCCATAAACATAAGAAACAATCCAATCAACTACAAAACAAAATATTAATGAAAGCTAGGGAATAAGATCATATGAATGAAGGAAAATATTTGACGGTACCTGAATCAGTCTCATTTGTGTCACCTGTTGCAGTAGATAAAGATGACGGAGTCAATCCCGTCTGTATAGTATCGGATCTATTTGGTAAGCCCTGGGAAGGAGTTGTAGCATTTTCAACTCCCTTTATAACAGTGGAAGAAGTCGAATTTCCAGTGGCCTCTTGGCCATGTTGATCCACTGACTCCTTTGCGTCTGAGACAATCAACAGACCAGGAGAACTCGTGGTTCCTACCTCTAGCTGTGAATTAGATAGGTCTTTTGTCATGTGAGACCCAAAAGTCTGGTTCCTATCCATCACATCTCTGCTTCCATCAACTGTCCTGTCCCCTAAAATTTTCAAGTCTGGTTTTCTAGAAGCATCATCAATATAACCTTCATATTGGGGATTACTTGCATTTTCAGCAAACCCGGACACCACCGTATCCAATTTTCTCAAATCTTTGTTGGCATCATTGTAAGGATCATCAGTTGTTTTGTTGTCCCAAGCCAATGAATCGAGTTTCCTCAAATTATCAACAGTGTAGAAGTACCCGCGGACAGTTGACCCAATTGGTTGTGAGACCAGAAGGAATGATGCTATGACTAAAAATAATGCCAGTCCACACACTGAAGCTGCAATGGACACTATAGTCCTTGGATAGGCCAACATTGTTGAAGTTCCTTTAGGTGAAGCTAAAGTCATTGCTACCAACATAAAATATGCCCTATGAAAGTCGCGCACAAAATAATGGGTTTATTATGGTACCTGAACTTCCTAAGATCGCCTACCAAATCAACAATCCAACCAATACATGGTAAGCTCCACTCTTGGTTCCTGCTACCAAAATCCACAAAAAGCTCACCATGGGCTTAATCCCTTTCCGTTTCTTCTTTGCATTCCTTCCCAAATACAGACTTTCAAGAAATTATAGTTTCTATTAAAACTATTAACAAGAACCTACTAGTTCCAACGCATAACTCAACACGAAATCCTCAAATCTTTGGTATAAATCCTTTGAATCTCGTTCAATACTGCAAATCCAGAGTGCTATCACTGTAGGAACAAACATAAGCCAAATTATAAATCATTGTTGAAAAATGGAAAAAGAAAATTATACATTCAGGTAGTCTGTGCTTTCCTAGACTAATTTTGGGCAGGAATGAAATTTGCATTCAGTCATTCTTTAGCGAGCAAACCAAAGGTCAGACTAAGAATTCAAAGTGGATGAGTCACCAGGGCCGGCCCCGGCCCTGGGCATGATCCACGAAAGCCACTGGTTGAGGCCCTCAAACAAAATGGTGAAGATAAGGAGCCCTAAATGTAAGCCACTCCTGCATCTGTGCACTGAGCAAAAAAAAACACTCCTGCATCTGTGCATCTGCAGATGCGTTCGTATGATTCGCTCCTGGTGCATGGATCGGACATCGCTAATAAAAAAAAACAGCAGAGCAAGCGAGGAGAGAGAGAGAGAGAGAGAGGTGTACCTGTAAATTGTTGGGGGAGTTTAAGCGGCTTCTGATTCTGATGGCTGATATATAGATTCGATATCTGGCTATCTGCCGAGTGCCGACAATTAAAGAGAAAGTCCCTTAATTTAATTTGACCCTTGTCACAAGTTATTAATTTAGTACTGTAGTACTTATTTTTCCCGGTTCAAAATCCTACAATTTGCTATAATAGCACTATTTGAGTTAATATTATTATTATTATAAGGTGTCCCGGCCAATATTTGTCACCTCGATTAATCTTAAGAGACCAATTTCATTTTTTACTAGCAGGGGGCCCATTTAAAGTAAGTTCAAAACTTTATATGCACTAACCTCAAAGGTAACACCTACGAGATTTCGAATCTGAACCTTAGAGTATCCCCAACAAGCCTCAACAAATTTTGAGCACTCTAACAATAGTACCTCTTTTAACTACCCTCTATTAAAATATTATTTTCTCTTTTTTTTAAAAAATACTATTACAATATATTATCCCTATATATATATATAGAGAGAGAGAGAGAGAAAGAGAGAGATCTATATATACGTGACAGAGAGAGAGAGATCTATATATAAGTGACTATATATATATATATATATATATATATATATATATATATATATATATATGTATCACAGTAGTGAATCAACCAAATCAATCAAAATGCCTTTTTAAAATTATTGACAACCTCATAAAACCGTTTTTCAAAATTAACATCGAATGTCCAGAATATAAGAACTCATGAAACCCTCTTCGAAATCACCGAAACCTCTCATCGCCACTGTGACAAACTAAAAAACTTCTCTTCCTTTCCGAAAAGTCTATTTGTTCCACAGCACTGTCGTCTCAGCATCAAAGAGAGTTGATTTCGTTCCATATCAATGACGAACAAGAACAACGGAGACAAAAAAAAATAATGAAAAGGTGTGTGACTCTAGGCAAGAGGGGGAAATAGCTACAGTTCATCAATGCAGTTTAAAGAGCTCTTTGTTGAGGTTGTTGGGGTTTGATTTGGCCTTTGACTCTCTATTATTGCTAGAATCTCCCATTTACAGAGTCTATTGGGGATGCTCTTACGAGGGAGCAAACCCCTAAATCCCAAGTCTTGGCCATTAGGCCAATAGAGTTGTATTTGAGTTTATCTTAGTGTGATTAGGGCTGTCAACGGTTCGGTTTGGTGCGGATTAGTATGAATCCGAGGAAAGGCAATTCGTGTCCGAACCAAAAGTCTACGGTCCGGTTCTGAAACAATAAAAAAACTCCTGGTTCGATTCACGGTTTATCCATGGATTACTACATTTTACAAAATAAAAAAACAGATTCCACATTCCATTCGCATACAGAAGAAAAATGTTATTGTAGAGGAGAGACTGGTTGATGAGATTTACTAGTAAAATGGAATAAGAAAAAGGTTATTGCACATGGATAAAGGTTAAATAGGTGCAATACCCACTCGCATAGATAAAGGCACTCGTTTCATTCACCACCACTACATCATCATAAACCATTTCATTCATGGAGAAAAGACTTCCAATTAACATAAATGATCAGAAAACATATCACCAAATTAAAGCAAGTACGACATAAGTAGGAGTGATTGCTGAGTGAGATAATATACGTGCAACTTTGTGCAAATACTAATTACAATTTGCACCTTTACTTTTTATTTATACCAAATTCACCCATTTAGGGTAAATAATTAAGAATAAAATGTCAAATTATAATTCTTATCCCAATATTTTATATATATTTTTATTTTTTATTTATAAAATTCTCACAGTTCGGTTTATCCACTGTTCTTTTATGAAAATCCATGGACCAAACCGCGAAGCACGGTTTTCTAATTTTTCAATCCATGTTCGGACCATTAATCCACGGATCCAATAAAAAACCTACGGTCTGGTCCAGTTCGGATTCAGATTCACGGTTCGCGGTTTTTTTTTTTTTTTTTTTGGACAGCCCTAAGTGTGACAATCAAATCATGTTTGTTAAGAGGCAAATCTAACTCGCAGAGCACGTATTTATGAAACCAAACAAAATAAATATTTTGTTTAGGTGTTATACCGAAATTTATATGGGACACACTACTAGTCTCCTTTGAAATTAGTGTTCAGGTTATTAGGCAATGGCATGTGAATTGATTATAGAGTCGCGTTTTTGATGGTTGGGAGGTGTGTTGATGTTATATCGTAGTGAGCAATCATAAAGGGTCAAAACCATAGAGGCCGACAATGATAGAAACGTGAAGACAATAAGAATTAAACCATTAACAAAACAAATCTATATTTACCATGAGTGAATAACAACACCAATGGGGACATTCGGTGAAATCTCTATTCATACTGTTTACTAAGCACGTGTAGTCCACCCAATAATCTATCGTTTTATGAAGAATATATAAAATAACAAGAAAACACATTACCTAGGGATGACAATCTAATTCAAATCGATTTAATACCCGAATCGATCCACACATACAAGGGCAGTTTTTACTTGAATTTTCCCCTACGTGTTCAATTTTGGTTTTTTATTATCTGCACTGTAACCTAAAATCGAATTGTAATTATATACACATAATGCCTTATATTTGTACTTATATTTACATAAACCCCCCTCTTATATGCATACACTATATATTAAAACATATGGTGAATTAGTGAGGAAGAACGTGGATGCGACCAGTGGCAGCAATGAAGGCCGGTGGATGCGACACATGCCAATTTAGTTTTATTCCCGTCTTCTAGATTTGAAAAATTAATGTATATTCTCCTAATAGCAATGATTTTTTTTTTGAGTGATTTCATATTTTATGAAAGCAACACATTTGTTTACTAAAAAAATAAAAAAAAACTAAATGATTTAATTTATACATAAAGCTACACCTCTTGAAATGAAAATACAAATTGTAAACTGTTAGTAAGGAATTTAAGAAAAGATATATGAAGATTGTTTATGAAGATTCTTTTACATATATCAACATGATATATGTCATAAAACTCACCTCAAAATATCATAAAACTCATAATTAAAATTAAAAATATCATAAAACTCACCTCATAATTAAAAATTTGAGTAAATATATCATAAAAACTCACCTTGGTCTGTAACTCAAACTTGTTCAATTTTGTACAAATTTTCATTTAAATTCTACAAATGATCACTTTAAATCAAGAATGACTTAAATCAGTACCCCAAAAAATTGGAAGACTGTGTATTCTCTATCGAATGTAGAATTATACTATTGGGATTTGAAGGTGTTGTGCGGTAGGTGTTGTGCATCGTGTTGTGCGGTAAAAGTATGCCATTCTGTTTGATTTTTTGGCATGCCTCCAAAGCTTCCAAGAGCCTTGTTTGGAGGAAGAAAAAACCACTACAAAGTGCCTAAATCTATGTCTAAACTCACTATATCCTACCCCAAAGAGTCTAAATTTCCTTAAATTGAACCAAAAAATCAATTCTCCAAACATGGTACTTAGAAGGTTTGGAGGTGTACAAAGAAAATGAGTAAAACAACGTAGTTTTGGTGCACAATACTTACCGCACAACACCCACCAGATTCATTCTATTGGTAGACTTTATCACATCCAGGTTCATTCTATTGGTAGACTTTATCACATTGCCTATCTAAGCCATCCAAACTTGGTTAATATATTCTAGAGGCTACTCCACCTTAACCAATTGGTTTTAGGTTGAAACCTTATCAGAGCTAGGTCTTGGGTGGCCTCATCTCATGTGATCAAGTCTCTGTCGCCCAAGTCAAATCGCCTCATGTCCTCAATTCATATCTCCACGTGCATCCGGACTGCACGTGAGGGGAAGTATCGACTTTATCACACATCGTCTGTCTAAGCCATCCAAGCTTGGTTAATATATTTTAGAGACTACTCCACCTATAGCCAATTGATTTTAGGTTTGAACCCTCCAAGAAATCTAACATGGTATTAGAGCTAGGTCTTGAGTGGTTTCACCTCGTATGGTTGAGTCTCCATCGCACGAATCAAATCGACCAATTGGTTTTAGATTAAAACCCTCCGAGAAATCTAACAACTATAATGAAGTTTATACTTAAACATATGCTTAGACTTAAACATATGCTTAGAATTAAGCTCTTGTTCCACTTATTGGCCTTTTCAAGTTCTTTTTTTTGTCGTTTTAGTCTTTTGCACAAGTTTTTACAGATTTCAATAAAAGTCATTATCGTCACGTACATTAATAAAAAGCCCAAATAAAGAACTTGTACTTTTCTCACTAATCTAATGACTAAAGTTTAGTAGACAGCATGAAGAATTCCGTACCAAACTCAAGTAGCAAGAGTGCAAGAGTCAAGGCCGTAGATGCTTGAAGTGAGATTAGAAAACTATACAAGGGTGGCCAGTGTGAATACCCGAGAGAGAGAGAGAGAGAGAGAGAGAGAGAGAGGAGATCGTGTTTATTACTAGTATATATATTCCAAGAATCACCGTTGAAAGGGGAACTCGGACGTCGGCAACGGTCAGGGAGTCGACATCGAGGCGAAAAAAATCGGACGCCAAAGTGAACCGAACATGGGTGATGTAACGGACAAGGGTTACGATTCAACTGAAGGGAAAGGAGGAGATGGTGAAAAGAACGAGGGCAGTCTTGTTAGCAACGGTGGTACTGATTTGAGCATTGTCCCAGGTATTTAACTAACTTAAATTTATGAACTTTGAATTGGCTGGATTTTAGTTCTATTGTTCTCTATATCCATTTGCTTCGAAAGATGTGTCCAGTAAGGGGTGGTTTAGTTGGATTTCAATTGAGTTTTCTGAAAAATTGAAACTTGTGTGTATAATTGGAATAATGGGTCGCCGATAAAAAAAAAGAAAAATGGAATAATGGGGCCTTAAGGAAGGATTGAAATGGAGTTCGTGTGGATAAAGTATCCATTGACGTCGGAATTATCTTTGTCAACTTCTTTCCACCGAGGATTGATCTTCTTCTATGTGTCGACTCCCACTAAGAGAAAAAATTATTTGGGTGACCCAATCTCTGCAAGGGAAAGCTTGGGCAAAATGGCTGTTTGTAAGGGCGCGAAATGGCTGCGGTAGGGGCGCGAGCTCACGTCACCCCGTTCACGCCACCTAAAGCTGCTGTAAGTGGTCGGTTGGGGTCAGCCAATAAAGGATTAAAGGCAGGCTTAGCAAAATCTGAGGAACAAAAAAGCGTGGGTTTAGGAAATTTTGTGCAGGATGCTTTTATAATTGTTGGAGAAGGCCTTTCACTTCTTCTTGGGATATCTGTATGAGTTGCTCGTATAAGAGTGAAGCTCCTTTTGACCTCATTCGTCAGTTGATTTGGTATGTGGTTTCTCTGGTGGCGACCGATCGAGTTGCTCCTGTGTTTGGAAACCAAATACGACAGATTATGAATTTTCGATAATATGATTGTTGATAATTGAGGCATCAATCCAGTGGTTTTGGAGTAACAGCCCCTATTTGGCTCATCATCGGTTCTCCTCTGTTGTAAGTTGTTAGCTTTTGTTTCAAGTTTGAAGGTCTTGTAACACGCCAAAGTAGAAGGAAGCCTTTGGCATCTCTCTTGTCTGAAGATTAACAAGAGAGATTTAAAGGACAAAGCCTTTCATTAAAATGATTTTTGGCTCATCCTCTCCTCTCAGCCATGATTGTATTTTTTACCCTAGTTTTGAGCGGGGCTTCCTTACTTTCCAGTTTTAGACTTTCTAGAAGTTTTTCTTTTTCTCTCTTGAAAGAACAGAGTGCACCTCTGCTAAGAACAGAGTGCACCTCTGCTCCAAGCTTAATATGTTAATCAAGCACCTAACTATATTTCTCGTTTTAGTTATGTTCCCCTCAAAATTCTATCTAGTAAACTTCACATGCTTAATGTTATGTGTAGCCATGTTTGTGATGTTTTTCCTGTTTTTCAAGTTCATTGATTGTTTATTTTGCTCTACTTGGGAATCTATCGAGAGTTGATTTTCATGGTCATCAAAATTGACAAAAATGAGTAACTACAGCTGCAGAACGGAACTCAATTGAAGAAAAAACTGTTGCTACTAAAATTAATGACGCTGATGCTTCTCAAATTACTGACGGGATTGAGGTATTTAGTGTTGTCTTGACTTGATAGTTTCCTAGCAAAGGAAAAAGATTGTGATAGCAATAATAACATGGACTTTTTTGCTGGCAAGGATAATAATGTGTCGGTGAGCCAAGGCAATGATACTCTTTACATTGGCAACATTTGCAAAGTGTGGACAAAGGAGCTGGTAAGCTTTGAATGCACATATCACAATGTTCTTAGACCATTTGGATGGTTGTAAATGTGAATTCCATTTTATTCATTCCACTGTACCCATTGGCAGACGGATGGCGGGGCTTGTGGGCCCCTGCTCAAAGTTCAAATAATTCGCCAAGTATGTTATATTTCTACTTTGGGTTGTAAAATTCCTACTAGATGGTCCCTACATACCGATTTATGTAATGCGATCATTGGCTACAACAACTCATGTCTCAAACTTTTTTAGAGAACATTTCTCCTCTCTCCCTTCCTCACACACAGAACCCCGCATGTTGGTCCCGGGGTTCGTCGATGACTTTAGTTACACAATGCTACTCTCTGTGATTGCTCTACAAACAAACTTGCGGGTGCAATGTTGAATGCCATAAAAGACTCAATTGAAACCCTTCCTAACACCAATTGGTTCAGAAAAGCGGTCTGACAAGTGGTATCAGAGCCAGGAGGTCATGAGTTCGAGTCACAAGAGCGTCATTGTGAGGGAGGGATTGTTGGGCCCGGAGTGCCCCATGGATTTGGTTACACAATGCTTGTGACCGCTCTAAAAATAGACTTGCAGGTGCAATGTCGAATGCCGTAAAACACTTAATTGAAACAGTTCTTAACACCAATTGGTTTCATGAGAGATGGTAGAAAAGTGGTCTGACACTGCACTAGTACTCTTGTCTTCTCTTTCTACATCTCTCTCTTTTATATTTACAAATTTATTTGCGTAGAAATTGAACACACCCAAACCTCAATCCTTTTTTTAGTATGCAGAAAGCAAATGGTAAATAATTCCTTTCTAGCTACCAGCATATAGAAATAGTGAATAACCCTATTTTGGAAATTGATGTCTATAATCAAAGAGATTTTGGAATTTAATTTGTCAAGTGAGTCTGAATTTATTACTGTTATTTGCTTTTGTTGCTGGAATTATTGCCATATTTAGTATTTATCTCTCAGTTTTGATTATCTTAATATTACACTGGAGACATTTTTTTTTTTTTCCCCTTGGTTAACACATGTGGTTTGGTCCCTGGAAGTCATGAATCCTTCAGCCGCCACCTGGTTGTGCTTGAAACCTACTTTATCTTCTTCACATTCTGATTGTTTTGAGGTTTTTATTGCAGCTCAATTGTGCATTGTTGACCTAACTGTACTTTCCCCTTTTCCTGTAAAAGGTACTGGGAGCATTGAAAAGCTATGGAGTTGAAAATATTGAGGACATACTTTTGCCAGGTGATACCAAGAAAGAAGGGAGGATCAAAGGTTTTGCACTTCTGGAGTTCAACACCCACTTGGATGCAATGGCAGCATTGGAACGACTAAGAAAGTCGGATGTTGCTTTTGGCCTTGATAGTAGTGCTAATATTGCTTTTGCACAAACACCGATACATCCTAATCAAGAAGTTCTGTCACAGGTTAGAGAGCTAGTAGTATATGTGTTAAATGTTTCAGAAGATAAGCTTTTCACAATCCAGTTCTATTGTGCTTAGGGCCGGCCCTAATGTTTGGGTTGCCCAAGCTCGGCTCCTATTTGGTTGCCCACTTAATATTATGTAAAAAAAAAAAAAAAAAACCCACAATTTTTAGTTGTGTTCCATACTTAACTTATTCAAGAACTCATTTTTTATTGATACTATAGTCTATCCACTTAATCTTTCTCTTGTAATATTGTGTTGTTATCAATGAAAATATGAAATATTGCTTTCTTTGCTGTTAAAAAAAAAAAAGGTAGTATGAAGATAAGTTTTTTACAACTTCAACTTAGAAAACTCCTCTCCGCCGAAGCAACTGTAATCGGCAGTGCGGCTCTAACGTTTTAGGGAACTGAAACAAACTCCCTAATGTTGGGCTCCCTACATCTTCAAGAGTTTTAAAAACATTATAAAAATACAACAATAGAAAATAAAAGGCTAAATAAACACAAAAATATATAATTGTGAAGAGTTTTTATTTTTAAGGAAATAAGGAAGTATCCTCATATTTTAACTATGGTTTGTGGGAAAAAAACTCATAAATTATGTTAGCTCGATCGATTTTTTTTTCCATTGGGATTTATTTTGAATCAAATGTAAGAACATATCACTTGTACATTCTTGTTGTTTTGGTTAAATGCAAAATTTCTAACAAAAGAATTGAGTAACGTGATTTTTCGTAATATTGTGGATTGGTAGGAAAAAACATAAAGCCTAGAATCACGCCAAAATGCACATTACCCAAACACACAACACTACCAAACGCCAAAATACACACTACCCAAACATGCAACACTACCATCTTGGGTGGTCTCACACATTTATGGGAGTGTTTGTACATTTAGGTGTGTATTTTAAGTGTGGTTCTAAACTTGTTGGGGAAAAAAAAATGAAGCAAAAAATAACAGAAATAGAAAAAATAAAAAAGGAAAGACGACTCATAAAAAAGGAAAAGAAACAAAGAAAGAATAGGATCTCTCTCTCTAAAAGATGCCAAAATAAAAAATGGGGGGAGGCGCTGTGGGTCGAACCCAGCCCATGCAGAAATTTGGAACAATGAGGTACCAATGCACCAAGAAGATTGTTTGTGTTACTTTTGGAAACTTATTTATATTTATACATAACTTACGTTTTTGTTCTTTTTTGGTTGCCCCAGCCCGGGGGCTTGCTGGGCTTACTCCTGGGCCAGCCCTGATTGTGCTTCCAAGTTTAGTTGTACGGTTTTGGCAACTTGAATTTCTGCCTCATCTTTGTTGTGTGCAAAAGTATTGGGAAAACTATGATTCATTCGTAACTGCTTGCCAGTTCGTTCTGGCAGCATACATTTCATCTATACTTGCTGAACAGATGGCTGCATTTAAGATGCCATTTTTATAGATGCCATAGTTATTTAAGTAGCTTGGTTTTGCTGTTGGAAACATATAGATGACACAAACACATCTTCCTGTTGTAGCTTAAGACTGTCTTTTTGCAAGGCCTGGCTGATTCTTGGGATCAAGAGAAAGTAAATGGAATTTGTAAACAGTTTGGTGAGATTGTGAAAGTTAAGTTATCTCGGATCCTAAGCACCAAAGGCAAAAACTTTGGGTATATTACTTTCGTTTCTCGAGAAAGTGCTATAGCTTGTGTGGACGGGATCAATAATACTCAAATTGGAGAAGGAGAAATCAAGGTGGCAAAAGTGTTAGTTTTCTTTCAACTTTCCATTTTTGTGCTATGGATGCAGTAGTCTTACTGTTTAACTGTCATCATCATCTTAGGTGAAGGCCAGCATTGCACAGCCTCATTCAAAGGGTCGGCTTGAAAAGCGAGGTATTAGAAATCGTGTTGGTCAAACTACAAACGAAGAGACTGAAAGAGTGAACAAAGCTGGATCTTCAGAGATGAGAAGTGCTAAAATGGCGGGGAAAATTCTTTCTAAGCGAGAGTTTGGTGGAGGAGGAAAGCCAAATAAACCCCACAATGTCACTGAGGGTGGTAAACATGTTCAAGCACCGTCCAAGGTGGAAAGCGCAAATGACAAGAGAAAGAACCAAAATTTTAATGCTGGGGGTAATGGCAAGAAGGGATCTGAACATGGTCGTAATAGAAATTCATCGAATAAACAAGGTATATTTACCCTGTCAATTAATTCAGCAATGAACAATGTTACATGGATCTCGGGTACGTGTGCTGGATACAGGTTTGTATTTAAGTGTTGGATTCCTATTATTTCCCTTTCGAGATGCGTCGTTTGGATGTAGGTTTATCTTAGAGGACAAAAAGTGTTTACGAGGTTTGTCAGGGCATTTCGTGTTTATGTAGGAGTTCTATGCATGTTCATGGTGAATTCAAATTACAATTTATGTTTGCTAGTTGAATATCAAACTAAGGTCACAGATGACATAACCTTATCCTAGCGTTCGACATGGGTACTTATACGTACAGACTATAATCTATCGAAGAGTCCATGTAACCTAGTTACTAATGGAGCTAGTTTTATGCAAGTCTGGAGAATTATTTTTATTTTCTGTATGTGTAGGAAAAAAGCAGAGAAGGCAAAGTGAAAATACCAGGAAACAAAAGAGAGATCCTTATATTAGAAAGGAGCCGGATCATGGTGCAGATTTCATCACTTATAAAGATCGACATGCACCCGGATATCCTGGATCTACTGTTGGTCATCCTAATCATGTGTACAACACCGTCTCGGGATCTAAGAGGCCCTATGCAGATATGGTAAATTTGTATTCCCTGTCCCATACTCTTGGTCCTTTTCATGGTTTCCTGGAAGTACTATCCCTTCTGGAAAGCAAAGTAAAATGTTCATAATTTTCCAAAGCTATCCATTGTGAATAAACCATAAATGTACTTGAAAGTGATAAGAAGTTCCGACAAGTTAGGAAATCATACCATTTACTTTAATTCAAACGCAAATTGCATGTCCCCTTGAAAACTTGGGATTTCCGAACAGATGAAGAATAATGGGGAGAGTAGTCTTCTGCATTTACTTGTCTTGCAAGCAAGCATTTTCTGGCTTCATCTCACAACATGGTGTTTTTTCAGGAGCCACATGCTGGGTTAATAGAACCTGTTAATCGGAAGCATGGTCGAACTTATATAGAGTACCTTAAACCTCCTGTTGGGATTCAGCATCCTCCTGTTGGGATTCAGCATCAAGCTCGTTTAGGATACCTTGAGCATGCTGTTGCGACACAAAACCAACCTCATGCACGAGTCCATCAACCTGATTTTGGATCTCATAGCAGGCATCATGAAGGATACCTTGTACGTGCTGTTGTGCCACAAAGCCAACCTCATATACGAGTCCATGAACCTGATTTTGGATATCATGGCAGACCTCATGAAGGAGACCTTGAACCTGCTGTTAGTATGCAGAGTCATCGATCTTATGCAGGATATCTTGAACCTGCTGAGAGAAGGCAAGGTCAATCTCATGCTGGATATTATGAATATGCTCTTGCAAAAGACGGTCGCAATCCCTATGACCTTACGTTGATGAGGTTTTTTTGTTATTAGTTTTTCATCTTCCTCTTTGAGTTGAAATTTTGTTACATTTGAGAAATGCTCATGCCAGATGATCTGTTGACAGAGCTGGTGGTCTGGATGGCGATGGTAGCAGTCACTCTGCTTTTGGGCCAGGTAGCATAATCAACCCATTTTTAAAAGTCTTTCATGCCCATTCGCCCTCTTTGGCCCTTCCCTCTTCACCAATAAGAACCATAATAAAAGAAAGTAATAGAATAAACTGTAAGTTTCTTGATGGTCGTCAACTGTTCATGTTGGAGTGGCCAGTATATGAACGCAATTTGTTTATTGTACCACAAGGGTTCTATGTACGCTTAAATGAACAGATTTTTTATCCCTCCAATGTTATTGTCAGCTGTCTTGTTTGTTTTTTCCCCCATGGCTTTAGCACATAGCTAGGACGGTTCAGTTTGGTGTATTGTAGAAAATATATCTCAGGCTAAATAGCTTTTGCAACGTATGGTACTTTTACTAGTTCCTGTACATAATGAATACACAGTTAAAAGATGGGAAGTCTTGCTGGCATTACTAGTTCCTTGGCATTTTGAGTGCTTTTCCATTTGACTGAATATAATACGTGATATGTTAATGCTTCAAATATGTATATGTGCTTATAACTCATATGTTTTTACTGCAGGATCTGCTGCCCTTCCTCCTTTATATGATCCGAATTACACAAGCTATGCACCTTATGAGGTCTCATCCTCCCTCTCTTTCTGATTCTAATTTTTGTATTATGGCCACAAGCAAATGGACATGCATATAGGTTACAAACTTGTCAAGTCAATAGAGGTCATATCCTTATTGAGCATATCTTGCGATTTTGGGGCAATCATGAGCATGTTTACCAATTTGAAAACCACTCTTTCGAGGCTTAATTATTTTTAAGGCCAAGAAGTTCTCCTAATGCGCTCTTCTTGACAAATATGAATTATCATCTCTTGATACTGCATGCAGGGTGGTAGTAGTGCTGGTGCTCGTTATCAAGGCAGTGGAGTGCACATATATCGGAGCACGTATCGATAAGAGATTACTAGAGAAAGAGACAAACTCCCTTCCGAGTTTTTGGTTGCCATTGCCAAGGCAGTTGGAGCACAGCCACACCCCAGATGGCATACTGTTTAGAATTTCTAGAAGAGAGTCTCTGCAGAATTCTCTCTTTCGATGACCAACCTATCTCGAGGTCCCTTCCTGTTTGTCTCCTGCTTGTAGATTTTGGTTTGATTCGGAGACATGGGTGGTTCTTATGCTTAGCAACTTTGTACGCGAACATGTGCAAGACTGGGCGTATTTATGTCATAACCGGGGAGACATTTCTCAACTGAGCTCCTCTCACTTTGACTGCCATACATAATGTCAAAATTTAAAGCAAAAGTTTGTTGAATTTTTTAGTTTGCATAGAATTGTTTAGTTTCTTTTTCTTGCAGCATGTTCTTCGGTATTTCCCATCCCGTCAAAATAACAGATTCATATAACTGAGGTAGATTCTCAAGGATATATGTAACGTGATTTTGGTTTGCTTTGCTACTCTGCGACTATGATGGAAGTACGATCCAAATTTTTTTTGCATTGTACTTTCCTTCTTCGTATGTTTTTATTATTATTCTTTGAATGTGTGGTTTTGGGTCAAATCCTGAACACAATACACATCTGAAGTCATAAACATAAACCAAAAATCTGAAGAATGAAACATTTATATCAAGAGCAACATACCATTCTGCAGTCTGCACCATGAAATTTGTCATAAAGTCTGCATTAACAGGAAAGTTTACTTTAAACAAACCCTAAGCCCATTTCTATCTACGTCTGAGCCTCATTTGCTGAAAGAATTAAGCACCAAAAACCATAGAGCAATACCAAAACAACTAAATCTCTTGATTTTCCTCTTGAATCTACCAAAAGTAATTAAATGAAGTATTGTATTAGATCTAGCTCATCAAACCAGAAATACTATTCAACGTCGATTTTAGCACTGGCTGCTTCCATCAACCCATTGCGTATCTGGTCACCTATATCCCGAACATGACCAGGACCGTGTGGAATAAACACAGTGGAGTTCTTCGACGAGTTCCCAAGGTCCTTGATCGTGTCGAAGTACTGGGTGATCATGATGAGATCCATCACCTCCTTGGCAGAGGCTCCTTCCACCTTGTCAGAGAAGTTCAAGATGTTCTCTCTCAACCCATCTGTTATTGCCTGCCTCTGCCTAGCCACGCCAACCCCTCCTAGGTACATGGCTTCCGCATCGGCTTCTGCTTTTTTCACTTGGAGAATTTTCTCTGCTTCACCTTTGTATACATTTGCAAGCTGAAGCCTCTGAGCTGTAATGAAATGAAGGGAAAAAAATTGTTCAATTGCATAAACCGAAACAGAACCATTGAATGACAGGCCTAGAATCAAGCAGCCAGAGGCGAAGCCGCCACAATTTTCATTTGAGGGGGCGCCAAAACACCCGACCCCTGTACTTTCAGTTGCTTATGTTAAGAAGGAACTTGGAATTTCAAAAAGTAAGGTAAAATTTCTTGAATTTTTAGAGGACTGAACTAAATTTAATTGATTTCTTGAGACCCAGCAGCACAAAAGTTCACCCCATTCACTTATGCAAACCATAAAATCCGGAAAATGGTCAGACATAACGTTCAAGAATGTTAATCGAAAGGAACTTTCGTCCAGAAAGATAATGGTTGTCTTTGGATCAAGAATTTGGGTAAAGAAAATAAAAATGGAGAAGTTGAAGTACCTAACGGCTCACAATGGTTTATAGATCTTTCAATTTTCCCATTTCCATTTGTTTGACCTAAACCAAATACTTTATCCAAAAACAGCCTTGCGGATTTATAGGGAGAAAGCGCGAAGTCTACTGTTAAAAGCTACTTACCTGCATTGATCTCATTCATTGCCTTACGCACAGAGGCATCTGGAATTATATCAATCATCAGTATGTGTTCTATCTTGTATCCATATGCTCCCATCACCTGGTCCAGGACATAAACGCTTAACTATCATTCTAAACAAGGTAACTCAAAGTTTGCTACAGTTGCCAACCTACAGAATGCAGTGCTCCACAGAGCATGATACTTACACGACATGGTAATAGCCCACATCTCAGATTTATTTCACAAATGCATTTTTTTACATAGTACTGAAACAGCATTTTGTAATCTTCCGTTGCACCCAAAAAAAAAAAAAAAAAAAAAAAAAAACCCTATCGATATTCGATATATCTCCAAAGGTGTAGACATTGCCACCTTGCAAAGCAACAAAAATGCTCAAGCAAGATAACATATCATTCACCGATAAAAGAAAAAAAAAGAAGATAAAATGACATAGATATGAAGCTTGCACTATCTCTAAATGAGAAGCGGGCAACTAAGAGTACGAAACCAAAACAACTTGAAGGAATAATAGACCACCCTGGTAAGGAATGGGGTATGTGTAGGCATCTATTCTACATGGGTTTTTTTTTGGAACGGCGATCTATTCTACATGGTTGACACTTGACCGACAACAAATGCCCCTAACGCAACAAGATCGGTTCATCTGCGTAATCACACTTGCAGACAAGTTTTATTGGTGAGGTTTTTAGGTGGAACGGGTTGACTTCACAAGGATACCAGCATATGTGTATCCTACCTTTACTCCAAATGTAAACTAAAGAAATTATGCTTTCGATACATCAGCATTGTACGGGAATAATTAGTGAAATATGCAGCAGATTTACGACACCAAGAGTTCATGTGTAGCTTTCCATTCATCTTTCAAATCAGAAGGAACCAGTCAGCAGGAACAAATGGATGACTAAGCAATTAATTAAGTCATAATAATCAAATAGCAGCAACAACTTACCTTCTCAAGTTCCACCAAGACAGCTTGAGCAACATCACCTTTTTGCTCAAAGAGCTCATCTAGGGTCATTTTTGGAACATGGGCTCGGACAACTGAAGAAACATGTGATGCAGTTATAATACAGGGGAAGGAAAAAAACAAGTACATCGCAAGAATGGGGGGAAATGTTTACTGGATAATGAAAATTACCATCAAAGACATAAGCTTGAATCTGTTCTTTCGGGTTTTGCAACTCATAAAATGCATCATCAGCATTATATTTAATTATTCGGTATTGAATCGAGCAAAGCATTTGCACAAAGACATTGTCCTGCAGGAAAAAACAACTTTTCATAACTATAATCGTTCTCTGATAAACGCAAAAACTGCCTCGCGTCTACATTAACATTTTGCTGCCCAGTTTATTGCTACAAACCATGACAGCTTAGTGCTCCACAAACCAAGTGTTTCTTCCTTAGATACACATTAAACAGTTGGTAAAAAACGTTCGGGTATAAAATCAGATAATAAAACAACATCCTGTGATCCTGAAATCACGGTGTTACGATCAAACATAGATTGCTACCATGCGCTGCAGTACTTTATGGACTCTTTAGCGGAAGTTTCTGCCGTTCAAATGCAAAAATTGCTGAAAGGATTACTCATTCACAGTGTAAATATGGGATACATATTGTACATCGAGGGCCGAACTATTAGTCTGAAGGTATTACGCTTATATGAAATGATAGTTCCCATTGCTTCTAGCCTTAGCCCTGTCAATTAAACATGGCCTAAGAGTAAAGAGTTTAATCAAGAGAAGAAAATCTCTTCCCTCGCTCCTCGTCGATTCCCTAACAATGAGAAGGAAATCCAGGAATGCATGTCTCACAATTACATGTTCGATTATTTCTTCCTGCGTGGAGACTTTGTCTCTCTTTTTAGAATTGTATTTGTAAGGAGAAGTCTACCGTAACCCTAGTGGAAGAGCTGGGTGTAAAAAGTGAAAATTCTTCAGTGAAAGAGTTAAATTTTTCTGTGTTAGAGCCTTTAATGAGTGTAAAAAGTGAAAACTCTTTCGTGGAAGAGTTTGCCTTGTTATGAGTCCAATGGGCGGATGTCGGAAGGACTGTATTTGTAATTGTCAACTTATTATGGTGCTTATGAAGACGTTGTTGGATTTACTCATTACTATTTGAACAATGTCACTCAGTCCTTTCAGTCACTATCAATCCAACAATAGCAAAACATCACACAAAGATAAAAAGAAAATTTTGATGTTCACAAGTTTGTTTCTTTGTATAGATACAGAAGAAGGTAGAAGCAAAATCCAATCAATTTGATATACAGAAGGGAGACCTTGGTTTTGGTCTCGATGCGGACGTCGAGAGAGGAGATCCTGGTGGAGAGAAAACCGGCGAGGCATTGGCCAGCGAAGGGGTTGAAGCAGTGGAAACCAGGTTGTGCAATCTTCTCGTAGCGTCCCCACCTCTCCACCACGCCCACGCTCGCTTGGCCTACGCATCCACACGCCACACAGTACGCGTTCCCCATCTCTCTCTGAACCTGCAAAGTCGGATTACTTTACGAGAAAGAAACGAGGATGCGTAATTACGTATGAGAAAGGGACATCACAGAAGACGACGGGGCAAAGATAGTACTCCTACAAAAACCCCTTCTGTCCTGTTGCTCTCCCGTAATCCGACGTCTAAAACCGAATTGGACGGTCCAGAACGTGCTGGTACCCCTCGACATTGAAAAATTGCTCTGATGTTAGTGAAAGAAAAAAATATAGTGAATGGTGAACCGGAAACCAGGCCGAACCGACTTGATTCGTAGATTTTGGATGGATCCATAGATTAATAATTCAGACATCGATTCAAATTAAAAAGCCCTATAGTATAGTTCGATCGACAAATTTTCATTACGAAATTAATTAATTGAACCAGACTGTGAGATATTTATAAATAAAATACAGAAATATAAAAATATCTATTCTCATCTATTGTCGGAAATTATTTTGAACTACTATTTTGTCATAATAGGATATAGTGTATTCATATAAAATCTAAGGGGGGAAAGTGTAATTCAATTCGTTAAGGAAAAAATACGTGTATACATGGAAAAAAAACATGTATTGTATACTCCTTTTTTATTTTATTATTATTATTAGTTTTCTACCAAATCCTAAAATCATAACTATAGCAGATAGTATGAAAATTGGTTGCATTAATGTAATGCTTGGATAATGCTTTGATGGAATATTTTGATAATGGTTAGAATTTTGATGTTAGAACCTAGAAGTTTCATTCATATACATATATTTTTTTGCTTTTTTTTGGTTGTTGTTTAGTGATTACCATAATGAACAATTTGGTTGATGGTTGCCACAGGCGGCTCCACCCTTTCCAAAGGGTGGTCACTTGAACACCCTAATTTTTTTTTTTAAAATACATATAATTTTTAGTAATTTTATTTAAGTTTTTTCGTTTTTGAACACCCAAGTTAAAAATACATGAACACCCTATGCGTAACTATTTGAACACTTAACCTAAAAAAATTGAACTAGCCCCAAAAAATCAGCTCACAAACCAATCTAATGTAAAGAACCTAATTAAAAGCCATAAGAGGTTCCATAGTTTCCCATACATGGTTAGTTTTTTTTTTTGGTCATTCTCAAGTTTGTTCGAACACTTACTCTTGTGCTAGGACATCCATCAATCCAAAAACTTCATAATTGAATACCTAGCTAATACATTAGCTCAAAACAAAGTACATACTCTTAATGATAAAAATTTAAAAAAAATAGAGAGCAAAAAGTATCTATTGGTATTGATATCGCGCTCTGACTTTTCTTTGAATAACAATTAATTCTATAACTCCACAAAATAAGAGTATACATAAAAAAAAAAAAATCAGTGTGAACCTTCCTATAGTAAAAACTAATGTGTTTATGTGCTGGTTTTATTTTACTTGGCCTAAACAATAGAATTCGAAGAGAAAATGGTATTGTGACATATATGTACGTATCATTTGGTCTCATTATGTAAATTAATATAGGAAAAATTGTGTATATATGGCTAGTTAATATAGGTAGTAGAGTTAAGCTAATTTTTGAACACCCTGTTCAAAATTCCTGAAGCCGCCATTGTTGGTTGCTGTTTGGAATGTAAAATACAAAGGGTAAACTATAATTGAACTATTAAGATGAGTAATAATAAAGTTGATGTTAAGAAAGTCGAAAATGTTAGGGATATACACAATCTTCGGACACAACACTCCTACTTGACGAGTCATCACTGTTCAAAAAAAAAAGAAGGAAAATAAGGTGATGAGTTAGAGTATCAACATTCGGACACAACACTCTCAAGGATAGAGCCAGGATTTTGACGTAGTGGGAGTGTGCTGTATATGTGGAGGAGTGGCGGCGTTATATAATTTAATAACAATGTACGTAGTAGTAGAGTTTTTTCAAATTGTAGCAGGGGCGACAGCCCTTGCCTCTCCTGGCTCCATCCTTGTACCTGATGACTCATCGCTGTTCAGAAAAATAGAAAGAAAAACAAGGTGATGAGCTGGAGTATCATTTTTCTGAACACTGCCCGGTTGGAATGCCACGACCCTTCATTAAATACCCACCCCTGTTTCCTTTATATTACCTCCAAATTCCAATTGGGTCATGCCTAGAATTTTACTCTGCTTTCGGAAAGGCCTTCAATTTGCTCAAAACTGGAAGCAAAACACAGGAGAAGAACAACTTCACAGAAAACTATGGCTTCTTGGTCTGCTGAAAACGCCATTAAAGCCTATCTCAGAACCTTGAAAATGGTAAGTACAGCATGATGATGTGCATGTTTGTGGGGTTTTTTTTTTTAAAAAAAAAAAAATTTCAAGATCACATAATGTTTACTTAGTATTTTTTGGGTCATTTCTCATGGGTTTTTAATGATCTTGATTCAGGGAAAGAGAGAGGAAGAAGACCAAGGCCTAGACGTAGCCGAATTCATCTCAGCCATGGCTGCCGGCAACAATGCCCGGCTCATGGTGGTTGCTTGTGCTGGTGCTGTCGACTCCACCACCCTAGCCCTGGTGGCTGCAGCCCATCAAGCAGGCGGACGTGTCATTTGCATCCTCCCCGGGCTTGACCAACTCCGCCTATCAAAACAAGCATTAGGACACGATGCAAGTCGAGTCGAGTTTGTTGTTGGGGAAGCACAATATTTACTGTCAACGGACTATTTGGAAGCTGATTTTGTGCTCATAGATTGCCACTTAGGAAATCATGAGGATATTTTCCGAGCAATGCTCGCCGGGAGGAAGAGGAATGGAAGCATTGTCGTCGGGTACAATGCATTTAGCGGTGGATCATGGCAATGTAGTGGAATGAGAGTTCAGTTGTTGCCTATAGGAGGAGGATTGTTGGTCTCTAGAATTTCTGCTAGTGATAAGGTGAAAAATGGAAATTCAGAGTGTGGAAAGAGTAATTGGGTTGTAAAATTAGATAAATGCACTGGTGAAGAGCATGTTTTTAGGGTCAGATCTCCTCATGGAAATAGTTAGTTAAAGCTTAGAGTTTTGTATCAGATTCTGTTGAGATTTTTGTGTGTACTGAAATATTCATGAATTTCTTGAATTAATGAGAAGGTATCTTTTGGTCTTGAACTGTAGATACACTTCCATGTAAAGGTAACTTGTTTGTTCATGAAAAATTTGTGTTTATGAAAGGGTGCTTCTGTTGAGCTTTGGTTATCCATAAATAGATCATGAAAATCCAAGTTTTGGTATGTGTAAAGATGCGCGATTACGTGGAAAGACTAACCTCTCAAACCTTATTCGTCCAATTTTGCTTGTACTGGCGAGGGTGCATTTTCAGTCAATGTAGATTACGATTAGAGTGTGCCAAGAGTTGGAGCTCACCTAAAGTGAGTGTGAGGGAGAATACCTCGTGTCAGGGGCGGATGTGTGCTAGGGCCACGTGGGGGCCGGGAACCTAATTTAAAAAATTCTAGTACTGTACAAGTAATTTTGAGTATTATTGATATTGTTAGTGTAATAACTTACTTATAATTCTAATAGTTTTAGTTTAATCAATGAAAATTGGTTTTTTTTTTGGAAGTTTCATTTCTTAATTTCGTCATAAATAAAAAATAAGTATGTGCGTGTTGTAATTGTTAGGGCCATAGGCCACGGTCCGTCTGTGTTGGCAAATTTCACAACAAAACACATATTTATTTGTATCCTTATTTATCGAGTTGTATTTTATTTATTTTTATTTTAGAGTGTCTGTTTAGGAAGTGGAAGGAAGTCAATATTTTGTAATAGATAGATTGAGTTTTTTAGGTGGAAGAAAATCAAGGGAGATCAAGGCATCAAGGGTTTCAGTGTTTAGCAACTTCAATAAGGGAAGAAGATCAAAAAAATTAAGGGGTTGCGATATATGGCAACGTTTATTCAGGAAATCAAGGTTTCGATATATGGCAACTTTTAGAGTGCCTGATAGGCTACGGGAATTGCTCAAGCAACTTGTCTGTTTTTCAGCAGCTTATAAATAACAAGTCTGTTAGGGTTTATTCATCAACACAAATGAGAGAGCTGCTCCAGAACTCCTCTTAATCTTAGAAAATATTGAAGGGGGTTTTTGGCTGGAATCTTGGAGTAAAAAGAAGATCGATGGATCATTGAGCAACAAGCATAACTCCAAGAAGTTTTTATAAAAACTTTGATTAAACTATTTGAGTGGGCCTTCGGTGGATTTCCGAAGGTTAGTGGAAGGCTTGTGGATTCAAGGCAGCGGCGGTCAAGCACTGGGTGTGGTGAACGTGGATTCGGCAAGTAGTTTTTAGGACGATTTGTGAGGATTCAGAATCGTAGGGTAAGATTACTTGTAACCGCACAATGTTTTATAGTGTTTGGTTCCTTCCTGTGGTTTTTACCCGTGTTAGGGTTTTCCACGTATATCTGGTGTTCATCGTTTAATTGCTTTTTGTTTGTGATTGGTTTATATATTGATTGATGTTTTTTTTTTTATTGAGATATAAAAAAAAACTAGCAAATTATTAAACTTAGGCGATCTAGGATTTTTCAGTAATATTCTAAAGAAATAAAACAAGATACATATAATTAATGCATTATGCTAGATTTCATTGTACAAATGTGTTGCATATTGGAAAGCAAAAGTTCTATATATCAAATATATATCAGTATAAAAATATGTCTTTCAAGTCACCTCCTGCCGATCAAAATCCTGGCTCCGCCACTGCCCGTGTGGGGAGTCCATTGTATGTGAGCGAAAAGTGTGTACACATTAGTTGTAATCAACGAAAGATGTATTTTTTCGTACGTGTTCAACACACTCAAGTCTTCTTTTCTAATTCAAAAACCCATCCATGGTGACAAAGTTGTATTTTGCCCAATTTCAAATCATAAAAGCACTAGTTATTAAGTAACATAAAAGAAAATTGAAGTAATCAGACTCACAGAGAGGATTAATTTGGATCAAACAATGCTCGTTCCATCACAAATAGTGTGCCACAATCTTGAGCCAAGTGAATCTGCACCAATGGATATGCCCATATGAGATCTGCTTTTAGATTTCCAAACCAGTGTACAGATTCCATGAACCTTTCAAAAGTATTTTAAACAAGAAGATGGATATAGTACAGCATGAGGTACCATACCATTCCATGCATGCATTTATGTTTTGTGTTCTTGAACCAGAATCTTTTACACCCATTACTTGTTTTGTTCACGTACGTTCCCCCTTCTCATTTTCTTTAGCCATGTTATTGGAATCCAGTTGCAGTATTCAAGACAAGTTAATTTAGACAATGGTCAAGTCATTGTGCAAGAAAACATGTTCCCCATGGGCCATGACTTGTATTCCGCTTGTCAAAGGCTAGCCGGACCAGTCCGGGGCCTTGTGGGACCCACTATGCAGTGCCGGCTTAGAGGGAAAGCACCAGAAGGGGGTGCAGATAATTCGGTGTAATTAGCGTAATTCCATTGACCAAACAAATTAAATCGAGCTAATGATCACATGAAATCATATTATGATTTTAATGAGTCATTCATTTTTTCTTCGTGAATTTAACGTAATAAAATTGCATGTCAGAAATTGATCGATGAATTTCATTTGTCCTTTTGTTTTGCTTGGTAACAACTTGATCGGATCTAGATCTCTGTAAAGCTTTTTGAAGGCATAACAAGACCATTCCTGCCTTGAGTTGTTGGCTTCCTTGAATGAATTCTGAAAACAAGCAATCATTTTGATCTGTTCTAATATAATACTGGAGATTTTATACCATTGGAACGACAAATTTGCTGGGTACTTGAGCATTGCAGCTAATAGGGAATATTTGGGGAATACTGTTTTGTTTGGAGTCTTTGGACACATCTCTTGTTAGATCAAATCTGCTACCAAAACAATGGTAATCATTTTTACACTAAACGAGTGACTAATAACCTCGAGTTATTAGTGTGGAGAAAGCTCGCCGAACCCGTCCACCAACTTGGCTAATTTGCTTTTTGATTTTTTGGCTTCTTGGGTTTTTCTTAGTTGATGATGTATGTGAAAATAATGATCTGTTTCGAAAGCCGTGAAAAGTTAGAAATCCAAGTTAGTGGAACAAAGCTTGAATAATAAATCGACGTGCACAGAATCACATAATGCTTTGTTTAGAATGTCATAGTGTGGATTTAGTGTGGGTCCCTTCTGATCCAACATATACTTCAAAATTTAACACTAAAAACAAACTACCGTTACAATATGAAGAACGAGATTTATCTTTTCCGAATGCTATCTTAATTGTATACTTCAACAGACTTTTTTTTTTTTATATCAAATTACTTTATAGTGTGATTTGGCATTGAAGAATGCTATGCCAAATTTGGAAAGAAAGAAAGAAAAGAAAAGCTTTCCATTTTTCCAATATTTCACATTGGCAGAGTTATTAACCGGCCTCGTTTGTTCTATAGTAATCAATGACACACTTGTTGGAACAATTATTGTAGAGAGTATATGAAACTGATTATCTCGATATTGCAAACCGAATGAAAAATTCAGAAACGATTATGGCTGTTTGTTTTGGGATGAGTTGCAGATTAGTTCGCTGTCTTTAAGGCGTTTCGCAGCTCCGCTTTTTCTTGTGCAAGCAGTGTATAGCTACCCATGCCGTCCCTAAGATAAAACAGGTCAAAATAACCTTTGTCTCGATCTTCCTTGCACGAAAGAAGATCGGAACAACATAATACAATCGACCTTCGAGTATGTTTTTCTGGGTGTTGAAAAATGGGTCTCCTTTTATACTTTTGGAAAACATAATCGAATCAATTAGTGATAATTAGTTGGGGGGGGGGGGGGGGGGGGGTACTTCTCTCTCTAACAATCCTTACAGGGTACTTCTCTCTCTCTCTAACCTCCTCCCCTTAGATCTCTCCTTCTCCCTTTTCTCCTCTTCGTTCTCTCCACCTCTCTATTCCTCTCTCCGCTACTTCTCTCTCTCTCTTTCTTTTTTCTTTTCAAGTGTGGCGATGGGAGCCCGATCGGTGGCCTGGTGGTTCGGTGGTGGTGGTCGATGGTGGTGGGGTGGTTCGGTGTTGATTCAATGGTGGCGGTTTGGCGGTTCTGGGGTGGTTCTCTTACTTTATGTTTTGATCGGTGGTTTGGTGTTTGGTTGATGGCGATCTCTTGGCGGTTCGGTGGCTGGCGTTGTGGATGGCTTGGGTGTCTCTCGTTTGTCGTGCTTTGGTTGGAGAGAGGTTGGTCTTCTCTCCCGGCGGGCCTGCGCTACAGCGTTCAGCCGTTTCACGGCTGCGAGGGTCGCTTTGTTTCTATCCGCTGTTTGCTGTTCGGCCTCGCTCCCTCCCTTGGATCTGGCTACCGTCGGCCTATCTTCTTGTGCTCCCGCTGATCTCACTCTTGAGTGATTTTGGTTTTGCCCAACGGCGTTGTGGCGTTCAAGCGGTCGTGGTGGTTTTTCCTGACGGGTTCACCCATGGGATCAATCCGGTATGCTTAACGGCAATTCGGAGTTGTGTTTTCCGGGGAGGTGGCGGTGGTTGCAGGAGTTTGCTGGTTTTTTTGGGTTGCTGTTTGGGCTTGGCCCATTTGTGCTTATTGTAATACCTGGGTTTTGACCCTTGGGCTGTTTGTCTTTGTGCTTATTGATGTATCTGGGTCTTGACCCACAGGGGATGGGTCTTGAACTGGTAAATGTGCTTGTTATCTTTTCTTGCCCCTTTTAGTCTTGTTCTCTTTTCAAGATTAATAAAATTGTTTATCTTTTTTTTTAAAAAAAAAGATAATTAGCGTGGTAATCAAATCATGAAATCAATCAGCAAAATGAAACTTTCCATTTAGAAAAAAGATTTGGTTTTGACTGCAAAAAAAAGGTTTCTGAATTTTAGTAAAACGTCGGGCTAAGGGCTTTCTATAAGCAGCATCCCCTTCGCACGAGGTTCACTATACTACAGTCCTGTGATTAATGCATTTTTTTTTTTTTGCAATTTGGCCCTTGAACTTCTATTTATTTCCAATTTGGTCATTCAATATAGCATCGCGCAGTGTTTTCATTTTATTTTTTTTTTGCAATTTGGACTGTTCGAGCTGTTACAATAAATAAACTTTGCTAGCTTATTTATGATAGTAAAGCGAGCCAACGGTTTTATTTATCCTGTGCTCAATCATTTATCATAGAATCTGAACAATTACGGTTTCTGGTTTTTATAAACCAGCCAGAGATAAATGGCCCATTGATTTAAACTTGCAGTATTGTCCATCTACAGAATTTGCTTCGCTGGACCGTCATGATTTCTAGAATAATTATCTCTTGTAATTAAATATTAGAATCTGTTTAGACGCCAAGCTGGATTATGAAATCTTATTACAACCCAGTTGTTAGAAACCCAGAGCAAGTTTCCCAAATTGAGCCTTGCGTGCTCATATATTGAGTCTAACCATGTTCGTAAGCCCACTAAAATCATGATGTTTCAAATCAAAAAATGAAGTGGTTCCGTGTATCGTTTTTCGATTTTTTTCGCACCAAATTAAAATACGCGAGTTTTAACATCTGGGTGCTAAAATCTTTTTGAAAACTAGGCCTAAAGAATCTAGGCTTTGAAAGTCCTGTAACTAGGCAATGCGGGGCAAGAGAGGTTTCAAACCCATGCTTTTTAAAAATACATATCCCATCATAAATATTCTTTGTTTTTTATAAGTTTGTGCACAAGGCCAGGCTGTATAGTAAGCCTGCATATATAAAGGGTTTGCAGGCTCTCTACCTTTCTCACAAGTCGATCAACCAGACCACAAAGTGAAAAAACTGAAGAAAGAGAGAGAGACAAAGATGGCTTGTAATTGGTCTGCTGAAAATGCCACTGAAGCCTACCTCAAAACCATGAAGATGGTGAGAATTACATTCACCCTTCTCGTTTGTATTTTGCTTTCATTCCTTGAGAACAGAAGAAACTTGCTGGTAAATTCTTTCAAAAAGTCTTTTCATGAAAATTTCCTGAAATCAAGGCTCTTTCTAGGAAACACCACAGAATTTCATTTCTCATTGACCAAAACAAATTCTGATTACTTTAGCTTCGTTTGTTCTTGATTCAGGTAAAGAGAGCGAAAGAGCCGGACGTGGAAGAGTTCATCTCAGCACTGGCTGCAGGCACAAATGCACAACTCATGGTGGTGGTAGCAGCCGGCGTTGCTGCCTGCTCCACCACCCTTGCATTGGTAGCGGCCGCCCATCAAACTGGTGGCCGTGTTGTCTGCATCCTTTGCGGTCCAGAACAGCTCCCCCTAACCAAATGTGGGTTCGGTCTTGATGCCGAACGCGTCGAGTTTGTCATTGGAGAAGCTCAATCTCTGCTCACAAATCACTACAAGGAGGCAGATTTTGTGGTAATTGATTGTGGGCTTAAAAACCATGAGGGAATTTTTAGTGCAGTTCAAGCAGGGGAGAGGAGAAATGGGGCAATTGTTTTGGGTTACAATGCAATGGCAATGAAAAAGGACTCATCATGGTCATGGGGAGGATCAGAAACACAATTTCTGCCTATAGGAGAAGGCTTGTTATTGAGTAGAAGAATAGCTGCAAAGGAAAAGGTTGGAAGCTGTGGCAGGTTTCGAAAAAGAAGTCATTGGGTTGTGAAAGTTGATAAATGCACTGGGGAAGAGCATGTGTTTAGGGTTAAGTCTCCACAAACGAGATTTGTTGAAGCTTAATTACTATTTTGTTTTGGATAATCCCTTTGCTTTGTTGGAGAGTGATTTGGTTCAAGAGAAAATTTGATCTCAAAGTGCAAGTAGCTAGTACTATTGTGAACAATTATGGTTTCTGGTTTTTATAAACCAGTCAGAGATAAACGGCCCATTGATTTAAACCCGCAGTATTGTCCATCTACAGAATTTGCTTCGCTGGACCGTCATAATTTTCGGATTAATTATCTCTTTTAATTAAATATCAGAATTTGTTTAGAAGCCAAGCTGTTATGAAATTTTATTACAACCCAGTTGTTAGAAACCCGGAACGAGTTTCCCAAATTGGACCTGCGTGCTCATAAATTAAGTCTAACCACATTTGTAAGCCCACTAAAGAATTTAAATGCGGAGCAAGAGAAAATTTGATCTAAATAGCTAGTACTATTGTGAAAGTTGAAGTACCCTTATGGGATCACAAATGTTATTCATAATATATCTAAGTTTGATTGATAAACCAAACAAACCATAAAATACATGAGGATACCATAATGAACAATCATAATATGGCATACGGAATCAGAAAGTGTACCCAGTATGCAACTATGAAAGTGATATGTAAAGTTTAGATTTACATTTAGTTGGTCGTGAGTGACATTCCAAATAAATCTCTTTTTTTTTTTTTTTAGTGGGGAGAATGAGACTTGATTCCGAGATGTAGTGTGGGAAATCCAAAAGCTCTACCGTATGAGCTAGCCAGCACTTGCACATCCCAAATAAATCTCAATCACCTACTTCTATGGGTAATCTTACGGGCAATTTTTTTTAGATGTCTAGCGTTAATGAGCAGCATCCTCTTGAGTGGAGCTTCTCATTCATAATGGCTTTAATCTGCCGATACTTCGGTACTTTCCTTCAGCGAATGGTCATTTTTATCATTGGACTAAGGGGAAAATTCTCAAATTTTCTTTTAGCCTTTAAATAACTCAACACAATCTATTCCAAAAAGAAAAAAATAATAACCCAACACAAATGATGAAATAATGAAAAAATCCTTGGAGCGTTGGAGTTTTAGTTATTTTTTTAAGATTACGAGATTAGTCAAAATACGCGTAAATTGAAATGGACAACCGATAATTATACAAAAGAACTGGGAAGAATGAAGGATTAGCAAGAAGAACGTCTTGAATATCTCAAAAACATCTCTGGTTTTTCTGCCTCAAAATCCAAGTAAGATCAATGCGTGATTGGGCCAAAATGCGCAGCTCAATTTACACAAATGGATTTAGGGCTTTTTAAGGCCTTTACAAGATTTGGGCCGACTTCATAATTTACATATACCAAATTCACGAAATGGTCCCCGAACCATTTTTAATTTCAATTGAACACATTACCATTTCTCCACTTTTATACTGACAAAACCGACACATACGGATGACAATCTCAACCGAACCATTAGTTAACCGGATCGATTGGTGCGGTTTATGACCGTTTTTTATTCTTGGTTTCGTTTGATTTAGAAAAATCTACCTGTTCGATTTTGGTTCTAGTTTCATAAGACAACTGCACCAAAAACCAAATCAAACCGTAACCAAAGCCGAACCACAAGATAATTACCTAAATACTCTTTAAAAATATATACTCCTATAACAGCAGGAGTCCTCAGTTGGGATTTTTTAACTACCTTCTCCTCTTCCACTCTCACTTGGAATTCAAGCAATAATTTGATAGCTATGATTTGTTGCCATTTTATTTTACTACTCCCTCCATCCGGATTTGTTAGTCCATTTTGGGAGTTCATGCCATTTTTCAAATGATTATGTCTTGTAATTTACAATGTTTTATGTAATTCTAAAAACATTATTTTACAGAAATAATCGAGATCTATCAAACAAGATCCATATTAGATATAAAATTACTTACCAATTTAAAGATATCACTAATTTTTTATCCAGTTACAATAGAACGAGGGACAAACAAATCCGGACGGAAGGAGTAGTATTTTGTTGTTGGATAGTGGATATTACCCAACCATTATAATGGGCTGGGCTCTAAGCCCAACCCAACAATTCCTAGTCTTTCGACTAACCCATTAGATGTCAACACTTTTTAGTCACAATCCTTAACAAAAACCCTAGCCCGATCATCAGACTGCTTCCGAAGAGGTTGAAGCTGCGGCCATCAGTTTCCAGCTCGTTTTCCGTCTCCTCTCTCAACTTCAGGTGAAGAACGATCTCGCGTCTTGCACAAACTACTGTCATTTTGAATCATTTTACTCGTTATGGTGTGTAAACTGAGTGTTTGTTTGATGATTCCTTATGTGATGCAGAAGAAGAAGAAGAAGCAAGTATGGCGGCATACGCAGCGATGAAGCCGGCGACGAAGCCTGGGTTGGAGGAAAACCTGGAGCCCATTCACAAGATCCGTATCACCCTTTCCTCCAAGAACGTCAAGAATCTCGAGAAAGGTCTCTAGCTCCCTTGCCTTACTCCTTTAAGAAGATCTAGAGTATACCCCTGTCGTTCATCATGTCCTGTGTTTTAGCAATCATTTTTCGATAAGTGAGTAGTTTTATTAGCTGATTGATTATGAGGGCATCAGCAGTCCTTACTCAACTTTTTACTAAAATTTGAGCAAAAAGCTTCATTCGGTACGAACTATGAAGTGCTCCAACGGACAAATCCAAATTGAAGGAAATTTGATTAAATGCTTCATTAATGGCATAGTTGTAAATGGTGAACAGCAAAACAAGCCTTCCAAACTTTTGAGTAAAAATTTGGGTATTCTTTGATTGATGAAAATGTGTGTAAAACTCAATCTGGTAAGAGTTTGAGTCAAGGACTGGAGTAAGTTTAGAGGGTTTTACTCGGAATTTGGTTTTGAGTCAATTAAAAGAGTGAGGGCTGGAGATGTCCTGAATCTGATAAAGTATTTCCTGTTCGTTTTTTTCTTTCTTCAGTTAAATTGGATAGATGTGGTGTGGGAGGTTGGATGTAGTTTCTCTTCTGCTTACATGTTCGATTTCCGATTATTCTGCCCCTCGTGTTATCTTCTACTAGTCTCTGTTGTTGAGCTGAAAAGTGGGACCACAAGTCATAGGTTGCAGAAATGACTTGGACACTTGCACTTGGTGACCTTTATGTGAGCATGAATATCGAAAGTTTGATGCAAAAGTTTCTATGCTTGCTCTTTAAGTTAGTGGCTTTGTGTTGGAGAATATTGTTTGGGAAATTATTTTGTGGAGCTTTGAAGGGTTGTAGTTTGGGAGGAAGCTCTTTTCCCCAACCAACACACTCAGACCCACATACCCTCTGCGCACTTGAGTTGGGGATCTTTTATTCGTCTTTTTAGCACGAGCTTTCAGCTTAACGCCTCATTGATGTTTAGCTTAGATTTGAGCTGAACAGTGGGATTATAACTTTTAGGCTCCAGAAATGATTTGAACACTTGCAATTGCACGTCTTTTATGTAGTTTCCATATATGATTCCAGATGGAACAATCGACATAAATATCCAAATTTTGATGCAATTTTGGTAGGCCTAGCTTTTGAAGTTAGCAGTAGCAGCATGTTAGAGAATAAAGTTTGGGAAATTATTTTTGTCGAGTTTGGACAGGTTCGAGTTCCGGGGGAAGTTTTTCTTCCCCCTACTTGAACTGTAGATTTGTAATCTGTCTTTTAGCTCGTGCTTTCAACTTAAGGCATCTTTGATATTTAGCACCTGTATGTATTGTAGATGTCTCATACCTTGTTTTTGTTTTGCTAACAGTGTGTGCGGATTTGGTTCGTGGTGCCAAGGACAAGAGGCTGAGGGTGAAGGGACCTGTGAGAATGCCCACTAAGGTTCTTCACATCACTACTAGGAAGTCCCCTTGTGGTGAAGGTACTGTTCTATTGAATCTGATTAATTAGAGGGTTCTGTATTGATTCATAATTCCATTTTAAGCTCGAGGTCATCATGCTTGGCAAGATGGTGAAAATGCAGCAGCAACATTTTTCTTGTAGTTGTGAATTTGTGTATTGCTTTTCTTACAACTTTCAGCATGCCTTTGTTCAGTTTAGCATTAGCAAATACAGTAAAGTAGTCAAGGTTCTTTATGTTTCATGTGGTGCACATCATGATCTGCTAGGACTTGTATGGGTCAGCTTTGTTTGATCTGTGCCGTCTAATAAGGTTTTCAAGCTGGTAACCTGCTCTTTTCACAATTTTATTTTTATTTGAAAACCTTGCCAGCTTAAGGTCGTCTCAAATGCATGCATCTTTTGATTTTCAGAAGCCGAATGTTCTGTATTTGATTTCGTTCTTGCTGATTCCACCCTTTTGTTACTGGCAAATTTAGCTATTTGAACCGAGTCCTTATATAAATGTGGGAAATTAGTAATCTAGTAGCGCCTTGTTAAACTTTGTAGTCTGTGACTGTTGCTTATTGTCATCTCAGAGCAGCTGCACATACCCAGATGTGAATTCAGGTGCCATTGGAATTTTCCTTGTGGCATAATTACTGGGAATGAGTGGCGGTTCCTAAGAGTCTTTTATTTTGTATTACCAAGTGGTTCTGTTCGCTCATTTCTGACTATTAACATTGTTTCCACAGGAACAAACACCTGGGACAGATTTGAGCTCCGTGTCCACAAGCGAGTGATTGACCTCTTTAGCTCCCCCGATGTGGTTAAGCAGATCACCTCCATCACTATTGAACCTGGTGTTGAGGTTGAGGTTACAATTGCAGATTCTTAAATGAGCGTATTACAGTCCCGGTTATATTTAATCGTCCTTCCTTTTTTGTTTTGGTGTCCAACATGGGATCAAGCTTTGTAGTAGAACTTACATTTGATTGTTGTTTTGCAATACAATTTTGAAGCTAGGAGGACAAGTTTGATGCGAGGATATACATTTTATTATGTTCTATTTTCAAGAATTCTAAATGCATGCTTTTGTTTTCAATTACACGGATGGGTGAAAGCTCCGAAGTGCCGCCTTTTTTTTTTTTTATATTTTTAGGCTTGTGTGAATACTCTCAATTGGGTTAGAGTGTAATGGTCTTTAATTCTTTTAAACGGAGTGATGCAGCATGTCAAAATGACCATAATCAATCGTAAATTTGCTTCATTACAGATTGAGTGAGGCAAATCGGTCCTCTTCGATTATTTGCCTAAAACCACGACAGTATAGCCACTTGTGGTGTCTAATGTCATGTTTTTTTTTTTACATGTACGTATTCTTGTTTTTCTATTGAACATGTATATCTTCTAATCTTTATCGATACAAATAGGTGAAAAGAGGAAATTGAATCATACGGAAAAATAAAATTGTTAAAGGACAGTTCTACGGGTACAGAACAAAGGGGACAGAAAACGTACCGATCGCGTTCGGGGACCTACTTTTGGGTCCCACACGAGTGATTCGAACCGTTCATTGTTCTTAGAACATTTTTCCAAGGGGCTCCACAAAATTTCAGCTCAATCGGACGGTTAGAAGTGATTCAACCAAAGCCCCACCGTTTCAATCAGAATCGGAAAAATGTTCTAAGAACAATGAACGGTTCGGATCACTCGTGTGGGACCCAAAAGTGGGTCCCCGAACGTGATTGGTACGTTTTCTATCTCCTTTGTTCTGTACCCGTATCTTTATCCATTGTTAAATAGGTGAGATCAAAATTTGTATCTCATAGTTCATCTAATTTCTTGGGCATAGGTGAGTTCAAAATTTGCAACACATCCTCTCTCTCTAGGCTTAGTTTTCCGTTTGATTTTAGCAACTCAATTGCTAAAATCAACCATGATCTTAGCAAACGAGTTTAACAGGTGCTAAAATCATGATTTTGAAATAAAAAAATGAAGTGGTTCCGTGTATCGTTTTTCGATTTTTTTCTCACCAAATTAAAGTACTCCTCGTGTACTTTAATTTGGTGTGAAAAAAATCGAAAAACGATAAACGAAACCACTTAATTTTGTGATTTGAAATAGCTATGATTTTAGCACCTGAACTCATTTGCTAAAATCATGGTTGATTTTAGCAATTGAGTTGCTAAAATCAAACAGAAAACTAAGCCTAAAGTGGTTTGTATTTAGAAAACAGATTCGAAAATATTGTGAAGTACTTGATTAACTTGTACTTCATGGAATGAGGGGTTCAGAAAAAAATAATTAGAATGAAAAATGTCGGAAGCTCGTTTAAGAGAGCAATGTTAACAAAATAAAATTTTAAGTGATGCATTATTAGTTTAGTTCAATATCTCAAGCTGAATAATGCTTCTCTTAAGTTACTAGAACATATAGAGGAGCAAATTAATGAATGAAGCTAATTGAATATGGCATGATTTAAAATCTTTTAGTTGAAATTCTTATGAGAACGCTTGCCCTTAAATGGAGCCACATGATATTCATTCAAAGTGTCACACAATGGATGCCTATATGAGCAACAATAGCAACAAAATTGCACTAATATTTGACTGATCATTTAGGGTCCAGCAACAATGTAATGCCTTTGAAACATTATTACCGAATTTCAACACAGCTTTGTGGAAAGTGGACATGTCCTCGGAAGGACCCTTTGAAACATTAGTAGGGTTATAGTAATGAAATTTTGATGGTGAAAATCTGAAGGCAATGGAAAACTCTGATCGACAAGCTAGCTCTCGACCTCCGCCCTTTTTCATCTATTGATGACTTGAGCCTATTTCTTAGGGCGTTTAGAGAGCATGACTCTTTTCTTTCATTCGAGAGAAAAAACCTACTTATGGAATCTCAAATATAGCTCGCGAAAGCAACTTTTGTTTCCTTACGCAATTAGTAGGACATGGAGAAACTACCTACTTGATTTCTTTCTTCCGTTGTTGACCCATGATCAATGGCTAGACCATACTCTTGCCTTTAGGCCCGTCCGCTACCAACCTCTTAATGTCAGGATACCCGGGGTTGTCATTGGTTTATGGGTAGTTTTCAAGTTTACAATGATTTTGGAAGCCTGAGTTTCCTTCCAAATCGCGATTCATTAATCATTCATGTGACTAGTGTTTAAATGGTGATTACTTGTTTCTAAGTGGTCCAAATCTTAGCTTCATCATTGCAGAAAAACTTCAAAATGGATCACAAATGATGTCTTAGTGTGGGTGTGGGAAGAGTATTTGAGGACCTGAGGTGTCCCTCTGAGAATACGGCGGGCGCTACAAAGTCTAGAGACCACTGGACGTGAAGGAGGAGAGAGCTTGGGGCAACCCCAGAGAGAGAGAGAGAGAGAGAGAGAGAGAGAGAGTGGAGTAGCAGGAGAGAGCAATGAACAAGAGAGCAAGTGTAGTAGGTAGGTATTGAATGTATTGTCTTGAATGCTCCGTTAACTCCTCTATATATAGGAGCCTTGGAGGAGAATTAAGCGCGCTTCTCCTCATTAATGCACAATAGGGTAGAGTTTCTCTTTGAGTGTAAGGGCCAAAACTGGAGTTCTGCATCATTGGACTCTTGGAGATAGTTGGGTGATATATGGATATGCCTGTATCATGGCCAAATGGTACGTATGATACAGGCTCCCACGTATCAACATGACAGTTGGGATATTGCAGAGATCTTCTATCAAATGTCAGTGACGAAGGTGAGCTCCTCTCTCTTTATGACCGGTCATGGAGCTCATTGCAAGGAGGTGAGTCTTGACAATCTCTTTACTCTAGCCTCCAAACCACATACCTCCTTAGATCACAAGCAGTTATCAGGCACTGCTCCCAACCTAGGGTCTTGTATAGAGTCGCGAGACTTGTGAGGGCCTAATTAACTATATGGATGATAGGAGATGCCATGGAGAAGGTGCCTCAGAGGGGCACCTCAGAGGAAGTGCCTCGGAGGAGGCACCATGGAGTAGGCATCACGGAGGAGGTGCATTCCTAATACCCACACTTAGATTTTTCTGCAACGGAACTCAATCCTGCTATATTATGTTTCAATTGAAAAGAAGTCCCAGGATACACCACCGTCCTCCGCCATCCAACCCCATAATTTCACATTTAACATCATCAGGTAATTAGACACCTTCCTCTAAAGAATTAAAAGGACACCCGAGCAAAGGTACGGAAAATAGAGAACTGTTTTTTTTTAATCCGATGATGGAAAACTGTTCAATTGTACATATTCATTTGTAACAGAAGCTTAGTCTTACAACCCAGAAACGTCGTTTACCTTCAAAAAGATCATTGCTGATTCTTCAGTTTTTCATTTTGCAGGTACTTGAGCACTCCATAAGTGACAGTCCCGGCAATGAACAAGAATACTGTTGGAGTAAAGACCGGGTATAGATACTTGACCAAGAATTTGTCCCACTCTTCTGGTAGAAAGCCTGAGAATTTAAAAAGCTGAAATGTTAGTCTTGAACTGAGATAAGCAATCGCCAATCAGATAGGAAAAGTATCCATTCTTAGTACAAATTATGTTTCCAATCTTGCATCCAGTCATTGTTAAGATAAACCGGAGACTAAGGGGGACTACAGGCAACCACATTACCAACTCTTCAACACAGAAAAATATATGGAAACTTCAAGGCACAATTAGCAGTATTTAAGAGCATCTGCTTCCAAGAACTTTCGCGTAGATATTACATGCTCAAGTAGTATATTTTCACAAATTTCAAAATAAGACGACACTTCTTGAGAATGAAGCAGGTGTTCTTTATACTGCTTGCGAGCTATCCTATAAATGGGTCTGCATTCGTTCATCAGTTCCAAGTACATTTTTATAGTGTGTAATAGTTGGAGTCCCTGTCATGTAATTAGCAAATAAAAGTTTGCAAAACCAACACCAAATTTTCAGAGGAAGAAACATATTAACTATCAAAATATCAACTTCAAGCTACATTGAACAAGAGTAAGCTGTTTAAACATCAAGTGATGCACTATTCAAAAGTTCCTCAAACCACCTGGGTATCGTTGGCAATAACTCATCCAACCTGTTAAGTGTTAATATAAAAAACCTGGTTCAAACAGTTTTTCACGATCACAAGAAATGTACTAGGTAGTCAGTTTATTTGGATGAAGTGATTCTCAAGCTTGACTAGTTTAGTAAATACTTGTCCTGTTCGCTTTAGACGAATAAAGATTCCATCTGGAAGAAGAAACTTCTATTTGTAGCTATTACCTAGACTCCACAAGTTAGGCAAAAGTTTCTGCCGTGATTCCATCCAAATGACCTTTTTAACTTGTACTCCCAGAACATACAAATCCTTTACCTAACACACATCCTCCTCCTCTTCGTTGCCAAGGGTGATCGGAAAGTATTAAAGGTAAAAATTGGGGACGGGAAACTATACTCTACTTAAATGTGGGTGTGTTGGTGTATAGTCATAGAGCATGTTGGTTAATAAAATTTTCAAAACTACAAATTTTTGGTTAATTTCCCAGTTGGTTACTCTGGTTTAAATCAAGGTTAAGGAATTATGTCATTCGAAAAAAATGACCACTTTCTCAATTGATTTGGCAGGATTTATGGCCAACAACAACTGGAAAATGATGATCCGGGTAAATTCACCTAATTTTTACAAAACAAGACGATTATGCTGTAATTACCCTATCCCAGCAAATTAGAGTTCTTAAATGATAAGGAACATTTGAGGAGGCAATTACCAACCCAAATGATACGAGTAGGCGAATATGTACCTGATGCGGCTAAAGCAATACCCTCAATCAGAATAACAGAACCTAGCCCCAACCAAGCCAGAACGAAAGCATTTTCACCCGCACTAGTCTGCTCCTCGGCCTGAACCGCTTCTTTCGGCTTAACAAACCCAGGTTTTTCGACCGGCGTTCGTCGAATAACCGAGGCCCTCTCTCTCCCTCGTCTCTGTTTCTTCTTCGAACCTACTTGGTTCGCTTTCGAGCCAAACCCTAGGGGGGTCGAGGTGGGTGTTTTGGGAGGTGGGTTTGGAGCGGGTGTGGGGCCATCGATTGGTTGAGTGGTGGTGGTGGGTTTTGGAGGTTCTGTGGAGGAGGATTGGGATTTGATGATGAATTGGTGCGAGGGTTTGGTGGTGGGGAAGTGGAGGAGAGGAGAGTGGAGATGGAAATGGGGTTCTTTGGGAAGAAGAGAGGATGAGGTGTGGAATATTAGCGCCATTTTTTTTCAGTTTTGTTGGTTAAGGCTGCCCTTCCTCACTTATTAATAATTGCAGAGACAATTCTTTAGAAAAATCCAAGATTTTGTGTTGTGAGGTTTTAGGTTTGAACTTTGAACCTATGTCAAGTATTTGCGGTAGAACTCTATGCTCTCGTTCTCATGAATTTTAGTAGTTTGAGATCTATCTGAAGGACGCTCTCATAGTTACGCTTTCACTTTCGCTCACGCTCACACAGGCACGTTATGTGACTCAAGTTTGAACTCATCTAATAACACGAAAACTCTTCATATCTTGTTTTTGATAAGATACAAACTCTATTATGTAAAGTACACGTGGAATTGGGTTAGACTTGATGAAGATCCTTGAAATAGTTAAGTTTCATTCTTACGAAATTTACACTTTTTTTTTTAATAAGCGGGTGTCCTAGTTAGTTGATGCGTGCTACCAAAGTCTTATTGTTGACGACCTGGAAATTTTATGAAACATACACGCAATGTCTACGATTTTCTAGCATCTGGAGAGGGTTTTCATTAACAGTAACACAACGAAGTTAGAGCAATTCATGGCCTCCTGCACTAGAAATAGCTTGAGACTTCCATCCTCAACCAAGGGAATATGCGAGCACATTGGCAATGAACATTTACATTTGATTGTGATGCCCAACTCGTGGTGATTCCAGTGGCTCGATCCTAATCTACAATATCGGGGTGGATAATATCTGTCATCGTGCCATATAAACTAGCGACCGGGTGTGAATGTCATGTAATTGTCCTTCTGGATCGCTCAAAACTTGGCATGTGAAAAAAGCACAAATTTGGGGTTAAGCCTACAATACAATTATGTGGAACGAAAACAAACATTTCAATCATCTTTTGAAAACTCGCCAAAGGTACGAAATTTCAGTAGAACAAGTGGAATGCAACTAATTAAAAGTGAAGGTAAACCGAAGAATCTAGGGTCTTCAAATTCAATACTTAAATGCATCCAAGAAAAGACCCAAGGAAAGTCCAGCCTTCCAATAATTAAACACGGTAACAAGGCTCCTAACGTTGTTGGGCAAAGGAAAAGAAGCTTTGTACATAAGAGCACCAATTCCCTCAACCACAATCACAGCCAAACCAGCCGAAAGTATATCCCAATCACCAGTTTGTCCTATGACAGTGGAAAAGGCTGTAGCACAATAAAACCCGGCTAAGAAAAACAGCATTTTCATGAAAAATCCACTCCTGAGCTTCTGGATCCTCGCGTACAACTTGACTTGAAGATTTTGAATAGCTCTAGCTAGCCGAGTGCTTCCACCGTTGCCATTTGCACGAGAATTCAGTCCACTGGTGTCCATGGTGGCCTTGATTGGCCAACTTATCCTCCTAAACTGCTCGAAAGATTTCTTCAAGTTAGTTTGGATATTACTTCAAAAACATAGAGGATTTTGCAACGATAAGGAGAAAATAACTAACTTAAAAAACTGAAGCTGATGAGCTGTACTTTCATGGCTGTAACCACATAATATGAATACAGAAGTAACGACTTCGCAGAGGAAAAACGCAGGCGAGAGGATGACTATTTAACATAAGTACACAATCAGTTATCCCATTCACTGTGGACATTTATGAAGTCATTACATGTGATTTTTATTTCATTGAGAATTGTCCTTCTAACAATTGGATTACCTGCCATTTACGGCATGATTAAGGAAACATTAATACTTTGGTGACCACATTCTGTGTACCATGGGATGTGTCACAAATGTATTGGCAGAAACACCACATATGTCATGAAGTGGAGCACATTCTACCAATGCAATAGTGACACATCACATGATACTCAAAATGTAGTACCCAAATGTGGTCACCATAGCATTGCTACAAACATCAAAATAAAAAAGAACGAAGACCCTTGCATATTTCTAGGGTACGCAAATATCAAATACATGCTCTTGGCACAAACCAATGTAAAAACAGCCTGCTCCAATTCCGATTTTGTTCACACTCACGTAATAAGAGTGAACATTACCCTAACTTTTATTGGTCCTTTCTACTTGTAGGTCCCTCCAAGTTTAACCATGATTAGCATTGAAAGCCAAAAAATATGACAGTGACATGAGATCTTCCATATTTCCTGCAACGCAAGGAGTGAAAATGGAGAGGGAGTCTCTGACTTTGCCGTTACAGACATCTGAAGATGGTTGTGTATTTATGGCCATGATACAGAAGAACTAAATAAGCAATGGTTTAGCGTTCTTTTCCTTCCTCTTTATACTTTGTGTTTTTCTGTTTCACCACGAAACAATAGACAAAAGCTCATTAAAAAAAGATTCCCTTTAAAGTTCAACTTGGCATAGTACAAGAAAGACTAATTAGAAAGGGCCAATAAAAGTGAGGGTAGTATTCACCCTCATTTGGTGACGGTGAACAAAATCGGACTCGCCCACTCCTCAGTCCTCACCCACTTCATGTAACTCAATTTGAAGTGCTATGAGAGCAATGGATCTCTGTTGTGGAATTTGAGTTTCCATTCAATTCAAGGTTTGAAACCAACTCTTATTCCAATGAGAGCAATGTCATGGTGGCCACATTTTGTACTATCCGATGTGGTTTTATGTTACCCTCCAATGGTCAATATCAGTCGTTGTGGCTTGAGGAACAACCACTATGTGGAAAGTGGAAACTATCAAATGATGAGGCAGCAGAGGGACATCAGACGATAACCAAATATGCCACGCTAGCTATCATTGCATAATAGGACATCAACTACCATGTAATACTATCATAACTCCCCAACATGTTCTAACTCTAAGAATCAAGATTCAAGGTTTAAGTAAAGATGCTACTACTTGGTAGAAGAATGGAAGTACAAAACCCAAAAAAAAAAAAAAAAAGTCTCTCTTGTAAATGTACATATATGTCAAAAAGTCTATTGAGGCTACAAAACCTTGATTAAATTTTAGGACTTACTTACACATGCTGGTTGATGAACTGTGAGTCGCTCTAGCGAAACATAACTCGGGGAAGACTCTCCAACGGAAGGCAAATGTAGTCTCATGTGGGCAAATAACACCTAAGAATTTTGATTGATTCCTGCATGATGGAAGATAAGTATGTCGTTGACTACTTCGGTATCTTAGTGAAGCTGGAAACTTGCCTGACATTACCGCATCAGAGCCTGCAGTTGAGAACTCACTACAATAAGGAGGGACATACGAACCACTGAACAGCTAAACCACAGTCCACAAAGAAAATTCCCGAGAACAACAATGAAAAGAAAAAGCAACAAGTGACAAAAATACCAAAACTAACAATTGGGGGAAAAAAAATGTAAACTTCAATTCAGATGTATTTAGAAAGGATAGACGCTGCATAAACCCTATCAAATGAGTATGTCATTGAAGCCAGTTGTTAAGAAGCAACACAATTACACAACTAACAAACCCCTGCTTCCTCTGCAGATAGGCGATGGCACTTTGAAGATTTTCTTCCGGGGTAAATTACACAGACTTATAGGCCGAAAGTGGCTCATGTCTTCAATTCAGATGTTCTTAAGAGAGGACGGATGATGCACAAACTCTATCAGATGAGTATGCAATTCAAGCCAGCTGTTAAGAAGCAACACAACTAACAATAACATCATAGAGATTGTTTTCCCCAACTAAGAGCTCTTATCATGCACTTACAGTTGTGCATAAGATTCACATAAATGTTCCATGATTAACCACCGCTAAACTGAACGGGTTCTTCCATCAACGACGCAGCTTGTGCCACTTGCAAAATTATACAAAATTATACCCATGTTAGGCTTATTCAACGCGCCTCACAAGTCACAAGTAAAGGTGTCAACACCAGCCTCAAAGCTTTTTCCTTACTCATCATTGGTGACAAAAAGAAGCTAAGTTTTGAATCTTTTGGCAGCATTCAATAGAAACCATTTTTACCCGATTTTGGCTAAAAGTCTGACAGAATCCATTAAGCAATAAAAGAGGAAGAACTTTGAATGGACTATTGTACCTAACATAATAGAGAACAGCAATATGACCACAAGCAGTAACATTGGCATGCGAAGGTTAAGTTCAATCAGAATCAAGCTCGATCATGTCAACAACTATAAACAAACACACAAAAATTTTCCCATATAAGCAGACAAAATTAGGACCTACCACACCTGCAATAACTATACATACACGATATACACATAATAATGAAGCATTTTGAAGGAATTCAGAGAGAATTAGCTTACAGAAGTGAATTAGGGTTTCGATTTTCGTTCGGCCAAAGCTTGTGTTCTCTCTGCCTCTCGCTCTCTCTGGTTTGGGTGAAGTAGTAGTAAGGACGTGTTTGGAAATTGGAACACGTTACAAAGAAATTTTATTTTTATGTGAAAATTGTCATCTCTACCACACTTCCCGTTATGCCCATATTTTCCCCCTTCTCCTATCCTAATTTACATTGTATGTTAAGGGTAAATTTAACAATACATAGTTTCCTGCAAATTCCTTCCAAAACTTTTCTTTTTAATCAAAAATTTTTTTTTTTTTGGTCATAGGACATTCTTAATCTATTACATGGGGTAATTGGACTCGATCCCAAGATGCAGTATGAGACATCTAAAAACTTTACTTCACAAGCTAGCCACCACACAAAAAAAGACTACAAACGAGCTTAGCCAAATTTAACATGTTCACATTTGTTGTTGGTTTTTAGCAAATTCATACTCGAATTCAATTCCAACAAAAATTTTACAAGCCGGTTTGGCTTAAATTTGAGTCAAACTTGACCTTACTCATAATATATGAACCTTAACAAGCCGCCAGATATCCTACATCTATGGTTGACGTATTGGTCTAGGCTGCATATAGTTTTTTTTTTTTATTATTATTATGGAGAGCAGGCTTTGAGGTGGATAAAAAATTCCATTTGGAGTAAATTTTTGGAAAAACCCAATCTCAATTAGTATCTTGAGTATATACTTCAAAGGCAAAAGGCAATGGTAATTCGCATATGCACCCTAGAAATAAGTAATTCTCAAAAAAAAAAATATAATTATATTTTTATCCTGGTTAGCAAACTTAATTGAGTCGAATAATTTTAGATTCAGATTTGACTCATTTATTAATCGAGCTTAAAATTGAGGCTCAAATTTGGTTCTCTTAATTTGTGAATCAAACTCGAACGAGTAGTTCATGAATGACCGGATTCATTCGCAATCCTTGTTGGGTTCAACATTTGCTGCAATAGGGCCGGGTTAGATTGAGTTAAGTTCTAATCCAGCCCATCTTGAGTTGTAGTAAGACTAGCCCAGGCACGAGCACAATGATAAGGGCCAAGGTTTGGCCCATGTATACACCCGATTCATCTTCAGCTAAGTACAGTAACAACCAAGCCCAAGGGCCGTGGTGTTCCCACTATATTCTGAGTGATTATTCACCACGTCTTCTCCACCGGACATTTGTACGAAAGCTACGCACTTGATGGTAGAACTCTTACGAATATTTGGCGGAGAAACCCTCCGAAATACCACGTAACAGTGCTCCAAGAACAAGTATTCCTAGCATCCAATGTTCCAAGTTTAAAAAAACCGATTATAGTGATCAATTTTCTACTCAAAAGTGCTTTTGCTTTCAGTTATCCAATGCCCTTTAATTACTAATATTATGATTTTATGTAGTCCATACATCCATGATTATCATGACAACTACAAACAGGTAGTAGATATATATTAATATTGTTGGTGGATATGACTGCGCTGCGACGGATGTTAATACGCTTCTTAATAAAGTTTCATCTCTCTTTTTCTTTTCTTACGTGATACTGATAACTGCTAACGCACAATCACAAAAGATGTTCAACTTAAATAATACAAATTGTCATAATTAAACATATATAATAATACAAATTGTCATAATTAAATGTATATAATAAGCTACACACACGAGCAGTGAAAAAAAATAGAGAGCTATTATGTAGCTAAGAACAGAATTTGAACCTTGAACCAGCTCTTGAATTTTGCTAATTGTGAATACTTTGGGCTACGATGATTAAGAATGCTTTGAATGAATCGAGTTGTTCGCAAATTACGTACTTGAGGCACGACTTGTTTGAATTCAATTCGTTAAAAATCAGCTTGAGTTTGATTAATTTTGAAGAATAGTTGAGCTATTCACTCAATGGATTTATATATAAAGATTATAGTACGACTAGGGCGGTAAATGAATTGAGTCGTTCGTGAACTGTTCGAGGCTTGACTCGGTAATTTCTCGTTCGAGTTCCATTCGGGTATTAAACGAACCGAACCTAAGCCTCAATTTTAGACTCGTTTAATAAATGAGCCGAACTTGAACTTACCAGTCTTCGGCTCGATTAGGCTCACGAACTTGGAGTATATATGCATATTTCAAAAGAATTTCACATATAACCTTGAATATGTATAAACTTTTAGATGCACATAATGAAAATTTCATAACTTGTACTTGTATTAGCTGTAAAAAGTACAATAAACTTAAATTTTATTATGGTTTTTTATGATTTTGTAAATATATGAACTTATTTATGTTCAAAATAAAAAATTTATTAGACGTTTTAGACATTTATGAGGGCAAAAATATTTAAAATTTTTGACTCGTTAAGGCTTTGAACAAGTTTGAGTTCGACTCAAATCTAGGCAAACTTGGCTCGAGTTGAGCTCATCAAGGCTTGAGTTTAGCTCATCAAAATTTCATTGAGGTCGAGCTCGGCTCGGCTCGAGTTCATTTAAAAACTTAACGAACGAATTTGAATATTCTAAAACTCTGCTCGATACGTCTCGTCTCGTTTGTAGCCCTAAGTACGACGATGCAAGAGGAGCCACGTGGTATTGAAACAAGCTCTACTTCAATCAATGTCTGATTCGTTCAATTATTGATGAGACTATTTGTCTTAAGTAGTACTAGTATTCAATTATTGATGCGACTAATTGTCTAATACTCCCAAAATCTTGTTTTTGGAAAGAAAGAAAAATGCATTTACACACTGTTTTCTTTTTGCAACACTATTTTATTGTCTTTTGTAGGTTCAATTACAAAAATATCAATGTTCACCAAGCGTTTACTCATATGAAAGAGAAATTAAATAAATTAACAACAGTGAAATCAAAAGCAAAAGCAAAAGCAAAAGCAAAAAAAAAGTGTCATTTGGAAAAGCAGTGTGAAATGTGAATTATTTGCCCTTTTGGTAATCTACCAAGAAACTGATGTCGACCATTTTTTTTTTATAAAACGCTCGTTGGCTTCTCGGCCAGTTCATTTGCAATTCGACTAATTCACTCTATGGTCCGGTCACATCAATGTTTACCAGTTTATTTGTGAACTATTTATCCACGTCAAGCTTAGAGGATTTATAAAAAAATATTTTTGCGGTCTAACCCTAAAAACCATACTCTTATTGATTGCGCGGAGAACAAACTCACCAATTAACTAGACAAACCCTTGGAGCTATGTCGACCGCTCTCAAAAACTGTGAGTCCGTGACTCTGCTCGGTATTTGCTGTTATACCGGTGTGAAGACGTCAAAGTCTTACCAATTTTGAAATGTGGACCATTATTAATGTTGACAAGGACTATGAACAGAACTTGCTCCTATCCTAAGATTATGGCTTGATTAGTGCAAGTTTTTTTTTTTTTCTTTTGTACCATTTGCAAAACCCAAGTTTTTCCTTTGTAATTAATTAGTGTGTCTCGATGAACTAGACTAATATCTCCAGTCTCTCTCACAACTCTTTTCATGCGTTTGCGTAAGATAAAGTGAACTCGAGGACAAATTACTGTCAGAAATCGACCCCACAATCTTGTGATGGTAAGCACCGCCGGAACAAATCAATTAACCACTGTGACAATCCGATGGGAACCAATGCTAGAGTATCATACCCGGCGCACATTAGAATAAATCGAATTATGGGCCCATTTGGGATATGCCTCAATTTTTGTCTATAAAGGGGTGCTTTGGGTAAAAAACTATAAACTGGTTTTTTAAAAAATCACTTTTGTCCTTATTCAATTTTTTTTTGCATTCGTTAGTTTTGCATCAAGATTTTGTGGTTTCTGGATTCCTCTCGACGAAACGAATCTAACAAGTATAAAATTATGGTCAAAACTCAATTTTTTTGAATAAAGCCAAAATAGGTAGATTATTGGCCAATAATCCAAGTATTTCGGCTTTATTCAAAAAAATATTTGGTTTGACCATAAATTTATACTCGTTAGATTCGTCTCGCCGAGAAGAATTCAGAAACCACAAAATCTTGACGCGAAACTAACAAATGCAAAAAAAATTTGAATAAGGACAAAAGTAGTTTTTTGGTTTTTGGTTTTTGGTTTTTTACCCAAAGCACCCCTTTAATCTACTCATGTCTATCTTTTCCACATCAACCATTAGTCCCACACCATTTCATGCTTTTCAGCTTCAAAAAAATGGCAACACACAACTTCTCAATGTTCTCATTGCTACCGCTACTCTTCTCCTTGATGTACTTTTCCGGCACGGCCGACTCGGCCGCATCGGGAAACTTCATCAGGGCCTCGTGCAAGGCCACCGAATACCCGGCCGTGTGTGTTCAATCCCTCTCGGCCTACGCGAGTGCGATCCAAAAAAGCCCGCGCCAATTGGCTCTGACGGCCCTATCAGTGAGCCAGGCACGGGTCGAGTCCATGATGGGATTCGTGGCGAAACTAGCCAAATTCAAAGGGCTAAAGGCCAGAGAGTATGGAGCCATCAAGGACTGTATGGACGAGATGGGAGATAGCGTGGACCGGATTCGGAAATCGGTTCGGGAGCTTAATAACGCGAGTAAAAGCAAGGGGAAGGACTTTTTGTGGCACATGAGTAACGTCGAGACTTGGGTCAGTGCTGCCCTGACTGATGAAAACACTTGTATGGATGGGTTTTCGGGTCGGGCTTTGGACGGTAAAATTAAGAGTTCGATTCGGGCACGGGTCACTAATGTTGCTCAAGTGACTAGTAATGCCCTAGCTTTGGTCAATCAGTTTGCAGGCAAGAATTAGGCCATATTTTTACTATGTTTCTAAAGTTTGATCTCAACTCTTTTTTCTGTGTTTTTTTTTTTTGTATATCTATATGTGTGTATCTTTTATCTTTTAATGAAAGCAGTTTTTGTTTGCTAAACTTGGTTTAGATTTTGTGAATCAGATTTAATTTTGAAGCTGCAGCTTGGCAACATGGGCAATCAAATTAATTGGCTTCTTTTTATTAGGTTTAGTTGGAAAATGAGAGAATTAAAAGGAGATCGAGTAATGGGGTAAGGCGTATGATTATCTTAGTAAACAGACGGTGACATATCAATAAATGTCAGCTATTATTGTTATTGTACGCCAACCACGAGGCTGCGAGGCTTTATCTGGGGATATGTTTTCTATTTACATCCCCATCTCTTAGAAAGAGCCAAATGAAATGACAGAGTACAAAGGCTTTATCTGGTTAGATTTCCAGTTCGATTATCCCTAAGACATGGACCAAATAATTTTATGATATACGCGGCACAAAAGACTTAACATTTGGAAGATAATCTTGGTGAATTTCCGAAAACCCTAATAAGGAAAAGAAAAGGAGATAAACAAGTGATCAATGTGGAAAGCGAATTAGGTTTTTTTCTTTTGAAAACGAAAGCGAATTAGGTTGAGTGGAAGATTGATCGTGGTAGGGCCCGTGGGGAGCTACCAGGGTAAAAGGGCTTATCACTAAGAGGTCGAATATCACATCGAGAGCTAGCAGGGTAAAAGGGCTTATCACTAAGAGGTCGAATATCACAACGAGACCGGTACCCTAGAATCTATTAGGAATTTGTTTGGTCGTTAATTTTACGGTTTCGAAATTAATTGAGATACGTATACATTGACACGAATAACTATTATTAGAAAAAAGAGAAGTGGTGGTGGTAAGTGTGAAAGCTGAAGCTTTAAGAGCAGACATGCAGGACCAAGTAGCCATATGCAGCTACCACATCTGATAATAGTAAGAGGTGGGAGGGCCCATGCGAAATGAGATCACATTTTGATGTTTTCGAAAATCTATGCAGCGTAAATGCCGGGCATTAAATACACGACAAACATGGGGGTCCTCACTTTAAGACTCTGACAGACTCAAGCAAAAGGGCATTGGCCAATGCCCTCCTTTTTTCCTTATTTGAATAAAGATTGCGGGCTTGTTACGTCGTGCTTCAGGACTCTTCAACATCAAGACTCTTCAACATTACACGTTCTTGTGGAATTCATGTCAAATACTCAAAGTGTATGAACCTCACAAAAATACGTGTTGCTGTGCTCAAATGTCCCGAAACACCAGCCGTGCTTTGGGGAATTGAATAATTACTCCTTAGAAAGCTAGACCACATCACACCCGCTATGTTTTTTCTCGCTTTGGATTCTTCGATTCAGATTAGGTACCAAAGCTACAGATAATGTTAACGTGGGGAACAAATTACTTCCTGTCATTTTGCCAGTTTCAAGGGAGCACTCAATTGTCTTATGGTAGGCTTACCACATTATCTCAAGGTCTCAATTATGGGTATGGGAAAGGGTATATATACGTGGTGCCTGACACTCCATCCGAATCGTCTAAACATGTTTTAGATGGCCCACCCTCATATTTGGACAATCCAAAATATTTGCTGTGCACTCCCGTGCCGTGCACCGTGTTGTGCGCTTCTCGGCCGTCCAATCATGTTTTGGACGGCTCGGATGTGTTTGGCAATTATAATTTAATTTTGATTTATTTTGGTCGGTAAAAATCAAAACACATTTGAGCCGTCCAAAACACGATCGGATGGCCGAGGAGCGCACAACACGGTGCACGGCACGGGAGTGCACAACACCTCCCCTGGTTCCCAATTTGAAGGCCTACTTCGATAAGGACGTAGATATTCCTAAATAAATAGTACTAACATATTTACATGTGGCATCATTATTCACGTGCCCATAATCTTTATTGGTCCAAATTAATCAGCTTTTCCATATCAATTCAGTTACACACGTCTATCTATTACTAGTATTTGGAAAAATGATTTGCGCACCCATGCGTCCAATAAGAAGCAAGAAGCATTACAATCTATTACTTGGGCTAAATTGGATAGCATGTCAATTCAAATCACTTGGCATCGATTTTAAGGTTGTCAAAATCTAATAATGGGGCCAAATTGGTTGGCATGTTAATTCAAAATACTGTTGCAACTACGAATCAAATACAGGTGAGTATTTATTATTTTTTTTTTCTAGATCTCATCGGAGGGGGTGGTAGAGTGTCACTACCACTACCACTACCACTTCCACTTCCACTCCACCCCCTCCACCCCTCCACCCCGTTTCAACTCCTCTCCCACCCATCCTCTTCCTCCTCCTTGGCTTGAGGGTCTTAGATCCGGTGCTAGTAGTGGTCACTCCATTGGTGGTGCCTCAAATCCGGGGTCATGCTTCAATAAGTGCGTTAAGGGGTTTCAGATCTATTTGCGGCCGTTTTCCATGGTGGCGTGGTTTTGCGAAAGTCTAGCTTGTTCTGGTGTCGAGTTTTTAGCTTGCTCTGGCGACGTGGTGTAGCCTCGGTTGAGCAGCATCTTTCACCTCTCCAATTCCTAGATGTTTGATTTGGGGGGGGGGGGGGGGGGGGATCTGTTTTTTTTCCCCCCTCCCCCCTTCTTCCCGGCTAGTTTTCCCCAATCCGGCAGTTTGTACTGGTCTAGTTTCCCCAAATCCGGTGGGTGATGGTGGTCGGATCATAAGGTTTGGTTGCATGTTTTGTACCCAGTGCCGGCTCATTACTTTTGGAGGCCTGAAACGGACTCATTAGATTAGGCTCTCCATATATTTTGCACAGTAAAATTTTTCAACACAATCTTCATGAAAACCCATTACAAAATATTTATCATTACACAAATTTAAACATATAGTCATCCAAAAATAAATAACCATTACAATAAGCCTAAATCGATCACTTGAACATTACTCTTATCGCACTTTTAGCTGCAAATATACTAATTAATTCTGCATTATATAGGTGGCCTACGTGCATTATATAGGTGGCCTACGTGTAAATATGTATAACACCAGGGTCGGCGGGCCTTTTTTCTTATTATTTTTTTTTTACATTTTTTGGGGTCTTGAAGCGATGGCTTCATTGGCTTATGCCATGATCAGCCGGCCCTGGTGTTACCCTCTCGGAGTGGTATCCAGTGTTGCCTTGGTTGTGTGGTTTCGTTAGCTTTGCCGGCATTTGCTTGTCCATATGCCCAAAGCCTGCTGTGCCAGTGTGGGCTTTCCCGGAGTGTCATCCAATGCTTATGGCTCCGAAGTTTTCATCGGTGGTATTTCGTCGGTGTTTCTTTTCGCCATGATCTGGCTGGCGACTGTCTTTTGGACAACAGTGCTTTGGAAGAGGATTTCATTTGTGTTAATGGTTTGCGCTGGGTTTCCCTAGGGTTACTCTACTACTGAAATTTGAACGGACCCTATGCTGATACCTAGTGTTGGTTTGCTTTGGCATTACGGTTATAGAGCCTCTTAGACTACAGTGCTTGTTCTCGTGTCTTAAATTTTGGTAGTTTTAGCTCATTCCTATATTTTGTGATGAAATCTTGTTATGCTTATGGACTTGTGTAAGTGTCAGATAAATTTTAATTGAATGAAAATTACCTTCTAATAAAAAAAATACGAATGAGTATGGAATTGTATACGGATGGTACATTTGACGTATGTAGTGGCCGGGTTTAGGACCCCATCTTTGTGTATGAAATCACCCATTTGACTTCCTATTTAGAATGTGAAAATTTTGATCGTAGACATTTTTTACTCTCACTTCAAAGACGCATGTGGCGCCAAATCCTTCCGAGTCATAACTATAGTCACATTTCCTCAGTCATTTATCTTGTTTGGTTTGGATTTTGGGTATCGATTGGAGTGTTAAATTGGGATAATAATTAGAAATTGAGAATAAATGGAGAGAGATAAAGACAGAAATGAGAATAATAATTAAAAATAAAAGTAATGATTAGAGAGAAATGTGAGTAATGATTAGAGAATAATAGAGAAAATCGGTCTTAAAACCCAAAACGAACAAGGTGGAGCAGAGTTTCCCCTTTGAACCCCCCAGCTGACTCTCGATTAAAACCCATAAAGCCACCGCCTCCCTCAAATTTCGACTAATTTTGGGGGTCCCAGTTATGTAGATCCGTATATTAGTTAGGCCAACATAAGAATTAAAACTAATGTGTCTAATAGTTTTAAGGACTCAATTTAAAATAAGGCCCAAGTGAAAAGGCCAAAACGTCATATAATTTGGTTTGAAAGTCTTGAGAGCCATTTTACCAAAAGATAAGCTAAGAAAGCCTATTGAGGTGCTCAATTACTTGAAGACAATGGATAATTTTTTTTCCCCCCAAATATATGGATTGTGTACAAAATATTGTTAACTATTCTGGTTATAGTTGCCTCTAAAGAAAGAAGTTCTTCAAATCGGGGGATCCGATAATTTTCAAATCGGGGGTGAAGCGGCAACCCTCAAATAGATTATACTATCAAAAGAAAGAGTTGACCCTAAGCTGATGCCGCCTCTTCTTGTTAAGTAGGATTGATTTTGATAGCATAAATCAAGTCAGCAATGAAAGTTCCTATGTGAGAATTAGAGGAGCGTGATTTGTTTAATTATGTTCTTCCTTGTTAGTAAGAGGAGTGAGCCCATTAAGGGCAACCCCTTCTGGGACTTCATTATCCTCTTTCACTTTTATCTAACTAAGTCCAGATTTTCATTCCCTAATTAAAGTTGATCAAAATCTACCTTAAGTCGACGATGTCACAAGAGATATTGACTATATTGGCTATTGAAAAGGCTATAAGGGAGAAACTTGATTATGCAAGTTTAATTAGTACATTTGCAGCTACAAGGCGATAAGAGTAATCTTTAAATGACAGTTTTCGATATATTGTAATGACTTTCATATGAAAGTTTTGTTGTGCCGAAACCCGAAGTAGAGAATATAAACACAAGCAACAAGAAAACAAGAGACAAAGATTTACTTGGTTCCCCCCCCCCCCCCCCCCCCCCCCCCCCCCCCCCCCCCCCCCCAAGCACGGAGCTCTAGAGGTACGTCCACGGGGAAAGAGCAAGAGGATTCACTAACAATGGGGAGAAATACACAGAGCCGGCGATACCCGTAACTCTCACTTGAAGCATCCACACAATAACTAGGGACAAATCTCTGAGGCGCGACCTACAGAGCATCAAACGTCTCACACACATGAAAGAGACACACACAAACCCTAGATATCTCAAATCCCAACTCAAGACAAAACCCTAGGAGGCCACAAGGCTCCTATTTATAAGAAAGTACAAAAAATTAGGTCAAAACCTCTTTAAAAACGCGCAGCCGCACAAATTCGCGTAACCGTGGTCCGGACGGGGATTCGGTGGTCCGGACTACCGACGGTGGTCCGGACGGGGATTTCGGTGGTTCAGACTACCGAGGCAGAATGTCCAAAAACGTCCCAAAATCCACTGGTCCGGACGGGGCTGTCCTTGGTCCGGACCATAGGTCCAGAAAAACGACTTATTGCACCAAATTTTGCACTTTTCTTCGATCGTCTTGAATTCAAGGCATATCTCCAACAATCTCCACCTTGACTTGAATTCCCTTCCAAGCCAACAACATAGTGCAATCCTCTCAACACTCGCTCTTCCCCACAACGCCCCTCTCGGGGCAGCCCCACACGGGGCTCACATCAATGGCACCAACAAACAAGGCGCAAGCACCTCTGCTTGACCTTATTTCCACTACTGAGTAAACCCAGCCACACGTACCTCCACAAGCTCCACCTTGAGCTTAACACCGCAACTCCCCTCACGGAGTTAATCACCAATGAGCAACCATCTTCCACAAAATGTCGACCACATGCATCCATTACTGATGCCAAAGAAGATGTGCTCAAACTCCACCTGGAGTTAACAGACTCTACCGCAGAGCCTTGTATGCCCTCTTGCATACTCCCAATAGTTGAACCTGAATTCCTCTCAACAGATGAAGACCCCAACGATGGAGCACCCACAATCGTACTACCATCAAGCACATAGAGGTTACCCAATTTCTGACCCTTCACGAAAATCCGAGCACCCAACGACGCGCTTAAGACTCCACCTTCAGTAGTGTACCTCCAACCCACGGAGTCGAGAGCGCCTAAAGAGACAAGGTTTCTCCTCAAATCTGGTACATGCCGAACACCAAGCAATGTCCTCACAATCCCATCATACATCCTGACCTGGACTGTTCCAACCCCAACAATTCTACAGGGCATGTTATTCCCCATAAGAACTGTATCACCGTGAACCGCCTCATATGTATCAAACCAATCCCTACGCGGACACATGTGGTAGGAGCATCCAGAGTCAAGAATCCACATATTTTCACAACAGACATCGACATCGCTTACTGCCAAAGCAATGGCAGCCTCAAACCCTTCCGGATCATTTTCGACGTAACCAGCAACACCTTCTCTACAAACTTGTCCTTCACCCTCGGACAATTTTTCACCATGTGCCCGAATTTCTTACAATAAAAACATTGTATTCCATCCATATATGTGGTTTTAGAGCTAGAAATCCCTCTACTGCCCAAATCCCTCCCACCAGTCTTTCCCCGCACCACCAAAGCTTGATCATCATGAACACTACTCTCACCGGATACTAGCTGTCACGCCCCGCCCCGCAAACGGCACCCGTGGTGGGCCCGAGTCGGTGCGGCCACGTGGCATTCCAACACAACACTCAACATCAACTTAATAAACTATTATATTAACAACACAGCGGAAGACTTCTTCACATAAATAAATAGAAATGCCAACGTTAAATCACTAACTCAACAATACCATGCGGTCTACTCAGAAACAACTTTAACAATACATGTGCTCAAAATACTCTTTACAAATCATTAAAAGTATTGGATGACAACATGTCCAAAATTCACTCGACATCAACTTCACAACCCAACGCTGACCGGTAGTGGACCCCCTCTACAGCTCCTGCTATCTAGAAAACCATAAAGGAAATCCAGAGTGTGTGAGACATAGATTTGCTCAATAAAATATAACCAAATCAACATGCCAAAACACAACAACATTATACATCAACTAAATCAACATCCAAAGCACAACATCATTATACAACAACTTTTAACGTGTATAAAACCAATCACATGCAAGTGGCACGTCTGCCACATCCTATGTATCCTAGGTCACTGTGGGAGCACACCCCGCTCGTTGTCACCGGTAGCTAGCCGACACAACGTACTCGCGGTGCAACCCAATCCACAGCCCCTTCGCAGATACCATCTTTCACACACAATATACAATGTATCCTAGGTCACTGTGTAACTCAATCCACAGCCCCTTCGCAGATACCATCTTTCACACACATCATACATGCATATCCACAGCTAAAACATCTATTAGCATGATATACATCCATCTTCACAACAACACATCATCATCACATGACATACATCCGTCTTCACAACAACACATCATCAGCAGCTAAAACATCTATTAGCATAACAACATTCATCTTCACAACAACACGTCATCATCACATAATATACATCCGTCTTTACAACAATACATGATCAACTCAGTTATATGTTATTGAACATGAATATATCAAACACACTCACCTCTGATTCGACTGGAGTATGCCAAACTTACGGTTTCGGCACCTCCCGATGACCCGACTTGTCACCTAGCCACAAGCTAAACCATATCAGCATATGATCATCTTTAAACATTAGCACAAATGCTTAAATATGGAAATATAAGGCTACTGTGGAATTAATCCACAACCAACACTCCGTGAATCAAACCGTTTGCTACAACACAACATTCAATAGGGACATCCACACACTTGTAAAATCTGTCATAATTAGAATATACATCAAAATCGGCTAAGACTTGGTAAACAACTCTACCACATGCTTAAGTTAATCCCTGATTTTTCATGGATTTTTATAAGCAAAAGAACCAAGTCGAATTCATGCACAAACTCAGAAATTCAGCACAGCAAACTTATAATCTAGCCAGACAGTCTGTCATATTTTGGCTACAACTTTCTATAGGTTCAAAATTAGGCTGTGAGACCACCACCATTAGAAAGTAGACTTCCAGTACATAGATTTAGATATAAAATTCATCCTAATTGGAGCCCGGATGATGTAGTTACGCTCAATCGAATTTACACAACAAAATCACAAGATTATAAATTCTGCAGAACCTTCTTCACTCAACAATTCATTATAAATCGTCTACTCCACCTACACCAACGATTCCAACTCCAAAACATCACCAACTCATCAAAACATAAAACCCATAAAAACCCATATCCATTAACCATGCTTAGCTATAGCAAACTTCATGAAAAACTCAACCCAAAAAGCTGCCCAGATTTCCAGAATTCCTCAACCATCGACTTCAAATCAAAAACTGCTATTTTCTACACAAATTTAAGGCACAAGCCCTACATAATCTCGAAGGTATACGAGTCTAGTTTCCAAATCAAAAAGCGGTTCGTAAAACGGATACTCGAGCTATGAGTTATGCCCATTTTTCCAAAGAGTGTCAGTGCTGTCTGCACAGACGCGAACCCGACAGCAGCTCGGTAAAATATTTTTCATATTTTCTGGGCTTCTCATAAAATCACGAAAATTTAACACAACACCGAAGACATCCATGGGTAGCTACTGTAAAAATTTCATAAAATTACGAGTTCGGAAACTACATCCGAAAATTCACTCAAAATCATGGCAGATCCAAGTTCATCCACAACCAAACACCCAAAGCTATCTTGATCACGAATTTTCTGTAAAAGAAATCTCTAAACCTTCCTCCCAACTGTAGAATACCAGATTCTACTACCCAAAAACTACAAAGATTAACAAATTAAGATCAAGAATCAAAACCCTTACCTTGAATTAAGTTTTCCCCAATTTTTCCCCTTCTTTTCCTTCTTCTTCTTCTTCTTCTTCTCCTTCTTCTTCTTCTGCCTCTCTCCTACGTCTCCCTCTCTCTTCTCTGATTGTAATCAGATAAGGAAAAGGAAAGACCAAATATCCCACCCACTAGCAAAATTATTGGGTGTAGCCACCCCCACATCTCCAAAACTACTCCCAACCAATGATATTTAAGCATACTCAAACACACTCAAATCCTCGTACTTCTAACGTATAACCATTTAACCCCAATCTCCTCCAATTCAGTTAAAAAAATATGAACTAAACATTAAATACTCGGGACGGGTATTACACCTTTTTCCTCAATTCTTTAGAATACAAACTAGACTTTACATCCTCCATAGAAATCGTATCCCTCCCATATAACATAGTAATCACAAAGTGTTCATATGATGCAGGTAAAGAACATAACACAATAAGGGCTTGATCTTCATCATCAATCACAACCTCAATATTTTTTAAATCCATAATAATTCGGTTCAACTCATCTAAATGGTCTTTTATGGGCGTACCTTCCTTCATATGAAAAGTATAAAGGCGCTGCTTCAAGTACAACCGGTTGGTTAGCGACTTCGTCATATAGATGCTCTCCAACTTTAACCAAATACCGGCTGCCGAATCTTCCTCCCCAACCTCGCGAAGCACATCATCGGCTAGACACATTTGTATTGAACTGAGTGCCTTCGCATCAAGATCCTCAAACACACTATCCTGCATATCAGCAGGTTTCTTCGACACCCCTAACAAAGCCTTGCTTGTTCCTTGTTGCACCAACAAAGCCTTCATCTTGATACGCCACAAATTGAAAGAAGCGCTTTGCCGATCAAACTTCTCAACTTCAAAGCGAGTCGCCATTGAAAACGACCCCAAATACACAAACGCAGCGGAAAACACAAGCCTCGGTTTGAACCCGGAGCTTTGATACCAATTTGTTGTGCCGAAACCCGAAATAGAGAATATAAACACAAGCAACAAGAAAACAAGAGACAAAGATTTACGTGGTTCCCCCCCAAGCACGGAGCTCTAGAGGTACGTCCACGGGGAAAGAGCAAGAGGATTCACTAACAATGGGGAGAAATACACAGAGCCAGCTATATCTGTAACTCTCACTTGAAGCATCCACACAATAACTAGGGACAAATCTCTGAGGCGCGACCTACAGAGCATCAAACGTCTCACACACACGAAAGAGACACACACAAACCCTAGATATCTCAAATCCCAACTCAAGACAAAACCCTAGGAGGCCACAAGGCTCCTATTTATAAGAAAGTACAAAAAATTAGGTCAAAACCTCTTTAAAAACGCACAGTCGCACAAATTCGCGTAACCGTGGTTCGGACGGGGATTCGGTGGTCCGGACTACCGACGGTGGTCCGGACGGGGATTTCGGTGGTTCGGACTACCGAGGCAGAATGTCCAAAAACGTCCCAAAATCCACTGGTCCGGACGGGGCTGTCCTTGGTCCGGACCATAGGTCCAGAAAACGACTTTTTGCACCAAATTTTGCACTTTTCTTCAACCGTCTTGAATTCAAGGCATATCTCCAACAAGTTTTTATTTTAAATTTTTATCTCAAGTATTTTTAATTATGTACAATAGATTGAGAGCCTGTGGACGGTCGACCTCCACGCGGTTCGGATTCGGTCTTTCGAAACGGTTCGAAAAACAAAAGATTTTAGAGTCGCCACCCGGGTTTTGGGAAAAGCAGTTTGGGACCCGAGAAACCAATTTGAAAATGATGATTTGAGCGAATGACTAATAAAACCAATTGAAAACCAGAGATTCGTTTTGGATCCGGGAGCCAGGTTACGAACAGGGAAGGGTTTTAATGCACCCTGTTCGCCCGATTAAAAATCGGTCTTTACTAAACATTTGTGGGATTTTATTAGAAAACAATTTTATTGCTGAACATTAACAGATAAACATTTAAATTAAACAAAACAGATGATAATAATGAGAAAAACAGATGACTGATATTGTAATTAACAGAAATCAAACGAAAATCCAAACTTCAAACTGTTCCTGCAGGGGGAGGTTCAAATTTCACATTTTTACCAGAAACGTATGCCGTGCGGCACACTAGATGTACCGTGCGGCACAAACAGTGAGCCGTGCGGCACTGTTCTTCAAATTAACGGTCAAATTTTCAAATGAGTACCGTACGGCACTCAAGGTGTACCGTGCGGTACAGTATGAGTACCGTGCGGCACACTTGGCTGCAAAACAGTTTGAAACTTTGGCTTTTCGAAATGATTGATCAGAGGCACATACAAGGTATGAAATGCATTCAAAATGAACTACTTTAAAGGGAGAAAGCAATGTATTGAGTATGGGATGTCCCTCCTCGTTGAATCGCTCCGTACGAGGCGATGTTTTCACCGTACGACGCGACCGGGAGGTGTGAAATGAAACTGAACTTGCTGTAATTTGGGCATACCAAGCATGAAAATGATACAAGGAATCATTCCACCCTTGGTACCCTTCCCCTCAGGGTACCAAATTCAAGGAATTTGGCAAAACGGGTTTATACCTTCGGTTTCGAACTCTCGGATTAAACTTGTTTCCTGAACTTCTGAATGTTGCTTGACACTTCTCTGGACCTCACTTTCACTCTAGTATAGTGGTTAGAGGGATTGAAGGCTTGAGCTTTGGCAAACTTGGAACGGCTATCTTACGGCTTTAGAACCGAAAAACAGGGGATTGGATTTCAAAACTGGGTTTTGCTTTGGAAGAGATTGGTGTTGTTTTCTGAGTATTAGAGATGATAGCTAAGAGGTTTGGCCATGGAAATGGCACTCAAGAGTGAAGCTTCATAACCATCTTTACACAGAAATTTTTCGGCCTTTTTCCCGTTGGATTTGATCGATTTATATAGAGGGTGAGGGAGCCGAATGTAGTTCCCAACCCCTTCTTGATTCTTGCTCATGGAGACAATGGCATGGGGAGTAGCATATCCCTTTCGGCCATGATCTTTCGGCCACGACCAGCAGGGCGGGGGAACCAATCTCGTCCGTGTTTTCTGCTGCTGGGAATTCGCGAAAACTGGGAACCCGTAAACAGTACCGTACGGTACACAAACTGTGCCGTGCGGTACAACTTGTGTACCGTGCGGCACACCTGGCCGTCAAATTTCCAAAACTCTGCTGTACGTGACACTGGCTGTCCCGTGCGTTGAGAGATGAGTACCGTGCGGTACTGTTGACTGAGTTGACTTGGAGAATTTCAATCCGAGAGTTCTTCCGGGTATTTCCGTTCATCATTGGGGATTAAAATGTACGTGAACGCTTATTTTGGGGTGTCTACAGTTGCCCCTCTTTGACGAGACTTACAATCATTGTGTCGACAGAAGTCGCGTCAAAGATAGAAGACACCCCTCGATGTGGACGTCCTCGTACGAAAACAAACAAGTAATACATGATGCATGTGGTCGCGCTCGTAAGAGCTGCCTACGTACCCCTTTGTAGGGATCAGACCGGCGTAGTTCATCAGGGCCGAATGCATAAGGGTTTCTAGAAAACATACCTTTGATTGGGTAGTGGAGTTTGTCACTCTGCTTTTCAACGAGGGAAAAACGAATGATGTGCTATTGGTGCTGAAAACCGTTTTGTTAATGCCGGAGAGGACTTACGAAACCTTTTGTTGCTGACACAAGAAACCATTTGATGCTGAGGATAACTGTCGTTAATGCCGGAGAGGACTTACGAAACCACCGGATGCTGATAAAACTGTCGTTAATGCCGGAGAGGACTTACGAAACCGCCGGATGTTGATAAAACTGTCGTTAATGCCGGAGAGGACTTACGAAACCACTGGATGCTGATGTTGATAAAACTGTTGTTTTTGCCTGGCGTGGACTTACGAAACCAACGGATGCTGATAAAACTGTCGTTAATGCCGGAGAGGACTTACGAAATCACCGGATGCTGATAAAATTGTCGTTAATGCCGGAGAGGACTTACGAAACCACCGGATGTTGATAAAACTGTCGTTAATGCCGGAGAGGACTTACGAAACCACCTTACGCTGATAAAACTATCGTTAATGCCGGAGAGGACTTACGAGACCATTCGATGTTGATAAAAATTGTTGTTGTAAATGCCGTTGAGGACTTACGAAACCGCTCTGATGGAAACCATCGGACGCTTGAAATTGTTGTTGTAAATGCCTTTGAGGACTTACGAAACCATTTTGATGTTGGGGATATAACCGCCTGTTAACGCCGGGGAGGACTTACGAAACCCGTCTGAGTGCTGATTAAAATCGTCGTTATAGATACTTTTGAGGACTTACTAAACCAACTGTTGCTGTTTATGCCATCGAGGACTTACATAACCAAATGGTGCTTGTATACTGTCGATGGAACTGATAAGTGCGCATGCGAAGTTAACGAGGATTAGCCTGAGTGAGATTGCTGGCAACCTTGGCTTAGAAACCTTTGAGGAGGTTGAATCTGGTGCAAAAACTATTTAGGAACATAGGTGTGTACCGTGCGGCATCAAAACTGTGCCGTGCGGCAGAGATAAAGTACCGTGCGGTAGAATTGGAAAATGGGTGTGCCGTGCGGTACTCGAGGTGTACCGCACGGTAGAGTAGGTGTGCCGTACGGCACAAGTGGCTATTAAAACCGCCCGAAACCGTTTTGTTTTCTCCCACTCTTTCAAACACATTCAAACGTTTTAGTCAGTTATTCCGAGAGCGGTAGTTCGAAAACCCTCTTGCCTCTCCCATTCTTCTTCCTCTCCTTCAAATCTTCTTCAATCTCTTGGTTCATCAACATCCCAAATCAAGTTTCTCCCGAAATCAAAATTTCTTGTCCGAGAAACACCATTCATGGCCAATTCTGGTGATACACCGGTCGATCCTATTATGTCCACCATCGATTCAACGTCGGCGGTGTGTGGGGGCGGTGGCGCCACGTCCGGCGAGCCCGGTGGTGATCCATCCACGGATATTCCGGCCGACGTTGATCCGATTCAAGGGGCTTCCGATTCGGCATCAATTAGTGGCGAGACGGCGTTACCTACGCCGGTATCGGCTCCGACGAGGCTCGGTGGGGCTCCCACGGGTGAAGTTTCAACTCCGGCGGTGGTTCGGGAGACCACTGGCGTTGGCATTGGCGCGGCTGGGGGCAGTGGTGACATTGGTGACCATTTGGGTACCGCACGGCACACTGACAGTGCCGTGCCTGGTGTTGTGGGTGCTGCGGTGGCGGATAGGGGTACCGTACGGCATGCTGAGAGTGTCGTGGGCGGTGATCAGAGTACCGTGGCTGCAGATAGAGGTCCAGAGGCTATGGAGATTGATCCTTTAGGTACGGGTGTCTTTCCTTCGGATATTACTATGAGTTTTAGTGGCATTGACGTTGTTGTGGAGAGAGCCCACACTCAGGAGAGTGGGTCTCAGGCTGAGGGTATCCCGAGGGATGTTTTGGTTGAGGATGTTGCTGGGGGGAGTAGTACTGAGAGCGAGGAGGTGCCATTGGTGAGGCGCATAGCTCCAGGTCCGGCTATTGCGATTGGTACTGCCAGAGTGCCAGAGGAGAGTGCTGAGATAGAGACAGAGCCTTCAGAGCCTCCGTTGTTTACACCTGCCGTTGGTTCTTCTCGTGGGTCTGGTTTGACTTTGGCAGACACTTTGGAGGGAGCGAGAGACGAGGATATAGCAGCGACCTTACAGGAGTTTCCCAGGTTTGAGAATGTCCTGGTTCAGGAGGGCATGGCATCCATTGTTAGGGATGCTGAGCAGGAGGAGAGGGAGAGAGAGGTTGCCACCGAGGAGGGGCGAGTGACTATAGTCCGAGAGGTCGAGTTGGCTTTGGACCACAGAGCTCCGTTTACACCGGCTACCTATGTGCCACGGGTGCACTTCTTTGTTCCTCAGGGATGCGATACTTATACTCCTCTGCTTCCTTCGTACCCAGATACGAGTGTGGTTCGAGACCGTTCGACCCACATTGCTTATAGGAATCCTTTGGTATGTATCCTTTGTTTATCCTTTTCTGCTTGTGCTTGGTCATTTGCTTGTTTGTACATTCTTGTTAACAATACTGACTGAAGTTTTGTCATGCCTTTGTTTAACAGACTGAGAGATCTTTGGGTGGCTATGGAGGTTCTGCGCATTCTTTGGAGTATTACCGCGCGTTGCCATCACGAGTGAGGGCTTTGGTTGATGCCTCTGGGTTCACCATTTTTATCCGGCTTCTGACAGTGACTAGGACGGATCGCAAGCTGATACGAGCCCTGGTGGAGAGGTGGTGGGATACTACCAACACCTTCCACTTCAGATTCGGGGAGATGACCATCACTCCCCTTGACTTTGCTGCGATCACTGGTCTGAGAGTTGGAGGTGAGCCTATCCCTTTTGACTCAGAGCTATACTTGGACCCTGCTGCCGTTGAGCACTACCTGGGGAGGAGGCTTGGAGGTATTGATCCGGGGGTGAGGTATACTGTCTTGGTGGGTTTCTGGGACCACGAGCCAGAGTCAGAGGAGGAGGCCAGGCAGATGGCGAGGGCTTATTTGTTATACCTCTTTGGTGCCTCCCTGTTTCCGAACAGGCAGGGCATGGTGCACTTGGGTTGGTTGCCTGCACTGGAGAGTTTGGAGACTGCTGGGAGGTTTGACTGGGGTGGCGCCGGCCTGTGTACTGTATACTGCTTCCTTGGTTGTGTGTGCCGTGGTGTAGGTACGAGCCTTGGTGGTTACTGGAGGGTGCTAGAGGTAAAACTTTTGCTTGTATTCCTCTTTCAATGATCATGATAGTGCTTTCATCCATGTTTCATGATTTGGCGATTTTCTGAACATGCAGGTGTGGGCTTATGAGGTGCTGGGTGTATTTGCCCCGGCCAATTCGCATAGCAATGAGGATGTGCTCCCGCGTGCCGAGAAGTGGGGGTCAGAGTACACAGGAGGTGGTGACCATAAGGGAGATTTGAGGACTTTTCGGCTCTTTCTGGACACTACTACAGGAGATAGGGTAAGCCTTTTCTATGATTTCAAATATTCATGCTTTATTGTCTTCCTTTATCCTTGAAACTGACAAACCTTTCTTTCTTGTAGGTGAGATGGAATGTTTGGCATAGGATGCGCAGGGATTACTTGGTTAGGAGCAGAGAGCTGACACGGAGTCGAGTGCTGCTGGAGTGCCCTTACGGTTGGCGATGGTACTTGGGTGATAGGGTTTCCCGTCAGTCCCTCGGGATTGACCATTTCAGAGTGCCTTCGCCGTTGCCTCCACTCGTTCAGAGGACTGAGGAGTACACCCGAGCTGAGATAGAGAGATACACGGTGCCGACAGAGGTGGTCTTCGGTCTTTCGATGGATTATGAGGGTTACTTGAGCACACACTTGGCATATGACCTGGACATGGAGAACCGTTTGAGGGCCGGTGTTGCTTTACCTGAGTTGAGGAGAGAGATTGAGGTGGTGACTGCTGACGGAGCACTTGGAGTGGTGACGGTGCCTCATATCACTCCTACAGTTACTCTTGCCACGACAGAGGTGACTTTTGATTATTATGCTTGCTTCTATTACTTGTTTATACCAGTATCTCATGTATTGCTGACGCCCCTTTTGAATTTCAGATTCCTGTTGAGTGGGCGGCGGCGTCGTACCAGCTGGCGCAGGACTTGCAGGCCATGGTCCGTCAGTTTGTGATGGGCATGGCCCCAGAGGTGCGCCCACGGGCTGAGCCAGGAGTTGTACTTGGTCGTGGCCGGAGAGCTACTAGAGGGAGGGCACCGGCCCGTGGTGTTGGAGAGGCTAGCAGAGGTAGAGAGACCAGCCGAGGTACTCGCAGGAGGAGGGAGAGTACTAGCAGTGAGAGAGGAGCTAGCCGAGGGGCCACCCCTAGTGCCGGGGCTGCTGAGGTATACATTGGACTTGTCTTTCTTTTCTGTTTGATCATGCATGCCTTTCATTGTATTCTGACAAATTTTGCTGCTTGTGTAGGGAGCGTCAGGCTCCGGGAGTGCCAGGCGTTCCACGCCTCGAGTTACTTCGGTGACTCCACCTTCAGGCCGAGTGCTCCGTTCTTCTGAGAGACGGAGAGAGAGTGTACAGCAGAGGGAGGAGCCTGCGGAGAGCGGTAGTACTGATGACGATCCTGCTACGCCAGAGGAGTATAGACCTCGGGGGTCCGTGCCTCCGAAGCGCCCTCGTACCTGAGACAGTAGTTAGTGATAGCATTCTACTAGGTGGGGCCTGCGTGCCTCGTTTTGATTTAGGCATTTGTTTAGCCTTCTGTATAGATGGCCTGCGAGCCGTAGTAGTTGATGACACATTGGGCCTGTTTGCCTCTGGATATGGTTTCACTTATCATGTGGATATTTTGATCTTGGTTTTATAAAAATTTGCATTTTATTCATATTGGCAATGAATCTGGAAAATCAAAGTTTGCATGCGAGTACTTAACTTAAAGCAACTGAATTCGAGACCAACAAACTTGTATATGGAAAACTTGATTTGCATTTATGGTTGTGACTCATAGGACTCAATGAAATGGAACTAAACTTTTGAACTTATATGTGCCATGTGTGGACTAACGTCAAGAGGATGACGCTTGTTGCGCACATATATTGGCATTGCTGTTGACAAACGAATGGAATGACTCATGGATACAACATGTTACACATGAATTGAACACGCTTGTGGGGTGGCGTTATCATGCCGATACTTCCATTCCTTGGTATTCAAGTCTTCGAGACTTTTGATCATTGATTTTTGGTTGAGGTTGCCAACCGACCCTTTCGATAAGTCATAGGTGCGTGCCATGGCTTGCATGCATAAGCTTTGTGCCAAAGAAAAGCACGGAGTGAGTCCCGGAGGCTCAAAACTGAATTTTGCTTGGAATCTGGCCAGTTGTGCCGTGCGGCACTGAAACTGTGCCGTGCGGCACTATTAGTGTGCCGTACGGTACAGGCCTGATAATGCCAAAAAATCTGCCACTTGCAGCGGATTTCTGGTCCTCTTTTTCGGCGTTTCATCACTTCAACGCACGTCCTAGGGACTTGAAGAGCCATTGTGGGGCATGTTTTGAGGGAACTTACCATTTTTAACATGATTCCTTGCGGTCTTCGAGTTGGCACGTCTTTCGAGGTGGCCTTTGGAACTTGAAATTTCGTATTGTTCCTCATGCATGGTGGCTATAAAAAGCTGTTCATTCCCCCCTTATTTGTATTCCAAATTCATAAACTCTTTCCTTGTTAACCCCCTCCTCTTGCACAATGGTGGTGAGCTTCTCGGCCTTGATGCGCCCCTGGCTCGATGATCTCGATGGCTTGGATTGGCTGCACTTTCGGGGTCATAGGCTGACTTCCCTTCGTTATATTCGAGACGTGTCCATACGTCCGGAGTTGTTGCGAGCTGCAACACAATTCTGGGACCCTGAGGTGCATGTCTTCCGCTTTGGTCTCCACGAGATATGCCCCACTGTGGAAGAATTCTTCGCATACCTTGGAGGTTTTGATTTGGCGGAGCCCATCGTTCCTCTCTATGGAGTTGGTTTTGCCCCAGTGTTGTCTTCCAAGCTAGAGATAAGTAACAATGCGGCTAAGTCCTTGATTCGTGGAGGTTTTCTGAATATCCCTCGCTTGATTGAAGGATTTCGTTCCGACAACTTTGCACTGTGCTTGTGTTTACTGGCTGCATTCTTGTTCGTGCAATCTGATGGTCAAGCAAGCTCTTCCCTGGTTGGTGTAGCCATGCAAATTGAGGAGCGTAAGGATGTAGCCCCCATGGTTCTGGCTGAAACTTTGATGGGTCTAGATGGGGTTCATGCCGGTAGGACCGACGTCTTCGGAGGTAGTCCGCTGCTCCTACAGGTAGGCTTCTCACTCAGCTCTCCTTTTTCTGGCTTTTACTCGTACTCATTTTACCTCAGCGCTCAGTTTAAAGTTGTCTAAGGCTTCTTACTTGTTTTCTCTCTTTCACACAGCTGTGGTTATGCGACAAGGCTAATCTGCTGGAGCCTGTGCCAAGAAACCGGGTTCATGAAACTCAAGGGTTCGTTATCAGGGATTTCAGGGAGGTTTTTGATGACGCGGGAGGTTGGACTCAGGTTCTTTCCCGGCTCACAGAAGAGGTAATCTCTTGGCGTTTGACTTGGATTGATCTTCCTGACATGGCCATTAGCAACATGGGGCATCAGCGAGTGATTCTGGCAGGTTTGACTCGATGGACTTTCTACGTTCCAAATCGCATCCTCCGTCAACTTGGAGCTCGTCAAGTATTGCCGCCTGCGGGTCCTGAGGATTTCGTCCTACCGAATTTCAATGTCACTACCTTCAGGGCTTACCAGCGCAATTGGAGGGAGCGCACGACCATTCCAAGAGACCTATATCCCAGTGTTCTTCTTCCGACACGCTATAAGAGATAGTTGACAAGGGATATTGAAGCAAGAGTCAATGGAAACTAAGACAGACTTTAGACTCGATCTTAATGTGCCTGAAATAAGTTGTGCACCCAGTGCTATGGATGTTTTTATTTCTTTTGTTTGAAATTTTCATGCTCAGCCACGTAATCGAAGAAGCTTTGTTTGAATAAAACTTTGAGTTTTGAGAATTTTCCACTCTTGATTCTTACTGGTTCTGCTTGCGAAATGCGTATGAGGACTTGGAATCAACTCGAAAGATTGTGACCGAACCTCGGGATGAGGCTGCCTACGTATCCCTTGTAGAAAGGAATCAGGTCATGACGTAGTTCAGGACTACAATTGTTTGGTTAGGGTTCGCTCGGGTATTTACACTTTCTTTTTTTGCGCTCTGAATTTTGCCTAGCACCGCCTTTTCAGGTTTTCGGTCTAGCGAGCCTTTGATTGTTTTTGGCCTTATCTTTTGCCTAGGCCGCCCTTTCGGGTTTTCGACCCAGCAGGCTTTTGCTCTAATTTTTGCCTGGAACTGCCCGCCCTTGCGGTTTTCAGTCCAGCGAACTTCTCTCAGGGGTAATATCCCTTGAGTTGATCTAGGTTGACCAAAGTAGAAAACTCGTTGCCGTCAAGATCGATGAGTTGTGTTGCACCTCCGGACAAGATCTTCTTGATAATGTAGGGCCCGGCCCATTTTGGTCGAAATTTCCCACGCGGATCGAACACTGGAGCCCGAATTTCCTTCAAAACCATGTCGCCTTCCTGTAAATCTCTGGACTTCACCTTCTTGTTAAAAGCACGGGCTATTCGGCGCTGATATCCCTGAACATGATATAAAGCTTTAAGTCTCCTTTCATCGAACAACATGAGCTCTTCAAACCTTGCGTTTTGCCATTCTGCTTCATCAATTCTTGACTCTGCCATGATCCTTAAAGACGGGATTTCGAGTTCAATGGGAAGAACAGCCTCCATTCCGTAAACCAAAGAGTAGGGTGTTGCCCCTGTCGGAGTTCGAATGGACGTTCGGTATCCCCACAATGCCAAAGGCAGTTGCTCGTGCCAATCTCGCGCAGACTCGATGGTCCTCTCTAGTATAGACTTGATGGTTTTGTTGGCCGCTTCCACAGCTCCATTGGTTTGTGGTCTATAAACAGTTGACTTATGAACCTGAATCCCGAATTCTTCAAAAGTCTCTGCTGCTCTCCCCTTGAAATGAACCCCGTTGTCTGATACGAAAGCCTGAGGGACCCCGTATCTGTAGATGACGTTCTGCTTGATGAAATGAGCAACCTGGACCGCAGTGAGGGTCGTGTAGGAAGCGGCTTCAACCCACTTGGTGAAGTAATCGATTGCAACTAGGATGAACTTGTTCCCATTTGACGCTGCTGGCGTGATCCTGCCGATAATGTCAATGCCCCAGACGGAGAAGGGCCAAGGTGAGGTCATGGAATGCAATTCTGATGGTGGAACATGCATAAGATTGGCGTGAATCTGACATTTGTGACATCGCCTCACATATTCGATACATTGAGTCTCCATGGTTGACCAATAGTAACCTTGTCTTAAGACTTTCTTGGCAAGCATCATGCCATTCATATGAGGGCCGCAAACTCCTTTATGGATTTCTTCCATAACCCGGCTGGCTTCTTCTCCGTGTACACACAGTTTGTGTGTCCCACAATAGGATCTCCGATATAGCTGTCCTCCACAAATGACGTATTGAGACGCCAACCTCCGAAGAGCTATTTGGTCCTTCTTGTCTGCTTCTGCCGGATACTCGCCTCTTTCGATGAAGTTCCAAATGTCGTGAAACCACGGCAAGCCATCGTTCGGCTCGTCAATGGCCATGACGTACTCATAAACAGGCTTGTTTCTTTGTTCAATTATAACTGGCCGGAGTTTGACTCCGTTTGGTATCTCAACCATGGAGGCTAGCGTTGCAAGGGCATCGGCGAACCGATTCTTCAACCTTGGCACATGCGTGAAGGTGACCATCTGAAATCGCGGGATCAAATCATCTAGGTCTTGATGATAGGGTTTCAACTTATCTTCTTTGACCTTCCATTCACCGTTTGCTTGCGACACCACCAAGTTCGAGTCTCCGACGACTTCTAGTCTTTTGACTCCAATTTCTAAGGCGGCTTCCATCCCTACAATGCAGGCTTCATATTCTGACTGGTTGTTGGTGACCTCAAAGTTTAATTTGAAAGCCAGAGGGATATGTGATCCTTCTGGGGAAATTAACAGTACTCCGATTCCAAATCCTTTCTGATTGGCTGCTCCATCAAAATACAACGTCCAGACATCGTTGGTGGTCGTCATCACATTCTCATCTGGGAATTCAAATTCCACATCTTCTGGACCTTCTACCGGGTAATTGGCAAGAAATTCGGCGACAGCCCTTCCTTTTACTGACTTTCTGGTAACATACTTGATGTCGAATTCTGCTAGCAAAAGCAACCATCGTGCTAACTTGCCTGTAAGCGCGGGCTTCTCAAACAGATATTTGAGAGGGTCCATTCGAGAAATCAGCACAACAGAGTAAGCCAACATATAGTGTCTCAACTTCTTGGAAGCCCAGACCAAAGCCCAACAAGTCTTTTCCAGGGGAGTATATCGTTCTTCGCATCCAACCATCTTCTTGCTAATGTAATATACGGCTTTCTCAGATCCGCCTTCACCTTCTTGTGCTAACATGCATCCCATAGCTGATGGAGTGACCGACAGATATAGAATTAAAGGTTGCCCCGGTACTGGTGGCATTAGTACTGGCGGATTCTGCAAGTATTTCTTGACTGCTTCAAAGGCTTTCTGGCACCTGTCGTCCCACTTAAATGTCACGCCTTTCTTGAGAAGGTGAAACATCGGCTCGCAAGTTGTGGTTAACTTGGCGATGAATCTGCTGATGAACTGAATCTTGCCGAGGAAACTTCGTACTTCTTTCTCCGTCTGTGGTGGTTCCATTTCAAGAATGGCCTTGATTTTGGATGGATCCACTTCAATTCCTCGGGTTGTGATCATGAAACCCAACATCTTTCCCGCTGTAACTCCGAATGTGCATTTCTCGGGATTGAGACGCAATCTGTACTTGCGAATTCTTTCAAAGAACTTTCTCAGGGCGTGCAGGTGTCCTTCTCTTTCCTTGGATTTGACGATCATGTCGTCCACATATACCTCGACTTCTTTGTGAATCATATCATGCAATAGAGTTGTAGCAGCCCTCTGGTAAGTAGATCCGGCATTCTTTAACCCAAATGGCATAACCTTGTAACAGTAGGTGCCCCACTCTGTGGTGAAAGTTGTCTTCTCTCGGTCCTCGGGGGCCATGAGAATCTGATTGTAGCCTGAAAAACCATCCATGAACGATAGCAATGCGTGCCCCGCAGTGTTGTCTACGAGTACATCTATATGTGGCAGCGGGAAGTCATCCTTGGGGCTGGCTTTGTTTAAATCTCTGAAGTCCACACAGACTCTGATTTTCCCGTTCTTTTTGGGAACAGGTACAATGTTGGCGACCCACTGAGGGTACTCCGTGACCATCAAGAACCCTGAGTCTAACTGCTTCTGAACTTCCTTCTTGATTTCCAATACCCAGTCTGGTCTCATCTTCCTTAACTTCTGCTTGACAGGTTTTGCATCTGGATACAGCGGGATTCGATGCTCCACAATTTCTGGATCAATTCCGGGCATGTCCGCGTGAGACCATGCAAAAACATCTTGAAATTCTTTCAGAAGATTCGAGTGAGCTTTAAACTCCTCTGGAGATAGCCCAGAACCAATTTGAACCATTCGCGGATCACTCTCTCCTCTCAGATTTATTGAAATTACTTCTCCTTTTAGAGGCTGAGCATGCCTTTCATTTTCTCGTTCGATTAGGGATCGGAGTTCTTTTGGAATTTCTTCCTCAAACTCAATCCCATCATCGTCCGGGTCAACACAATTTATTTCAGACACAGCAAGATAAGCAAAGTCAACTTCATTTATTGCAAAAGAGGTGGCCCCAGGGGCGTGATACATGAGAGTAGACTCAAATTCAAAAGAAAAATGATGACGCGGAGGACTGACAGACACATGCATTGACTCAGAAGTGGTCCCGAACTCAGTGCTAAACTCAGACTCAATGCTAGATTCTGACTTAGACTCAAATTCAGTGCCAATATAAACAATTTTAGGTAGAAAAGTGCAGTTTTTATAAATTCCGTTGGCATCCACAATGAGTGAGGTCACATCTCCAAGGGCTTCTTGGCTTAGCATCATCAGCTCCATGTCTCCAACAGGTTCCAAACTAATTGTCATGGCAGCAGACCCGTCCTTGACCGTACCTATCAGATTTTCATCCTCAAACAACGATATCAGATTCCCTGAGTCAAAAACTTCAATCCAGTCAGATTTGTATTGCTCGACCAATTCTTCTGGCTTCGCCGATTCATCATCACTGTCCCATGAGTCGTTGGCGAAGATTTCAAACCCTGGCAGCTTGGTCTTCTTCTTCACATCCCAAAACAGTTCCGGCTCTCCTTGATAGATAGCCTCTTTTCCTTTGATAAAACGAATGGGACCTTTCTTCGATTGAACGTGAGTTCGGGCTTTCCATCCGCTTCCTTTCTCATCTCCACTGGGTTGATACCCAAGGCCGAAGTGGTTACTGTTTACAGGGGACTCCGGGAATTCAGCTATCCCTTGATTGTTGCGGCCTAATCCCAGACCGGGCATGTAAGCCATCTTCCTCATCATTTCAATGGCCGTTGAGCTGATCGAGAAGTCCTCATCCATTTTGATAGTGAGAACTGCCCCAGCGGTGTCAAAAGAAAAACCTCCAAGGGTGACGTCTTCTTCTCCATGCATGATCTCGAGCAGAGGGGCGTTGTCAGAAACAGGAGGACGAATCCCAGATTCCCCATAAATAGTTAGAGTTCCTGTGGCTAAACCAAGCTGAACTTTCTGATGCAGCGAAGATGGTACTGCCATGATGTCTGGGTGGTGAAGCCATGGTCTACCCAGCAGTAGGTTGAAAGACGAAGGAATGTCAAGCACGTGGAACTCGACTTTAGACTTGAAATCTTCGACAGACATTTCCAGTTGGACAACTCCAACTACATCCCTGCGCGTATTATCATAAGCACGCACTCCGAGGCTCGATGGTTGGAAATCCTTAGTCGTGAATCCCAGACAGTAGGCTGTGCGCAGTGGACAAACATTTAAAGCAGATCCATTATCTAGGAGGATAACAGGGACCCACTTCCCTACACACTTCATGGTGATGTGTAATGGCTTGTTGTGGCCGGCTCCTTCCGGCGGCAGATCTTTCTCGGTGAATGTCACGACATGTTTTGCCTTGTTTGGCGCAAGCAAGGCCACTAGAGCTTCGGGGGGAATGTCGGGTGGCACCTCCATGTTTGACAGAGTTTTGATCAACTTCTGACGGTGTTCCCTGGATGAGGAAAGCAGCCCCCAGATGGATATAGATGCTGGAGTTCTTTCAAGTTGCTTCCGGATGGGGTTTTCCACTGGCATGGGATTCCTCTGTGGTGGTTGAATGATAACTTCTGGTGTTTGAATGACACCTTCTGGGTTACTTGGAATTGAGTCGTGTTGGACGGGATCGTCCCAAACAAATGCCCCAGCTTGAGCGTGGTTAGAGGTGTGGCCTCTTTGCAGGTCTGCAGGTTGATAGATTCGTCCGCTTCCCGTTATTCGGTTGATCGACGGTGGCTTTTCATCCCAAAAGTCTGAAAATTCATTGACCTTTCGCTTCCCAGCCTTGATGGATTCCAGCTTCTGCTGAGTATCAAAATACTCGGTCCAAAAACCTGCGACACTGCTCTCGGCTTTCTGTTTCTCGATTTTAATATCTCCCATCTTCTTTTCCAGATTTTCCACCGCTCGATCATGCCAAAATGAATGATCCAGCATGGTTTTGTTGACAGTCCACATTTCACCGTTATCAAACAGGACATCGATCACGTCTTCTTTATTCCAAAATGAATCCGTGGGATCCTCCGTCAGGGCGGAAACATTTGACTGAGGATGAAACGTCACGGAGGGCCGAGGCAAAGATTCGTTGATAATGTAAGCTTGAGGAAACCACTCATGGTCCCCAAAGATGGTTTCTATGGCAGAATGTCCTTCAATTCCAAGAAGTGGAGGTGGCAGCGAATTATCTGGAAGATTGCTGCTAGGGACCCAATGATAAACTTCTCCGAGTGTCCGGTTCCATATGTCTTCGGGTTCTTCAAACAGAGTAGGGAGTGAAACTGCATCAAGTGGATCAGCGCAAATTGCCTCCCATCTTTCCCGCCAATCTTCTTGTTCATTAGGCTCCACATATGCGAGAGTATGTACCATGCCGGCGATGCATACAACTTTGTCAATCCTACAGATGCTGGGATCAATTGGTATGGAGACAACTGGTTTGTTATGAGAGTCGGGGATGATGAACCGGCTTGGATCCCACTCCTGGCGGAACTCTACCCAGTCTCGATCATTCATAGCCCATTCTTCACTTTCTGTGATGTCCGCCCATCTAGGTTTTGACCTTGATTTGATGCTTGTGAGGGAGCAAACTTCTGACTCCTCTGATACGGGAACAACTGGTTTAGGCTCGGTGGCCGGTATGATGTAAAGGTTCGGGTTTAATTTAGTGGAGCTTGGGTTATCTGGAGTGGAGCTGAAGGAGATTTGGTTGATTCGGGTATCGGGTTGGTGTTCCGGCATGGGGTTAGAGACGGTGTTTGGCTTTTTATGGGGGGGTGGAATTGTTCCGTCTTCAATGAGATCCTGAATCTTGTGTTTAAGACGGATACAATTGTTGATGTGATGGCCGGACATTCGGTGGTAGGAACAGAAGGCGTTCGGGTTATGGTTTGGAGGAAGCACTTTGGGTGGCTCGCGAGGCTCTAGTGGTTTGATGACGTCCTTCTCAAGGAGCCTTTGGTAAACTGTTGTTAAGGGAAAAGGGAATTGGTAGAAATTTCTTGCTTGCCGGGCTGGCTGGGCTACTATTTGGTTAATAGGCTCGGTTTTGGTTGGTTTGGGATTTGAGGAGCTGGCCTGAGCATGATTGTACTGGTTGGTTCCAAACAGGGTATTGCTGTTGCCAGAGTAAACTCGCCTGGGTTTGACAGATTCTCCTTTTTCAAATATACCAGTTCTGAGTGCATCTTCTACTGCGAGGCCGGCCTCGTAGAAAGTTTTGAAGTCAGCGGTGGTTTGAAAAACCACCAAGTGTTTTGCAAAATCGGGTGCCAAGTTCTTCGTGATAATTCTCATCTGCTCCTTCTCCGAGGGTCGATCCATCATCTGAGATGCTTTCCCTCTCCACCTTCTGATAAAGTCCGCAAAGGACTCATTGGCTCCCATCCTGGTTGCATCCAATTCTCGGATAGTCATCTCAAGCTGAACGTTGTAATTGTACTGGGCCATGAAAGCTGTCCCAATATCCTCCCAACTTCCTTTCTTTGAAATGTCAAGATTTAAGAACCATCGCAGTGCTGGCCCTGTCAATGTTTGCTGAAACATTTGACCCATAGCATTATTTTCAATGTTGTACATGGACAGAGTGCCCACGTATGCTTGTAGATGAGCTCTCGGGTCTCCGTTCCCATCAAATTTCTCCCAGGTTATCGGCTTGAATCCTTCAGGGAGTTTGGCGCCGGGGAATAGACATAACTTGTCCATGTCAATACCTGTGGCGGCTATCTTCTCCTGTTTCTGGACAGATTCCTCGAGTTTGGCGACTTTTGCCATCATTGCTTCCAAACTTGGATGCTCTTGCGGAGGTGGTTGCTCCCCTGGTGGCTTGTTCTGAAAAGTTAAACCTTGTATTAGGAGTAACATCTCAGCCATTTGATTATCACTGCGTTCCCGCTGTTCTTCGAAGGCTAGCCTGAGAGCCTCGATTTCACTTTTGCCCGCCATGTCTGTAGGATGTGCTGAATCTGACTGGACCGCTTTTGACTCAGTTCGAATTAATCGTTGTTCGGGAGTTCTGGTCCAACTAGGTACAGTATTCTTCTTGCCCTTACCAATGATTGAAACTGATAGCGGAAAAATGAACTTAGTGACTGGTGCCAAAGAAATGCTATGTGTAGGAATTTATGTACAAATGAAAGAATGATGCATGATGTGCGATGCAACCACAGCTTTGGAAAGGATTGCCCCAATTTTCAGTGCTCTGTTCAATATATCTGAATTTTTGGATTTGCAAAATGAAGGCCGAACCTTTAGGGGTTGCCTACGTATCCTCATTTCGGAGGAATCAGGCCATGACGTAGTTCGGGACTACGATCGGCTCTTTTCTTTATCATAGGAAAAGCACTAACTCCATAAAACAAAGCACAAACTGACTCAATAAAGCAAAATACAAACTTGGTAAGCAAAATACAAACAAAATACAGACTCGATAAGCAAAATACAGACTTGGCATTCTCAAAAAGGGCCCTGTTGGCTTGATCTGCTGACTACTGGCTGGCTGCCGATTCTTAGTCCGACTCGGTTGTTGGATTTGCTCGGGGAGCATTCCGGACTTGGTCCTCCTTGAGTTGCTTGGGAGACAGATTATCATTCAGAAGGAGACCATTTTTAATGCAGCCTTCGCAATCACACTCATCCCAGTCTTTGTGTCTCGTCACTGGGTCTTGGGAGTAGTAGACTGGTGTTCCGTCTGGTTGGAAGTTTTTGACTGGCGGCATGATATCCACTTCTTCATTATCACTTTCTCGCTCCACCCTGACAGTGATTTTGTCGGGGACGTCTTTGGCTCCGTTGTCTGCAGGGAGGTGGAATTTCCAACCTTGATCATTCGCATGTTCAGAGTTGTCCCATTGAAGAGTTAAACCTGGCTGATCAGATGTGACTAGTTGGTGAAGCAACCCTTCAAGCTTGTCTTTATCTGGTACCTCATTCCCTATTTCTTCATTATCTATCTCTTCAAGTATCCACACCGGTGCCCCATGATGGGTGGTAAAGGTGGACTTGAGCTTTTTGTTTCCGGATTGATTGCTCATTTTTGGGTTACAGACTCTGATAAAAGAAATACAACATTCTAATTACCGCGAGGAAGAGAGCCAATCGCAGAATTTTCTTTAAAAAGAGTTTATTTTATTGGACAGAGCCTTTGGTTATCGGGACAACCCTTCTTATTACCGTGGAAGTGAGGATGTGACAACCTAAGGTAAAAGCTATCATGTATGCGCATGCAATACAGGTAGATGACAAGCGGTTAAACAGTTAACAAGGCATATCACATAATCTTAACCTGTGGGTCCCTGCCCTAGTTTAGAAAGTTCTAGGTTAATTATATGCAAAGGCCGGTTTTGGTTTAGGGGGTTCCCCAGACTAGAGCCAATATTTGCCTCCCAGTGCCAAGTGTACTGCATGGCAAAGGTCAAGCGGCAGGCTGACTCATCACGGTCCAAGGTTGCTGAGCATCCGGGGATGTCCTAACACCAGCGAGCTGGGTAGGGTAACCAAGACGCAGCAGCGGGGTTTATCCAACATCGATGCAAGTGATGCAAAAATTCAGCAATAAAATTGTTTTCAAAAATCTCACCAATGTTTTTCAAGCTTGGCTCGCTCTTTAAATTAATCAAAATTTTGAAATTCTACTCATGCGAACAACCGAGAAAGCTCCAGTCCAGACTGATCGGGCTTTCACCCTGACATCAATCCTTTCTAGTACAGCGTAAAGCACGTACTTGGTGTCAAGCCTTCGAATGGTCATTTTACAAGTGTAAAATTTCAAAATAAGGATTAACTTAAAATATTCCCCAGCGGAGTCGCCATTTTGTGGACGGTCGACCTCCACGCGGTTCGGATTCGGTCTTTCGAAACGGTTCGAAAAACAAAAGATTTTAGAGTCGCCACCCGGGTTTTGGGAAAAGCAGTTTGGGACCCGAGAAACCAATTTGAAAATGATGATTTGAGCGAATGACTAATAAAACCAATTGAAAACCAGAGATTCGTTTTGGATCCGGGAGCCAGGTTACGAACAGGGAAGGGTTTTAATGCACCCTGTTCGCCCGATTAAAAATCGGTCTTTACTAAACATTTGTGGGATTTTATTAGAAAACAATTTTATTGCTGAACATTAACAGATAAACATTTAAATTAAACAAAACAGATGATAATAATGAGAAAAACAGATGACTGATATTGTAATTAACAGAAATCAAACGAAAATCCAAACTTCAAACTGTTCCTGCAGGGGGAGGTTCAAATTTCACATTTTTACCAGAAACGTATGCCGTGCGGCACACTAGATGTACCGTGCGGCACAAACAGTGAGCCGTGCGGCACTGTTCTTCAAATTAACGGTCAAATTTTCAAATGAGTACCGTACGGCACTCAAGGTGTACCGTGCGGTACAGTATGAGTACCGTGCGGCACACTTGGCTGCAAAACAGTTTGAAACTTTGGCTTTTCGAAATGATTGATCAGAGGCACATACAAGGTATGAAATGCATTCAAAATGAACTACTTTAAAGGGAGAAAGCAATGTATTGAGTATGGGATGTCCCTCCTCGTTGAATCGCTCCGTACGAGGCGATGTTTTCACCGTACGACGCGACCGGGAGGTGTGAAATGAAACTGAACTTGCTGTAATTTGGGCATACCAAGCATGAAAATGATACAAGGAATCATTCCACCCTTGGTACCCTTCCCCTCAGGGTACCAAATTCAAGGAATTTGGCAAAACGGGTTTATACCTTCGGTTTCGAACTCTCGGATTAAACTTGTTTCCTGAACTTCTGAATGTTGCTTGACACTTCTCTGGACCTCACTTTCACTCTAGTATAGTGGTTAGAGGGATTGAAGGCTTGAGCTTTGGCAAACTTGGAACGGCTATCTTACGGCTTTAGAACCGAAAAACAGGGGATTGGATTTCAAAACTGGGTTTTGCTTTGGAAGAGATTGGTGTTGTTTTCTGAGTATTAGAGATGATAGCTAAGAGGTTTGGCCATGGAAATGGCACTCAAGAGTGAAGCTTCATAACCATCTTTACACAGAAATTTTTCGGCCTTTTTCCCGTTGGATTTGATCGATTTATATAGAGGGTGAGGGAGCCGAATGTAGTTCCCAACCCCTTCTTGATTCTTGCTCATGGAGACAATGGCATGGGGAGTAGCATATCCCTTTCGGCCATGATCTTTCGGCCACGACCAGCAGGGCGGGGGAACCAATCTCGTCCGTGTTTTCTGCTGCTGGGAATTCGCGAAAACTGGGAACCCGTAAACAGTACCGTACGGTACACAAACTGTGCCGTGCGGTACAACTTGTGTACCGTGCGGCACACCTGGCCGTCAAATTTCCAAAACTCTGCTGTACGTGACACTGGCTGTCCCGTGCGTTGAGAGATGAGTACCGTGCGGTACTGTTGACTGAGTTGACTTGGAGAATTTCAATCCGAGAGTTCTTCCGGGTATTTCCGTTCATCATTGGGGATTAAAATGTACGTGAACGCTTATTTTGGGGTGTCTACAGAGCCCGTTTCAAAAACATTTGCTTTAAGCCTTACCAAACTCAGAGGTCGGTCCTGGTCCCCCCTACATATATCTCAAAAATAAAAGTGTAAAATTAATTTTGTACTTCAACTTTTGTTTGCTGATTCATTTATAATTATTGATTTATAAATTGTTTGTTTATTTAAAGATTTATCTTTTAATTTTCTTTATTTGTAACCGATGTGGAGAAATATTTAAAAAAAAAAAACCATCAACAAAATCATCTCGATGATTCTAAAGCGTTGTCAATGTCAATGTAAACCATGCTCTAAAAGTTTTGTCGAAGATTGTGTGCTCACTTTTTGTTCTTTTTTGTTTTTTTATAGAAAGTATGCACTATAAAATTTATAGTCCATAATAAATGTCTTAATTTAGCAAGATCATTGACACGGAAAAAAATTGCGCGATTATAATTAATAAGGTGCCCTCACTGAGTTAGATTTCTGGATCCGTCCTTGCCTGTTTTATGTAGTGCTTCAGGACGTTCTAACATCACACATTCTCGTTTGTGGGGTCCACGTCAAAGATTCAAAGTGTATGACCTCATAGAAATTCGTATTATTATGCTGAAATGACTCCAAACACCGAGTAGCTCTGCTTTGAGAAATTCACTAATTACTCCTTTGAGAGCTAGACCACATCACACCCGCTCTCTCTTTTTTCTGTCTTTGGATTCTTCGATTTGGAGTAGGTACAAATGCTACAGATTAATGTTAACATGGGGAGCACCCAATTGTCTTATGGTAGGGTAACCTCCTTATCTCAAGGTCTCTTCCAAGTATGAATTAATTCACTTCTAAAGGACAATGCCCAATAACCAACTTGAATGAAGAAATGCAGATTTGACTATTATTAGATAGAAAACTTTTTTCTGGTTAGATGAGCTTAAATAAGACTAAAAGATTTATCTAGTTGTACAAGCACAGGCATGTGTCATTAATAGTAAGAAACGAGCGGTTTATAATTACCAATGAATAATAACTCGTAATGCCACCATGATAGATTGGCTTGTACCAAAATTGGTGTTATTCAACTGTAAAATTTGCTGGCACGATATCTATTTAGGAAAGATGCACAAATATACACGGTTGAAGCACGGTGAACTATGTGAGTACTTAGCCTTCTAATCCTCTATAAATTTTGTCATTGTGGCCTCCAAAATCTTTCATCTCACTTCTCACAATCCTAATCATTCTCATCTCAATCATGGCTGGAACAACCCTCCCCTTGCTTGCCCTAATCCTGACCCTCTCCTACACTTTCGTCTCGGCTAACAATGTGGCTGTTGAGTTGATGGCTCCTATGAATTTCATTGAGGCCTCGTGTAGTGCCACCACGTATCCTCAAGTCTGCATCCGATCTCTCTCGAAATATGCCACGGCAATCCAAGAAAGCCCACTCCAATTGACCCAAACCGCATTGACAGTGACCCTGGCCCTGGTTGAGTCCACGAAGGCAAACATGTTGAAGCTGACCGATATCAAAGGCCTAAAGCCCATGGAGTATGGAGCCTTAAAGGATTGTTTGGATCAGGTAGAGGATAGCATGGACCGGCTCAGCCAATCGGTTCGTGAGCTTGAGAAGTTGGGCCAAGCCCAAGATGAGGAGGACATTTCGTGGCACTTGAGAAATGTGGAAGCTTGGACCAACACGGCCCAAAATCAGGTGAGGACTTGTGCGGGTGAGTTTTCGAGCCGGGCTTTGGATGGGAAGATCAAGGACTCGGTTCAGGCCCAGACCAGTAAGGTTGGACACCTCATTAGCATTGCGCTGGAATTAGTTCAACTATTTGAAGTGAAGCAAATGGATCATTAATTAGCAGAAAGGCTTTGCTTTATTTGAGGGTTAGAAAAATTGAAACCCATATTTTATTTTTTATTTTTGGTTTATTGAATTTTAGAATTGGTTTTTTTTGAACTCCAATTTTAGAATTGGTTGGGCAAGCGAAATTTACATTGCATGCATCAGTACTGTGGTTCTTTTTCACACAAAAATGCTTTTCTTGTAAAGCGATTCGACTACATCGCATCGTTTATCAAAGTACACAAGATTTACTCTGGAGGCATTTTATCATTACCGAAATGGACGTATGCGGATATATTGCTATGTTAGATTACTCGTAACTCAACAATCCAAAGATTGCAAGGGAAATAATAGGAGTATTTGTTGTCAAGTTAAATGTTGTACTCGTTATCTAATTTACTTCAGTAAAGATCCAATGTGCAAAGTTAGAGATGACACCCTAACTTAGTAAAATGAATGATAATTTTGACTTGATGTCTGTTTTTTTACAAATTGTTGATGGAGGACATTATGAATGTAGGGCCTACTTCAATGATCGACTCAGATATTCCTCAACTAATTAGAGGTTAAGAATCATTTACATGTGGCATCATTATTCGCGTGCCCACAATCTTTATTGCTCCAAATTAATCAGCTTTTCCATCTCAATTCACAATTCCGCTACATATATATACATCTATCTACTAGTATTTGGAAAAATGATCAGTATCAAAAAAAAAAAAAAAATGATTCGTGCTCACATGCATCCAATAAGAAGCAAGAAGCATTACACGTGGCATAATTTTATTGGTTCTCACAATCTTGTACTTGGGCTAAATTGGATAGGAACCCTTCTATATGCACCGACGGTGGTGCACCGATGGTGCACCGACCGGCATCGGTGGGTCCCAAACGGAAAATCAAAATTTTGAATGAAATGGGGTGATTTTGGATCAAGCACTTGGGGCCGTCCGATTGTCTCAATTCTCGCGTAGGGCCCCTCGGAAAACGATTTTAAGATGATCTAACGTTTCAGATTTTTCGTTTGGGACCAACTTGACGCCGGTGCATCATCGGTGCACCTTGGTCGGTCCCCTTATGTTTTCCGATTCGAAAACATGTCAATTCAAATCACATGGCATCAATTTTAAGGACATTATGAATGTGGGGCCTACTTCAATGAGGACTCTGATATTCCTTAACTAATTAGAGGTTAAGAATCATTTACATGTGGCAGCATTATACACGGGCCCATAATATTTATTGGTCCAAATTAATCACCTTTTCCATATCAATTCAGCTACATCTATATACATCTATCTATTAGTATTTGGAAAAATGATTCGTGCAACACATGCATCCAATAAGAAGCAAGAAGCATTACACGTGGCATAATGGTTCTCACAATCTATTACTTGGGCTAAATTGGATAGCATGTCAATTCAAATCACATGGCATCGATTTTAAGGTTGTCAAGATTTTAGTAATGGGGCCAAATTGGTTGGCTTGTTAATTCAAAACACTGTTGCAATTACGTATCAAATACGGTTGAGTATTTTTTCAGATCTCATCGGAGGGGATGGAGAGTGCCACTATCACTACCACTGCCACTTCCACCCCCTCCACCCCATTTCAGCTCCTCTCCCACCCATCCCCTTCCTCCTCATTGGCTTGAGGGTGTTAGATCCGGTGCTAGTAGTGGTCACTCTGTTGGTTGTGCCTCAAATCTGAGGAGATGCTTCAATAACTGTGTTTATTTTCTTCTATCCCTGATGCAGGACAATATATACAGCCCTATTACTTATGGAAACATTATTTTTGTAATTTTTTTTATTTACAACTATTCTTAGAAAATTTTATTTGTGCTGCCTGTTTTGCACATTCCTAGTTTAGTTTTGGTTAGATTTTATTTTATTTCTTTTTAGTTAGGACTCCTACTAATATAAATAAAGATGTAGCCTATGGGCATATTTAACTTTTATTCGATTATCAATAAAATTTATAGAGTTACTCTCTTTTTCTTTTGGATTCAAGAACCTCTCATGGATTCGAGAACCTATCTCGTTTGGACTAGTACGCTAACTAGTCTCTTGTGAATTCCGCTGCGTCAAGTGGTATCAAAGCGGGTTTTCCTGGCTCGATGGCACTGAACAAAGTAGATGACACACCCTTTGACATTGCTCAAAGGTTTGCTGATCCGAGTAAGATAGTGGAAGAACAACAGACAAGTATCATGATGGAAATTCGTGAATCGTTGCGGCTGTTGACTCTTGACCTCGATCAAAGACCAAGGAGGGTTGAAGAAGATCGCGCGGTGGGAGTTGCCCAATGCCGTCCTCTTAACCAGGTTCGGGAACGTGTAGTGGGATTTGCCCAACGCCAGCTCGATAACTAGATTGTAGTTGGGAGACGCCCAACTAATCATGTGGATAATGAAGAAGAATCAGAAGTCGAAGCAAAAGAATCACCACTAATTCTCAGTTTTAATGCGTATTGTCATCCTGAGAATTTTTTTTATTGGTTTCATAAAGTTGACAAATTCTTTACATTCTACATGGGCATTTTGTAAAAGAAGGAGGTCAAATATGTGGCACGTAAATTACATGGTTTTGCTTCCAGATGGTGGGAGCAATTGCAGGCCAACCGAAGACGAGAATTTAAACAATCTATCCGGACATGACACAAGATGAGACAATTGATGAACATTAAATTTCTTCAGACAAATCGTGGTCAGATGTTGTATCAAGAGAACCAAAGAAAGCTCGAGTCCAAGCGATTGTCCCAAGATAATCTTGACTTGCATTGTTCTATTCCAAGTAATAATTATTGTGTGTTTGTGGGCGTAGAAAGCTCAAAGGATACATCACCGAGGCTATTTAATATGAATCAATCAAGCTTTTTCGAAGATCAAGAAACCAATCAAGTTCGTTCGGTTTCAAATCTCTCATGTCTTGGGTATTATGATGGGTATGAGATTGCAGAAGAGGAAGAAGATCGAGTTGAACTTGATGACGAAGCAGAAGTTGATAACGAAGAGGAATTTTTTAGTGTCCCAGTACTTGGAAGACAATTTGATTCAGATGGAGGAGCAACCAATGAGGTAATTGGAGGTGAAGATGAAAATATTGCAAGAACTAATTAGGTACAAGAACCAAAGAGCGAGGAAAGTCTTGAATCGAGACCCATAATTTCTCAACACTACGATGTATTCCCCAATGTTGAGCCTTGTGAACCCCTTGGAGGTATGATTAGTCTTGATGGTGAATTTGGTACAAATACTCTTAATACTACAACATCTGTACGCGATGTACCAATCAATCCTCTAATGGATCAAAATTAGGAAAACCTGCAATTTTAGCATAAAGTTCAAGTTGTTGATTTTCTTGTTATGGAGCAAAATGATTAGATTTCGAATATTCATTTAGTGGATCTCATCAATCAATTGAAGCACGCAAAGAAGATATCCCAAATATTATTTTCTATGTTGTTTTGGAAGGAAACAAAGGGTTGAAGTATTCCAAGTATTTATTTATTTAGCAAGGAAGATGGCAGGTTCCTAACGAGAACTTGAGGACGAGTTCTTTTGAAGAAAAGGAGAATGACGCAGGACAATATATACACTCCTATCACTTATGGAAACATTATTTTTGTAACAATTATTATTTACGACTATTCTTAGAAGATTTTATTTGTGCTTCTTGTTTGTACATTCCTAGTTTAGTTTTTGGTTAGATTTTATTTTATTTCCTTTTAGCGAATAGTCTAGGTTTCCAAGTAATGCTTTGATTGGTCACCACTCTAAGTAAATTTCCTTTTAGTTAGGACTCTTACTAATATAAATAAGGATGTAGCCTATGGGTATATTTAGCTTTTATTCAATTATCAATAAAATTTATAGAGTTACTCTCTTTTTCTTGTGGGTTCAAGAACCTCTGGTGGATTCAAGAACCTATCTCGTTTGGACTAGTACGCTAACTAGTCTCTCGTGAATTCCGCTAGGTCACTCTCCCCCTTTCCTTCATTTGTGTCTCTCCTGGATTTAAGGGGTTCAGATCTGTTTACGGCCGTTCTCCTTGGATTGCGTATAAAATATTGTTAACTATTTTCATGATAGTTGTCTCAAGAAAGAAGTTTTTAAAATTGGGGGGTCCGATATTTTTCAAACCGGCGGTGAAGCGCCAACCCTCAAATAGATTATACTATCAAAAGGAGTTGGCCCTAAGCTAATGTTGCCTCTTCTTTTTAAGTAGGATTGATTTTGATAGCATAAATCAGGTCAACAATGAAAAAGTTCCTATGTGAGAACTAGAGGAGTGCGATTCGTCTAATTATGTTCTTCCTTGTGAGTAAGAGGAGTGAGCCCATTGAGGGCAACCCCCTTTTGGGACTTCATTATTCTCTCACTTCTATCTAAGTCCAAATTTTCTTTCCCTCGCATGAATTGATCCTTGGCGGGTGAACTAATGCTATTCCTTCTTTTCCCTAGTTGCCTGTCCTCGATCTGTTTAAAGACATAGTTAATCCAAGGATTCATTCCCTGATTAAAGTTGATCAAAACCTATCTTAGGTCAACGATGTCACAAAAGAGATTGATTGGATTGACTATTTTGTCTATTGAAAAGGCTACAAGGGAGAAACATATGTTGATAGTGCTTATAAAATGAGCTTACTGTTCTCATTAGTTTGATTAAACGATAAGAAGAAGGCAGGCTCGAATCTTGTTAAGGGATCCCAGTCGGAATTGGACACCACTGTGGAATACACCAGTATGAAACCCGGAAAGAAACTAACCAAAATGGAAATGGAACAACAATAAACTAAATCCAATCGGCAATAGAACCTACGGAAATCAAACCATTTCCAAGCAAAGATCAAGCTCCATTTTGAGGTTTCAAACCAGGACTATTGAATAACCCATCTAGCATGGTTTGTCTTCTTCTAGGGCTGGGTGTGAGATTTTTGTGGTGGAATTGATTTGAAGTACCTGCATACCCAAAAAGGGGCGTTAGTTAAAAAACAATCATTTTCTTTTGTTTCTTGCTCTCCATTAGCAGGGGAAAGGAGTCTATCTATATGCCTAGCTTTGGTGAGATTTCATGTCTTGTAACCAACTTTGGCGAACCTTTATGTCTTGTTATCTGACACACATGCATACACTTAGATTTTGCACGAAAAGGGGCAGAATTTGAACCTTGCATGTACGGTGGCTTGGACACTCAAGAGCCCAACCACTGAGCTTGTCCATCAGGTTATTAAATAACATTTGGACAATTGGGTTACTCCATATGATAGTATAACCAGCACTGCTACATATACAAAAAATACATCCAGAATTTACCTAGAATTTGAAAATCAATGGCCCAGATTCACTTGGAGTGAATCTGGGCAGTTGATTTACACTTTCGGGATCAATTCTGGGTCCCCTTTCAGGGCACCAGATTTACTGTAGTATAAAATGGACAATTGGGTTTGGAGTGGGAAACCCAAGAGGAAAGGGATAGACGTACAAGTGGTATTTTTCATATTTTACCAAGTTTAGTTTCTCCTTCTGGATTCGATTCCTGGGGTTTCATTTCCCACCTTGGAGTTTAGTTTTCTTGATGAACCCAAAAAGAAGAAAAAAGGGAAAAAAAAGAAGAGAGGAAAACCCAGTCCTCTAAAAATGCACTCGAGCAAAAAAACATAAATTTGAGAACCTTTTAATGCTCCCAGCACCATACCACATAGGCAAAATGGACAACCGGATGGAAGCACTACAGGAACCCGTGTAAAACGGAATTGGGGATCTTATAGAGCTAAGATGAAATCAAGACCGTTGATTGCGCGATAGACGGCTCAGATGCCGCACTACAACTCTATAGTGCAGTACCGCACTACAGAATCCCCAGATCCCCGAAAAACACAGGCATCATAAGCATCTCCAGTAATGTTGCTAGAGTTGAAACTAGTGTAAGGATTAGCACAACAAAAATGCTATGGGTACACCAAAAATGCACCCCAAATGCACATCAACTGGGTTGTGTGGTGGAGAGAAGCCCAACGTGGAGCCCACCCAAAAATATAAGTGGCTCCCCATTCGCCACATCACCTGGTGTGCATTTAGGGTGCATTTTTGGGGTACCCATAGCATTGTTCGGTTAGTTTTTTGCTCTTCAAAAAAAATAAATTAAAGTGGCACTAGGTTAGTTATTCCAAAGATTAATAAATTTTTTGCTCTTCAAAAAAAAAAAAGAATTAATGTGGCGCTAGGTTAGTTTTTTCTTGTGTCATGTTAACTGTGCGTGCACCGTTAGCACTATTTTAAGTGGGGTCCATAAACAGTATCGTTTCAATTTTACAAAAAGCGGAAGATAGGCGGAGAGAAAAAGGTGACGAAAACATACTGATGAGATTAGACAAAAGGCCATGCCCCACCAGCCCACCTATGAAATCTATATAGGTACATTAACAACACATTTTATGAAACACCACAAGCTTAGAACTCACTATTTACACTTTTGAATCATATAACACTATATTTTTAACCCCACCACTGGATATGCTTGACCAGTGAGCTGTAGCTCAGTTGGTATCTCCTGGCTCTCTCCACGTGGGAGACCAGGGATCGAGTCCCATTGGGGGCGTTGGAGTTTCAGGGCTATGGATAGCTCCTGTACTCGTCTATAGTAACCCCCTCACACCCTGCTAACCCCTACTAACATCTCTCCTAAACTATGGCAAAAAAAAAAAAAAAATTGGATATGCTTGAACCATTCTATAGGTCCTGACCACGTACCGACCGGCGTCGGAGACCCCGTTGTGGGCCCAAACGATCGATCCGAACTTTGAATTACACTCTGTGTCAATTTCATCCACGTAGCTGATGGCGTCAAGAAAAGAATGGAATTTAAGGGCAAAAGTGTCATTTCCTCTCACAGAGGGACAAAATAGAGATTTTATGAAAAGTAGAGGAACTATTTCTAAAATTTTACCTTTACTTTTGTTTTTTAATAGAGGTTTTATGCAAACTAGAGGAACTATTTCTAAAATTTTTCCTTTACAAAAAGCAGAAGTGATGCAGGGTGGATTTCAAGAAAAGTCATATTTTATTTATATTGATTTACATTTAGTATTTTTATTTAATATGTTATAATTTATTCAAAATATTCTAGAAGTATTTTGTTTCCTAATTTCTTCTGATTGAGGTTTCCTATTTTGTGTTTCCTTGTTTTACAAGAATTAGGGTTGCTAGCTAGTAATTTTATTTCCTTTTTAGTTTTAGGGTTGCGGCTAGTATAAATAATTGATGTAAGCCTTAGGGCAAGGGAGTTGATTAATATGTTGAGTTTTTCACAAGAGAGAGTATCTCTTTTCCCTATAATTCTATTAATCTGCGGGTTATTAGGTTGTAGAAGAGTTGTTTCTTATTCGTGGGGGTGATCTTTATTCTTGTTCACGTTTCTAGCTGCGTCAAAAAGAGAGGCGGAGAGAAAAAGGTGGCGAAAACATACTGATGACTGATGAGATTGGACAAAAGGTAGTGCCCCACCAGCCCACCTATATCTATATAGGTACATTAACAACACATATGTAACACCACAAACTTGGAACTCACTATTTACATTTTTGTATCATATAACACCATATTTTTAACCCCACCAATGGATATGCCGGAACCATTCTACAAGTACAGACGCCGTGGTACCGACCACGTACCGACCGGCATCGGGGACCCCGTTGTGGGTCCCAAACGATCGATCCAAACCGTTTATTCATCTCAAAATCAAATTTCGAGTGGGCCCTAGTGGGAATCGATGCAATCGGATGGCTATAAGATCTCAATCCAAAATCACCCCAGTCAACGGGGTCCCCGACACCGGTCGGTACCATGGCATCGGTACCGCTTGATTTTCCGGATATGCCCTGTGTACAGGATGCTACTTTTGTGCTATCACATGGCTTTCGCATGCTCTGACGCCCACTCGCTATAAAAAGAAGACACCGTTGGACCACAATAATGATGGAGTATGATGTAGACTAACGAACTTCCTCTTCATAGTATTTTCTTGAATCATTCGACTCACAAGGTATTTTCTTCAATTATTCGACCCATCGTACCCCTCCAACTCTTGCTATAAATTCAAAACCTTCCCTCCCAACTTCCACCACACCATCTTCTTCCTCAGAGTCTACACTATCTCAAATTGAAAAGACAGAGAGAGATGGCAGGTTCATGCTTTCATCAATTTCTCACCCCTCTTCTCATTCTTCTCGCCTTTACTACCCACATTTCCTCGACCTCGGCCGCCCGGGCGACACCCGGAGAACCGAGAAGCATTGAGTTCATCAAAACATCATGCAGTTCAACCACTTACCCTTCACTTTGCTACACCACACTTTCGACGCACGCCAGTGACATCCAAACAAGCCCTCAGCTCCTAGCCCACACCGCCCTCGCCGTGACGCTCAACAACACTCGATCTACTTCCGCAATGATGGTGAAGATGTTGCAGAGCCGCGGCCTGAGCCCCAGAGAAACGGCCGCCATGCGCGACTGCGTGGAGGAGCTGGGCGACTCGGTCGACCAGCTGAGGAAATCTCTCAGGGAGATAAGTCAACTCAAGGGCTCGAATTTCAACCTCAAAATGAACGACATACAGACCTGGGTCAGTGCCGCCATGACTAATGAGGACACGTGCACTGAAGGGTTTTCCGACAGAAGTAGTGCGGCGGCCAACAGCAACCTGAAGAATGTCGTGAGAGGGCAGGCGGCCAACAGCAACGTGAAGAATGTCGTGAGAGGGCGGATTGTGAATATCGCACATTTGACTAGCAATGCATTGGCTTTGGTTAATAGCTTGGCTTCTGTCCATCGCTAGCCCAGCTCAAGCAATTAATAGTGCTGGTGCACGCATGATTCTTGTGAAAACTGTGTGTGAAATTAGTGTGTGTAACTAATTGTCAAATATGGATCCTCTACCGTTCTCAATTTAAAACTGCAGGATCCAATCCGAGTGCTAGGTGTAGGGGTCAACATCAGGCCTAATGTTGCTGATTCGAATCGTGGATCGCTCGGAAGAAACTCAGAGTGATGGACATAGATGGTGCAGTGGAAGGATATGGGTGTTTTGTCGCAGTAAAAACGTATTGATCAGCTTAATTAGCGTGTTGGTTTACGTTGTTCGTTCGAGTAAATAAAGATGTGAAGTTTTCTGGGGGTACGTAATTAGCTTGTTGGATCTACATTGATGTGAATTTTAATTTTATTGACGGGGTGATGGCCAAAAGCAGAGATGTGAAAAGCTATTATTGATGTTGCATGTTTTTATTTGACAGTGTAGAGGTAATACAGTATCAATTTTCACAAGGGCAAGCAAGATTAGGGATTCCCATTTTACATTAGGGATTCCATGGAAGTTATCTGCAACTCCATCTTAAGACAATCTTTATTCTTTAGGAAAATATCGAAACGCGATAAAAACTAGTAGCAAATTCTACCGAAAAGATTAACGGAAGACACCTAGAGTTCAACAACACGATGCAATTCTGTGAAAAATTGAGTTTCAAGCCTTGCAAAAAAGCTGCATTGTGTGTAGGGGTGCACACCGGCCCAGTAGCCCACCCAGCCCGTCCAACCCAGCTCGATTTTTTTAGGGCTTGGGATAAATATTCAAGCCCATAGAGCCGGGCTAGGTTGAGATTTTAAGCCCGTTTACTAAACTAAATGGGCTGGGTTTGGAAAACTTCTTTGATACCCAGCCCGGCCCGATTTAAATAATATTCTTATTTAAATGCCATGTATAAAAATTGATGGATATCGGAGAGTCCCATCTTTTTGAATATTTTAATTGCACTTTAATTTATATGTATGTTTTTAATATTTTTGTAACAACTTAGAACTTTAAATATGTTATTACGGTTGTGAACTATAATTGTGATCGTTATGATTGATTAATTTATGTTTATAATACTATGTTTTAGTAGATAAATGGACTTCTTGGACGGGTTTGGGAAATTAAAATTTTATTTGGGTTGGGCTTGGGCAAATTAAATGAAACCCGATTATAAATGGGCCGGGCTTGGGAATGCACTAGTCTCGTTATTATCTAGTATAAGCCCGGCCCAGCCCGGTGTATGTGTACCCCTAATTGTGTGTACTGACAATAGTGCCATGAGACGAGCAAGCTGTTGATAGCGATGGAAAGATAATTTTAGCTTCCATTAGTAGCCTACAAAGTGGGTCGTATTTGTGCGGTGTGCTAAGAGCCACAAAAAAACAGGTCATTCAATGGCCTAAGCTGAAGACTGACTACGAAATATTGGTGCGTGACGTATGTATATCAAATTACTCTGAAAATTTAATAGAAAATCAATACAAACACACAAACAAAGAGAGCGAGAGAGTGGAAATTGCGGAATTTCAAGCTTTGTACTTGCGTGAGGTGTAATATAAGATTGAATCAAATAGAAGTTCATGTGTTCGTTCACATCGACTGTGAATCACCACCACTGGTTCGGGGTTCCCCACCAACAAGGTTTTAAATAGCGATAGCTAGGAGTATTAAATGACACGTAGCGGGAATTGGGTGTAGGAATCCTGATATTTTTTGGTGCCGGAGCACCTGAATCGGATAGCAGTCACGTTGCAGCCTTGAAGCAGGCAAAAAGCTGGATAAAAAGTGATACGTAGTAGGTATTGGACAATACGGGTGTGAATTTTTATAGCACCGGTATAGTGCTTTGGGTCTTGCAGTACCGGAGGCCACTACGTAGCAGCCGATACGCTAGGTACTGACCAGTGACCAATATTTAATCTTTGGCACCAACATATAGATCTTTCCACACAATTGGGATATCATATACTAGTGATGATTAGAGCAATGCTTCATAGAGGATTCAAGAATAATAAGATCAACAATGATGAACTTAAGCAAAGTAATAGACATAATATCAACCTAAAAAATATGATCCCGTTCACTTCTTTCAGGGAAAAAAAAGTAAAATTATGACAACTCCCCCCAAAAGATAAACAGAAGACATCTAGACTTGAACAAGACGAAGCAGTTCTTTGAAAAAAATTGAGTTCCAAGCTTGAAAAAAAGCTGCACCATGTATACTACAGTGCCATGAGACACTTGAATTACCAAAAAGTCATCATGGTCATTTAACAGAGGTTGACATTTAAGAAAAATTAACAAAGGTCTGATGAAGAAAACAAAATAAAATATCACTGAAGTATTATACAATATTTCTCAATCCCCAAAATTCATGTTACATTAAAGGAGTTCAGCAAATAACAAAAACAGCAAACAGAAGTAAAAGAGAGCAGCATACCCATTGAGACATGCCGAGAAAGTATAAGTTACAAAAAGCCATTAAGAAGCTCTCTTGGGAGGAGACATATTATGAATCAGAGAAATCGTCGTACTGACCGTAAAAATTTGTAACAGCAGACCTGTCAACATTGAAGAGGACAAAATTCAAGTCGCCAACTAAAAAATGCCATAGAAATACATGCGTAAAGCTTTTACGGGAAGTCGTATGCATCTCACCAAGTACAACACCTGCTATACTGACAAGTTCGAACTTTTTTGCGTCCCACCGACTTTGATCTTGGATCACCTATATTGCCGTGCAATAATCAGCAAGATTTCACAACTTTATACTGGTTTAAAATGTCAATATACTGAAAAAAATAAAATAAAATTGAGAGCTCCAACCACATATAAAACTGCCATCAGCATAGACAATACAACAAGACCAGGTCTACAATGGGAGATTTGCCAAGCATAGTTCCAATGGCCAACTAATCTATTGATCGGCCCGAGTAGTTCCACTTGTCCAATAAGAGATCACAATTCAAACGCATATCTAGGCTATACATGGAATAAGGAAATGAACTTAAGGGCACCCAAAAAGGGGAGCAAGGTCCCTGTAGTGAGGGATTCTCGCTGCAATCTGCAGTGCCACAAAACGGTGCAGTTTTGCGGCCAATTTAGGCAGCCAGGCTCCACCCTTTTCTCCTCTCTCTCGCACAGACTACGGTTGGTTGTGTGGGGCCCACCTCGGGGTCCCACACAAGTTATCGGAGCAGCTCAATAATTTTAAATTCCTGTTCGAGTGGTCTTGTAAAAAATCAGCTCAATCAAAAAAATTTTAAGTACTTGATCCAATCTTTCAATTTTTTATTCAGAATTTAAGATCCTGAATACTTAATGAATTTTGAGGAAAAGTTTAGCAATTGTGCGCCCGATATCCCTGTGATCTAAACAGTAGATATTGTAAGGCTTACTGAGAATATTCAATACAAAAATTATCTTGATTGGACATTGATAGGTATCAAAACGTGAGGATTATATTAAAAATATGAACTGAATTGGTACGTATTGATGTTAGATCAAGATAATTTTTTTAATAAATGCTCTTTTCAACAAGCCTTACAATATCTAAGGTTCAGATCACGGGGATATCGGGCACAACTTTTCTTTATAATTCAGTCAGTATTCAAGATCCTAAAATCTAGAATAAAAAATTGAAAGATTGGATCAAGTACATATAATTATCCGATTGAGCTGATTTTTACAAAACCAATCTAATAATAATTTTAAATTATTGACCAGCTCTGATTATTTGTGTGACCCTTGAACTGGGCCCCACACAACCACCCATAGCCTATGCGCTAGAGAGGAAAAATGGTGGAGTGTGGCTACCTAAATTGGCCCCAAAACTGCACTGTTTGAGGGCACCGGAGATTGTAGCCAAAATCCCTCACTACAGGGACCTCGCTCCCCCCAAAAAGGGTGCCGGACAAGAGGTCACCAAAAAATGGGGCTGCACCCAGAAAACGCAGGATACACAGAACATAAGAAAGTAAACCCCAAGTCCCCAAGAAAGTAAGAAAATGAATATAGCACTCAAAAAGCTCAAAACTGTCATATTTCCTATCACTGTGTAAACGTAAAGTTCGAAGACACTACTTTCCAATCTTATAGCCATATTTTCTACTCGTTCAAAGATCAAAAACTACCTGAATGTTACTCCAGAAATACCAAAATAAACAAGAAGGGAAATATATCATCTTCTACATGTGGTAAAAAGTAAAACTGTCTTACCTCAGCCAAGAAATTACTGCTACCAACACGAGCAATTGAAATCGTAATAGCTATAGATGATGCAAACATGTAAAATCTCAAAAAGTTCACTCTGCTACGCCTTCGTCCTTCATACAACAAATAGCCAAAACTAAAGTAAGTTTTACAACAATCTACTATTGTGAAGCAACTTTAAGAGTAGAGAAACATTTCATCTACCTAATTCTCCTACTAGGAGAGAGAGGAATCCGATTGCTGTGGACGAAATAGCAAGTGTGTTAGGACCCTCCCCCTTTGGTAATGATAGCAATAAGCTCACCACTCCAACCAATTGTACAATAGCCTGCATCATACAACTCCAACCATCTAAACAAGATGCATAAAGTATCCTACTTCAGAAAAATTAGAGATCTCAGAAAGGAAATATAAATCTTTAAAACCAAAGCATTCAAATGTATCCTCTCAAAGATGATCAGCATTACGATGTGCAGGCCTCGAGAAAGTCATTAGATCTTTTTTGCAACCAAAATATCTATATGCATGCAACCCACCAGCTTGTGTAATGTTTAAAACCACAATTGCCCGAACTAGGTAATGACGAGAGAATTCTTAATTGACGGGAAAGAATCCAAAAATCTGACTGCATTGACGTGCTGTACCCTAAGCGGACATCATTTGATTATAAGACTGCGTTTGAATCATCCATGCCACCATCATACTCTTTTTCAACAGATTTTTGTATATATATTCTTGTTGGCTAAACCACTTAACACCAAACAATTACTTATTCTGTTTCAAAATTTTCACTTCTTTTCCATCTCAAAAAGTAACTGGTTGAAATTTAATCTGCAATCCACTTCGAGGACTGGCAGTTATTTTCTGATTACAAGCAGATACTAAAGCTTGAGATGCCAAGCATGGCCAAGGGCGCTCAATGATCAAATTCTAAAAAACGACATCAAAATGGTTTTTCAACAAGAGAGAGGGAAGTAGGAAAGCAAAATATCCAAAAGGTAATTTATTCAGGAAACACAACCCACCAGCTTGCGTAATGTTTAAGACCACAATTGCCTGAACTAGGTAATGACGTGAGAATTCTTGACTGGAAAATATCTAAAAATTTGACTGCATTGAAGAGCCGTACCCTGAGTGGACATCATTCAAGTATAAGACTATCCATGCCCCCATCGTACTCTTTTTCCTTAGAATTTGGTATATACATTCCTGATGGCAAAACACTCAACGCCAAACAATTACTTATTCCATTACAAAATTTTCGCTTCTTTTCCATCCCAAAAGGTAACTGGTTGAAATCTAATCTGTAATCCACTTCAAGGACTGGCAATTATTTTCTGATTACAAGCGGAACTAAAGCTTGACATGGCCGAGGCCTCAATGATCACATTCTAAAAAAAAAACGACATCCAAATAACAAGAGAAAGGGAAGTCAGAAACCAAAATAACCAAACATAAGTTACATAACATAAAGTACCCGCCAAATTCAGGAAACAAAACCACAGACGGGGCAAATAAATTTGGAGAACGGGTTCGGCTAATATTAATATATCCTTCGATTCAAAGTCACTTCAAATCAAATCCAAATCCTTTGAATTTAGGATGTACAAGAATGTCCGCATTTCATACGCCTGTGTTAAGGCGTGACCGAGGTATATATATATATATATATATATATATATATATATATATATATAGAGAGAGAGAGAGAGAGAGAGAGAGAGAGAGAGAGAGAGAGAGAGAGAAGTACCTGAGTGAAGAAGAGGACAGAGAGACGAGACTTCCCTTTGGCTACCTTTGTATACCCTACAATTTAACGCCATTGATGATCGAAATTATAAAGCCATTAAACCCTAATTGGGAAAAGATAGACAACGCCAATTATCAGACAAGATCGAAGGGAAGCTTACTGGAGTCGACGACCATGCGGTAGGAGAAATCAGAGCCGTCCGTTCCAGATGGTCTTCCATTCACGACTGCAGGTTTCCTGTGCTGCATCTCTCTCTCTCTCTCTCTCTCTCTCTCTCCCCGTGTTTTGGCGTGTAAACCATTGAAAATACAGGGACTTGAACGTCAACAGAAAGATAGTGTAAACTACAATGAACCCCCTTAGACTATCACCTATTTCTGAGTTACCCCTTAATGTTTAAACAGAGGCGGAGGGAGAGTAGGGCCAGGGTGGGCCCTGGCCACCCCCCCGCACTTTAAAAAGAAAATTTTCTTTTTTTTGTCGGCTGAGATCTCCCAAGCTCCCAATGAAATTTAGGAGTACTTTAGAGTCAATCGTAGATGATTTCCGAGATATAAGAACACGTTGGGTCGCATTTTGATAGACTATTAAGCTATTTTTGTTCTATTTTGATGGATGATCAATCTTGGAATATGTATTTTGATGTTTTCTTTGACTATGGAATGCAAGAATGTTGATAATTGTTTTTTTTTTTTTTACTTATTTGTTAAGTAAGGAATAGAAAGACATTAAATGTTGAATTTTTTCCCGTTCTAACTTGGCCCCCAAGACTTGTAATCCTACCTCCGCCACTGTTTAAACTCAAACAATTAACCCCTTCGGGCCCGATTGGACAGGGTGTTATAAGGGGCCATAAATATGGAGGGGGTTATTTATGCCCGGACTCAGACATATGGAATGGTTTGCCAACAAAAAGTACATGGGTGTTATTTATCACCCGAATTAAATATCACCCCTGCAGAAGTGTTATTTATGAACAGCCCAGGGGTGTCCATATTTAACACCCCTAATACCCCCAATCAAAATTACCCAATTGCCCAAAATAATATCCCTCATCTCTCCCTCCTGGCCCAATACCCCAAGTCCATTTTTTGTCCAAGTGTAAATGGAAAGTCAAATTATGACACTTCAATTATATCCATTTTTCATTTACTATATATGGTTTTGGGATATAATAAAAAAATTGTGAAATGAATTATATATGCAAATTACAATTAATTTTAACATATACATTGCCAATTTTTTTAAAGAACGTTGTCATTTAAACTACCATCCAAACCTAGTACTATTTATCCCCCCATATTACCAAAATCATCAAAACCAAGTACTCCATCCATTCCAAATTGCTGGTTACTTTTGAGAATTTTAACTTTTTAAGCAGACTTGCAATAACTATATTCAATAAATGCATTCACATTAAACAAATTCATTAATTTCCAACAATGCGCTTATATTTCAATTTGTGAATGAAATGATTGTTATTAGTAAAGGGGTTATTGTGGAAAAGGAAATTAATATTCGCGCTCCCTATTTTGATGCAGGCACTCCAAGCTACAGTGTTCTTCCCGAAACTAACTTTTTGCAAATTCCAGATTTACTTTAGGCGCTCCAATAAAGGATGGAAAGTGATTAGGTTAACAGAAAGAAGAAAAAAAAGGAGAACGATGATAAAGAAGAGACGACGGCAACGAAGCATCATCACACTCGATTCAAGGAGGACAAAGTCGACACTACCTATCAGATTATTCATCCTACCTCTGAGGTTATTTATTCTACCTATCAGCGTTGTTATTCCTTCTGTTCTTTATTTCCAAGTCATGATTGTGATTTCTTGTTTAAAAATTGCTTGTGTTGAAGGGAGATCTGGATTATTGGAGAGAGAGACTGAATCTGTTTGGTTGTATTTTAGGCCAAACCACTCGAATTCTTGCTTTGTGAAAGATGGGAAAAAATATTACTAGTAGTTTCAGTCCCGTTTGTTTGTCCGGATTGAAGCGTCGCATTCAAATGTAAATGTATATATATTTTTAATTCACAAGGTGGTGTTCTTTGCCTTACTTGATTTGTATGATTGGGTCATTAAACAAATATATCGAGTGATGTTAAGCTTAATTGATGCTTTGAATTGCCTACTGAATTCCTATTTAGGGGTTGTTCTCCAACGGATTCTATCAAGATTTAATAAAATCAACCCCTTGATTTTATCCATTCATGAAGATATTTGATAAAATCTGTGGATTTTTGCATTAAAAAATCTCAATAATCTACAGATTTTATGAAATGTCTTCACGAATGGATAAAATCAAGGGATTGATTTTATAAAATCTATTAGAGAACAACACTTTAGTTGTTTTATACTAGATGGTAGATACTAATCCTTATCTTACTTTCTAATGCATTGGGTTCGTGGGTGTATTGCAAGTAACACAGAAATGGGCAGATAATTTTTTGGAGCATTACTAATTCAAGACATTTGTCATTTTTTTTTTTTGGATGAATTGTCCTATTTTATGATGCCTTGCTTATATTAGAATTTGGACAAAGACTTGATTTTTTCTTTTTTGCTGTTATGTAAGATCCTACACTTTGGTAAACTTTCATGGATTTGGGGTTCTTATTATGTCTTAGGTATGCACCATTTTTTGTGGTGATTACTTTGGTTCTTAAAATTGATGGGCTGATGATAATATTATTGATGCTTAATTGCTTTTAGTGTTTTTATTGAATGTGAAAGTAGATAATTTTTGTAGCCCTAGATGGTGCTCAAGAGTCCAGAATTTAAAATGACTAGACTTTTTCATGGCTGTTTTGTAATTTGTTGATCCTTACCTATTTGAAGTTTGCAGTTAACGACGGTTATTTTTTTGTTGGGAGTGCCTCAAGTAAATGAGGAGATAATTTTGGGTTGGAGCGCTTCTAGTAATTTTTATATTTTGAAAAGAATAATTTTGTAACTTCATTGAATTTTGGAGTGCCTGCATAAAAAAAGGGAGTCCCAAAATCAGCTCCCTTTGGAAAATTGAATAAATTTTGTTTGGACTTCTCAAAGAGGACTAACAATTTGGAATATCCCAAAATAGTATAAGTGACAATTAATTTGGAATGGTGGGAGTATTGCTAAATCCCCTCTCCATAAATATCACATCACTGTGGAGTCCCCTCCATATATATTACCTCCTCGATATATAATATCCTGAAAATTAATCCGACATCCAATCGGGCCGTTCATGTATTATCTAACGACAACAAATTGCAAGAGATTTTGGAGGGAATATACCAAGTGTTTATTCCTTAACCAGTAAATAAAGTTTTCTTGACGACATTGCCTTCCTTTTAGTTGGGGTATCCAAACAAGCCTTACAAAAGTGTATGCAATGTATGTATATTTACCTCACCATTGCAACTTTATTTTCTCATACTTGCAGACAAAAGGTGAACCTAAATGATTTCTCACTCTAACAGCTTGAGCCAGACCTCAAAGTTTTTATTCTCACTCTAATTTATTATATATTTTTATTATCGGGTATGTTAAAAAGTTAATATTATTCATTCTTCCTTTCTGTCCTCCTTTTGTTATGCTTCTTACTTATTTTCCTCCTTTTACAGCTTCCGTAGCAACCAAAATTACTAACTTGCACTTAATTCGAAATCTAACAAAATCTTATATTCCATTGAAAATCCAAATCAACAAACACTAATGACCTTTTTTTTTAACTGTCATTTTCTTTACTTCAAGTCTAAAATCTCACTCAGTTCCAAAAAAAAAAAAAAAATTCGATACTTAGGCTCCGTTTGTTTCGGGCGGAAAATGTTTTCTAGAAAACCTTTTCTATGGAAAAAGTTTTCTAGAAAATAAAACGTTTTCTAGTGTTTGGTTGTGATATGAAAATCTTTTCTGGAAAACATTTTCTATTGTTTGGTTGACATGGAAAATTATTAATATGACAAAACAATCAATCTACCAATTACTATAAAAACAAACAAACCGAGCTTCTAGCGAGCAACTCATGGTTCGGCTCGGCTCATCTAGCCAATGAGCCGAGCTTGAACTCAAGTTTTCTACTCATTTACTAAACAAGCCGGACTCGAAACACTACAAAGCACGGCTCGGATTGGCTTCTTTGCACCTGGTGTACATACTGGAGTAATCACTTTTCCTACGTTTTATTCTTGATGATGTTCAATCATCAACAGAGAAGTTGGGCCCATTGTGACTAGTGTCTCCACTATATGTATATGTACTGTAAGGTGGGCCTTTTGCATTGGTAATTGAAGTAATTATTGACCACGTGTTATGCTTACAGCAGAGATGGACATATATATATATGTGTGTGTGTGTGTGTATGCAGATGTCAAAATGGTGACATTGTTTGCTTTGAGAGAGAGGCGATGAGAGAGAAGGAAACTAGTAATGGTGTAGATCTGTGATGGTGTCGACTGTCGGGGCAGCCCCCAACATCCCGATCCTCACTCCGGAAAATGTTTTCAGCCTTTAAAAAGTGGAAATCATTTTCCGGCTGTTTTGACTGATTTTCCGTCTGCTTTGGAAAACCTTTTCCATTGATTTTTGTTTTCTTGGGTACCAAACACCGGAAAATGTTTTCCCATAGAAAATGTTTTCCTGGAAAACGTTTTCCACCTGAAACAAACGGAGCCTTACATAACTTATCCAACCTATGCCGTTTTCTATTCCTCTCTGTATAAATCCAAATTTCACATCTCTCTCTCTCTCTCTCTCTCTCTCCTCTTTAACTCTTTATAAAAGTTCCTCTTTTTACCATTTTTTCTCCCTATCTCCTTTTCTTTGTTCTTTTTTTTTTTCCCCATGGATCCAGAACAAATTCCATGGTTACATAGAGAAAACATTAATCCATTTTCACTAAAGTACCAACATAATCATCTGAATTCAACATTAGCAATTTCATGAGATATGACTGAAACCTTCCAATTGCATTAATTGAAGATGGAATGAGTTAATTACCAGGAACAAAAATGATAAATGAAGGAAACGCGTTGTTGAGTGTGACTTCAAATTTGGTGTTCGCAGCATCTCAGTCACATGGGATAAGAGCGGCAAAATCTATTTCATTTTTCGACTGGTAAATTTAGGGTTCGGCCTGAATACAAGATGTCAATGTAAGAGATTTAATGTGGAGGGATGAGGAAGATATGAGGTTGGCTCGTCTATGGGGTCGAATTAATGATAGTAGCTAGGTTTATAGCGTTGGTGTTTAGTTTGAGATTTTAGTGCGGTGTTGGGCTCTGTCCATTAGTGGAGGTGACCAAGTTTGATGTGATGGCAACGGTTGATGGGTGAGAATGTAAATTCCTGTTAACAGTGTTTACCAAATCAAACCAAGTCTTATGTCCTAAAATAAATGGCGTCGATTATATGAATCCTTTTTTTTTTTCACGGAGCTCTGTTAAACATTACTTATTTACTTAGACTTAGTAGACTCATATATTTGCTCATCATAGCATCCAATGTCAATCCGTTAATGGTGTTTGCTTCATTTTATATATCCTTATACTTTTAGGGGCCTAAGTGTATGAGTTCAAACATGAAAGGCTTAACTCAGGATTGGTTGAGAGTTTAACGGGGGTTTAATGTAAATTATACAAAGATAAAAGTTTTTTTCCCCCTAAAATAGTGGCCCTATTTTATTACTGTAATTTTGTAATCCCGCCTCCCCGGTTTCTTATACTATTACAAAAATTGCCCAAGTTTTTTCCTAAATAGCTAGCCCCAATTTTACCAATTATGTAATCCCACGTCCCCGGTTCTTATTGTATAAAAGTCGCCTTAGTTGCCATTACCACTGGTATGCTATTTCATTCTCCAACACTTTCGCCTTCTTAAATTGTTCATGCTCTGCCTTTTTTTTTTTTGACATGGCAATTTCATTTAAAGCTCAAAAATATTACAAGCAATTTCATCACATGATACATCAATAAATCAAAACTATCAATCATCTTGACCCGAGAACATTTACATTGTAGGCTCAATTGACACATATTGTGGATTTAGGGCGAGTCACAGATATAGTAGTAGAGGACCCCTAAAGGGAACCTATCTCAAACCATGAGAAAAAGTCCAAATAAAATTGAATACCCACCCACAAAGGGGTGAGAATTTTCCACAATATTTTTAGATATGATGTTCCAAGTTGTTGCGTCATAACTACGACACATACCCAATTAGTACACAATATTTTTCTATTGTAAATAATTACTCCAAAACCATATGGTTCAAGAAGTATGGGAAATTTACAACAAGAAGACCCCATCAATTTCCCTCATTTACAAAAGGTAAAAACCATAAATGTACATCACAATTTATTTTTGGTGAGTAACGTACATCACATTCCATCCTTCGGATTGAATGCTCAGCAAGCATAATCTTCTAATCAATGCTCATTCACTCAAGTCCAATACATTTCAAAGGACGTTAAATGTTTGAAGTAAGCTAGAAGACCGACAAGTGGCGCGTTTATGTACGTGGTCGGCTCCGCTTCGGCAAAATTGTCTCGAGAATCGACGTAGGTATCGTCGAGGTCTGGGCCGCCAACCACAGCTCCGGTGACCCTGTTTGGATTAGAGTTGTTGCTTGTGAAATAAAGGTAATATCCTTCACCACAGCCGATATGTTGTGGATGTATTGCAATACGAGGCAGTGAAGATCCTCTGTGATGAATCTTTTTCGGAAATTTCATGGCATCTCCCACCATGTATGACATCTTCATTGGGTTGGTTCCTAGTATGTAATCCACCTGCATTAATCCATATATTGAGAAGTATCATTAAGCTTATTGTTTCTCTCTTCCAGTATCTAGATATTAACAGCAAAATGAGCAGAATGGAGTGGTCACTCTTCAAAATATCGACCCAACGAATAGAACTATATGTGTTTTGCACTTTTATGCGGAGGTGTCAAACGGGCCGTGCCGTGCTGTCATGGCGCATTTAATTTTGTGCCAACCGTGCTTCGTGCCGTGTCGGTCCATTTACTAAACCGTGCTATGCCATTTTTTAATCGTGCCGTACCCGTGCCAACACGTTTACTTAATCGTGCCGCGTCATATTGTGACATTTTATAATCATGCCGTGCCCGTGCTGGCACATCTCCGAGTTTCGTCGATTTTTTTTGTATAATCTAGCCAAGTTTCGTCCAAATTTTTTTTTTTGTAAATCTAATAAATATAGCTATATCTTATATAGTATAACATAATGACTTTTTGTGAGGAAGGCTCTCATCGCGACAAGTGGCATAAAATAGTTGGTTTGTCATATTGGATTTTGAGTGACACATGTGACAATAATTCAATTACCATAAGTAGGTAATTTTAAATTTCAATCAAGTTCCATGATTTAAGAAATCAACACTCAAGATTTGTAAAGAAAATAATCTGTCAAACAATTTTAAATTTCAAATACTCTTTTTTTTTTTATATAATCAAAATGTTGCCCACCAGGGCTACAATTTCAAATACTCATCAATCAATAAATTCTACAAATGAAACAATTAATTAGCTAATTAAAAATTTTAAAATAATTTAAAAAATCACTCAACAATTGCAAATAAAAACAATAATCAATTAGTTTTAAATTCCAAATACATCAAAAACTTATAAAAATGAAAATGTCCATCCCCCATTTTCTCAACCATCAGTCTAAAAAACTCTTAAGTCTCTTAGTCCAACCAATTATATTTTCGTGCAAACCTTATTGTTGTTCTTATACTTTGGCTAGGGCCATGGTTGGCCTGGTGCAAATGAACAAATAACCCATGTGTTTGGTAACGGTGAGTCAGTTTGTAATAAAATTTTTCTTTTTCAGTTTCTATTAATTGGTATTCATTTTTTAAAAAATCTATAATGGCTTTCGATGTTGAAATTTATGTTCGTTAAAAAATGACTCGGCTTTTACAGGATCGATGTGAGAACCTTGATGAGAAAATCAATCGATTGAAATTGTCAAAACAACATTTTGAACGCAAAAATGGTCAAAGGGTTACATAATTGGAATATTATTCTCAATTTAGCTGTAAGTGTCAAGTTAATAGTTGCTATTGCTAAGATCTTGAAAGGTACAATCTATTATAGTATTGCAGAATGGGTTTTCGCGAGCAGAGACATAAGTGCTGACAAGTGGCATAATTTCATTGGGTTGTCATGAAGTTTTAAAGCAACGCATGTGACATACTCTTATTGCTAATCTTAAAAGTTATCCAAAAATAGTTTATATGCTACTATTAAAAAGCAAACATTTACCTTAATATGTGGAAAACCTATCTAAGCCGCCAATTAGTATTTCCTTACCAATGGATTTTAAAAGGAAAAGAACCAGCAAATGGAAACCATGAAAATAGCCTTGAATGGAATTTTTTAGTCCCCTTCCTTCCCTGTACCTCCTCCCTCTGTGATTTTGAAACTAATTTGAACATATAAAGGTAGTTTCGTGGATTATGTATAGAACTAAAAACATTTGATCTATTCATTTTTTGAACGGCATTTGATTTATTCATTATATATCTTCTTTGTATCAATGTCAATCTCAAAGTATAAACAACCATTTCACTATTCGTTTGCGTTGTAAAGTTGTTACCATGTCACTTACAATCTCTTCTTTTCCTCTCCAAGTTTTTATAGCAATCAAGAACAACAAAATGTGCAAGTCATTCGTATCAATTTTGACTCACTAAGTCAATTTAAAATAAATTAGTTAGATAATCACTTCTCTTTTGATTATTTAATTATTTATGTTGTTTTTTGCTCTCTTACATTTACTCTCTTTTTTTTTCCCCCTTTTTGCATGTTTTTTTTTTATGTGGATGGAGAAGCGCTACCAGGCAAGTCATTGGTTTTATTCTTGACTCTCAAAGTGTAAAACGATTATGCATATGCATGATATGTTCTTTATGTGATTGTACACTCAGTTTCTTAATATTTTGTATTCGTGATCAATAGCTCTTACCATGCGACTTAGAAGATTATAGAAAGTACCAATACCAATGGGTCCACTCCGGAGTCCCACACAAAAGATCAGATCGAGCCATCATTCTTAATTTTTTGGTACATAACTAGAAGAAGATCGATTATATTCTGCTAGTGGAAATACCTTTTTTCGTTCATCACGGGCTAGCATAGATCTTCCAGCTACCAATCACAATAGGTGCAGAGAGTACGCCCGACCCAAATAATATTAGGTTGCCTTGAAAAAATCATATAATTTGATAATTGTAAGTGTTTGATCCAATCTTTTAGATTTTCTCCATCAACTTGGAATGAATATGTAAGATGAATTTGTAAGAAAAGCTAGACAATTGGATCAACGCATGATAGTTATCCGATTTATTTTATTTTATTTTTTGAAAATTAGTCAAAGAGTACCCATAGTATTTTTGTTGACATATATTCAATTTGGTTGATGAATACACCAATTGGCTTTTTTACCGTGAGTACCAATGGTCATGATAGAAGTACAAGCACTCTTGAAAATTAATGTATAACATAGAAATGTTGGCTCACCAAATTATTTCTAACTTAGATATACGATCTCATCCCGAATAGAGATTTATCAGTGCCAAGCGACGCATATGGGCCATCTATTTTGATTTTGGACGGTCCAGATTTGGAGAGAGAAAAACGAGAGAGAAAAAAGAGAGAGAGAGTGAGGAGAGAGGGTGTTTTAATCTCGGCCATCGAATATACTTTTCGACGGTCCGGATGGGTCGAGGGGGCACCACGTCGGCACCGCCACATCGTCCCCACCAGATACCCAAATTTTTTTCCAATTTTACTAATGAAATGTAAGATAATAGTTTGCCATGAAAGAATTCCATTTTGTTAGAGAATCCTTAATTTCTGGGATAATTCTTTCAAACTTGAAAAATATTTAAAAGTAGGATATTATTATGCAATGATTTGTGGAGTAAATTAAGGAAACATAATTATAATAAATGGTACAAGTATATCCTACCAACAACCCAAATTAGGTCTAAAACTTTCCTAATTATGATGTTGTTTTCCAATCTTCAGGTGAATAATTTCAAAGACAAAAGAGCATTGGCAGAACCATAAGGTCCAGAGACGGAGCCAAGATTATCGTGTAGGAGGGACGGACTATATATGTGAAGGAGAGGCGGGGCTATATAATTTGATGATATATATATTCTTCAATGTAATAGTAGGGTTTTTTTCAAATTGTAGCAGGGACGACATCTCCTATTAGCCATCCCCTGGTTCCATCCTTGATAAGGTCCTAAGTTTGGGTTGTTGGTTTAGGCACGAACAACAATGGTTGAACAGATCAATGAATTCTATTCTAGCGCTACCAACGACAAAGGATCATTGGAATCATCGTGATGACAACTTAAGAAAGGCATTGAGAATTTCATTATGACAATTTTAGTTATTGGATTAAGTTTCAGAGATATTTGTTTAATTTACTTCTATTGCATTGTGGGTAGATGTGATGAATGCTTCATGAATTGCGACAATTTAAAATAGGCCGATGTTTGTTTGATTTGATTTTTGATTAAGCACATGCACTTGGATTCGCCCTGTGCATAGCACGGGTTTGATGCTAGTAGACTTATTATTCTCAAATGGATTTTATAAAGATTTGATAAAATTAAGCCCTTAATTTTCCCTTGATTTTCTCCATTGGTGAAGAGATTTGATAAAATCTTAGATTTTTGAATTATCTTATAGTTTTATCAGATCTCTTCACCAATGGATAAAATCAAGGGCTTGATTTTCTCAAATCTTGATAAAATCCATTCAAGAACAACTACATAACATATAATTCGAAATTTTTTGTATAATCTAGTCGAGTTTCGGCGTATTGAGATTCGCAAAATATTTATATTGACTTATTAAAAAGTATATAACATATAAAATTGCTTTTCCTTCTCTCTCTAGAAAATATCCCTCTGCTTAGGGCTTCGTCTGGGGTGGGGGGGCGCCGCCGCCGCCGCCGCCCCCCCCCCCCCCCCCCCGGATCCTTCTTCTCATCCTCTTCTCCCTCTCCATCCCTCTCTCTCTCTCCCCTCTGCCTTTCTCTTTTTCTTTTTTATGTTTTTTTTTTCTCTGTTTCATTTTTCTTGCAGGGACTGCCGTTCTGTTGGAGTGGAAACGACAAATCTGAGGTGGCAGTCGGGAACTTGGTGGGGGGGGGGGGGGGGGGGGGTTCCCCTTATCGTTTGTGGGGTCCGTAGCGGCGGGTCTTGGCGGCATCTTTGGGGTCTTTCCATGTGTGTGAGTTTCACGGCGTCTTCGGGTTACGTTTGCTTTTCTCCTTCAACTCCGGCAAGCCTTAGGTGGCTGCGGTTTTCCCATCTTCTCGTCGGCTGTCCATCCGCTGGATTTGGGTATACCCGCCGGTCATACTATTGGGTATGATCGGTTTTGGGCTTAACGGCAATGGGTTACTAGGTGGCAGTTGGGTGGACACTTTGGCGACTGCTCGCGGTCCTCACCGCTTCTTTTCATCTTCTCCGTCGAGATGTGTTGTCGCCAATGAATGTCGGAAGCCTTTTTGGTTTCTGATCAGTGCCTGCTGTGGTTCTAGAGGTGATGGCTTCTCCTTGGTGGTGTTGCAATGGAGGGTCCTGGTGGGATTGTGGTGGTTGCTGGTCAGCCGTTTCCGAGGTGGTGGGCGGCAGCTGTGGTTTCTTTTGGCGTTGGCTGTTAGGGTTCCCATTTGGGCCTAACTGTTTCATTGGGTGTGCCCTATTGGGCTAGGCCTTTAGGTGTTTGGATTTTAGGCTTTATTGATGTATTGGGTTTGCTTTGTTTGGGCTAGGCCATTGGGTGTTTGGGCTTCGCCCTTTAGGTGTGGTTTGGGCTTTGTCCCAACTAGTTTATTTTAATTTCTCCAACCTTTGGTTGGAGTCCCCTCCCCTCTCCCTCAACTTGATGCACCCTTTGTCAAGTTTTTCCTAATAAATTTTATTGCTGATAAAAAAAAAAGTATATAACATATAATTAGTAAATTCATCATTAAAAATTAATTTTTTGTCATGTCGTGCCCTAGGCCGCGTCCCGTGCCGTGTCGTGCTGCGTCTAGCTTGTTGGAAAAATTCGTTAGCATTTCTGTAAAATTTAGTGACTAGAGACAACAACACAACAAATAAAAATTGAGATAAATACGTAAGCACAAAAGTAGAAGTTTATGAGAAAACTTATGTGGATCGAGTCACGCATAAAGTGCTCTCCTTAGAGAAGATACGTCCCCGCTTGCACCGAGTTGTGTGGCGTTCCACTCCTAAGATAAAACGATTCTGGAAAGGTTTGTGTGCAGCTAAAATTTTCCTCGAACCAAGAATCACCTGTATGCTCAAAATATATAGCTTGAAAGTATGCATAAAAATATAGAGAGTGGAAATGGAGAATATATTTGTGATTGGTTTTTGGCTGATGAAGAAGAAGTTGTTTTATGTTGTAGAGAGAGGAAGAAGTGTATATATTCCTCTTTGGCTTGTAGATCTATATATAGCCACATGAAGGTGTTCAACCATAGAAAATGAATTGGTTGCTGCAATGGCATGTGATGAAATGGTCTGTAGACTCAGAAAATGAATTAATAGGAATGGGAGCTGCTGCTCCAAATTTAAGTCCCAACGGCAGTGTGGTAAAAGGCTGAAATGAATACTGTGCAAAAGAATCCAAGGCAAACATATATCTGCCATGTAATAATTCTTTCTAAATTTTAAATTAACAAAATATACAACATAGGCCACTTGCGTGCCGTGCCTGTCTAGACCGTGCCGTGCCGTGCTCATCTAAAATTGTGCTCGTGCCGTGCTCTTGCTAGGCCGGCCCGTTTGACACCTCTACTTATGTGTGGTATTGCAAATGGTTATGCAAAAGCATAAAACATTCCAGCACAAACCGATACTTATGTTTAAAAAGCACGCTCGGTCAAGAAAATGTTTCATGTTTAAAAACATATATACCTGCCGTTGCGCAAGTTGTACGAGCCTGTATGGAGTTGCAACAACTCCAGAACAGTTAACGAAGCTGTTGGTTTGATGCAAATACCGAGCATATACAACTAGAAGGAACGATAAAGCCGTCCCATGTTGAAAGTTACTTCCTCCTGGCTTGTACAAAAGGCCACCTAAAACATGTTGTCATTGCAAAAAATGTAAGATACAGATAGATATACATGCCAGTTTTTGCGCACCTCGACTAATCTTGGAAGACCAATCCCACCGTTCACTAGCGAGGGTCTATTTAAAGCCAGAGAAAAACTCTGTATGGACTAGCCCCATGCTGGACCTCCTTTTCTTTCATGGATGTCCCAAAATGAATGTCTATTATGAAAAGTCAACGTAAAAAGTTTTGCTTCTATTTTTATATTAACTTTACACTAACAATGCATTAAATAAGGATAAATTAGGAAAGTGAACGCCAATTAAATTCCCTATCATTCTATCCAATTCGCTACCCCAAAAAAGGCAAGCAAATTGGGACGGTTGAAGTAAATGAAGACAGCCCCATTTGACCTCATTTTTTGGGATTTTTTGGTGTGGTCTTTTTGTTATTTTCTCTTAATTTTTATTGGAATCGGATAAATTCTTTTATCACATTGTTCAACTCGATGAGAGGAATCGAAAAAATATAAAATCATAGACCAAATGTTTAAAAAGTTCTTATAAGACGATAAAAAGACCAAAAAAAAAAAAGTCAAAACAAATGATGTGATATTAAAATCATACCTAAATCTGCCAAAAATTTAGAGAAAACAAATGAAAAAAAACCATGTAAAAAATCTCTCAAAAAGTTAGGCCAAATGGGGCCAAAGCACATTTCGTTAACGATCCGTATCAACTATCCATAAAAATTCTTTGCCTAACCACGCGACTTAAAAGTTTATGCTCAAATGCGTGTAGCTCATCGGCATTTGCTTTATCATCGACCCTTTGGTAGGCCACCGATGTGGGACTACCCTTTAGAGGCATTACAGTAATTAAGCTAGGTAAAACTCGAATTAAAAAAAAAAAAATCTAATTCAAACATGATGGAGGTATGCGTTCCTCCTGTTCTTAATGTGGCTCTACTTATAGCTCTGATCCTATTCAGGGCCGGTCGTAATATTTGGGTTACTTAAGTTCAACCCAAAGCTTGGTTTTAAAGTCCAATAAAGAGGATGACCGAAAATTATAAAGAGCTTGGATCTGCTTCTTCCTACTGTACGTCCAAGTCCAAGCGGATGACCAAAAATACCTGGAGAATATTGGACAGTTCGTGTTGGAGATTCAGGCAATAAGCTGCAAACCAAACTGTCGGCCGCGGGGATAGCGAGACTTGAATTTAAGGTGGAACCCTTCATAAACTGTAAAAACAATGGCGAATCAGCTATGCTAAGCAAAATTAAAGGTCGTCTTCGAAATCAGTAACACAAACACGACCTTGGAGGCATGTACGGCAACTCCACCATTTTTGGCGTCCCATCCGAATTCAGTGAAGTATGTGAAACTTGTTATGTTTTGATTGACGTAATTCGAATAATAAGTGTCATTGGTGGCTTTGAATATCCATAATGCTGCCCACACCAATTCATCCTGTGAGCCATATTTGGTACAAATATTATGGAATGAATAAGCTAAGTACTCAAAATTATATATGTTGAAACATTTTTAGTGTTTTGGATTTTCTGCTTTGGCAAAAAACAAATAAACTGGTTTTTGGTTTATTTGTTTTGTCTTTATTCAATTTTTTTTTTTTTACATTTGTTAGTTTTGCGTAAAGTGTTCGTGGATTATTGATTTGTCTCGACAAGAGGAATCCAAAAAGTATAAAATTATGGTTAAAACTAAATTTGTTTGAATAAAATTGAAAATAAACTAGTTTATTGGATTAATTTTGGTTTTATTAAAAAAAAAATAATTTTTGACCATAATTTTATACTTTTTAGATTTCTTTCATTGAGAGAAATCAATAATCCACGAAAACTCGACGTAAAACTAAAAAATGTAAATTTTTTTAATAAAGACAAAACGAATAAACTAAAAAACTAGTTTTTGATTTTTTGCCGGAGCATTTGGTTCATTGTGAATACCTCATAGCCATTGTAATCACAGTAAAATGGGCATACTGCTCCCCCCAGGCTTTCGTTGTAAGTTCCTCGATAGGTATTTGCAAATTCAAAAACCTATTCCATACAAAGATATTTGGATCATCGAAAAAAGTATTAACAACAATTCTATAGAACTAGAGTCATTCTCGTAAAAGTATTCAAGATGCAGTGTGGAATATTCTTTTCAATGTAAATTTTAAATTGTGATTACCGTAATAGCCCTCTTCAAAAGCAATGCGGAATACTTGGGATCACACTCCAAAAACACCATGGAAGAGGCTGCCAGAGCGGCTGCAATCTCTCCAGAAACCTCCGATCCCGGATTCGTTTCGTTAACCTGAAAAGTTGTTCGGGGGGTGTCCATATCTTCGGGCCTTTCCCAACAGGCGTGATCGCTGTTGGGATCTCCGACTTGCGCGAACACGACCCCGGGGGTACTTGTGGCTTTAAGGAAGTAGTCTGTTCCCCATTTAATGGCTTCGAGGGCATGTTCGAGTTCTGCGTCCATATACTCGCCGAATTCTAGGACTCCCCAAGCTAGCATTGTTGTTGTGAAGGCCATCGGAAAGTTGAATTTAACGTTGTCTCCGGCATCGTAGTATCCACCAACCAAATCTACCTGCGGACAAAGGGGATGTGTGTTATGTCTTGAACATATATGAGTCCATATGCCTTTTTTTTTAAACGATTCCCGATGAATTGGACTAATCATTTCAGCCCCTCCCACAGCTTTATCTACGCGTTTGCATGAGGTGAGGTGATAGGCCACCGAGGTCGATTAACAAGTTTTTTCTAGGCGCTTGTAGGAGGTGAGGTGAGGTGATATGCCACCGAAGCTAGTCGATTAACCACTCCGGCAATCCATTGGGGTCAGGGTCGGCCCAGGCCCAAGGTTGGCAAAGCCTGGGCTTAGGGCACTCCAAAAAGAGATGATTTTTGGGGCACTCCAACATTTTTTACAATTGGGCTAGACTAGGACTCTTTTTTACCCCAAATAAAGAAAAATAAACTCATTATTAGTTACAAAATAGTCCAAACTATTGTGGCCCAATCTAAAAAAAGGCACAAAGATAAGTTATAAAAGGGCCTAAAGGCTAAACCTGATTAAAAAAAAAAAATCAAAATCTGAATGTTGAAAAAAAAGGCAAAAAGCAACAATAGCTTCATAGTTGTGGGTTTACTGTTTCTTACTAATTTGACTTATGGATATGTCATATGTCAAAGAGTTTTATACTGTTTGAACTTGTCTCAATTGATTCCATTTTTTTGGTGTAATAGCTTCATTTTTTGATGCCATAATAATGGAATTTTATTTGCCAATGAATTCATTTTTTGATGCCATGATACAATGACTAGGTAGAAGAGGTGGATTATACAAGTGTAATTGATACTTTTGCTTCTAAAAACACAACACGAGTAATATTTAAGCAATAGCCATGCGTTATATATGTATTTGGAAACTGTGTTTTGACTTTTTTTGTTATTATATAATGATTAGTAGAACTTTATAATGTCTTGGCTTTGTCGTATTGTGATTTTTATTGAATTTTTTTTAAGTATTATACTTTTAGGATACATTTTTTAGGCCATGCCTAAGGCACCTCAAACCTTTGGGCCAGCCTTGCTTGGGGTTAAGTCCGTACTTTACCTCTTAACAAAGAGTCGCATGACTCACATTAGTGGGAAAAAAATATCGTGGACGATTCTAATTTAAGATTCTAACCAAAATGGTTCTATCTCCACGTACAGACTAATCAAAGAAGTTTCCGTATGGAGACTAAGGGGGTGTTTGGGAGTCAACTTTTCAACTTTTCATTTTTGCCTTTTTGATTTTTTGGATTATGGCCAGAATGAGTTTTGAATCTGGGAAGAGTGTTTGGGAGAAATGTGCAAAATGCATTTTGCAAAGGAGGTCCTTTTGGTTTTTGGCCAAGATCAGAAGTAGAAATAGAAAAGTAGGTCCGGAGCTCCTTTTGGCTTTTGGCCTAGAATTTGCAAAATGGAAAAACAATTTCTGGAGGAATGTGTTTTGAGAGGTGTTAGCCAAACATCCAAAAAGAGAAAAAGAGAAGTTGAAAAGGTGAAAAAGAAGGGGCCAAACACCCTCTAACAGTGCCGGTTCTGAGTTTTGAGGTTGGATGCGAAATATACACACACACAAAGACTACAAGAATTAAAAATAATAATTATACAAAACTCGATAATCATTATATATGTTAATCCAAAAATATATTACTTAAACATCACCCTCCTCACATTTTTCGCAACAAAACAAGTAAGTAAGCTCTTAATCAAGTTTAGATATCATATCTTTCTCAGTGGATAACATAACTAAAGTTTATTGATTATTATAGATATATACCCATAAATAAGGGTATAACATATCTGGGGGCCCACAAAATTAATCAAAATTTGGGGGCCAGACCGCATCCTTGGCATATGTCCAAAGCTAGCTCTAGAAATTAATCAAAAAAGACTCAACTATCCAAAGCTGGCCTTGATTTTTCCCGGGCCTAAGGAAAAAATTAAAGATGAGGCCAGTTTTGCTGAAAAATTATGGATGGCACCAAAGTAGGAGAGGCTTTTAAAATTGAAAAGTTTTTTGAGACTTAAAGCGGCTGCAACTCAAGTTTTAACTCAAGGTCGGCTCTACAACCAAGGATTCAAATATCGGCCACTGCGTTGTGATTTTTGGGTCCTTTGGTACTGCTACACACCGCTATACGGTGCTACTCAAAATTCACACCCATATCGGCCGATTTCTGCTACGTATCGGTTGATTTTTCGCTCGCTATACAACCGCTACGACCGGTTCAAGTGTTTTGGCGCCCCAAAAATTTAAAAAATTCACAGTCGCGACACCTTATTCCCACTACGAATCATTCGATACTCTTGCTACCGCTACATTGTTTCTGCTACCACTATGTAAAACCTTGTCTGCAATCATCAGGCCACACATAAAGCTGGCTAAAAATTTCCTAGAACTACTTCTCAACGACAAAAGAAGTTTTACGACCTAATACGATAAAATGGGCTTCATTTTCATCTTCCATTTGAGACCTAAAAAAATCGTAGACCGCTACCGCCGCAAGGATGATTTGGCCGGTGGCGGAGCCAGGATTTTAATCCGAAAGAGGCCAAAGTAATAGACATATTTTTGCCTACACGTAAACATATTATAACGTGAGTTTTTGTTTTCAAATGTAATAATACATCTGCACATTAAAATTATTATAGTCTAATGCATTAAAAGTATGTAAATCATGTTGTTTTATTTCTTTAGGCACGACAATACTTACATGCTTATTTGTTGTTTATGAAAGAAATTGAGAAATTAGAATGTGAAGTAACCTGTTTTTTTACTAAATCAAACCTAATTTATCGAGATTATAAGAAGCTATTAGCTAATTTCATAATACTATAACATTAGATATCCTTTTTCTTTTTTTCTTTTTTTTTGAAATTGCGGGAGGGGAGGCACCGCCCTGCGTGGGTAACATATAATTTCGTGTCATTTTCGTGTTATGTATCACAATCTTATTAATAAATTTCCACAACATTTTTCAACTCAACAAATCTTTCGTGTCATATTCGGGTCGTGTCGGATTCGCGTTGTCATGTTAGAAAATTGTACTTTTAGCAAAAAAAATTTAATTTTTTTTTACTTGATAGTTTATCAAACTAATATCTAATATATAAAATATCTTTCATGTCAGAAATGCCCACTCTTGGATATATGTGGCGATATGAATGAGTGGAGTGCCCCAGGTCTCTTTTATACTAATATTGTGGTGGACGCCAAGACATCTGAATTATCTTTCAAGAGCGCGCGCGCGAGAGAGAGAGAGAGAGATTACTCACTCCAGCATCAGAGCCATCCTGAAGAGCAGAGTCATTCCTCCATTTCATCCGCTGGTTAGGTGGCAATTTCCCAGACCTTTGGCCTTCAAAGAACAAAATGCTCGCTGACAATGCCGCGCCATAATTATGGGCCTTATAATTATGGGCTTCCACGTTCATCACCATCCCATTTACCAGCAAAAACATCCCCATAATCAGTGAACCCCTCGATAATCCACTGATCATGCCCATGATTCCCGGCCCCGGCATATCCCCGAACATGTACTACCTCTATATATACATGTTGGCACTGTGATTCCATTATTCCATGTCGTAAGGCATATTGTCTGGAAACGTCTCGTTCACAAAAAGATTGAAGTGTGCGCTCCGGAACCCTGTTCTGTAAGGTATCAAAAAGTGTGTTGGAAAGGGCACTCTAAGGTATCATAATATATCTTCCTCCTACTTGCCTTGTGGTCATTAACTAACTCCCCCCCCCCCCCCCCCCCCCCCCCCCCCCCCCAAATAAAAAAAATGAGGGACCGACGATGCAACTACATTCATTGGGCGTGACCATTGAGACTCTAAACCTGTCGAGGATTTCAAAAGAGGGATCGTGCATGCATAACTCTCTATCAACCAAGGAATGAGCAGAATAAAACTTCTCTCACACAGCATCTGATTCACAGAACCATGCACAGACGCATACGAGTTCAATTGTCCAGCCGCAGGAAAGATTGGATATTTGAATGTAACTGTTTTGTCAACTCGTCTATCACAAAGGTAAACACCCCATCGTCTAAATATAAGTACGTAGTTCAAGTGGCAACATAGATGAGCTCAGTGACGCTCCAGAAATTATTAAGGGTGTTCATTAAAAAGCTTAGAGTCAGTGGCGACTCTAGGAGCTCGGAAGCATGGATCATTTATAAACATCAAATATTTTTACCAATTATAAATCAGCATAGACATTCTGAAAGTAGGCTTTCAGAACGTCTACTATTTAATGGACCACACGAGGACGAGGTAAATAAAACAGAAGTAGGCTTTCAGATTGTCTACCATTTAATGAGATGTATTCTGTAGGTTCCACACCTCTAAACATTTCGAGACAAAATTTCATACAAATTTCAAGTCCCGCAGAATGCAGTTACTACTATTTAGCGCCCCGAGGGATGCATGACTTTAAAAACTTGAGATGCAGTACTGATCCTTTTCACAAAAAATAAGAACTTAAGATGCACTTTCGGTTTTTCGTATGCCCACAACATTTGTAGATTGTGTACAATGTGGAGTGGTAGCCTAATATTACACCATCTACAGATCTGAAAAAATTATAACAAAAGTCACCAAAAAAAGAAGCACCAGTAATGGAAATCATCATTCACTCTCGAATTAATATACCAACATACTTTCACTTCCAAAGTACACAAATCACAAGAGGTGGATTGTACAATGCTTCTTTATAACTTAGGGTGTTTAGGTTAGTTTAAGAGAACCTCGACTGTGTCTGGACTAGCTTATGCCGAGTTCGACTAATTCTTGAGAGACCGTTCCTATCGTTCACAAGTTGATAGGTCAATTTAAACTGAGACAATATTTCATTATAAACTGGCCCCAGAAGAATTAATAGCTTCTAAGAGAGGTGTTTGACATTAACGTTGATTTTTATCGCTACTAGACGGTGGTAATAGTCTCAGAAGTAGTCGAGCTGCACGTAAACTTGTGAGGATACTAAAAAAAGTAATGTTGATTTTGCCATGGAACACATATTTGACTGGATTTGTGTATCCTGCAAGTTGAACCATGTTCACGTGTTTACTTAATCCATTAGTAATTGGGTTGACATTTTGGTAAAGAAGCATCAAGCAACAAGACCCACATTCCTTGTTTCGGAACAAATTTATCGACTAAGCAAATGATTAGTTATCGTCCCACCAAAGAAATAAGCACACAACTAGTTAACTTTTGAACCAAAGCTCTTCCATTGGATTAATTCTGTCTCTCTCGTTAAGTGCTTATAAGGTGTTCGGGTTATCATACGCGCATCTTGATTCATTCAAGAAGTTCAATCTCACGGCCCAACTTCCGAGAGTCGAATTAAAACCAGAGCTATTTATTTCTTTAATAGGAGATTTTTTTTTGTAACTCGAGTAAATAAGTTACAATAACAAGTTAAAAAGAGAATACGATGAAATGATGAATTGGCATCATAGTCAAGTGTTACTTATCAAAAGGCTTAATTTTACCAATATCAATAGGCTTAATTTTTATAATGAATCCCCAGAGTATAAGTACTTAAGCGTGACTTTGGTGAGTTTGGTCCCTGATGAAAAAAATCGAGTCCATTGAGTACCCAACATTCAAAATGTGCAATTAAATGGTTCTCGGAGCTAATTCTGTCCAAATTAATTGTTATCCAAAACCGAAGGGCTTATATAAGAGGCGCTTCAATTTTGAAGTTGTTTGGTCATTTGCCAATTTGGGTCGAATTTACCCCGCAATTTCAGTTTTTGCCTGTTGGTTTTGTTGTAATTTAGATGCCATTGGATGCCCTCTTTGGTGTTTTCGCTGTTTGCCTGTTAAAGTAGAGTTTTTGTACATTGGGTTCCGTCAAAGGCAGAGGAGCATTCTGGACCAAGCATTTATATATCATTATTAGATATATTATACAGTACTATCATGCCTTTATTGGAGAGATATTAACCAAGGCTTTCGATCTGCACTTTCTATTTCGTATCATACTTCGAGATTGGGTTTTGGGAGTAGGCTTGCATTTGGTTTGCGTTTCAAGATCTTGAAGCCTCCGGTAAGTGTTTTCGGCCCGTGTTTGTTTAACGACGAGAGTCGATTTCGGAGTAAGTTTCCACTTGCTTTGCGTTTCAAGATCTTCGAGCCTCCGGTAAGTGCTTTCGGCCCTGTTTTCTCAGCAAGTTCTCGAGTTGCAGAGGTTGATTTTCTCTGACTATTGAAGTTTTTCTGACTATTGAAGTTTTTGTGTGCTGCACATGTTTGGGTATGGTTTGCATGAAGTTAGGGCTACGGTTTGGATATTCTCTGTGATAATCGGGTATGGAGGAGCCAACCCATGGCGGGGCAACCGGAGGGTCTACGGGCAACTGTGGTTGCCGCCATGGCAGAAGGCAGTGATTCATTTCACAGATCTGAGCCAATTTTAGGGTTTCAAATTTGGGGGTTTTCGATTTAGGGGTCCAGTCCAATTGTACTGCCTAGAGATAAGATTGCAAAAAATGACTGTTTAGTTTCTTTTAAAAAAATATTGACCTAATATTTAGTTCTAATTAATCAATCAATACTGAAATTATTACTTTGTCATCACAAGGATTAATGTCAAGAATTATTTTTTTTGTTCCAATTGACTTCTTTATTTTTCGTCGGTTTTATACTTCTTGAACTCGTTCCTATTTAATCCTTGTTATGACTAACTAAATATATCCGAGTTTGATTTCTTTCTTTTTCGTTGATTTAGTTAACCCTTAACTCCAATAGGCTTAAATATTTATAAGACGAGAGGTTCTGTATACCTATGGCACATCCATTGGTTGGAGTTCCATGTGAAGGATAATGATATATTTGGTGCACAGCTGATTGGGAAAGCCCTGATTCCGGCGGAGAAAATTGCTGCCGGGGGGTTTATCAGCGGGTCGTTTCTGGTGGTTGGCACAAATAGTGAGTTGCCGAAGCCGGACTTGGCACTCCGTATTGAAATGGAATTAATGCTCTGTGATAAGAATCCGCTTTGTAATGACGGATATCCACAAACGGAGTGCTTGTATAAGAGAGGCTTCAAAATTCAAGTTGTTTGGTCATTTGGCCAATTTGGTCGATCTTACTCCATTTTGTTGTTTTTTAGAAAAAAGATAACCGGAGAATACTTAACCAAAGGGTTGATATAAGAGAAGTTTTCGAAGGGCTTATATGTGTGTGTGTACTAATTCGTATTGATTATTTTATTTGTTAGGAATGGGAAATGTAAAATAATTTTATTAGGAGGCAATAAAAATGCTAGAGCAATTGGTATGTTAACATTTTTCTGAGAAAATAGGTGCAATAGCAATGTAGATGAGTTGATTATATAAGTTTATATCAAAGGATTATGCGTTCTACAGATTTTGAGGAGGAGTCCCTATTAAAAAGAAAATTGTATCAACTTAGACCAAAAAAATTGATAAAAGCATAGAGCCAAAAATGATGCACTTAGATTGTTTAAAATAAAATTATGTCAAATTGTCTGAAAAAAGTAGGAAAAAGCATAGATGGGAACTTAAATTTGCATTGAATAACTGTGGTGCACTTTAGTTATATATCAAACAACTTAAATTCGACTTGGGTAATTGTACTGCACTTTACCTATATATAAGTTTTATGTTTGTATAAATTTGGATGTTGGTAAAAATGTTAAAATTTGTAGGGACTGTTCTAATGGCACTGCAAGGTTCATTTACTATGTAGTTACTCATGGAGGAGCAAGAGAAAATATTGGTAGCTCAATTCATCGAGGAACAGGACACGTTGTCTATAAGCGAGACTACAACTTTGTGCGCAATTATGGTCAGCAATATCCATTGGGTGTTGTTAATGAATGGGACCTGAATCGGGACTTCATTAGATGAATTCAATCAGTGATCTACTACCTTTTTACAACCTACCAACAACAACACGGGCTAAAAACTCGTGCAACGCACGAAGCATTGTACCTATATAGTATATAGATAAGGGGTACTTGTCGAATTTTAAATTTTTTGTGAATACCCGATAGCCATTGTAATCACAGTAGAACGGGCATACTGCTGCCCCCAAGCTTTCGTTGTAAAATCCTTGATAGGCATTTGCCAATTCGAAAACCTATTCCATGAAAAGAAATTACGTTCATCGAAAAAGTATTAACAACAATTCTATAGAACTAGAGACATTCTCGTAAAAGTATTCAAGATGCAGTGTGATAACGTTGTCTTCATGTGGTGCACAACGAACCCTGTTCAAAATTATCATATTTTTGCCAACGTAGCATAATGAACACTTCCTTGCCCAAAAAAAAAAAAAACTTTTAAGATAATCCTTAGAATTAGTCGAGCTACATGTAAGCTAGTGAGAATAGTAAAAAAGTAGTTTTGATTTTGCCATGGAACTCATTTGACTGGATTTGTGTATCCTGCAAGTTGAAACATGTTCACGTGTTTACTCAATCCATTATTAATTGGGTTGACATTTGTAATTGGGTTCTTACTTCTTACTATATATTGGTAAAGAAGCATCAAGCAACAAGACCCACATTCATTGTTTCGGAAAAAAATTTATCCAGTAAGCAAATGATCAGTTATTGTCCCACCGAAGAATTATGCACGCCAACCAAGTTAACATTTGGACCAAAGCTCTTCCATTGAACTAATTCTGTCTCTCTCGTTGAGAGCTTATAAGGTGCTCGGGTCAGCATACACACATCTCAATTAGGTTAAGGTGTCCAATCTCACGACCCAGCTTCAGAGAGTCGAGTTAAAGCCAGAGCTATTTATTTCTTTAATAGGAGAGGGAGTTTTGTTAACTCGAGTAAATAAGTTACAATAACAAGTTAAAAGAGATACGATGCATTAGCATTATAGTCAAGTGTTACTTATCAATAGGCTTAATACCAATAACAATAGGCTTAATTTCACAGTTAATCCTCAAAGTATAAGTTAAGTGTCACTTTGGTCCCTGATGAAAAAATCGAGTCCATTGAGTACCCAACATTCAAAATGTGTCATTAAATGGTCCTCGGAGCTAACTCCTTTAATCCTTTTCATGCTCCACCTTATGCCTAGTACTTCCCTTTTGGCTTGCAAGTCTAGTGCGCTTTTTTAAGTTTGAAGGCCATATTTTGCCTAGGTCACCTGTGAGGGTTTTCGAACCTAGCAGTTTTTATGCTCTAGTTTTTTGCCTAGGCTGCTCGCCCTTGTGGTTTTCGACCTAGCGAGCTCTCTCAAGGGTAATACCTATTTAGTTGGTCCATGTTGGTCACGTGAATTCATGTTGTCCAAATTTATTATATGCACTACTCCTCCAGTCAAGATGTCTTTTGATAATGTAAAGCCCTACCCAATTTGGCTTGAATTTCTCTCGTGGATCGTGGACGGACGCTTTAGTCTCCTTAAGTACCAAATCAACTTTTCCCAGTTCTATTGCTTTTACTTCCTTGTTTGATGTCCTACCATCAACTCTTCAAATCTCCCTCTTACTCATTCCACCTCTTCTAGTCCACACTTAGCTCTATTGGCAAGATTGACTTCATCCCGTACATCAAGGCATAAAGATTGCCCAAGTGGGCATGCAAATCAATAACCGATATCCTCATAGAGCGAAAAGCAGTTGTGTCGGCCAACTTCTGCTTGTATTAGTAGTCTTCTTTATGATGGCCTTCACATTATTGTCAGCAGCTTTCATAGCTCAATTGGTTTGCGGTCGATACGTTGATGAGTTGAACTTGAATTTTTCTCCATCCCCTTTTTTAAAGTGCAAATACGATCTCATGGGGAACTTCATAACGATAGATGATGTTAAGTTCAACGATCCGTGCAACCCATTGAACCCTTAAGCTTGATTTCCCCGATGACGTAGATGCCCCGCACTTCATACAAATTCTACAGTCTGGTCACATGTGGACCACTTCCCTCACGACCTCAATGCCTAATCATGTCTGTTGGGCCCGGGGTGCCCCCATGGATTTGGTAACACAATGCCACTCCCTGCGACCGCTCTAAAAACAGACTTATGGGTGCGATGTCGAATGCCATAAAAGACTTAATTGAAACCCTTCCTACCACCAATTGGTTTTAGGAGAGATGGTGAAAAAGCGATCCGACAATGTCTTTCTTAGCTTCTATTTGGCAAGCCTGGCATCGGTATATATTGCTTGATTATTTGGTTGCTAGCAAAATAGGGTTTTTCCAGAAAGTAAGAGCAAGGCTTAAGAAAAATAGGATTTTTGGCTAGGCTTCTTGATGATTTTGAAGTGGGATTTTTGTCTTGTCTCAAGAACCAAGGTCTAGGCTTCCTTTTATAGGCACAAAAGAAGCTTCTAGCTTTAATTTCCCAACCAAAATTGAATGGGAGACCATTGAATTCAGCATGGCAACCCATAACACAGCTGCAACAATTGTCTGATTTATGAGCAAAAAACATGGCGGCCGCTACTTTTTTAAAAGTCAAACATGGCGGCCGCCATCTTTTGTGTTGGCACTTACAGTTTATTTTGGGCTAAAACTTGGGCTTGTATTTGGGTTTCTTTTAGGCCTTTTTATAGGCTTTATGTGTTGGGCTTAGGGATAATTATTGGGCTTGGAAACGTTGAAATGGGCTTAATGGAATGGAATTAATCGAGTAAAGTAAATTTTTGGCATCGTTAACATTTTCATCATTGGGGACACATGCAAACTCCTGCTTAGGATTCACGAATAATCAAAATTGAAGTATCTATTTAATGTATGATACAACACTAAATTTACAGTTAATTAGCAATTAACTCATAATATTTGAATAACATTTAATGAGATGTATTATGTAGGTCCCACACCTCTATACATTGTGAGACAAAATTTCATACAGATTTTAAGACCCGCAGAATGCAATTACTATTTACAAATCTCAAATTTACAAAAGGTATAATGTTCAAAAACCATAAATGTACATCACATTCCATCCACTGGATTGGATGCTCAGCATAATCTTCTACTCAATGCTCATTCTCTCAAGACCAAAACATTTCAAAGCATTACCAAGGACGTTAAATGTTTAAAGTAAGCTAGAGCACCAACAAGTGGCGCGTTTATATACGTGGTCGGCTCCGATTCGACGTAATCGGCTCGACTATCGGCATAGGTATCGTTGATATTGTCTGGGCCACCAACCACTGCTCCAGTGAGCAAGTTTGGATTAGAGTTGTTGCTTGCGAAATAAAGGCCTCCTCCATCACAGGTGATGTGTCGTGGGTGTTTTGCAATACAAGGTAGTGAAGATCCTCTGTGATGAATCTTTCTTGGAAACTTTGGGGCATATCCCACCATGTATGACATATGCATTGGGTTGCTTCCGAGTATGTAATCCACCTGCATTAATCCAGATATGTTGAAGATATAAATAATAAAGTTATTTTGATTTCGCCACAACAAACTGTATGCGTTTTGCACTTTTCTGTGTGGTCTTGTAAAATGTTACTCAAAAGTATAAAACATTCCAGCACAAACCGATACGTGTGTTTAAAAAGCACGCTAGGTCAAGAGAATGTTTCGTCTATAAATACGTACCTGCCGTTGCGCAACATGTATGAGCCTGTATGGAGTTGCAACAACGCCAGAACAATTGACGGAGCTGTTGGTATGATGCAAATACCGACCATATACGATTAGAAGGAACGATAAAGCCGTCGCATGTTGCAAGTTACTTCCTCCTGGCTTGAACATAAGGCCTCCTAACATATGTTTTTCATTGCACAAATTTTAGATACAGGTATCCATGATTTATTGATTGACACACTTGTGTGTAGGAATGTATGTGTTCGATATCTGATAGATGGAGACAGCCCCATTTGGCCTAACTTTTTAAAGACTTTTTGGCATGGTCTTTTTGTCATTCTCTCTTAATTTTTATTAGAATGGATAAAATTTTATAGAAAAACTCTACCGTCAGCACATTTTGTTAACGACCCACACCAATGAAACCCTTTGTCTAATTAACCACGCGGCTTAAAAGTTTAAGCTCAAATGTTTTACTACCCTTTAGGGTCATTACAGTAAGCTAGGTAAGACTCTAATTAAAACATGATGAAGGTGTGCGTTCCTCCTGTTCTTAACGTGGCTCTGTTTTTGGCTCTGAGCCTACTGTCCAAGTCCAATAAAGAAGATGACCAAAAAATACCTGGTGAATATTCGATAGTTCTGGTCGGAGATTCAGGCAATACGCTGCAAACGAAACTGTCGGCGTCGGGGACAAAGAGACTTGAATTTAAGGTGGGATTCATCATAAACTGTAAAAACAATGGCGAATCAGTTGGGTAAGAAAAATTAAAGGTTTTTATCGTATGAGTAAATGAGATCAGTACACAAACACTACCTTGGAGGAAAGTACGGCAATTCCAGCATTTTTCGCGGCCCATCCGAATTCAGTGAAGTATGTCAAAAGAGTTATGTTTTGAGTGACATAATTCGAATAATAAGTGTCATTGGTGGCTTTGAATAGCCATAATGCTGCCCAGATCAGTTCATCCTGTAAGCCATATTTGGTTCAAACATTATGGAATGAATAAGCTTAAGTATTTTGGATTTGTAGTTTTGGTTTATTGTGAATACCTGATAGCCATTGTAATCACAGTAGAATGGGCATACTGCTGCCCCCAGGCTTTCGCTGTAAAATCCTTGATACGTATTTGCAAATTCGAAGACCTATTCCATAAAAAGATATTACGATCACCGAATTTTATAGAACTAGAGACATTCTCATAAAGTTGGGAGAAGTTTTCCAGTGCCGAACACTGAACAGGTACGATGTGGCCGAATCTGTTCAAAATTACCATATTTGTGCCAACATAGCATAATGAACGCTTTCTTGCCAAAAATAACTAGTTGTATTTTGTGAAACATTTATCAACAATGCTACGTAGCGAAAACAAATTACCGTAAAAGCCCTCTCCAAAAGCAATGTGGAATAGTTGGCATCAATCTCCAAAAACACCAATGAAGAGGCTGCCAGAGCGGCCGCAATCTCGCCGGCAACCTCCGATCCGGGATTCGTTTCGTTAACCTGGTACGTTGTTCGGGGGGTGTCCATATCTTCCGGCCTTTCCCAACAGGCGTGATCGCTGTTGGGATCTCCGACTTGCGCGAACACGACCCCGGGAATACTTGTGGCTTTAAGGAAGTAGTCTGTTCCCCATTTGATGGCTTCCAGGGCATATTTCAGGTCTGCGTCCATATACTTGCCGAATTCTAGGACTCCCCAAGCTAGCATTGTTGTTGTGAAGGCCATCGGAAAGTTGAATTTAACGTTGTCTCCGGCGTCATAGTATCCACCAACCAAATCTACCTGTGGACAAAGGGGATGTGTGTTATGTCTTGAACATGTATGAGTCCATATGCTTCTTCTTCTTTTTTGTAACGAGGCCTGTCCCGACTAATCTTTTCAGTTCCTCCCATAGCCCTTTCTATGCATTTGCATAGGGTGAAATGACTCGAGGACAAATCGCTGCTAAGAAAAATCGACTCCGGGACCTTGGAGTGATAGGCCCCGCCCACATTAATATGTTAGTGTGAAAAAATATGATGGATAGTTCTAATTTAATATTCTAATCAATAAATCATGGTTCTATCTCCACATAGAGACTAATCAAAGAAGTCTCAAGTCACTCAACCGGACCCGAGAACCTTGCAGCGCAGTAACGCAACCATCCAAAAGTGTTTTTAATGGTTTAGATTTGCAGACACTTTTTTACCCGTCAAAGTGCTTTATTACCGGAAAGAAAGCTTTAGCAAATCCGGACCATTGATTTCCAAGATGGACGGTTGTGATATGCGTTGCACGGTGCATCGCATTAAGTGTGTTGCACCATCCCCGCTTCCCGCTCAACCATCCAGAGCCGGCCCTGATTTTTCTTGGGCCTAAGGCGAATATTAAAGATGAGGCCTTTTTTTTTGGACAATTGTAAATGGTACCGAAGTAGGAGGGGCCTTTAAATTTCACAAGTTTTGGGGAGACATAAAGTGGCGCAACTCGGGTTTTAGCTCAAGACCGGTTTTGCAACCATCAGGCCACTCATAAAGCTCGCTAAAAATTGTGGAAAATTTCCTACTTATCAACGACCAAAAAAGTTTTATGACCTAATACGATAAAATGGGCTTCATTTTCATCTTCGATTTGAGATCTCAACAAATCGTAGACTGCTACCGCCGCAAGGATGATGTGGTGATATGAGTGAGTGGAGTGCCTCAGGCCCCTTTTCCATCATACATTGTGGTGGGTGCCAAGACATCTAAATAATTTTTTCAAGAGAGCGATCGAGAGAGAGAGAGGGGGAGAGAGATTACTCACACCAGCATCAGAGCCATCATGAAGAGCAGAGTCCTTCCTCCATGTCATCCGCTGGGTAGGGGGTAATTTCCCAGACCTTTGGCCTTCAAAGAACAAAATGCTCTTTGACAATGCCTCCCCATAATTATGGGCCCCATAACCTTCCACCTTCATCACCATCACATTTACCAGCACTAACATCCCCATGATCAGTGGACCCCTCGATAGTCCACTGATCATGTTCATGATCCCGGCCGGCACGACCCTAAACATGTACCATTTCTATATATATAGTGAGGCATATTATGGGGAGCATAGAATCTGAGAAATAAAACTTGGTGAAGAAGCGAAACCTGTCAATTGGCTTAATTCTGCGGAAGCGGAGAGTTCACAAAAAGAAGTCTATTGGCGTGCACCCCGGAACCCTGTTCTGTAAGCTATCAAAAAGTGTGTTTAATTTCAGTGTATTTGGTTTTGGTGTGGCGTTTAAAATGGCACTCAAAGGTAGGAGTAGTAAGTAATGTATCTTGCTTGTCATGTACTTGTCACTTTGGCCCTTTATAGTTGCATTGGACCCATTAGGATTCTTTCGTACTAATGACCATTATTTCTTTAACTGCGGAAAGGACAGAGGAGGAGGCAACCGGCTATAACAATATCTCTTTGTAGTTACACCCGTAGTTTCGATCTGCCATTCCACCTAGGACAAATGGATTATGTAGCGGCCGGGTTCATAGGGGTCACAGGGGGCACACACCCCTCAACCGCGATTAAGCCAAAAAGATCAACTATCTCAGAATCAGCAAAACTGAATGCAGTTCAATCCGTCTCTGTAGTGCCGAGGGGATGGTTCCTTCGGCGGAGAACGAGGATGGGTGGTCCTGAACGAATATGGATTTGAGTGATGCATGCCGAGCAAGAATGGCCGAGGATATGCCTTTCTCTGCCTGACCTTCTTGATGCCCTCGGGAACCTCAGCCGAGCGACTGCCGAGTACCCCGGATGCTCGGCTGCTCGCCCGCCGAGTCGATTGACCTCGTCGTGTGAAAGGGTTCGGGCCTTACTTCGTTCGGATGAGGCGTACCAGGTACGCTACACATTCCACGATGGAGCATTAAATGCGGCGGTCACCTACTCTGCCACCGCCGCCTGCAGAAGCACGTGGGCGATGGGGAATGTCTCGAGGTGATTTGACCACTCGAACCCGCGTGCCTGACGTCAGCCGGGATGCGGCGTCTGTGGCAGAGATTATGGTCATATCACCTGTCATTCCAAGAGCGAATGACAGGCGCGTGAGGGGCACCGAGCGCGTGGGACGCACGCCCCTCAGCCTATAAATACCACATTGCATTTACTGCAAAGGGGTTGGAACTCTCACTCTCTCCTCATTTACTACTCTCATAACTCCATTCTTCCCTCTAGATCTCCGGCGTACTTTTCTCCTCCGGTGACTGACTTAACCATCGGAGTGCCTTCCCGGACCACCACCGTCCGGGCAAGGCACTAACGTGGTTGCCTACTTGTGCAGGTTACTCTTTCCGGCGGGAAGGATAAGGCTCAAGTGAGGATCACCCTTTTCACCACCCTCCTCATCTCAGAAAGTGCAAAGAGTCCACTCCGGCGAGAAGCACCCCCACAGATTACAACCAAACTCGCAATAAGATAAAGTTCGCGGAGGCGCGGTTGTACTCACGACGCGAATCTTGTACCTCTTAACAACCCATCTGCTTAGGAGTATGTAAGTCATTTATCAGTAGGCTACAATCCCAAATGGTCCATATTGATTGTTAGAGTCGTTTTATTTACCTAGACATGGTCCACAAGTTTATAGGCAATTATTTTGTCTTCATAAATTGAACGTAGATATTTTGAAAGCTTGTACTTCTTCTGTTTTATCGACGATGAACATGATGAAACGATTATTTTTTAAATAATTGAAGGTGTTCAAACCAACTTACGTACGCTTCGATTAATTTTTTGAAATCACCCAATCTCACCGTCCGTTAGCGGGGGAGACGAAAAGATACAATTATGTGTTGTAGTTATTGATTTAATTTTTCTTTTCAATGTGAACTCGTTTTCATCAACCTTATTGCGCAGCAGCACCAGCATGCAAAGAGGCTCGTAAGATACCAATTTTGCTGTTCCGTTTATAAATGGTGCATTTAATAAAACGTGCCAATATTTAACGTATGATACAACACTAAATTTACAATTGCATTAACTCATAATATTTGATTATTTAATGAGATGTATTCTGTAGGTCCCACACCTCTAAACATTGCGGGATAAAATTTATGGTATAAACTAGCTCCAGAAAAATTGATAGCATCTTTTTGATGGGTTTCACATTAATGTTGATTTTTTTTATCGCTAATAGACGGTGGGAATAGTCTCAAAATTATGAGTTACGCATAAAACTGGTCAGGATACTAGAAAATTAATGTTGATTTTGCGATGGAACACATTTGACGGGATTTGTGTATCGTGAAAGTTGAAACATGTTCACGTGTTCACTTAAAGGGTCCATTGTTAAGCCGTTCAAAAAAGAAGGGTCCATTTTAATTGGATTCACATTAGTAATTTGGTTCACATTAGTAATTGGGTTCGTACTATATTTTGGCAAAGAAGCATCAAGCAACAAGACCCACTTTACTTGTTTCAATTCGGACCAAATTTATCGAGTAAGCAAATGATCAGTTATCGTCCCACCAGAGAAATAAGCACGCCAACCAAGTCAACTTTTGGACCAAAGCTCTTCCATTGGAAAAATTTTCGCCATGTTCGGTTGGGAGCTTTGCTCGGCTTTGGTCAAGTTCTGTTTTGCTGACATCATCATTTTTTTCACTTTTCTCTCTATCTCTCTCCACTTATTACACATGCTTACATCATCAAAACAAAACTAAACTCTTTCAAAACTCCCAACTGAACATGGCCTTTGTCTCTCTCGTTTAGTGCTTATTATAAGGTGTTCGAGCTAATATATGCGCATCTCGGTTAATTCTGAGAGTTCAACCGCTGCCCACTTTTGAAAAGCCGAATTAAAGCCAGAGCTATGTATTTCTTTAATAAGAGAAGAAGTTTTGTTAACTCTAGTAAATAAGTTACAAGGTAAAAGAGAATAGGATGAATTAGCATCATAGTCAAGTGCTACTTATCAATAGGCTTAAATTTTACCATTAGTCCCCAAAGTATAAGTAAAGTGTCACTTTGGTCCCTGATGAAAAAATCGAATCTATTTAGTCCCAAACATTCAAAATGTGTTTTTAAATGGTCCTTGGAGCTAACTCCGCTTGAATTGACTGTTATATATAGACAGGTGTACTTGTGGAATTTCAAAAAAATTCCCAATAAACATTATTGATTTCGGTGAACCCCTCACAGCCACCCCCATCCACGTATCCACACCAAATGTGAGCTTCCCACCCATATATCACCCATCGATTCAGGCAAAGCAACTTCTCCCTTCACTAAGCATAACTTATTATTATTATTATTTCAAATCGAATTAAGGGATAAAAAAAAAACATAAAGAAACTGGTGCAAAGTAAATTTCTCACCCAACCAAGTCTAGAACACAAAATTTACACTCCTCAAGGGCAAGAAGAAATCAATTTGCCAGCAGAATTACAACCAATCATAGTAAAAATAAATATAAAAAAAAAACCTTGTGAAAATCTGAGAGAAGAAACATATTGACTCTGTTTGGTTAAGAGTTTTGAGAAAAATATTTTGAGAAATATTTTTGTTCCATTGAAATAACAATTACATAGGGTCTTGTATTTATACTAGAGTGGAACACTAAATTATGTAAATATAATCAAATCCCAAACTATAGAAATATAATCAAATAATTTGGGGGCCAATGGAAAAATCAGCCCAGCTCAAATTAAATAAATAAAAGATAGATCATAGTAGCCCTTAGGTTAGTTCAGTTGATTAGTAAGTTCATGCCCCATAGAACTTACAAGGATTCAATTCTTTGAATTTCAATTAGACACTAGTTGAGGTAAGTGTAAATTGATCCAAACATCCCTGATTACTGTCAAACCAAAAAAAGGAAAAAAAAATCATTGCAAGAGGAAAACAATTTAAGACGGACAGACCTTAATCGTTGTCACATTATCGCTATGGTCCATTTTGGCCCTAGTAATCCATTTGGAATTTTTTTTTTTTTTGTCCTTATTCAATTTTTTCTCCTTTGTTAATTTTGTATCAATTATTTGTGAATTATTGGTTCCTCTCGACGAGATGAAACGAAATGTAAAACATTATGATCCAAATTTTTAAAAACTTCATTAAAAACAATAACAATCTAAAACGAACAAACTTTTTTATATTTGTTCCTATTCAAAAAAACCGAGTTTGGTCGACAACATTTTACTTTTTAGGTTAATCTCCTCGAGATGAACAAATAATTAACAAAAAATTAAAGCAAAACAAACAAATGTGAAAAAATTGAGGACAAAAAAGTACAACTTATTTATTAAGCCAAAACAGGCCTATATCATAATTGTGTCTTGCTAACCTCCACCCAATAGATAGAGATAATAGTATGTATATAATTACAAACTAGTTCGAATATAATACACATTTTAGGATATCAAATTATTTTTATGGATATCAAATATCAATACATTTTTCTTGAATATCTACGTACTTTCTATTTTTTAGCCACCAACTTTGGGTGGAGGATAGTATTTTCCATCAGAAAGACTGTGTCTGTATTATTTTTGTAGCTAGGTGAAGCTATTGGGGAAGTTTGACAACAAGGGAAAATTATACTATTGGAAAGAAATTTCCATTTTGACTAGTATGGGAAGAAAAAGGTGTATGACTTTCGCGGAATTAACTAAAAAATAATCTGCTGTAGTTCTGGAAGCATTATAAATAAAGTCAAAGTCGGACAGAGCAACAAATTTTTAAATTAAAAATCTTATTATTCTTTATATCCAAATGCAAAAGTATTAAAAGTAATGCCTCTTAAATTTAACTTTAAAACCTTATCTTTTATCACGATTTTTTTTATTAAATCTTTGGTTTGACCAAAAGTAAAAGTTGTGATGAACCCACTAGCACAAGATTAATTAGTATACTATATTGTGTTGAGCATATAAGTAATAGATTTACATTAGCTATAGCTATAGTAGCTTAAGCTTTTAGAAGAGTTGGTGATTAACAAAACAAAGTGATATTAGAAAACGCATGTGCTCAAATATTACCGAGTCACCGTCTACAAGGATGGAGCCAATGGGCCACCGCCACAAGGTTTTAAAAAAATGCAATTATTATGAAGAAAACAAATTTGTATCCCAAAACTATATGGACTCGCCACTACTAGATTTTTTTTAATCTTTCATCCTCATAATGCAGTTTGTCTCTTTATATTTTAAGTACATATTTTCACCACCACAAAGGTAAAATCCTGACTCCGTCCCTGACCGTCTATCTAATGATTAAATTACTTCCTCCTTTCCATTTTGTTAGTCCCTTTTGGGATTTTTAACTTTTTATTAAAAAGTTGGTTTTAATTTTTTTTACTATTGTTTTTTTATTCTTATGTTTAAAATTATCTTTAAACATTTATGAGGCTTTAGTTTTGGAAATCTAAATGTTTTTTCTTTGACTTTTCAAAACGAACGAGTAATATTTAGGGATATTCAAAAAGGAATAAGAGATCAATAAAATGAGACAGAAGAAGTAGATGTTCTAGCTAGATTGTGAAAAGTGTCTGCCCACATGTATGTGAGGAATTAAGTGTACATATAAACAATCAAGTTAACGCTCTCAGCCAAGCTACCAACTTCAGCTTTTATATGAGTCAACAATTAGTAGTACAATTTTAATACTAAGAAACAAAATTTGTATTTCCAAAGCTATTGCAAGTATGCCTGATATTGTGTATAAGTTGGGTATTATTACACTTGCACATTTTAGGAGAAGTGCAACTCCTGGGTATGAATTCCTTACCAAACTGTGCTTTATTAGGCAAGTCGTATAAGAAAGCTAATCACAATTTAAACATGTTGACCTGAGGTTGGTCATCTTTACTCTTGTATACTAGTATTCAATTTGTACCCTCACCAATATTCAACTCTAGCCAACCCCTTTAACCCTCCTCCATTTCAACAAGTATATAAAGAGACCCCTTCTTCCCATTCTCTAAACCACACCCTCCTCCACAATCCAAATTCAAGAAAAAGAGCGCGCCCAGTACACCAGGTATCGGGACCAGTTTACATGCACGTAATAGTACACCCAGACCAGCTTACGTGCACGTAATAGTATACCTGGACCAACTTACATGAACCTAATAGTACTTATGGCAACCGGCTTAGCATTATTATTCACACTATTCATAACCTTCTCTTTTGCTTTTTCAAGAACCCCATCTTCTGATGACATAAACCAATGGTGCAACCAGACCCCACACCCCGAACCATGCAAGTATTTCATGGCCCACGGTTCGCACCATTATGCACCCAAACATAAATCCGAGTTCAAAAAAATGGCCATGCAAGTAGCCATGGAACGAGCACTTACAGCCAAGACCCACAACAAAGAGCTCGGCTCTAAGTGCCGAACGGAGCGCGAAAAGAATGCTTGGGCTGATTGCTTGAAGCTTTACGAGAGCACCGTTTTCCAACTCAACCAAACCCTGAACCAAAAATGCTCCAACGTCGACACTCAAACGTGGCTCAGCACTGCCCTGACCAACCTCGACACGTGTCGAGCTGGGTTTACGGAGTTAGGGGTTTCGGACTTCGTGTGGCCGTTGATGTCTAATAATGTTTCCAAGCTTATTAGCAACAGTTTGGCTATTGACAACAACGGCTCGTCTCATAATCAAACGTACCGAAACGGTTTTCCCACTTGGGTTTCACCCGGCAACCGGAGGCTTTTGCAGTCGTCGAAAACTCCGACGGCCAACCTCGTGGTGGCTAAAGACGGCTCGGGGAATTACCGGACCATTAAGGCCGCCCTGGATGCCGCGGCGAGGAGGAGTGGGAGTGGGAGGTATGTTATACATGTGAAGAGGGGGGTTTACAGTGAGAATATAGAGATTGGTATTAACATGAAGAATATTATGTTGGTTGGTGATGGCTTGAAAAACACCGTCATCACCGGAAACCGGAGTGTGGGAGGAGGTTCCACCACCTACGACTCAGCAACAGTCGGTAATCTCTCTCTCTCTACAATCAAACCTTGTTTTCAAGAATATGAAGGGAAAAACTTATCAAAATATGTATTTGGCATAACATGTTACGCCTCTTAATGGTTTATATCACGTCTTGTAATAGTTGTGATAGGAGACATAGTGAAAAAAGGTGAGTCACAACATATTATGTCATTTTGAAGAATGTTACGTCTTATAATGATTAATAAATGTTACGCCATTTATTACGCTACGGAAATTCAATCCTCTCTAGAAGAAACACCAATCTTCAATACCTTAAAATTCTATCACCCACATTAGTTCAAAAAGTCAACCGAGAGGGAAAAATTGTAACAAGTACCATAACTAATTTTTCAATGTTTTTGACTTGCAGCGGTCATCGGCGAAGCATTCATAGCACGCGGCATAACGTTCCGCAACACAGCCGGACCACAAAACCAACAAGCCGTGGCCCTCCGATCGGACTCCGATCACTCCGTTTTCTACCGTTGCAGCTTCGAAGGTTACCAAGACACGCTTTTCGTCCACTCGCAACGACAATTCTACAAAGAATGCTATATCTACGGCACAGTAGATTTCATATTTGGAAACGCGGCAGTAGTCTTCCAAAACTGCATGATTTACGCACGTAAGCCCATACCCGGCCAACAAAACGTCGTAACATCACAAGGGCGGACCGACCCTAACCAAAACACCGGCATTTCAATCCACAATTCTCGCGTCATGGCCGCATCGGACCTGAAACCGGTGCTTAGTTCAGTCAAGACGTATTTGGGACGACCGTGGAAGCAATATTCACGTACTGTTTATTTACGTACTTACCTTGACTCCTTGGTGGATCCCGCCGGGTGGTTAGAATGGGATGGTTCGTTCGCCCTAAATACTTTGTACTATGGGGAGTACATGAATTTGGGTCCCGGGTCAAAGACCGGACACAGAGTGAAGTGGGGTGGATATCGACTTATCACTAGCGCGACTGAGGCGTCAAGGTTCAGTGTCGCTAATTTCATTGCCGGCAGGTCGTGGTTGCCGGCCACCAGCGTGCCCTACACTTCTAGCGTCTGATGAACACATTACTAGTGTTATTTTTTGATCAATGATTCTTCTGTTGGTTACTGTTTGTTTTCTTCATTCTTTTCTGTAATCCCCACAATGAAGGGAGTCTTCGAATGTAAAGCACCCGAGGCTGTAACTATACGCAATCGAGAATCACGAACCAATATTGGGTTTTCTGTATTGTTCATCTCCTGTTCATGTTCCGCTCACCAGCTCTATAAACCACAAGGGCTCTGCAAGCATGCACAATTCCGAAACATGGCTTTGCAAGCAACCCGCAAAGGAACCACGCAAAGTATAGCAGCAATGATGCAAATGTGACTTCAAAAGTAATCTTTCAGAGATAACAAGCGCCATGGTTATTGGCAATGGATGCACCTCCCGTACAAATAGTAAAAAGAACAAACCAAAACTGATGCCAGCAAACGACAAGTCTGGAAATTTTCACAATGTAGAAGAATCTTTTGATGCATCAGCCAACAGGAGAGATGGTAATGGGAGGTTTGGCTTCTACGTCGAGGAGGGCTTTTAGTAATGGTCTCTGCACTTATGTTGAGTATATATACACTGAAGCATACCTGTAATTTGTCGATGTTGATCCAACCAGAAAGACATCATCTGCCGCTTCAAATACAGCATTTCCATGAAGTACGACCTTTAATAACTCAAACGGCTGCACATCATGCTGCCAGGACGCATTTTGTCCTGAAGTCCAATCAATCCCTTCATTCAGTACTTCAACAATCTGTAACTTACACCTTCCACACCTAGATCAATGAATTCCAATAAAACTTCAAATTAGTTGTATTACTCTCTTGAAAAACAAACGACGAGACAAAATCAGAACCACATGCTACCTGTGCCCGTACTGTAGTTTCAGTTCACCACTTTCATCCATCGTACTCGAACCCAGGATGTTCTCAGCCACAACTAATCAAACTACCATCGAGCTGGAAATAGAGGAAACAGATCAGCTAAAAGCAAAAATAATTTCCATCACTATCGGAATAGTAAAACCTGAACATCTCTCCCTAAGAATGCAGCAACGTCTATTTGTAATTTGGAACCTCCGAAATGGAACCGCCAATGAAATGGACATGAAGACAGAATTTCAGTTACAGTTTATGTAATCATTTAGTGGTGCAACCATTAAGTACTTTAAATGCGTATAGGTGCATTAGAGTCAACCTGGTACAAGTTGAAGCTGCTGCTTGATCACAACAGTGAACAACTGGAGTACAAAATTGACCCTTTTAAGAGAGACAATCTGAATGCAGTTTGAAGAAAATGCACAGTAAGCTAAAATCATTTTGGGATCAGCCATTAGTACGATCGCAAATGTTCGTACACTTACACCAAGAAGGCAAGAGCAGATATCATTTTCATGCTTTCGATCAAATAAGAAGTTATGTCAATATTTACTAGAATTCCCGGGAAAATCCACGAAACAGAGGAAATAATACAACGAAATTAAGCTAAAATAGAAAATACAGAGTGAAGATTGATAGAGAGATTACTATTTGTCTAGTGAATTCCCAAAGTGGTCCTAAAGCAGGATTAAGGAAGATGACATGGGGGTCCAGAATCAGAATACTTATCGTTACCACAAAAAATAAGCTTGCAAGCACAGGAAAATTCTGTCCCAGAAACTAGTGATGGAAAAAAGTAACGTCATTAATCTCAAATCCTGCAAAGAAAGTCCAGTATTGAAGAAGCAGGAGATATAAGAGGACACACCTTTGGAATTTCTATTTCACAGTGGGAAAGAAGATCATAGACATTGCAAATACCATCCAACAACGAACCATCTGCTGGAGTCTGTGCATGTAAAATAAGCATCGAATCAATAAGAACCAGGTTCACTAGGAATTTCATGCAACAAATTTGCAAGCCTAAACCTCTGATTCTAGTATAATGGAATTGGAGGCAATTATGAAGTTCAAAACTCAAAAAGCAAGTGCGGATAAGTAGGTTTCTATGTTATCCACTGTGGTATGCAAACGTGGCTAAATATGTAAGGTAGTACAAATCAACCCCTTCTTGTAAAATAAGCATCGGATCAATAAGAACCAGGTTCACTAGGAATTTCATGCAACAAATTTGCAAGCCTGAACCTCTGATTCTAGTATAATGGAATTGGAGGCAATTACGAAGTTCAAAACTCAAAAAGCAAGTGTGGATATAGTACGCAAACATGGCTAAATATGTAAGGTAGTACAAATCAACCCCTTCTGCTTTCGATTAGCGTTAAACTTATCACATACGTAAACATTTACTTTTTATTGACAATGACGTGATGATTCTGATGAAGAAGGAATCATGCACATTTTGACAAAGCAAGAAAGAGCTTGAGGCAACAAAAATTTGGTCTCAAAACAAAAGAACATGGGAAATCCAGGGTTGTAAGGACTCTTTTTCTTTTTTTTTTTTATCGGCAGTTGTGAGCACTGTTTGCTTGAATGAGTAATGAAAAATCTATGAATGCAAGACGTAGGGTATGTTAGGAGTTTGGATTTTTTGGAAAAAGAAAAATGTAAGGGCTATAGAATTCCTTGATCAATTTTGAGACTATGTAGAGTTCTCATTTTCTAGCTTAACCAAGAAAGGAAAAGAAAAAAAAAATGGCTCTACTTCATTTTATTTGCATTTTTTTTTCCTTCCACTTTCTTCTCCCGCAAACAAATCCAAAACCACAACACAGCCTAAAGGAACAAAATTTGTGAACTAGATAAATTAAAGCAGTTCTCCCTTGCTTCTGTTTTAGTGCATATTCTAGAGGAAATAATGTATCGTATTGTTAGAACCTGCAATCTTATTTATAGACACAGTGTAGCTTATTTTAAACAACTTAGCTTATCCTAACCAAGTTTTGGAGATAATTAAAGATATTATAACAAATAGAGGTTCTTTATCATTAGCAAATTCTTTAACCAGAAAGGTAAGCCCCTACAGGGTTTAGACATGTGAACAGATAAACTACATCAAACATAGATGACAAAATTAGAACTTATACAGCACACTGCAGAATAGTAAAAAGAGAAGCACAATTCCAGTTCAACGCATTTCAAGTAAATTGACAACACACAAAATAGGAAAACTGCAAGAAGAGGATGCAACGCACTTTGTTGCTGTCAACGTTGACAAAAAGACAACTACACGTATTGAGAATCACCCTTTGCACGATCTGAGTCTGGGTCACTCGCATTGTAACCTTGATAAATCAACCAAAGAAATAACTTTGAATAAAAGAACGACAATTGAGAGAGAGAGAGAGAGAGAGAGAGAGAGAGAGAGAGAGAGAGAGTACCAGGAGATTGTCAGAGACTTTCAACTTTTTGAATGCCAAAAATGTATCATGTAGCCAACCCCAGGACGCAAGGCGGACTTGGTAGTATTAGCCTGTCAACAAGAAACTGATTAGGAAGAAAAAAACAGGAAATACAAGGAGTGAATATAAGTCAGGGAATAAGAGTATTACCGCAACGGAACTTCACGAGAACTTAACTCAATGTATCACTGGAGAGACGATAAATTCCAAATCGCCACAGACCAAACAGATATTTCTTCCATCATGAGAATGATCCCAGTTCTCTTTGCTTGTGACCTGATTCAATCAGAAATCTCTTTTCCAATTCTTCAAAAAAAAGTCCTCTTTCGACCGCAATCTCAGCTAATATTCTTCTTTTGTCAAGTATCATATCATGTAACACTTGAGCTTCTTGCAGATTATCTTCTTCAACTAACAAGCAAAGCAACGAGTTAAGTACATAACGTGAAGGTATAAAATCATGGGCGAGCATTTCTTCACATATCCTCAAAGCATGAACACTCAGACGACTGTCACAAAGACAACTGAGTACATTTTCATAAGAAACCTTGTTTGGAGACAACCCTCTTTTATACATTGTGTGGGCCAATGACAATGCATCAAGTAATCTTCCAGCCTTGCAAAGGCCCATTATCAAGGTGTTAGACACAATTCTATCTGGAATACACCCATATGCATTCATCTGATTGAACAACCAAATAGCAGAATCTGTTTCACCAAATCGAATATGGGCCCCAATGAGAATTGTGAAAGTCACCTGATTGGGACACATACCATCTCTTAGCATCCCTTCAAGATGACCATACGCATCGTGTACCTTGTTTGCCCAACAAAGTACAGAAATCGCGCCATTATACAAGTACAAATTTGGCATAAATTTAGTGCTTACGATTTTCCTCATTAATTTTACCGCAATGAACTTTATTTCCTCAAGGGACTTGATAGAAAGTCTCAACTGACTTCCCCTTGGCACCAAACTTTTCTGTTGGAGCAAATTGAACAACACTTCCCTCGCCCTTTCAGAGTTCTTACGTCCAAAATGCCATTTTCCCTTCAGACATGCAATATTTTTGCAAACACCACTGACCAATGTGATACTACTGACCAGATCATGCTCAATCTGGCTATTTTCCATCATGTCAACCAATCTAAAGGCAAATTCTAATTCACTCTTCTTCAAAAATTGATTGATTAGAGATGTATATAGAACATTATTGGGCTCAAAACCATCCTCCAACATTCTATCAAGGTACAAACAACCCTTTTCAGTCAAGTTTTTCTTGATTAACCCATGTATAAGCGCAATGTAAGCACGATAACTTGGCTGAATTCCACATTCTACCATCTTATCAAATAGTTGACAGGCTTCAACAGCTCTTCCATTCTTAGAGTAGGCATTAATCATTGTGACATAAATGACCTCATCAGGATCAACACCAGCCTCAAGCATCCTCTTAAAAATATCTTGTGCCTCATATATCCTCTTTTCTCTGCTTAAATAACCGATAATAGAGTCATAGATAGCAACACTTGGCTTCAGTCCCTGCTCATCCATTTGGTCGAGAATGGCAAAAGCTGATGCCCAGTCACCACGCTTACAACTTTCATTGACCAATATCAAGTAAGTGTCTAAATTCGGGATTATACCCCGATCTTGCATGAAGTCAAATAAGGACTTGGCATCATTAACAAGGCCCTCTTGAAAAAGAGATTTGATCAAGGAGTTGTAAGTTGAAAGCAAAGGTTGGAATCCATGGCTTAGCATTTTATCCATGCAATGGAAAGCAGCTTCGCTTTTTCCTGCCGCACACAATCCAAGGATATAAATGCTGAAGGCCACATTAGCTAAATCAGAGTTGCTTTTCACAATTTCTCCCAGCAAATGCTCAATTTGTTGTTCAAAAGAAGAATCACAATTGAAGGAATAAGGGTCAAGACCACAACCAACCTTTGAAACCGCATGCACTAGCATGAGGGCAAGATTAAGCTCATGCCCCTTTGGGTACATCTTTAAAAGGATAAAAAACATTACATGATCAGGAACAACCCCACTATCCAGCATCTTGTGGTACAATTCATCAACTTCAATTAACTTGTTCTCGTTATACATTGCAGTAATTAAGGCTGTGTAAATGTGCACAGTCGGAGCTATACCTCTCCGATGCATGCTATCTAAAAGCATCAGAGCACAATCAGATTTCTTCTCCTTACAATACTTCCTGATCATGACGTGGTAAGTCACTGTATCAGGTTCTATTCCCCTTTCGGACATCTGGTTATGCAAAACCCATCCTTTATCTGGTAAACCCAAATTGACAAAACCGTGTATCAAAGTATTGTAGGTATAAGTATCTGGCTCACAACCCCTCTTCATCATCTTCATAAACAACCTCATAGCCATTTTGAGTTTCTTCTTCTTGCAATACCCATTAATAAGGCTAGTATACATAATTTTATCAAGAAAGAAACCTTCGGATTCCATTTCTATACTAAGCAACTCAGCCTCCTCAACCAGCCCTCTCTTACAATAACTTCGAATTAATGACACCCATAAATGAAATGTATGCGGCACCCCTCTATCGCGCATTGTGTCAAACACTTGTAGGGCCTCATCTGAATATCCCAAGACGCACAACCCATCAACCAAAACATTATAGCACCCAAAATCCAGCAGAATTCCAGCATCATTAATCCCAACAAACGAATCAAACGCCTCCAAAACTCTATCTTTCGCACAAAGCTCCCGAATAAGAGCATTGCAAGTACTTCTACTAGGCACATAGTTCATCAAAATCAGCTTATCAAAATGGGTTTTCGCTTCCTCTAACTCTCCTAAATTACAACAACAAACCACCATATAATTCAAAACCAATGGTTCAGGATCATTACCTCTGGTTATAAACCCATTCTTGTATACCATCTTAGCCAACTGGGTCTCACCCGAATCCACTAATTTCTTTAAAATAGCTCCATAATTACAAGAATCAAGCTCCATACCTCTTAATGTGGCGAAATCAACGGCTGAGATTGCATCTGGGACAGAGGAGCACTGGGATATCATCCGATGAAGGACTTGCTGCGCAGAAGAGAATTGGTTGTGACGAATTAGTCGGTCAAGTAAAGAAAAGCAGAGGGTTTTGTGGTCAGTTGGATTAGTTGAAACTGAAGGAATTTGGGGTTCAATAGGTAAAGGACAGGTATTGAATGTTCTTCTGATAAAGAAGTAGAGGTTGTGAGAATTGGGCATTTTTTTAATCATCTGATCGGTGTTTGAGTAGGGTAGAGTGGAAAAGACCCAATATAGAGAAGTTCATGAACCCGGAAAGGAGAAAGGACCAGTAATTAACAAGGCAGCCACAGGCCATACACTACGCGGGTATGGATAAACAGAGGCAGTGAGGAGTGAAGATCATAGAGAGAAACGGAGGCGTAAATGGTCTTGAATGGATGGAGCCAAGTGAAGAAATTGGTGAATTGAGTGAAGAACAAGGGACAAGTAGATAGACTACAGAGGAGAAGAAGAAGAAGAAGAAGGCGGGACATGTAAAGCCCTAAACTAAACCTCCGTCTGAACTGTTGTGGGCATAATCCGACCCTTCCAAAATTCGGGAAATGGACCGAAAAAATCGAAAACTGATGCAGGCCCAATCAAGAGCACAATAGGGCTCTGTATATTGTTGAACTTAAACACGAGAGTTTTTATTTTTTTGTGATGTTAATGTCAAAACCGTTTCTGTTTGTTTTATGGTTTGTGCCAAAATTGCAATGCTTAAAAAATTTGTACCATGTGCAAGGTACAAACCTTTGATGCACTACAGTTTTGGCACAAACAAAAAGTATAAGTCGCGATATGATTTATTGACATTTAATCCAAATATTAAACAAAAGACCAAAATTATCCAAACTAGCTATTCAATCTTCTCAAATACCATTTCAACAAACAATTGCCTAGCGATTTTATTTTTGCTACCGTGACTTGATAGCTTTACGGAGTTACTATTCACCTACCACATATCTTTTATTATTGTTTTTTCACTCTCTCTCACCTCCTCCCTATTCTAATCTAAAATTATAAAAGGAAAGAAAAAGAAAGAGAGAGAAAGTATGTATAAGTAAAATAAATAGTGTTGTTAGTATTGAAAGATATGTGCGTACTTAAACGTAAAAATGTACACTGTTTACTAGCAGTCTTGGCTAGCAAGTGCTACACTTGTGTATTTTGTTGTTCTTTGTAAAAAAAAAAAAAGACACAATTGTACCATGTGTCGTTCTTGTCATTATCAATCTCATAATGTGCCATTAACAATCTCCAATGTAATGCTTACGTTATTTTGATTTTTATTTAACTCCTTTTTTTCTCCTGAAAAAATCAAAATTAAATATAGACTCATGTCTGACACAAAGATTTAGAAAGTTGCCTAAGAATTATCATGGATACAAACTTCTTACATTGAAATGCTTCTAACCATATAAGGATACATGAGTTGTGGGGTTCATCCCTTCTATATAAGAGAGTTTATGCAATTGTATGTGATTTTTAGACCTTTGAAAGAAAAAGCAAGGCAAAAATTTCTACCGCTTGGTTGGTTGCGTTGGTTCTAACTTGAAGGGGCCATATAGTGACCCTCACATTCACCAATGGAGTTGGCTTCAGCCAAATTTCCAACTAGGGCAACAATTTTTCGATCAAGATATTAGGAGTACATAAGCTTCAGAATCAAATCTCAACTTCGGTCCACATTTTCAACCTAAACCTCAATTTCTTTGTTCTTTATTAAAAACCCCATCAAGGCAATGTATAAACCAAGTACCATCATTTTACTTCTTTGTACTGCCAGCATCCACACAGTTCAAATCCAAGGAAAACATATCACATAAAGAAGTTGCATAATAATCTTCTTATATGAGAAAGTAAACGAAAACTAACACCACTGGAAACAAAAACATCAGTTGGGTACAAATCTGGTGAATCTTCATCAGTATGCAAATTGTCACGTAACAAGTGATGGGTCCCCAAGTACCTACAATGTGGTTACAAAAAGAACACCACAATTGTGCTGAAAGCTAAAATTACTTCTGTTGACAACTACAAACTTACAACTGAAGCATATACTATCACAGAAATAAAATGGCAAGCAGAACAAAGAATCCACCGAGAGCTTTTTTGATCGGCAATTTTCCACTGATAGTTGATCCTGATGAGGAACAGGTTCTTTGTGGCCTGAAATGCAAACAGAACAACATTGGAAAGATCAGTTTTGTATGAGAAAGGGAGACTGGGAGAGAGAGAGAGAGAGAATTATACTTCTGCTTGTAGCCAAGGGCACCACAGTAAAGGACATTATCAGGAGCAGCCAATTCAGTTGTGTTGTTTTCTTCAGGATTTACTATTCTCATGTAAGTCTCTTGGCCTAAGTACCATCTATCAAGATTTTCTGTCCTTAGATTCCACACTCCAACATTGTCAAGAGAGACCATAATTGCTGTCCATCCCCCAGGGAGAACCTAGATATAATGAAACAGTATAGATTACCAGAAAGACATACAAAAGTGTAAGGAAATTTTGCGAACCAAAAAACTAATGGGCAGTCGAGATTAAACCTGTGTTGTACAGCGAAATATTGCATTATACATATTATACGTAGTACTGCTCGTATTAGTCCATTCCCCATAGGCCATCCTACAATAGCAAAAACATAGTTACCGCAAGCAGCTCAATTGAGATTCGATATTGAATAAGATACCCAACATAAGAAACATACCCAACAACAAAAAATGAGTAACCATCCATGTGAAAGCTCTGGACAACTGTATCATTGTTCTCCAATATGATTTCGACGAAGCCCTTATATGTACCATTAATCGAAGATCTGTCAATACGAGGGGGTCCTCTCAGTGGCCTCCTTGGGAAATCAAGCTTGTAATCACCTTTCACTTTAAATTTGTCAGCAAGCCTAACTGGTGTGTTAGGATTGACAAATGAAATTCCATTAAATGTGGACCGGAGTTTTCCATCAATAACAACTGGTGGCATGCTCCTTAACATGTATCTGTCAGTCACATTGATCGAACCATAGTGAAAAGAACCTTGAGGGTTTGCGCGAGATCCACTTGCAGACACGTTTTGCCTGGTAAAAGTCGCGTAGACGAAACAATAATCAATCTAGATCTTTGAAACTTAGATATGGTAAGATTGCATAGAAAATTTAAACGAAAAAGGGACTTAAACCAAAGACCAAGGGAAAGAAGCTGTATATTAAAATTAGAGTTTTATATATTGATCAAAGCACTTGTACTTCTGCAGAAAATAAAGCTAAAAGTCTCAAAAGAATTTTATGGAGATACTTTTAAATTCCTCAAAAGGAACAAAATGTGCAATGTTCTTCAAGAAGTATGAGGTGAGTACTGTTTGCTTAAGGTTAATCAGACAAATGACCGACGTCCTCCTTTTTCATCCATTGAAAGTTTTCGCGTACCAATTTCACCAAATTTTATCTAAAGAGAACAACTAATTTTAAATTTTCCCTGGTGAATCTCATTCAAGACACTGATGCATATCATAAAATCATGTAAATCTTAGCGGGAAAAAAGGGATTCAAAATAACATGATTACTAGAACCAAGGAACAAACCTTATGGACAACGCCTGGTTCACAACAAATGACTTGTCGTAAACATCATTTGGTGGATCAGGGAGAGGACCGGTTGCCTTTCCTTTTGAATTGGAATAGTGCAAGATAGCAACACCAGTAACCCTTTGCCAAAGTTCTTGGTTCACAAACCTAGCACTTGCCACGATATAGTAGTCGTTACTTGCATTTTGATCCATGGTAACCAAAAAAGAGTAAGACTGCCCAACATGGATATCTAAGCTAGTAAAGCTTTGTTGTTCTGTGTAGTAACCCTCCGTTTCTACTAGAAGTAGATTATGGTTCTGGATTCGGAAATTCAAACAAGTTGAGATCCCCACATTGTGCACATGTATTCGGTAAGTTTTTCCTGCAGAAAAATAAATTGCACCCAACGACTTTAGATCGAAGATTTTACAGTGTGCGCAAGTAGGAAAGGGCACAACAGAGTGGGAAGCTGTTAATGCCAAACGGTTAGAAATGAAATTGATTCCAAACATAACAACGGAAGAAAGCCGTTCACTATAAGAAAAGTTTTCAAATAACCTTAAATCTGTTTAAGTAATAATCTTTTTTAAAAGCTATATCACCTGGTTCAACTCTGATGGTTTCATGATCAATGCCATCCTGAACCAGCGTATTACTATATCTATAAGGTCCCTTCCCATTAATAAGAACTCCATCAGGCATCCCAAGCTCTTTCCCAGCATCAAGATCCTTTCTCAGTGCCTAAAATTCAGAGAAGAGCCAACATCACATTTCACATACTAAAATCAAATTCCCAGTTCACAGTAACTTAAAACCAGGAATACTGCAATAGAAACTAACCTTATGGTTTCGGATATACCAATCACCAATCATAATGACAATATCCCCATCCGGAGTATTAAAAGGCAGTGGGACTTCATTCTTGTTAGTGATAACAAAAGAACCAATGCCACCTGCTGCTCTCTGAAAATTGAGAGATGGGAAATAGAAGAAGCTACCGATCTGATCTTTGACCTGAAACTGATAGGTCCAGTTCCAATTTGGAGGGATAGGGCAGTTTGTCCCCAGGACACCATCTTGCCAAGAAGAACGACGCATTTGCACTCCAGGCCTATCAATCAAATACATCACAAATGCCTTAGAATTACCTAATGCGAAAATCCCAGTATCTAAAAGAAGATCGGATTATGTAGAGTTTTTGTCGACACCTACCAAGTAATGAGGAGATTTTCGTCCAATTTGTTCGTGACATTTACTACGACGTTGTAGTTAGTAGTAACATTAAGAGTTGGACCAGGAAACTTCCCATTAACTGCTATAACCTGCAAACAATGGCAACAAGAAACAAAGACATGAAATATGCAGTTATAAAATTGTTGCACGCTCTATATAACAAGTTGTCAGACCCAATTATCTTACTCAACTCCAGCTAGCACTGTGATTTATGTTACCAAGCCAGGGGCAGAATAGTAAAATGGAGGATCAAAAATCCAACTAACAAAACACATCTAGGGCTCATTTGTCTGCTCGATGATAAAAAGAATGGGATATAGTATCCTAGGATATTGGGGGATATAAATTCCTCTGGGATATAGAAATGGTGGAGGAAAATAAATCCGGTTTTTGTTTTTCGTTGGGATTAGGACGTCGGTTTTCAATTATCTTCATGCAAACCACGTGAGGACAAATCAGGAAGGTAAGACAATCACACCTATTGGCTCTTGATGGGGGATATGAGCTGTGTGGTAGCGTTTTTTAGGGCCCGTGCATTGCACATCTTATCCCACCCTCAAATCCCCCGAACAAAAAAGCCACTAGGGTAAAGTTTTTGATGCAATCAACTTCTAGAGCAAATTCTCAAGCCAATTTATCTTATACAGCTCCATTTAGTATCTGAATTCAAGTTGCTATAGACCAAAAAAAAGAAGAAAAATAAATGTTCCTCAGTTCAAAAAAAAAAAAAAAAAAGACCAAGAATATGGAGCAAAAAAGAAAATGAAACACCAGCTGAGAAAACCATTAGGAGAATTTTTTTATGCAATTAACTTCAACAGTCGTAACCCAATCATGACAAATCAGCGATCAAGTAGCACCAAAACTTGGATGCCGACACCTCATGTTGGTCCACTTTTGCACGCGTCGTAGAGCCTCTCATCCTATTAGTGCTTGTGATTGTGTCTTAGATTTTGATAGTTTTGGTTCACTCTTGTATTTTGCCATGAAACCTTTGTTATGCCTCAGGGCTTTTGTAAGTGCTGGATGGCTTTTAATTGAATGGAAATTACCTTCTGATTTAAATAAAAAAAAATGTACCATGAAAATTGCATATCCCTTGTAGAAAATTGACCCGTAAAGCCAAGTAAATTCGTAATATAAGCCTATGAGCACAAAAATTAACACAGAATCAACCATTTAGAATACACGAATAAACATAATTTTCCCGAAGTGGACTACAGAGCAAAAAAATGGGGAAAAAAAAAACTAGAAGAAAAAAAAAAACCATGTAGGAAAATTATTGGGGAACCAAGTGTAGCACCCCAGCACTACACCGTGCAGCGCTCTTCTGAGCCATCCATCTCTGCAATTGATGGTTCAGATTCGCATAAACATTCTTAGGGCCGTTACCAATAAGAGTTAACAAACATATATGAACCATTAATTGCCGAGATGGATAGTTAGAATGAGGGCGCTGCACGGTGTAGCGCGGATGTGTGGCAATACAGGGACCCCAATTTCATACTATTGGACCTAAACTACTTGAGAAATGATGATATTAAAAAAAAAAAAAAATGCAGCAAATGTCAATCAAAAAATTTCCTGCAGCAAATGACAATCGCAATTCCGTCGTTTGGTACGTTTGGGATGATTACGTGTGTGTGTGTGTGTGTGTGTGTGTGTGTGAGAGAGAGAGAGAGAGAGAGAGAGAGAGAGAGAGAGAGAGACCCGTTGAGGATAACCCAAAGGAGAAGCAGTGATGAAAGACAGCTCCAAATCGAATTTGGCAAATGGGTCTCCGGCGAAAGAGAAACTAAACAGCAAAGCAACGTGTAGGACCAAACGAAGCATAATCGTACCCAAAAACTCCATGTCAAATGAATCTCTGCCACGGTTTCTATTTCGCAAAGCCTGATTCCCACTGGTTTTACAAGATTTTCACATTAAATCAGACCACCATTTATACATACAGAGAGAGGGAGAGAGAGAGAGAGAACGGCTGTGTCTGTTTTTCCTAAAACTCGGCTGGCTTTGTGTGCAAGGAAAGTGTGGACTCGTCACTCGGATTGTGCCCTTTGGCGCTTCCCTTTTTGGGAGGATTTTGTGGGGACCTCTGGGCGTTAACGGTTTCCACCCCATTCAACTCAATTTAATTTAAATTTAGGGGAGCAATGATTTCTTGGATTATTATCCAAATATATTGTATTGAAACGAACAAGGCTACAGCTCGTTCGGAGCTGTCCGATACATGTGAATTCCATCGAATGGTTTTGAAAAGACGTTAGTGTCCTAAGTCCGTATATTTGTATTTTGAGTTTGTTCTATAGATATCGAATGGTTTTGAAAAGACGTTAGACTCAGTTTGGATGGCAGCAATCTTGAGGGGGAATGGGAATGTGATGCCTTCTTTTCATGATTCCAATGTTTGGAACAAACAGGAATAGGAATGTGATTATATGCCTTTCTGATTCCGGCGTTTGGAATACTCAAGAATAGGAATGTGATTCCTGATGACACATTCAACTAGGAATCACATTCCTAAACTGAGTGGGAATCTGATTCCTCCCTTACCCCATGGGAATCTCAGATTCCTGGTTCATTCAATAAGAAAAGGAAATGTTGATTTCACTAAATTTCCAAAATAATTATTTCCTCCGTAAGATTACTCAATTAATCCAAACACCGTAAAGAAATTACTCCAGGTATCAATTTCTTAGGAATTTGATTCCTAGTAATTACATTCCTATTCCTACCCAAGGAAATTCCCAGGAATTTGATTCCCGGTAATCACATTCCTATTCCTACTCAAGATTTTGGTCATCCAAACATAGCCTTATAGTGTCGTAAGACCGTATATTTGTATTCCAAGTTTGTTTCAGTTAAAGCAGTGCCGTCATTCTAGTTTGGATATAATAGGTGCCTCTAAACTTATAACCACGGCCTTGATCAATTAAAAAGTGAAAAGAAAATTAGTAAACGGCCGTAACGGCCAAAAGAGATTCATAATTAAGATCATCGAACATACTTTTTTTTTTTGATAACCGGATGTCCGGGTCAATTGCTCGCACCTCGACTAATTCCCAGACCCTAAAAGTAACAAACGGGCATTATTACCCCTAGTAGCCTCGAGAGTTTGTTGGTAAGGAAATTGAACCTGAGACCTATTAGTATCAAACATACCTTACTTGTCGACAAATATCCAGATTTACTTACCATAAACGGGGACAAAATTCTATTGCATAAATAATAGCTCTCGATACTGGTAATAATAAAACTGATAAATTGGAATTATAGTCAAAAAAATGTCCCAAGTTGGTAACTGTAATAGGTAAATCATTCTCCCTGAAAAATGGTCCTTTCAATTGTAGCTAAAGAAGGAAACAGAATTGATTGCAATTCATTTGGCAGCATAATCTCTAATTTGGAGATGATTCCTTTTCAAAATTTGAATTGAGGACAAAAATTTTGACATGAGTTGTTGATGGGGCACTAAATTAGATTTATGTACACATTTGGAGATGATTCCTCGTTAATTTTGAATTAAGGACAAAAAATTTGTCATGAGTTGTTAATGGGGCATTAAATTAGATTTATTTACGCATTTAATTAGTTGAGTTGTCCCTAATAAATTTCAGAAAATATATCGTTCATAGCTGTCTCGACTTCATTTGCAAGGTTTTTGAAAAGAAAAAATAAAATAAAAACAAAAACTCAGGTGATGTTAATGCCACAAACACGATGATACCTACATTATTTATCGGCATCTCATCAAGTACGCCGGTTATTGGACTATCGAGCTTGACATCTATTTCTTGTCATTTTCTTCAGCGAAAATTCTACAAATCCATGTTTTAAGACAGCTCGACCTACCATTTATCATTCAGTTCTTCCACAGACTACGAAAAAAAATCACGATTTTGGCCACGAATTACATGGACTAGGGAAATTGCTAGTGGAGCAATTATAACATGTGGTGCAAGTTGTGTGTAGCTCAGACTAGATCATTGGGAAATTCTTTCGTGACACGTTTTGTAGGTTTAGTTTCGTTGTCTCTAGACTTTTCCTTTTATCATTGCGTCGAAAAAGAGAAAATTATCACGAGTTCATATTTGATGTCCATAGCAATCCTAGTGGAGAGACTTAGAAAGAACTAATTCCATTTCAAGAAGAACAAAAGAGATACAATGAATTACATATTGCTTTGGACATGCCCAAAAATGGGATTTTGTACACAATAATATTAACGTTTGGTTGCTGTAAAATTTCAGATCCAGACAACCAAACAAGGAAAAGGGAATGAATTGACCAATGTGTAACTACATCTGATCCGAAGGAAATTGGTGAATGTGTGCTGAATCCATTTGCCATATCGTCAGAGACGCTGTCACGCTCGTTCCAGTGGCATTGTTGAACAAAAATACTCGGGCTGATCCATCGATCGCCCTCGTTGGGTAAATTCGAGATGTGATCACTGTTCTCCCTCCTTGCGCAAAGCTCTCCACAATCGAATGATCCACCTGAATTGTTTTTTTCGACGATTTAGTTACATCCATTGAGCAATAAAAATTTGAAGCAGGGTGAGAAATGAGATATTCTGACATACCAATAATCTCATCGAGAATTTTTCGCCCTCGAGCACCGGAACCATGCCACCATAAACCCTCTTGTTAACTGATGGAGCCTTTGATGACCTGCAATTTTTGTATCAATGTTAACCCTCCAGATTGAGGAATATTGGGCCATTGACAAAAGGAACATCATTTAGGCAAAGGAAAAAAAAAAAAAAAAAAAACAAACCTCGTTTCATCGGAACAGAAAAAGGTCTTGTAACTGCCATCGATGTCCTTCGAAATGTAGAAATAGACAGGGGTTAGCTCGGATAACGACTCATCGGAGAGAACCAGCAGCCCGAAAGGTCCCAGAGTGCCTCTCGCGACAGCACCGGAGGTGCTGCATTCGTAACCAACGTCGATTTCAGTCATTGCCTCCAGCGCGGCCTTGTCTACTTCAAATGTAGCAACTATGTCCACCTATAAACATTGCCAAGTTCTTGTAAGTTTACTATATGAACATTTCTGTTATGTTACCATAATACTAATTTGACAAGCTTGTGAAAAATACTAGAAATGTCATAGAGACCTGTGTAGCCGAGCCTATGTTCAGTGGCACGACGGATCCCGGACCAAGTTCCACACCAGGGAATTCTGTACCGTTCAATCGCAACTTCTCCACTTCCTCCACTGGCCATTGAAGTATGTTGCTTCCCGTCTTCTTGTCAAAAACTACAGTCCTTGGAATGTTCTGCAAAACACAGGAGGAACTGAATCAGGCCCTATAGCTTCATGGGTTTTAACATGAATTTCCAATGGTAGCATATGTTGTCATGTATTCTATTTTTGTTTTGCAAGTCATACCCAGAATGAATTTATTCCAACGCTTCAAATTCTGGATACTTTTCGGAACATTTTTACGAGTATATAACGATGAAGTCTTCTGTAAGGGATTAGATTAGTAGGCTTCTGTAAGGGAAAGGTCAATAAGGGTCGGTCGGAAAAGAAAAGTACGAGTTAAATATAAACGATTGCGAGTAGTGTATAACTTGAGATTAAACTTTTTGAGCTACGTGATTAGATTAAAAGTTAGCAGGTCAGCTGGCGCGGATCATTACATTTATAATTTTGTAGTTAGGATAGATGAGTGGATACCTGAACTGATGCCCAACCCTTCAAGACGTCATCACTTTCGTAATCAGTTTCTCCAATCCAACCCCACGAGATCCTCCTATGCTTGTTCTGGTCATAAAATGTCTTTGATGCATAGTACACCCCATAATCCACCCGCAACCCGATACCCACATCCAACTCCGGGTTGTCGGGCGTCCACGTGTTATTGATCGGATCATAAGTCCCAATTGCATAATAATCCTTCTTTTCATCATCCAGGCTTGCCTTAAGCACGTGCTTAATACCCGGCCCATCGAACGACGTGTCGAGCCCATTTTCTTCACTTGTTGAAACCGGGAAGAAGTCCACACACTCCCACATACCCGTACCCGGAACCGCGTGCATGACCCCATCCAATAATTCAAAACTAGTAAAATCGGTGGTTTCATAAAGAAGGGTAATACCCGTGGTATTAATCTTTGACCCGATAGCCACCCGCCATTTGCCATCTCGGGTGATCCATGCGGTGGTAGGGTCCCTGAAATCTTTGGGAAGAATACCGGGCGGGGGAACCAAAACCGGGTTATCCGCGTACTTGACCCAATCCAGGAGGAGCGGATCGGATAGGTTGGCTGGATATGCTAGATTTTGTACCTGCACCGAACCACCACGTTACTTAGCATATTAGGTATTGGTCAATTGACCTTTATCAACTCCTAGAACTAACTGAAATTATTGTGAAAATCATTGCGTAAAAAAATTCTGGAGTCGTCACTAACCTGCACGTTGTTGTTTGTGGCCCCGGTGTAAAGCATTACGATTCGGCCATCGGGCAGGATCGTGGCGGACCCGGTCCAGACACCGTTAGCATCGAACCACTTATCGGGTACCATGGCGAAGGGAAGGTGGAGCCAATGGATCATGTCTTTCGATACGGCGTGGCCCCAAGTGATGTTGCCCCATACCGGTGATTCCGGGTTGTACTGGTAGAAAATGTGGTACCATCCCTTGTAGAATAGTGGACCTGCCAAAAGAATTGAAAACGTTGGCCATCTGATTTGAAATTGGAGACCACACTAATTAATGAAATCATGTGTAATAAATAAGCTTATTAGTACATTTCGGTTCGTTTGTAGACCTACATGGCATATGTGCCCGATAAGTTATTTTTTGTATTTCTCGAGCGATGTCCTAACACTTTTAAAATTACACACTTATGAAGATATGATATACGTTACCGTAATCAACCCCTACAAATTTCCCTGCCGTGCAAGTTAGTTGATTCGTGAAGACCCAATAAATAAAACCTAAATTATAAGCTTTTCTTGTTCTGATAAGAGAGAGTTGCAAATAATAGACTTGATATAAGAATAGGATGGTTAAAAGTTTGTAAGAAGACTAGAATCTTTTTGTTTGCTGTAATTTTTTTTCCCATTGTCTGGTAATGAATTTTTTCTGCGTGGGTTTGTCTGGACCATTGATTTCTGTTTTATGGGCCATTTCGGGAAAAATTTTCATGTTCCCTACTACTTTTCAAGAAACAATAGAAAAGATTTTTACTAGTACCACTACAAAAGGAGAATAAAAAATAAAAAATAAAAAATATTTTTTTGTTGCAACCTAACAGAGCCTTAAATCTCCAGCCCGCGTGCAGATGAATATACCAAAGTCAAAAAGCTAGCGGAAAAAGGATCATATTAAAATACGCAATTATTTACCAATATATAATAAATTAAGCAATCACTCAAGTTTTGCCTGCGGGAAAAGGAACATATTAAAATACGCAATTATTTACCAATGTATATTAAATTAAGCAATCACTCAAGTTTTGTCTCTCGCAAGCAAGTGGATAGAGAGAGCTTTTCATGCTCTAGTGGCATTGCTCCTCGGAGAATCTGCACAACATAATTTAGTGTGGACATCACACAAATGTGTGGTTCAAATCTCCAGTGGAGCAACGCCCAAGAACATATAATAATTTATGGAAGTGAATACTACTTGGTTGGTCCACAATTATAAATGGTACACCTCTGTCCGCAAAGTTAGTCACCAAGAAAAAATTTGTGATTATCTAATACTCCCTCCGTCCCAATTTTATAGTCCCTCGTTCTATCCTAACCGGATAAAAAAACGATTATATCTTTCAATCGGTAATACATCTTATAGGCAATGTGGATCTTGTTTGATAGATCTTGATTTAATCTAATAAACAAAGTGTTCAAAATCACATAAAACATTGTAGATTATAAGATATAACACTTTGAAAAGTGGCACGAACTCCCAAAATGAACTATAAAATTGGGACAGAGGGAGTAAAAAAATAAGTTCTTTTCTGCACGTAATTTTTAAAATTTCTTGTCCCCAAATTATGGTGTCAAGAAAAGTTAAAAAATATTCACCGAAGAACTGAGCACTTTTTTTTTTTTTTTGATGAACTAAATTTTGGAGAGAGAGAGAGTGTATATCTAATCCCACGTCAGATCACAGATAAAAATTCGACCACACATTATCGATCCTAATGTCTAACCCATGTGGTAGGTTTGATGAATACAACAGTCTCATAAACCAGATCCAATGACACAGGAATTGCCAGACACACACGTGTGCACCGAATTCAACAAAAGAAAAAACAAAAAATTCTTTGACATAGTAGAAATATTTCAAATCATTACCCTAATAATTCGCCCATATGGTTTTGGTAATCAAGATTATTTTATTCACCCATACAATCAACTACTGTATATGTTATACAGAAATAGGTATACACCATCGACCACACTCTCAACCATATCCTTTTCACGAGGATCCATTCGTAGGTCTCATGTGAATGCGAGAGTGCTATGGTTAGTGAATATACGTAGCACTGCTGACATTCTCGCACACATTTACATACACTCACAATGGAAGGGGTTCACACTTCCCACATACTGCACAACTTGGCAGCAAACTAGAATCCCCATCCCGCGTCAATCGTTTCCGTGTAACTGTTCAAAAAATTACGCATTGTGTAGGGGTCACTCTCCCTTTTGCACAATTGTACGTGTGGATTTGTGCTTGATTTATGCACGTGAACCTTACACGGTACACGTAGGGATACAAACATTATGGTGTCTTTTTCTTTTTATCAAAGAGGAGCAATTTTATTATTATTTTTTATCTACAATTCAATTAATTTAAAGTAGAGATCAGGGCAACCACAACAACCTCCCTAAACCCCTCTCTATCCTTATTTTAGGGAGCCGAACATAAAAACTAGGCCCCAATAGCCTCTCTAAACACCTCCTTAGGCGTGCTTTGGGTAAAAAACCAAAAAATCACTTTTGTCCTTATTCAATTTTTTTTTGCATTTCTTAGTTTCGCATCAAGATTTTGTGGTTTCTGGATTCCTCTCGACGAGACGAATCTAACAAGTATAAAATTATGGTCAAAACTCAAATTTTTTTGAATAAAGCCAAAATAGGTGGATTATTGGCCAATAATCCAAGTATTTCGGCTTTATTCAAAAAAATATTTGGTTTGACCATAAATTTATACTCGTTAGATTCGTCTCGCCGAGAGGAATCTAGAAACCACAAAATCTTGACGCGAAACTAACAAATGCAAAAAAAAATTGAATAAGGACAAAAGTGATTTTTTGGTTTTTGGTTTTTGGTTTTTTACCCAAAGTTAAAATACAAAAATGTTATAGTGGCTCCCTAAAACCCTCCCCATTTGGGAAACCACTATTCACTCCCCACTCCATTTTTTAATTCTTTCTCTCTCTCCCAACCTATTAGCCATTCACTTTCTTCTTCTTCTTTTTTTATTCTCTCTCCCACTTTTCCCCTCATATATCATTATTTAATTAAAATAGGGAGGGTAATAGAGAGGATTGTTAGATACGTGGATTGATAAAATGAAAAATGTGCACTATTCATTATTTTTTTAGAGAAAAATTTAGGGAGACTGTTGGGATGCTCTAAAAGCCCTAGCCCTTAACACTTGATGAACTTTATTACTAGCAGTCAAAGGAACCATCAAATAGAGAGAGAAAATCACAGAGCAATAGATACAACGACGTACCATTAGGATCTGAAGGAGAAAGTAGCCAAATTCCCCAAAAAGCAGCCATAGAAAATACCAAAAATTAAATTTAGATTCGGTACTAAATGCAATGAAAAGGGTATAAAGGTCCAAAATAAAATGTTTTTGCATGTACATACCATTCATCCAATTTTTTTCTGGTTGAAAATGGAAAGCAGTTCTTTGCCAAGCCAGCATATCGTTGCTCCAAGGATACACCGCATGTTCGCCGGAGAAGTCCCGGAAAGTCTTCTCCGACACCCCCTGCGCCACCCCTCTCGACTGCGGCAGTAATTTTTCCGGCAACATTTGGATCGAAGGGGAAATCTTTGGTTTATTTGCATTGACTTCAGGGGAGGGTTGTGGGTATTGGTTCAAAACCAAGACAATTAAAAGTGAGAGAAAAAGCACGGAGAGGAATATCCCGGCGAGAGCCTTGATGGGTCGGCAGTGATCCGCCGGAGAAGCGCCGGAGTCCGGCAATGGAGTGTATGGGGTTCCATTCTCGAGATCATTGGGGGTTTTGTGGGAAAAGTAATTGGAGCCCATTTTTTGGGGACTCGGTATAGAGTAGGGGATTTAGGAAGGAGTATATATTGGAGTAATGTGAGAGATGAATTAAGATGATCTCTCTATATATAGACAATCTCAGAGAGAGAGAGGGAGGGAGGGAGAGGTGATGAGGTGGAGTGTGGGTCATACTAAGGCTAAGTTCTCCAAAAAAATTTAGCAACCAAGTTGCTAAAATCAAGCATGATTTTATCTTTTGAGGTGGGGAGGTGATTTTATCTCCAATGCCTAAGTCACATAATTCGTAAGTGTGTATGAGCGGGAACGGAAAAGTGAGCGGCAGAGAGAATACGAGCGCGAGCGTAAAAATATATATGAATCACATCTCAAGCAACTAAAATTTGTAAGTGCGAGTATTGAGAGGGACACGTAAGCCGGAGATTGAGTGCGGAAGGGTATGACATTTTGAAGAACCGTGCGACAAAAAAAAAAGCAGATAGAGAAGGGGTGAAGAGAGAAAGACAGTTGGACACTTGGCATCTATGTATCATATTCCCCATATCTTCGGGTAATTATTTTCCCTACGTTATTTGAAAGTCAGTGTGATCTAGTTTATTTACAATGATAGCAACACAAAAAATTGGTCCACCATGGCTCACATGTTATGGGAGGACTATTTCGTAAAATCAGGGGACTCTGTTGTTTCTTAGGAAAGGGAGACCTTGCCGACCGATGTCGGCTGTTCAAACATGTTTTGGATAGCTCAAAACACTATTCAACACCTCTTATCACTTTCAGCACCCCACAAATTTGAACAATCCAAAAAACACACTTGGACAGTCGAGATCAGATCGGCAGGGCATATCATCCCTAAGGAAGGGCAGAATCCCCGAGTTCGTGTTATAAACTACACTATTTGGGGACTCGGCTCAATTCATTTCTAATTATTGGTTGTGTTTCAGACCATTGAGGCTTACCTATCTAGTCAGCTCGTACTTACAACAATGATCGAAACGGCTCATTTCGTTGATTACGCGAATCATGTTATTCATTCCAACAAATAAGCTGAATGTGTAAGAGAATAAATGAAAAAGATTCAAAGTTTGAAGTTTTTATTGAAACGGTCCATCTGTGCCCTTTTTCGTAAAGAGTGTTTTTTTTTATTTTGGGGTCTTAATTTGGAAACGACAAAAATAATTACTGAACATTGTCAATCACGTCTACGTATTAAATGGGTCTCACCGTTTAATAATCCAAATGGTCGGTTTGCTTAGGTGTACAGATCAGACCAACAATTCAACGACTAGTTTCAATTTTCAATCTTTCAAAGCCTTGAATAATAAACAATTCTAGGCCAACTTCCATGCCACATGGCATTGTTTGGAATAAGTTATTTTTTATTCAATTTTTAATTTCGTTTTAGACCCTCTTCAAATTTGCCTTTTCGTACAATAAAGAATCAATGAAAACCCCAAAAAGACCTTCTGGAGGAGAAGGAAAAAAACCAACAAAAGGGATAACTTGAGCTGCACATGATCCAACTATAAAAATAATCTCAAGTTAGGAATTGGAAGGACGAGCCAGATTTCAATTATGGGCAGAGGACACGGCGGGCAAAGTTAGGTACATCTGAATTTACATTTATGAATTGCAAGTATTGTCTCGTGGAAGAGAAGTATGATGCAGGAGTTTTTCTCGATTTTTTTTTTTTTTTTTTGGAGTGGAAAAATGAAATGAAAGGGAAGATTAATATACGTGGATTTTAGTTTTTCTTTTCATATACATTTCTATTATACCATGTGAATGGATAGATACTTTACACTAGTACTTATTGTAAGACTCGATATTTTTAAAAAAAAAATGATATTTTTTAAGAATGGGATATTTGACTCGTCTTGTAGTATTTGGTCTGAGTTGGCCGGGAGGATATACATGCATCATGGATGTTTGCCTAGTGTGTAATTAGAGAACTCTGTATGAGGATTATTTTGATTTTAGGATATTTGGGTTGTCAAGTAGTATCACTTTTCTACAACAAATATGATGAGCTTAGTCGGCCGGAGCAATGGCGGACGCAAGATTTGTACTCAGTTGAGACCCGAATCACATTACATTAATAGCAAAAATTATATCATACGAGGTTATTTTGGTAGCCCACTCTTTTCTTTTCTTTTTTTCTTTTTTTCTTTTTTTTTTGGTTCTTTTTAATAGCAAACAGAACATGTTGTATTAATAAACCGCAAAAAGTTGACATGATAGTAGCCCACTCGTTTAACAGCCCTGCACTAAATGACCAGTTGTAGGCTTATAGTGGCGGACGCGGGATTTGTACTCAATGGAGATCCAAATCACGTGTATTTTTACATTAATAACAAAAATTACAGTAGTCTATGATATAAATATTGTTATTTACTATTTCTGAGAAGAAGACGAGTTTGTATGCATATGCATAATCGCATGTATCGTTTTATAACCATGACTGAAAAATGGTCTATAACTTGAAATTTTAAGGGGAGGTTTTCTCACGTGTATAGAAACTTAGAGAGAGATGAATTAAGATGGTCTCTCTATATATAGACAATCTTAGAGAGAGAGAGAGAGAGAGAGAGAGAGAGAGGTGATGAGGTGGAGTGTGGGTCGGACTAAAGTCACATAATTCGTAGGTGTGTATGAGCGGGAGCGGAAAAAACGAGCGACAGAGAGAATACGAGCTAGTGCAAGCGTAAAAATATATATGAATCACATCTCAAGCAACTAAAATTTGTAAGTGCGAGTATTGAGAGGGAAACATAATCCGGAGATTGAGTGCGGAAGGGTATGACATTTTGAAGAACTATGCAACAAAAAAAAAATGCAGATAGAGAAGGGGTGAAGAGAGAAAGACAGTTGGACACTTGGCATCTATGTATCCTATTCCCCATATCTTCGGGAAATTATTTTCCCTACGTTATTCGAAAGTCAGTGTGATCTAGTTTATTTACAATGATAGCAACACAAAAAATTGGTCCACCATGGCTCACATATGTTATGGGAGGACTATTCCGTAAAATCAGGGGACTCAGTTGTTTCTTAGGAATGGAAGACCTTGCCGACCGACGTCGGCTGTTCAAACATGTTTTGGATAGGTCAAAACACTATTCAACACCTCTTATCACTTTCAGCACCCCTCAAATTTGGGCAGTCCAAAAAACACACTTGGACAGTCGAGATCGGGTCGGCAAGGCATATCATCCCTAAGGAAGGGCAGAATCCCCGAGTTCGTGTTATAAACTACACTATTTGGGGACTCGGCTCAATTCATTTCTAATTATTGGTTGTGTTTCAGACCATTGAGGCTTACCTATCTAGTCCGCTAGTACTTACAACAATGATCGAAACGGCTCATTTCGTTGATTACGCGAATCATGTTATTCATTCCAACAAATAAGATGAATGGGTAAGAGAATAAATGAAAAAGACCTTCTGGAGGAGAAGGAAAAAAACCAACAAAAGGGATAACTTGAGCTGCACATGATCCAACTAAAAATAATCTCAAGTTAGGAATTGGAAGGAGGAGCCAGATTTCAATTATTGGGCAGAGGACACGGCGGGCAAAATTAGGTACATCTGAATTTACATTAATGAATTGCAAGTATTGTCTCGTGGAAGAGAAGTATGTTGGAATTTTGACAATTCAATGTGAATGAATTTGTGCACATGGGTGGCTTCAATGTGAATGAATTGTGCACATGGGTGGCTTCCCTTTGTAGGCTACCTAATCTTCCTCATTTCACACTAGAAGTCACCATTGTGGGCTACCTAACTTTCCCTCTTTCACACTTGGAGTTTCTCCTATAAATAGGTCACTCCTCATTGTGTTTTGAATCACACAAAACAATCCAATCCATTCCAACTAAGTTCATTTGAGTCAGGAAGAGAGACAGGCGCTAGTTAGTTCGCCAAGGCGGTCGACGGTGGTGTTTCGTCGGCTCGTGGTTCTAGCCGTTGTATCCTGGGACGAAGACGTCGGTTCAACCTACAACACCCACGGTAGGCGGCGAATCTTTGTTAAGGAGAGTGTGGTTACACACGACTCGGCAGTTTCCAATCTACTGTTTGTATCTCTGTTTCGATTCTATTATTTCCGGTTCATGTAATTTGTTTACATTTTGTTCATGTATAATGTTATAAAGAGAATTTGTTCTTTGGATCTGTGATTGCCACTATATTTTTTCCAACAGTCTTAACAAAGATTTTTCTTATCGATTGGCAATCGAGTTCCAGAAAACAATTCTGTTTTGGTACTGACTTTTGAGTTGCAAGAACAGAATCGAAGAAGAGACAGAATTGGTGGTATCTCGTTGAGATCATAGAGTAATCTGACTAGATTACTCGTGTGGGAAATAGATACAAACAAAAATCAGAGGCTACGGCCTAAGTCAATCGTGCGCGATTGAACTTCACTGATTAAGCCACGGCTTTAGGCAGTTGTGCGCAACTGGCCTTGATCAGTGGATTGTTTGGCTTCTGGAGCAACCTACTCTGCTTAAGCGTGTAGCCACAATCCTCTGGATCTCTGCTTTGTGATAGCAGTCCTTGTGTTGGGTTTAAGAACAGCCAGTGGTTGGGCTAAGTTCGGCCTAAGCGTGTGCTCTGCCTGCAAGTAATATAACCAGTGGAAGGTTAATTACTCAGCTTTAGTACATGGCCAGTGTAGTAACTTGGCACAAGGATTGGTATACTAGGCAGAGGCGGAACCCTGTCGAGGGCGCTGCCCTCGAACTCCCGCCTAGGGGCGCTGCCCCTAGGAACCCCGCTAGGGGGCACGGCCCCCTAGAACCCCCACCAGGGGGCATGCCCCTGGGACCCCCGGGGTACGCTTGTGCGTTATGGGTGCAAGACCATTTTTTTTTGGTTGCTAAGTTTAGATTGTTAATCTATGCTTATTGTCATGATTGTGAAAATAGTTTCACTAATATGTGGTTTGTCATTTCTCAAGGTACGATGACAAAGAACAATGAGACTCCAAATGTGGGAAGCTCAAGTGCTGCTACTCCTCTGCATGGAGTCCCCTCGATACCGATGTCCCATGTTGATAAGCCTGCGAAGTTCGGTCCAGGGGTTGATTTCAAGAGGTGGCAACAGAAGATGATGTTCTATCTGACCACTCTCCATCTCGCTGGGTGCTTGTCTGAGGATGCCCCAGTTGTTGCTGAAAATGAGAAGGACAACCAGAAGCGACAGGCTCTGGATCAGTGGAAGAATGCTGATTATCTGGCCAAGAACTATGTCTTGAATGCTCTTGATGACTCGTTGTACTCTGTGTTCAATGAGGCAGAATCAGCCAAGGAACTGTGGAAATCCTTGGACAAAAAGTACAAGATCGAGGGGGCTGGGCCTAAGAAATTCGTGGTGGGCCGCTTCCTTGATTATACTATGAGAGATGAAAGGCCTGTGACTGAACAGGTCCAAGAGCTCCAGATGTTGATCAATGAAATCAAAGCAGAAGGGATGTTATTGCCTGAGCCATTTTTGGTGGCTGCTATCATCCACAAGCTTCCGGGAACTTGGAAGGAGTTCAAGAGTTATCTCATGTTCAAGAACAAGGAGATGACGTTGGAGACTCTCTTCTACAAGCTCAATGTCACGGAAGGAAACCGGGCTAGAGAGATGGCTGCCAAGGAGGACGAAATGGCAAAGGCCAATATGGTGGAGCATGGTCGTCCCTCCTCAAGTGGTGTGAGAAAGAACCAACATGACAAGCGGTCTACTAAGCAGAAGGGCAAGAATGTCCATCTGGGACCAAAGGGTGGTGTCGCTAAGAAGCCCAAGGAGAAGTTCCAAGGAAAATGCTTCAATTGTGACAAGTTTGGCCATAAAGCATCAGAATGCAAGAAGCCACCTCGTCCACAAGCACATATTGCAGAAGCCTCGGGAGGTAGTTCTGAAATGAACTTCTCAGCTATGGTATCTGAGGTGAACATGGTGGGCTCAAATCCACGGGAGTGGTGGATTGACACTGGGGCTACTCGCCATATCTGCTGTGACAAGAAGATGTTCACGTCACTTGAGCCGGTTAATGGGGAGAAGCTGTTTATGGGGAATTCAGCGACCTCAGATATTACTGGTGAAGGAACAGTGGTCCTGAAGATGACTTCGGGGAAGACATTGACCCTGAACAAAGTGTTGTTCGTGCCAGACATTCGCAAGAATCTGATATCTGGCTCTCTGCTGAGCAATCACGGCTTTCGCATGGTGTTTGAATCAGATAGGGTCATTTTGACTAAAGCTGGATCATATGTAGGGAAAGGTTATATGGCCGATGGGCTGTTCAAAATGAATGTAATGACTGTTATCCCTACTATTAATAAGACAAATGCCCCAGTTGCTTATGTGCTTGAGTCTTCCATTTTGTGGCATGGTAGACTAGGTCATGTTAATTATGAATCTATGCGTAGATTAGTTAACTTGGACCACATTCCAGCTTTTCATATTGATACAAATCACAAGTGTGAAACTTGTGTCGAAGCAAAGTTAACTAGAACTTCGTTTCGATCGGTTGAGAGAAGTACCGAACCATTGGGGCTAATCCACACTGATGTGTGTGATTTGAAATATGTCCAAACGCCAAATGCAAACAAGTATTTCATTACTTTTATTGATGATAGCACGAAATATTGCTATGTATACTTGCTAAAAAGCAAGGATGAAGCGTTGGATAAATTCATTCTCTTTAAGAATGAGATGGAGAACCAACTTAGCAGTAAGATTAAGGTGGTGAGAAGTGACCGAGGTGGTGAATTTGAAACACCGTTTGGGAATTACTGTGCTAAACACGGTATTATTTGCCAAACCACTGCACCTTACTCGCCTCAGCAGAACGGAACTGCGGAGCGCAAGAATCGTTCATTAAAAGAAATGATGAATGCTATGTTGGTTAGTTCTGGGTTGCCTCAGAACATGTGGGGTGAAGCGATGTTGACCGCTAACTATCTTTTGAACTTAGTGCCCCGCAAAAAGTTAGACAAAACACCTTATGAGTTGCTCAAAGGTAAGAAGCCTAACTTTAAGCACTTGCGAGTGTGGGGGTGTCTTGCTAAAGTAGCAATACCTCCTCCTAAGTATGAGAAGATAGGACCGAAAACCGTTGACTGTGTGTTCATCGGTTATGCACACAATAGTAGTGCATATCGGTTCCTTGTGTATGAGTCTGGAGTACCAGATATACACAAAAACACTTACATGGAGTCTGTAAATGTGTCATTTTTCGAGCACATTTTTCCGTATAGATCCATTGGGGAGTCCAGTTCAGTGAAACGGACTTTGCATCCTGCTAACCATAGCAGTGGAGACCAAGAAAAGGAAGTTGATGTTGAACCCAGACGTAGCAAGCGTGCTAGGACATCAACGTCCTTTGGTCCAGATTTTCTAACTTATTTGTTAGAAAGTGAGCCTCGGACTTACAAGGAAGCTGTTAGCTGTCCTGAAGGTCCTCTGTGGAAAGAGGCCATTAAAAGTGAAATCGACTCCATTCTACAGAATCATACGTGGGAACTGGTGGATTTACCACCTGGTAGTAAGCCTCTGGGCTATAAGTGGATCTTCAAGAGGAAGATGAAAGCAGATGGGTCGATCGATAAGTACAAAGCTAGGCTTGTCATTAAAGGCTATAGGCAAAAAGAGGGCCTAGATTACTTTGATACTTATTCACCAGTCTCAAGGATCAATTCCATTCGGATGATAATTGCTATCGCAGCTTTGCGAAACCTTGAGATACATCAGATGGATGTAAAAACAGCTTTCCTAAATGGCGATTTAGAAGAAGAAATCTATATGGAACAACCCGAGGGTTTTTCCGCGCCAGGTCAAGAGAGGAAAGTCTGTAAGCTTGTTAGATCTCTGTATGGTCTAAAGCAGGCTCCAAAACAATGGCATGAGAAGTTTGACTATGCAATGTTGTCTAGTGGCTTCCGCATCAACGAATGTGACAAATGTGTTTATGTCAAGAACACTGATGAAGGATATGTCATTTTGTGTCTCTATGTTGATGATATGCTCATTGTTGGTAGTAATGACAGGGTCATTCAATCTACCAAGGATATGTTGAACTCTAAGTTTGACATGAAGGATATGGGCCTTGCAGATGTGATACTAGGTGTCAAGATCACCAGAACATCTGATGGACTTGCGTTGTCTCAGACACACTATGTTGACAACATTCTTGAAAAGTTCAATCAGTCTGACACAGGCATCGCAAGAACCCCCGTGGACGTTAGTCTCCATTTATCCAAGAATGGGGGGGGAAGGGGTGTCCCAATTAGAGTATTCTCGGATAATTGGGAGCCTCATGTACTTGATGAGTTGTACAAGGCCTGATATAGCCTACTCAGTAAGCAGACTGAGCAGATACACGAGTAATCCAGGACATGATCACTGGAAGGCGATAGTCAGAGTACTACATTATTTAAGGTATACTCGTGATCTGGGGTTGCACTATACCAGATATCCAGCAGTACTAGAAGGGTACTGTGATGCGAATTGGATATCGAATATGAAGGACTCAAAATCCACAAGTGGATATGTCTTCACGCTTGGTGGTGCAGCAGTTGCTTGGAAGTCTTCTAAACAAACGTGTATAGCACGGTCTACAATGGAATCTGAATTCATTGCTTTAGATAAAGCAACTGAAGAGGCTGAGTGGCTACGTCAGTTCTTGGAAGAAATTCCAAAATGGTCAAAACCAGTGCCAGCTATTAGTATCCACTGTGATAGTCAAGCTGCGATTGGTAGGGCTTTGAGTGCCAATTATAATGGTAAGTCTAGACATATACGTCGAAGACATAATACCATTAAACAACTGCTCTCAAGTGGGGTTGTCACAATTGACTATGTGAGGTCAAAGGACAATATTGCGGATCCGCTAACCAAAGGGTTATCTCGAGAGCTAGTTGAGAAAGCATCGAGGGGAATGGGACTAAAGCCAATACGCTCATAGTTACCGTGAGGGTAGCCAACCTAGCTGACTGGAGATCCCAAGATCTAGGTTCAATGAGACTACTTTTTGCGTGTATTCGAGGATGATCACTGAGGAGACGAGGTCTCCTACCCATTCCTGTATAAGATGTAGAACAGTGATACCTGTAAAGTGAAAAAAAAAAGGTTAAGCGTTGCTTTTAATGACTCTTATGCGTCGGAGATGCCGAGCGGGGTATAACAGGATACCCTTTATAAGAAGGTCACCTATGTGAGTATGAAGTGGGGCCGCTTCTGTGAGAATTCGGGCAAAATTCTCGAGAAAATACTTGCAGAACCAGGAAGGGGGGTGTCAAGGCCGAAATGAACCCAACAGTGAGAACTGAACTACGTCAGGAGAAGTCCTGTGTGACGTCTGTTGTCTCAGTTTACACCAGCGACGGAACAGTTCAAAGCAGGACTGCACACTGGTCTGTCAGTAAACTCGATAGGCTATCACAAGGGAAGGTTCAAGGCCAAAAGCTACCTATCCTATGCAGGACCTATCTGTTGTCTCTCTTTCTAGGTCAGCATTATAGTTTGCATTAGAATGCATGCCAATTTCATTCATGGGGGGGATTGTTGGAATTTTGACAATTCAATGTGAATGAATTTGTGCACATGGGTGGCTTCAATGTGAATGAATTGTGCACATGGGTGGCTTCCCTTTGTAGGCTACCTAATCTTCCTCATTTCACACTAGAAGTCACCATTGTGGGCTACCTAACTTTCCCTCTTTCACACTTGGAGTTTCTCCTATAAATAGGTCACTCCTCATTGTGTTTTGAATCACACAAAACAATCCAATCCATTCCAACTAAGTTCATTTGAGTCAGGAAGAGAGACAGGCGCTAGTTAGTTCGCCAAGGCGGTCGACGGTGGTGTTTCGTCGGCTCGTGGTTCTAGCCGTTGTATCCTGGGACGAAGACGTCGGTTCAACCTACAACACCCACGGTAGGCGGCGAATCTTTGTTAAGGAGAGTGTGGTTACACATGACTCGGCAGTTTCCAATCTACTGTTTGTATCTCTGTTTCGATTCTATTATTTCCGGTTCATGTAATTTGTTTACATTTTGTTCATGTATAATGTTATAAAGAGAATTTGTTCTTTGGATCTGTGATTGCCACTATATTTTTTCCAACAAAGTATGATGCAGGAGTTTTTCTCGATTTTTTTTTTTTTTGAGTGGAAAAATGAAATGAAATGGAAGAGGAATATACATGGATTTTAGTTTTTCTTTTCATATACATTTCTATTATACCATGTGAATGGATAGATACTTTACACTAGTACTTGTAAGACTCGATATTTTTTTAAAAAATGATATTTTTTAAGAATGGGATATTTGACTTGTCTTGTAGTATTTGGTCTGAGTTGGCCGGGAGGATATACATGCATCATGCATGTTTGCCTAGTGTGTAATTAGAGAACTCTGTATGAGGACTATTTTGATTTTAGGATATTTGGGTTGTCAAGTAGTATCACTTTTCTGCAACAAATATGATGGGCTGAGTCGGCCGGAGCAATGGTGGACGCAAGATTTGTACTCAGTGGATACCCGAATCACATTACATTAATAGCAAAAATTATATCATACGAGGTTATTTTGGTAGCCCACTCTTTTTTCTTTTTCTTTTTTTTGTTCTTTTTAAAAGCAAACAGAACATGTTGTATCAATAAACCACAAAAAGTTGACATGATAGTAGCCCACTCGTTTAACAGCCCTGCACTAAATGACCAGTTGTAGGCTTATAGTGGCGGACGCGGGATTTGTACTCAATGGAGATCCAAATCACGTGTATTTTTACATTAATAACAAAAATTACAGTAGTCTATGATATAAATATTGTTATTTACTATTTCTGAGAAGAAGACGAGTTTGTATACATATGCATAATCGCATGTATCGTTTTATAACCACGATTGAAAAATGGTCTATAACTTGAAATTTTAAGGGGAGGTTTTCTCACGTGTATAGAAACTTATCAAAAAAAATTCACTCAAGAGACTCGAAAGGGCCGATCCTATACAACTTTTTCCAAATTAACTTGAAAATATAGTATAATTAGCGGAATAATTGGAGGTGTGCAGCGGCCCGAGACCCCTCTTGCACTCCCCTCCATCCGCCCCTGGCCTGGAGGATTTGCTTTAGTGTCTAATTAGAGAACTCTCTGTGTGTACGTGGAATAACATTGGGAAGCTGTAAGATAAATACCTGTGTTCTGTATAAACTTTCTATATATGGGAACTTATGAACTTTCAACATGACAAAACGAGGAACAGGAATCAGTGAGAGAGAGATGCACGCTTGAGATGGGTTTCCGATCAACACTGATGTAATATCCAATTCGGATAAGACTTCCGTATGTTCTTAACGAAGGTGATGCCTACATGCATGTTTATTGGTGATGATCTTAATTCAGGTACCGGTCCTACCGGAAGTATATAGCACGCGCTCTAAATCTCCGGAGTATTTCCTTTGTGGTCCTACTTCTGATTCCTTTTGAGTTGTGTTCATTGAATTCTATAAATTCTTGTGGAGCTGTGTTACGTGATAAATTCATGGGTAGTGGTCGTGTGTTGTTTATGAATAGTGGTTGTATGTGTGCCGTTTGTGGGTTGAGGTTGTGTATCGTGGAACTGCCAAGTATGTGACTTAGTGAATTTGCCAATAGCCAAAGCCCGAGTGGGCTTGGTGAAGCAGGTGAGGTCGGGGCACTGGCTACATACTATAGAGGGTTGAATACGGGCCCTGCTTTGTAATTGAGTTATTTGAATCCGTTTTTATTGTTAGTTGGTCTCGTTTATTTCTAGGCCGCTTCTATTCTCGTCGTATTGTATACTTTCCGGCTACACTTATTTTTCACGTTGGCGCAACGGCAAGGGATGGACGGGATTGGCTTTTGGAGTTTAGACTAGCTAGTGGCCATTTATTTTGTTTAAAAATTGTGGTAAATATTAATCTTTTGGAATAAAATGACCAAGATTATGTTACTTTTACATCGTGGTGCTTGTAGATCCGGGTCATACATCTATATTACAACGGAGAGCGGTTTTTGTCTCAGTCATATTTTTTATCCCAATCATCATAATACATTCTCTCTCTCTCTCTCTCTACCCTTTTTTACTACCGGTCCACCATACCTAAAATTTCAAAACACATTCTCTCTCTCATTTTCAAAATTCAAATCACATTCTCTCTCACTACTTCCTCTGAAATTCAAAGGGCCATAAAGAATGGGTGCGAGCACTTGAGTCGATTGCTTAAGTCGTGCATTCAGGCACGGGCATGCACTACTTTGTATATAAAATACGACAATCTGATACTGTTTAAAATTTTAGACGAGACCGTAACTCACTGACTGCTTGACCCATGTGTATATGCTTTTAACACTGGTCTTGGAAAACACCAGCTAAAATTAAATCAGACAAACAAGGCTACACCCATTAATTAATCAACTAATTAATTATATGTTGGAAATTTTATCATAAAATGAAAAATCACTTAACATGTGAAAATAATTGCCCTCGTCTTCAATTCAAAATTTGGGAATCTCGAAATATGAGAGCACACTATTTTTATGGAGTTTTTGGGTTTGGCTTTCACATGAATCACAAGGTCCCTCCATGTGCCCGGCCGCTCAATCACTCATCTTACAAGACTCAAAAGCATCTCTGGGTGATTTGCAATAATTGTGTGTCTGTAAATTTGAACCAACAATTACGGAGATAGATGATCCGGATATACACTACGGGAAGTGCCCTAATAGGATTTCCGGATCCTTTACAAAGACTATATCTGAAAAGTATTATTAAAATCTAGACCGTTGAATGAAAAGATGAAGGATTGGGATGTAATGGTAGAGACCATGTCCTTTGAGGTTTTGCATGTGGAATTCGTTATGCCACGTGCCCATGGGCCTTGCCTTGTCCTCCTAAGCTGATTCAGCAATAAAAAAAATATGATCCCCTCAAAAGAACAACCACATCAAAATGAAATAATGTTGATTTCATTTACCAACAATCATAGAGACAATAATTTCATCTCGACAATCAATTTTTCAGATATGTTTGTAAGCTATTACCATTAATAGTTCGTCTGCGAATCTGAACTATGATTGCAGAAATGGATTGTCCGAACATGCGCTACAGTAAATTTCCTACCGGATCTCCAGATTGACAAAGACGTACTCCATTCTGGAAGAGTATTATTAAAATCTAGACCATTGAATGAAAACATGAACAGTCGAAATGTAGGGGGTGTTTGGGAGCCTACTTTTTAACTTTTGATTTTTGACTTTTTGGCTTTTTGGTTTTTTGGCTTTTGGTCAGAATGAGTTTTGGATGTGGGAGGAGTGTTTGGAAGAAATGTGCAGAATGTGTTTTGGAAGGGAAAATGAGAAGTAGAAATCAAAAAACACCTCCAAACCTATTTTTGATTTCTGGCTTCTAAATGGAAAAATGGAAAAACGATTTCTGGAGAAGTAGTTTCTGGGTGTTGCTGCCAAACACCCAGAATGCAAAAAGGAGAAATCAATAAGTTGATAAAGAGGCGGCCAAACGGCCTCGTAATAGTAGAAACTTTTCTGTGTTTGGGCTTTGGACTACACGTCACCCGGTTCCGTAGAGGTTTTGGTTGTGGAATTTGTTACGCCGCGTACCCATGCGCCATGCCACGTCCTCCTAAGCTGATTCAGCAATAAATTTAAGCATGATCCCCTCAAATAACGTCCACATCAAAAACCAAAACACGTTGATTTCATTTATTGACAATCATGGACTACCAAACAATAATTTCTATTTTTGTCAAAAAAGCAATAATTTCTATTAAGATATAATGGCATGATGTGTCATCCAGTCACTCAAATCCCTCCAAGTGTCTCACGAGTCAACTGCATTTGCTCATGGACCATACCAGTAATTACCAGCAAGGGAAAAACATTATTATTAAACAATAATAATTGCAAGCACTTTTGATAGAAGCCACAAATTTTGGAGATCTTGTCTTAGTTCGAACAGTTCATGGATTTGGCTCCACTTGGCTATCGTTCCGGCCTGCCAGTTACCAAACCTTCATGGGATGTTGGAGTATATAAAAGATAAAAGAAAGAAAAAATAAAACATCGGGTGGGTCTCACGTAATTAGGGGTCGCTACGCTAGTTCAATCAAATTTAGGCCTTGTTGCAGTAGAACTGTTTTTTCAATTTTTTGGTTGTTTATAATCAAACTTTTTTCCATGTATATCAATTTTGCGTCAAACTTTTGTCGTATATTATTGATTCGTCTCGACGTGAGGAACCAAAAAAGTAAAAAAAAAAAAACCGACAAAGTTTTTAAAAAAATAAGAGAATTAGCTAAATGTTTCAGTTATATCCAAGAAAAAGTATGAAAAAATAGTTCCAAGAATTAGCTAACTGTAACAAGGCCTCAATTTTGTGTGCAAATTACTCTTGTGACAAATAAAATCTGGAATCAAAGCCTAAAGAAATACTAACAAAGCATATACACCCATCTTATATAGTATTGCAGGATGGGTTTTTGTGAAAAAAAATGGACGTTGCGACAAGTGGCACAATTTAATGGGAGTATCATAGAATTTATAACCCACACATGTGACAATCTTATTACCACTCTAAAACTATCCCTTTATGGCAGTTACTATTTTATGAAAATCTAATTGGTATTTACTTCACATCTCCTCTTCAAAACCTAGGATTTCTCCTTAATTGAAATCCATGAAAATTTTGGATTGACTGAATAATCTCAAGTTTCACATATATCCTTAAATTATCTCCTTCTATCTAAAGCAATCCTGGAATGTTCTTACCCTCCTCTCCATTGTAGACAACTTCGTTCCTTTATTTTGCTACCACTTTGACGGCTATTTTTTTGGGGCTCTTCTTTTTCTTATATGCAAGGGTAAGTTTATTGTTTGAATATCGTTGATATGCTTTATTCATATAAATCCCATGTCAATAAAGCAGCATTGGATCTTTATATCCAAGGGTTTTTATAGTTTGAATATCATTGATATATATTGATATATATGCTTTATTCATATAAATCTCATATGCATGTCATGTTGGTCTTTGTTTTGTGTGGGGTTCATTTATGTAAATAAAAGTTATGATTTATAGATTTTGCAGGACAGTGTACTAAGAGAGAGAGAGAGAGAGTATCATAAAATATCTTATTGGAGATGGGCTTGTTTCGGTATGTATTTTTTGACTTTCGTCTGTTTAGTTTACCAACCTCTTAATATTCATCACAACACTTATATTTTTTTCCCTGTTACGAGAATAAATATTTTTGTTGGTAGATATATGTCACAACTTGTTCAATTTCATGGCTTTACAATTCTTTTAAGTCAACTACCATATATTGATTATGTAAGTTTCACAAATTTGTTTGTGTGTGATCAAGAACTAGCCAAATTTGTTATTTTGTTTCTATCAAGTTGAGCCTCTGCATTCAATGACATTTATAATATTTTTGTGACCTAAATATAATAGTTGGACATATGTAGATTTGTACGTTCTTAGAGGGTTTTTTTTTTTTTTTCCTTGGAATCTATTATAGTACTGTAGGATGGGTTTTCGCGAGGAGAGCTACGGATGCGATGACATCTGGCAGCAATAAAGGCCTGTAGATACAACGCCTGTTTATTTAGTTTATCCAATTTTTAGTTTTATTTTCATCTTCTAAATTCCAAAAAAATAACGTATTTTGTCCTAATAGGAATGATTTTTTGAGTGATTTCATATATAATGGAAGCAACATGTTTGTTTACAAATAGTCAACGACTAAATCAACAAAAAGAAATGATTTAATTTGTACATAAAGCAACACCTCTTGAGATGAAAAATTAAATTGTAGACTATTCTCTCATAATAAAAAAATGATAGTAGGATAAATTAAGCCAATTATAGTAGGTATAATCCATAATTTTTCATATTTCACAAATCACGTTTATAATTAGGCAATGATTTTGGAAAAAAATTGCCTTGAATTCATAATTTATGCATTTTCAAAACATTGTGTGATTACATTCACCTATATTACACTAATTATAGTTTTCCATTTTATTTTAATCCCTTATTTATTCAGTTGCCTATATTATACTATAATACACAAAAGTAGCAGTATATCATACTTAGAATTTGAAGTTTTCAATTTTCACATTTGTATATAAAAAGAAGTCCCTTCTCTAAATTTCCTCTATGGTTTCTCACCATCTTTTTCTTTTTTGTTGTTGTAAGATCATCATTTCTAGAAAAGATTACTTTACAAGATGATCAATTGGCTATGGGTGCTCTAATCTTTTCCAAAGGTGTCACGCCCTCCAAATTATAAAAAGAATATCCATTAATAAAATCCACGTGGACGGTCAACACGTCCACGGCCACGTTAAAGTCCAAATAGAAAAGTCAAGTCAACAACATAATACATTAAAGTCTATGGGCACCCAAGCCCCAAATATACACATACATAAGTTTTAAGTGAGTTTACAACCCATTGTCAAAAGAGAAAACGTAAATAAGTTACAAAATCATCTTGACAAAACACTATTTCTAAGATGATGATATAACTCTTCCATGAGCCTTTCAAAAATAATGCACTCCAAGCACTTTCAAGCACTCCAAGCACTCCATGATCATGGTCCTTGATGGGTACCTGAAAATATTATAGGTTAAACTACACTAGCCCGTAGAGAAATATCTAAAAATTTTAAGTGAAATGAAATGTACATGAGCAATAGACAAGGAAACATGAATCATGAAAAAAGAATTGAGTGAGTGTTTTAAGGTTTAAGGACTTGAAAACAACACAAGACTATTAGATTCCATCTACTATCGTCTCTCGTGTTTAACTCATGCCCGACTCGTACCCGACACACCACAAGTGTCCTACACGTTTACCATATGTATCTCATTCCTCTTAATCATTTCATTATGTTCCGGGCATGCCATATAGGCCCCGTGCCATTCCGAGCGTACCCTTTTCGGGCCCCGTGCCATTCCGGGCATACCCTTTTTGGGCCCCGTGCCACTCCGGGCATACCCTTGTCGGGCCCCGTGCCAATCATTTCATAATCACGTTATCACTTATCAATATGTAATCCCAACTTGATGTTCCATAAGACTCACATGTCCCTCAATCCTTTCCAAAGTGTCCCGGACTCTCCACTCGTCCCTAGTGCGCTCAAAACACCAATGTGCGAACCTTGTCCTCACAAAACTCATATTTAATCGCAAAACAAGTGTCATCATTCACCCCTCAATATCAATGGGTACCAAAGTGTTGCTAAGGTAGAAAATGTCCAAATATAAGTGAAAAGCATGTTTAAGGACCAAACAAGTGCATGGGGGTGGGCCAAAACACAAACAAAACCCGCCCATGAAGTTGTGAAAACCGCCCAGGCGGCCAAAAATCCCGCCCGGGCGGGTTTTCCAGAGAGCATGCCGAAAAAGTGCAAAAAAAGAGATTTTGGGGGATTTTGTTACACAACTCCAAATTTGATGATTCCAAAGCAAAAAATCAATGGAATTGGATGGAGAATGACAATTTAACACTCAATTTGATCAAGGAAACATGAATCAACAAAAAATCAAGCATTTACTCAAAGACTTTGATGAAAAATGGGTTTCCAAGTGGGTTCCTTCAATTTTCAAACCAATACATGGAATTGGTGCAAGATTAGGACCAAGTAACAATCAAATTGAGTAAAGAATCATGTATGAACCAAGGGATAGCACATAATAGCTCAATTTGGGAAAGAAACAAGAATTTCTCCATGAAATACACAAAACACAAGTTCATGGATCAATCAAGAGTCTATATACAAACACACACAACATTTGCACTTAAAATAGTTGGATATTTCCCTACCTCAAGTGAATACTTGCTCTAGATCAACCCAAAACGAATTTCTAGATCCCCAATTAGAGCAATCCCATTTTTTGCCCTCCTGGTGCGAAAAGATGGTACTCCGAGCTCCCAAACACTCGTAGATGATGAATCTTTGGTCAATTTGTGAAGAAGTTTGATGATGAGGGAGTAATTTGAGCTCAAAGGAGCAAAAATGGAGGAGAGGAGGAGGAGGGGCTGATTTTTGGGAGAAGAAGGAGATGATATATCCCTCTCTATACACACACACATAAATACATAGGGATAATTTCACCCCAAGCCCAAAAGTGGCTTGTGTAAGCCAATTTAACCTCATTCCACTTATATTACACTTCACCTCATCACTTATGCATATATCACATTTCCTCACATTACCCCAACATTATTTCCAAAAAAGATATAAAAACACGTGTCCTTACAAAAGGGACAACTCTTCCTCCATGATTTGCGTGCATGTTATATATAGATTACAAAAGAGAGAAACAGTTTTCAAAGCGGGTATGTCATCCTCTTTTTTTTTTTTTTGCTTCTCTATACCTCCTCCGTTCTTTTTTAAATGTCCCCTTTGGGAAACATGTATTTTTGTGGACATTAAAAAATATATTTCCGTATAATGTTTTTAATTTTTTTTTGCACGTATAAAACAAATTAAAAAATGATATAGAGACATATTTTATGGGGGTGTGAAATTACACATATTCCTATAGTGGATATTTAAAAGGGGAAGGAGGGACTATCTTTTAATTTTTAATTTGCTTATATTGGTTTGGCCTAAGTAGTAAAGCAACTTTTTACTATTCCTTTTGTTTGGCCTTATTCATTTTTTTTTTTTTTTAGTTTTGCGTCAAACTTTTGCGACCTATTGATCCGTCTCGACGAGAGGAATCGGAAAAGTAAAAAAATTTGACCAAAGCTCTTAAATTTTTTCAAAAATACAGAATAAGTCAAAATAAGCTGCTTATTTTGATTTTTACCCTTTTTGTACTATAGGAATATGTGTAATTTCAAGAGAATTCATTTGTTCATGTAGGTCTGAGTGGGTAGGAAGTTGGGATGTGTCTCTGTATGAAAGAAACTTCTACACTCTTCTGGTAATTCTCAATTATTTTTTCCTTTGCAATTGTTTTGGAAAAGGGGCCTCGAAAGATCAATTTAACAGCATTACATGACCCAAACTTTACACTCACAAAAGGACTTCAGTATTACAGATCCGGGCCCCGTAGGGCCCAAAGCGTTACAAGATTGTAACCCTCAATCGTGGCTATGCAAAAGTGTTTTCAATGGTTTAGATTTGTAGACAACTTTTGACTGGTAAAAATCTTACCAGTCAAAAATCGTCTAAAAATTCAAACCATTGATTGTCAAGTTGAACGGTTGTGATGCGCGCTACAGGGTCCTAGACCCTCAGTATCACAGGAAGGGAAAAATTTTACATAAAAGCATAATAATTTGCATATTAAATAAAAAAAAAACGAACAAATAAACATATTTCCGTATTCGAGCTTATCAACCAAACCTAGGGATGAAAAAACAAAATAAATTACTGATCCAAAAGGATATTGAGGATGAACTAGGATCCGAAATCGGAAGACATTTGTGAAGGCTTTCCCAAAAAAAAAAAAAAAACCATTGAACAAAAATGATCTGCTGTAAGGAGCTTGACCGGTGCGCTTCGGCTCTGATTAACCTTTTCTGATTATGCAAAAACTAAAAAAATATATATCTATATATTTTCCTACCGGGGAATTAGTTTCTAAGTGGTAGTATTTGTTATACTATCAGAGTTATCTTCTCTGCAGAATGTTTACAGTGAACTAAACTTCTTCCAATCTACCAGTGCCTTGAGAAACTCCATGACCTGCGCAAAAGCATAAACCAAAGGCAAATGATTTCTTCTCCATAGCCTGCAATCAGAACCGAGGACAATAGAAAGGAACATGCTTATGACATAGACGTGTTTGGAGTCGTTCCATGTGAGATCCATGTGCATCAGACCGTTGTTCCATGCAAGTCTCTTTTTTGGGAGAATGCAATCAAAGCAGTTGTGATTTTGTTCTTTAACACCACATCATCAATCTAAACAGGCAGCATCCTGGAATAATTTAACTATCTGCTCCATATATTATTTAATTTTTTTTTTTTCCTGTAAACTTTTGCTTTCTTTAAAAGAGGCCAATTTCTTCATTTTTTGAATTCGGTTAGCTCCTTTAGATTATCAATCTTGTTTTCTGAAGTCTGAAAATAACAGCAATTGTAGTCTTCTTTAGGAAAACATGCTGCTTTCACCTACACCCGAAACAGAATCTATAACGAGTTACAAAGAACAAGTACGTACCTCTGATGGGTCACGGAGAGAGTACAAGGCATGACTTTCCTTTGGCGCGGAAGACACCAAGATGCCATAACCACGATTTCTCTCTCTCAAAACCTGTAACAAGCCAATTAGGAAGGTTCTATGAATGTTTAAAAGCCAATGAAAACATATGTATTCCCAAGGGATTAGTCCCAGAACTACCTTAAATGCATCTTCATCAGTCCGGTCATCTCCAACATAAATTGGGAGCACTTCATCACAATCGCTCAAGCCTACATCAATAAAAGTTCTCCCAAGTTTTATAGAAATATTCGTATGACCCTCCAAGATTGTAATTGCTTAAAGCTACAAAAAACCAGAAGTTTACCCACCAAGTGATTCAAGCAAGAACTCAACAGCTTTACCCTTGTTCCAATCAAGCACAGGACGAACCTCTAAAACCTAAAAAATTGGAACGTAGAACAAAATTAATAGAGTACAACTAGCACACTTCAAATTTGATTTTGCAAGCAAATCGGCATATAAGAGAAACCTTCCGGCCATGTGTCAATCGCAGACGAGGGTAGCCAATTAGAATTCTGTGGACAGATTCTGCAATTGTTGTCCACAACTGGAACAATTCAAAAGAAGATGTTCTAAGAAAAAAGATATGCAGTTAGTTGGGAAAAAATGCTATTGAAATAGCTTCTGGTGCAAAGAACCACCCCTACCTTCTCATCCACATTACGATAGTGTACGGACACACAAAATTTATTGTTCTCCACTTTAGCTCCCTCAATTTCTTTAGTTATCTCCACAAGAGATCTGAAAACCTGCTCAAGAATAGACAAATCAAAATGTTTTTCTATTACAGTGAAAAATTGCAAATGTGATATTGCAAAATTTCAAAAATTAGTGCATTAACATTTATCCACCTCATCAATCATAGGTAAAAACTCACTAGCAGGCTGGAACAAGTTAACTTCGTTACCCTACACACACAAGGAATAAAATCATAACAACTTCAAAAACCCTCTGAATAGAGACTAACAAAGTGGAAGTGAGAATAGGTACAAAAACAGGATAGGTTTATAGGCCCATTACCTGCTTGTCAGTGGACCTTATACAGTTTGGATGATCATTTGACATGGGGCGAACAGGTCCCATAATGTCCATCCCATGACTACCAGCATAATGGAGTTCTGCTAGCCCTACAAACTCGTAAACCTGAATAAAAGTGGTGTCATTGGATCAAGTGTCAGCCCAAGCAAAGGTTATTAGAATAGAAAAAATCGTATGAGGGCCAGAGAAGCAGTTAAAATGAAACTGAGGCAACATGATTGCAGAGTAAAAGGAAAGTTCTAACGACTGCCTATAGGGCGGTGAATAGCCCCCATGCATGTCTCGAAATTATATGGAACTCAATGAGAGGGTATAGAAATATTTGAAAATGTATGAAAACACATCAGGTGTTACAATTTTGATACTAATTTCTTTGGCTTTATTCTCACCTAAACCAGCAACCATATGACACTTTTCAATAAAAATACGTGAAGTACCTTATCGCGGCTTCTCCCACTAATTATTGCCGTTGGGAAACATTTTGCTGCATCCCTCACCACAGCACGCATCTGAGACAAAGTTATGAAGCATCAATAAGAATCCAACTGACTGAAGAAGGGAAAAAAAAAAAAAAAAAAAGAACTTGATGCAAACATCTTTGCGTTTGGATTCTCACAGGTTTAGACATGAAGGCACACTCTGGGTTGTCCACAATAGGGGAAAGAGTCCCATCATAGTCCAGAAACAATGCTAGTCTCTTTCCCTTTGCATAATTAGTTATTTGCTCAAAAGAAGCAAGTGCTGAGGGATACTTGTGCTGCAAAGCCAATAGCAGAGGTCAAATGAACTGTCTAATCACGGCTTCACCAAAACAAAAACCTGAATGTTGACCAAAGAAAGGGGAAATTTACCATCCAATTGCGATAAGCAACATCAGCATCCGTTGATACGAGCTCAGTCCCAGAATCTTTTACTAACTTCCTATGAGTGGGAGATGAGGATTTCATGGCATCCAGCCAAGAACTTGTACGCACATCATCAAAAGCAACAGTTTTTTTCCTTGGGCCAGTCAAGAAGTGTCCAGGAGAGAAAACTACACCCTGGGGTGAACATAGACTAGAATGGATGCCTAATCCTGACTTGTTCATCTGAGCAGGGTCAGTGAGAACAGGAGCACAATCATTTGATTTCCGGTCCACCATGTCCAGGTTTGTTAAGCAAGAGATCGACTCCAATAGTCCGTAACAATTTGCCCTTGGTGAAAGCAAAAATAAAGTAATTGATTTCCAAAAGCAATTTCAGAAACAGAACAAAAAACGCCTTTTATTCAACCCTCTTGTCAATATAGAACCACTTCTTCCAAGTTTTCTTGACACTATTGGTTGGAGAAAAGTCCATCACGTGGCCTGAAAACTAATGAACATAGAACTCGTCAAAGTGAAGATATAACAAAGATTCCAAGAGCTGGAACAGCTGTCAAACAAAACACAGTTTAGTCTTACACATAAATCTCCATCTCAAGAGCCAATGTCCATTCCAACAAAAGAACACCAGGATGTGATATCTGCCCACAAAGGATTCAAGCATGAATTGGTAAGCAACAGGACAGCTTCAAGATGCAATACAAAATTTATGTTTGATCCCTCAAGGTGTAGGGAAAGCATACAAAAGTAGTTGTTACAAAGTGGAAAATTTGTGGATGTGGAAAAAATGCAGTAGCATAATGCTGTGTAGATTAAAATGGCAATACTATGCAAAGACCTTAATGACCACAACATAGAACAGCTAAATGACCAAAACATGGGTGAGAGGAAAGAGTCACCACAGACACCAGTATCCTCAAGAGCAGAGCCATTTGCAAAAAAAAAAAAAAACATAGAATAAGGTAACATGATATACGGATATGGGGAACAAAAAATATGTACAAATTGCAAAGAAAAACTAATTCAACCTAATTGGATTAGATCTCAAATTTAACGACAAACAAGTGTGTTTACCAGGATAAAGCAAATAGAAACTTTTGCAACTCAGGCTTGCCTCCCGGCACAACTGGTTAGGTAATATTATACCATCATCTTAGGTATAGATAGGCCAAAATCATTAATATCTTTTACTGTATATGAGAAAGAACATGCTTCCACTTTTAATGACATATCACATACTCCTTGCTTTTTGTGGTCTAGTCCTCTGTTTATTTCGTAAATTCATGGTAAAAGAGGTTGACCTATTAATACATCATCTCTAGATCAGTTACGCTATGTGACTGAAACTCAGCTCCTAAAGATTTCCCCCCACAGTCAGATTTCCAAAATCCGAATACAAGAACAATTGTGCATGAAGGCCTCCAGTGAAGCATAGTTATCCAACTTATGCTACGCACTTGCATCTGTTACATCTGGGTTAAATTGAACCCTAAAAGCTTCATGAATTACTACAACGATGTTGTGGTTATTTTAGAAATCACAACAAGACATACGTAAAGATTAAGGGACATCAAGCAAGGCACACCAATGTCATGAGGAGAAAAAAGTCATTTTTTCCCCTGGGGTTGGGGAAAAGTTTGTAAACAGTACTCAATTTTTGAAAGACGGCCAACGACTTGACAGTAAGAAGAAATTTCGACTGTTAGTTGTATTCCACTCATTCTTGTTTTAAAACGTGGTATAAAATAGAGCTTTCATACCCCAAATAGCACAGAGCAAATCATAGCTTATGCAACCAATACGATATGCTAATATAGAAAGGCATTGGAAGGTCAAACATGCGGACCAAACAAATATATATTGAGATAAACCATAACTGCAGTAATATACACATGAAAATTCCATGTATCGCGGTCGCTATAGCCTTACTTTTGTTGATATACCAGAACTTGTTGCAACCCATACGGGACCGTAACATTTATGTGAAACGAAGGATTAGAGGGCAAAGAAAAAGGACGGAGGAATTCTAATTAGCTAAATAATTCATAAAGACCACAAAAACTAAACTGTTACTTTTAAAATAAAATAAAAACTTTGCAAAAAGTAACCAACTGATGCTCATTGACATTTCGCATATTCACCGACAAACCATGGATTATAATAAAGGCTAACGTGAATAGAATGGTAAAACAATGACCAGACCACATCAGCATATTCCAATGAGGTCATTGGCAATCTAGTCAAACTATTAATAGAACACAAAATTTGATGAGGTATAATTTCTTAAAATTTGGTAAAAATATTCTGTCACAAAACTCAGGAAACACCAAATATCAAATTATAAGAGCACATAGCACATCTACAACTAACCTTTTCATCAGATAATCTGATGAAATAGGGACTAAAAATAGGGTCCCTTTTTGTTGGTAAATTAAAAAATAAAAAATAAAAAAAAGGGAGAACATAACTTTTCATCCATTGGAAAGACCAAGCTTTCACAAAAAATTAAAAATTACAAGCTTTTGGTAATAAATTTGGAATTTTTTGATGAAGTCTGTACACAATTTTGATGGGGAGAAAGGTGTTGATGATTGGAGACAGCCTAAAAAGGCATGAAAAAACTTGACAAACAAAGCAAACGATTGATCAACACGTCAAATCCACGGACAAAAATAACCAAAAAAACTCATTGAAATACGATATTCCAAAAAATATTCTCGACCACATTGTTTGCGAGCTACAAAGAGAATCAATGGCAACAGATACTTAAAATGCAGATCCAAAACCTTCCGAATAGAAACGACGCATTAATAGACACAATACACAAAATAAATAATCATTGTAAGCGCCAGAGGAAAAAGTTCACGGAAAAAAAGTGCGTGTGTGTGTGGGTGTGTGTGTGTGTGTGTGAGAGAGAGAGAGAGAGAGAGAGAGGATGTCACCTTGTACAATCGAAGAAAAGCGGCAGAAGCGAAACCGAAGCCCTAGAAATTGCAGAGAACGAGGGGGGATAGATATACGGCGTGTATGTATAGGTATTGAATATCAATGAATGCGGAAAAAGAGGAAAACAGGGAAGGGGAGGGGGTTTATATATAGGGTTTCGTTGAGGCGGAGGCGAGCCCACTACCCAGGATTGGTTGAATCTCCAAAACCGAATCTGCGAAAGGTTTCAACCGAATTTACTTCCCCACGCTTTTCCCCTAGCGCGTGTTGTAACAGATGGGGGGGTCAGCTTCTTTTTCCCATCAGGATCCCCGGTCAGATTGGACCGTACAATTCAAATCTCGACCGTTAATATCAACAATCAATGGTTTAGACTCGCGAATAATTTTCTTACCTGTAAAATTGGTCTCTAACCAGCAAGATACCACCAACAAATCCAGACTATCTATTGTCAAAATCAAAATAGACGATCGCGATGTTGGGTTACGTGTTATAATACGAAATCAATGACGAGAGAGAATCTAAGTACTTTTTTTTGCAATCACCTTTTCTTTTCGGACAACGAAACATCTTCTTGAAAATAAATTTGTGTGTGTGTTGTCTTTATTGAAAAAAATGCATATCGTACAAAAGATACTAATAACTTGAAGAGGCAAATTTATAACTTGTGACATGATGGGAGTTTTCGAATTACAGTTAATTGGCCAAATTCTAAGTCTTGGGTAAAATAAAACCTTACGACTTTCACATTTTTCTTTAAAATTAAAAAAATTAAACAATCGCCAATGATACGAAGAATCAAAGTTGTTGTGGTGTGTAATTGTGTTGCTCTAATTAATTAAGAATGATTCCATTTACCTAGATCATTTTTCTTTACTAAAAAATTAAGAATTTAAGTCTTGTTATAGGGAGAATCTTCTACCTCGTATTATGAACCAGTAGCAGCCCCCCACTTAACCTTGTGAGGTCATGTGATCCTATAAAAAAATTCAAAATACTGGCTTTTTATAATCGTAAATTTTGAATAAAAATACTCATTTGACCTATTAAAATATAATATAAAAGCATAAGATATTTTGGGCAATTTATTTTTTTAAATAAGTAAGAAATTTCATTTTCAATGAAAAAGTGGTATTATTAACATTCACTACAAAAACACGACTAAAACATTTTGACATTTTAAAAAGTGGCATTATTAATTTTTCTCGTTTATATTGATTTCATTCAAATAGGGGCCCATTACCTTTTTTATTTCTTAGTCATTACCTCTCCAATTCATTTCTCAATCATTACCTTTTGGGAAAAAAATTGATAATTTCATTATGTACCTTCTTTGGAGTGCAAAGGCAAGCGGCCCACATTTGAAATGGCCCAGAAGATTGGTGTTCCCATTATTTACCTTCGTCGGAGGGCAAGACTTTTTCCATGAGGTCTCCATCGGAACTTTCTCTCTCCCCTTAATCTACATTTCGTTTTTATGTCATTTCTCCCGGGTTACGTGCACATTTTCCAGGTTAGTATTGACAATAACCTTGCTAATATAATTTTCACCGCATCTATCTATATACTATACTAGATTACTAAGAGCATCAGTATCAGGGGCATCAAATCCCCTAATGGCCAAATTTGATGAGTGAAATGCAACAAAACCCTTCAAAATAAGACTCAACAAATGTTTTGTAAATTTGCAAAACTCGTAGCTTTGCTAGAGTAACGCACCAATTTTGTTACCCCACTGTTCACCGGTTATATTCTCTCTCTCTTTCTCTCCCTCGTGTTCTACCCCCCTCACCCACTTTCCCAGCTTTTCTCTCCTTCTCTCTCTCTCCATCACTCTCACTTTTTTAATAATTTTTTATATAGTAAAGTATGGGTTACACAAATCCCAAAGTGGGAGAATAGTTTTTTATGGAAAAGTTTTTTTTTTTTAATTATTAGACTTGAGGGAAATAGTAAAATTTGGATAGAGAGTCTGATTTTGTGAATTTTTTGATAAGTGACTTACTAAATTGTAAAAGGTGTTTTTAAAGTTAAATTTAGTGGGGTTTTTTTTTTGTGAGGCTGATAAAGATGCCCTAATATATGCTAATTTGATCTTTCAGCCAAAAAGGGTTAAGTTTTTTTTTTACTTTTTATATCTCGCCTAACCAATGCCCAACCATTATTTCGTTTTTGTGGATAAAAATTGGAGTTTTGAATGCAAAGTATTTTTATCCCCTTTTTTAGTTCACATCTTCTTTGTTTGAGGCTGAGTTTCCGAATGGATTTTGTCAAAATCTGATAAAATCAAGCCTTTGATTTTATCCATTCGGAAACTGAGTTGATAAAATCTTAGATTTTTGAATGCAAAAATCTAAGATTTTATCAACTCAGTTTTCTGAATGGATAAAATCAAGGCTTGATTTTATCAAATCTTGATAAAATCTAGATAAAATCCATTCGGAAACTCACCCTAAGTTGAAGTCTACTGTCACGAAAAAGAAAAAAGAATGGGGGCGCATACAGATTAATGCAAGTTTTTTTTAAGAATAATGCACAATTCGATCAGTTTTAGTCTAACCCAACAAATAGCAAGGGAAGAAATAACCCGACAAATACAGATATGGGGTGGGTGTTATGTGATAGGTGTTGTGCGTCGTATTGTAAGGCAAAATTACGTCGTTTTTGCTTAATTTTTGTGCACACCTCCAAAACTTCTAAGGGCCTTGTTTGGAGGAAGAAAAAACCACTACAAAGTTCCTAAACCCTAAACCCAAAGTGCCTAAACCCACTATACCCTACTCCAAAGAGAGCCTAAATCTCTTAAAATTGAACCACAAAATTAACTCTTCAAACAGGGCATTTGTTTGCTATTGAACCGGATTTGAATCTAATTTAACTCTCCATACTGAATCTAATTTATTTCGAGGAATTCGGGGGTGCTATGCACTATGCCGCGCACCCCTCAGACATTCGATCGTGTTTTAGACAATCCAAAAGCACTTTAATTTACCATTAAAAATAAATCAAAATCATCAAATAAATTCAGACCGTCTAAAACACGATCAAAAGACCAAAGGATGTACCGTACAGCACACAGCACCCCCGGGTCGCATTCCGAGGCTAATCGTGGCCTTCTCATAAAAAAATTAAAGGCTAACATCGAACGTGAGGGCTGAAGGGCTGAAGCGCGTGAGGCAACGATTTCGGGTTGTCTTTCTAGAAATTACTTTTAATTATTTCAAACTGAATATTCCAATAGGAATTAAAACCGCCAAACCGAAAGGGCCCCCATTTAGTTAGCGAAGGACACGTGTAAACAGACCAATGGGGGCCAATGTGGTCCAGTCAGGCTGACGTGGCCACGATCCTGAGTGGGGACTACACCTAAGTTCGCAACCCCTTTTGGGTGGTCGTCGATGACCAATAGCTGGGCCCACGCCAGTAATAATCAGCTTACGCGGCAACGACGTGGAGCGTGTCGTGATCCCGCAGTTGCTTTCCACCAATAGCATCCACGAGATTAGTCACGTGCGTGCAGTGGCGGACTCAGAATTTTAACCTGACAAAATAGACGTTTCTTTCATCTAGGCGTTAATTAATTATATTGTGGAATTTTCTCTTTCCAACTAGCATTAATTAATTATATTTTACGAGTAATTTAGTTCTATTTTTAGGCTAAGACGACGCGTACTTAAATGTTTGTTTATGAAAAATTTGAGAAATGCAAACGTTAACTAACCCCTTTTTCACTAAAGAATGTGAACGTAGACAACATTTATATACTTTTCAAAGCCACGATATTATTCACGTGCATGCAATGGCGGGCTTGAAATTTTAATCGAAGTAATAGACGTTTGTTTCATCTAGGCGTTAATTATACATTATAGAATTTCCGCTTTCCAACTAGCGTTAATTAATTATATTGTACAAGTCATTTTGTTCTTTTTTTTTTTAAGGCTAAGACGGCTGTAATTTATGTACTTATTTGTCTATTTATGCAAAAAAAAAATAGAAATGAGAACGTAAATTAACTCGTTTTTATTGAAGTATGTAAACGTAGACAACATTCACATACTTTACAAACGTTTATATTTTTATAATTCATAATGTTTTTGAAAGCTTTAAATAATAAAATTAATTGAGATCTATCAAATAAGATTTATATTTATATTTTTTGAAATACGCATTAAAATGTATAATCAATTGAAAAGTGACACAAACGTTCAAAAAAACCAAAAATCACGGACCCAGGCAAAGTGAATGCCTACTTTTCTTAACATAAATATTGTAGTCCATTATGGTATTTCAACTTTTGAAGCTCCTTAATTAGAAAGTTTGTACCCATAGAATATTCAACATTGCCTCGTGTTGTTTATTAGGATTAATGTTGAAATCTATAACTTCTTCTTAAATTTTTAACAAGGATGAGTATTTTAAGTCCCTATAAATAATTTTTTTAAAGGAATAACATCTTAGCATGCTAAAATATGTGATTGTGGACCGACAGAGGAAGATTCGTCATTTGAAATCTCAAAACTGAATAAATCGATTAGTTGAAAAAATAGTAAAAAAAGGACGACCTCCGTCACAAGCACACACGTGTATATACCTAGCTTTTTACGTTGGCCCGAAATCAAAATAACGCGATCTGAACACGACACGACAGAACACGATCTCCGCCTCAAACTCACTCCGTGGGAATTCTCGATTTTCTCTGGTGATCTTTTACGGATTCTTCAAAGAGATGCGTCAGCAAATGAATGGAGACATCAACGGCGCAAATACGCGCATTGCAAAATCAGCGGAGAAGATCCGAATCTTAAAATTGGGTGGGCCCGAACATGAGCTGTCAAATTGACAGCTTCATTTAAGTCGGTCAAAACACGCCGACGTTGATAATAGGCGGTGGCCCACTACATTTTTGTTGAAATTTTTGTAATCACGACTATAAAATTAGGGCTCTTTTGGCAAAGTAAATAATCTACAGTAGTAATTTATTTTAAAAAGTTCGGTCACCTGGAGAATTGCTAAAATGTTTTCGGAAATTTTGATATTCTCCCACAAATTATTCATCTCATCCTACGTTCGATTGGGAAACGGGGGTCTGTGTTGCAGTATGCCTACTGATCCAATCTGGGTCATATGCACTCGACGATCAACATCGTAAATCAATGCGGTCATGGACGGTGCAAATATGTTTCGATCATATTTGATTTGTTTGGATCCGAACAAATCTACGCCGTTGATCGCCAAATACTGACGACCCAAATCAGGTCAACACGCACCCCCTGTCTATTTGATTATAATAATTTAAGTCGTTTGAACTTATTATGACGGGAAGGAATTTGAGAGATTTTTACCTCAGTATTTAAGATGAGACAATTAATCTCATCTTCGTCAACATATCCTATATTTCTTTTGTTGTATTTTCAACTCCTGAATCTTTAAGTGCATGTATATATAATTGTAATTGTACACATATAGATATGAATATGTGACACGACAATCTTAAATGAATACAAATATGGACGGGCAGGTTCGGCATGGATATAACTAGAGATTATTTAGGCGTGTCGGTGTTTCATAGTCTGAAAGAATATACTTACGAAATTTTGAAAAGAATGATCCTCTATAGTCCAGCATAAATGGTCAAATTACTATGTATGTTCAGAAGTCGTGTTTGTGACGCGCAAGAAATGGTGCAAAAAGCAATATATAGTAGTACTAGGGGGCAAGTAAACTTAATTTCATACACAAGCAAATACGTGTAAAGAAGGGAAAAAAAGGGCTAGTTTCTAGAACATTATATTTTCAAGTAGGGGTGCACATACGTCGGGCTGGGCCGGGTTCGGGCCGGGCTTATACTAGATAATAACGAGATTAGTGCATTCCCAAGCCCGGCCCATTTACAATCGGGCTTCATTTAATTTGCCCAAGCCCAACCCAAATAAAATTTTAATTTCCCAAACCCGTCCAAGAAGCCCATTTATCTTACTAAGCATAGTATTATAAACATAAATTAATCAACCATAACGATCACAATTACAATTCACAACCATAATAATATATTTAAAGTTCTAAGTTCTTACAAAAATATTAAAAATAGACCTACAAATTAAAGTGCAATTAAAATATTCAAAAAGATGGAACTCTCCGATATCTATCAATCTCTATATGTAGTATTTAAATAAAATATTATTTAAATTGGGCTGGGCCGGGCCGGATTGGGCTTTTGAGTAGTTTCCCAAACCCAACCCATTTAGTAAACGGACTTAAAATCTCAACCCAGTCCAGCCCTATGGGCCTGAATATTTATCCCAAGGCCTAAAAAAATCGGGCTGGGTTGGGCGGACTGGGCGGGCTACCAGGCCGGTGTGCACCCCTATTTTCAAGCATAAATAGTTAATTTAATTTTATACACAAGCATGCAAAGTTCTCTCATTTTTTCTAGAGAAATACTCAAATAAATAGATGGATGTCAATGGAAAACAAAAGGTTTCACACCTAACTTGGTTTTTTGGACCATTTTGGTTGATATACGAGAGGAAAATGGCCTGTTTCGTAGAGCGTGAAAAGTAAAAAAAAAATAATAATCCAGTTGATGGAACGGGATCTCAAGCAATAAGAGCTAGAAATTAAACAAAAAAAATGAAAATAGTTCAAATTGTTGCATATAATTCTTAGCTTAAGATACTTTCCAGACTATTTTGGTTGATACACGTGCGGGAAATAACCTGTCTCGTACAACATGAAAAGTAAAAAATAAAATAAAATAAAATAAAATAATCGAAGTTGATGGAACGGGATCTAAGGCGATAAGAGAAATTAAACAACAAAAGATGAAAATACTTGTTCAAATTGCTGCATATCATTCGTAGCTTACGATATAATAAAGCTACATAACTAAAATTAGATCATCAAAAAATATTACAAAACAAAATTGTATGGTAGAATGGTACGCACTGGCGGAGCCATTAAGGTATAAAAGGGGTCACTTGATCCCTCTCACTTTATTTCTCACAAAGATTTTTGATAGTTTGGAAGTTAAATTTTTATAATTTTGACCCCGCAAAAATTTCATAAATTGCCCAAAATTGCTTAAAATGAGGCTTTCGTACATTATTTTCGAAATACTATAATAAGTCATTGGAACCAATAAAGCAAAAATACATGTATCATTTTTTATTTATGTTATAGCTAGTTAACCTTTCAAATTAGTTATTTTTTTGCATGAGCAAATAGAAAAATAACTCACATATCAAAAATGATAGGTACACACCCCCTCAACCACACCCTCTCTCACATGTGTGGTGGGGCTTACCCGGAGGGTCCCAGTGGACCCCACCACACATGTGAGAGAGGGTGTGGTAGGGAGTGGTTGAGAGGGTGTGTACCTATCATTGTTCCTCACATATAGATCCCGACTCTGCCCTTGTTAAATGGTACGCATGGCAGACGTGGATCGTGTGAAAATAAATTCGATTCATTCATCCTAAACTCATAATTCATGATATTTTGCAGCTTACCGTTACATAGTATCACTTAGGGGTGGACATCATGTTGTGTCATCTCGTGTTAGGGTTAGAATTCTCTCAACCCTAACTCAGCCTGTGTTCTTTTTCGTGTCGTGTCATTTTGTGTTTTGTGTCAGAAATTGCTGACCCTAACCCACTAACTTCGTGTCGTGTTCTTGTGTCTTTTCATGAATTCCCACCACACGTCGTGTCATGTTAGAATTCTCTGAACCCTAACCCGACCTTTTTAGCTTTTCGTGTTATCGTGTTGTATCATATTCGTGTTCCGTGTCAGATATAGCTAACCCTAACCTGCTAACTTTGTGTTGTGTTGGTGTTGTGTTCTCGTGTGTATCGAAAATTCCCACTCCTAGCCTAGTATTACAAAATGATTTTAATTAATTAACATCATGTGTACGTACCAAAAACCACTCTCATTTTGACCCCAAAATAATTGTCAACACTTTTATTTTCAGGAGTGTTTTAGTCAGCGTATTAAATAGGTTTTCGTAATTTCCAAGCTATATAACCCGTAGTATTTGAGATCTGTACCCATGCCGGCCATGCCAATTGACTGAAGACAAATTTTTCCAGGAAAAATGATCAAGAAATCCACCATTTGAAGTTAACTGAAAAGATTTCTGCCATTCTACTCAAATTCGCAGTAGTTTAATAAGATCTTGTACTCTAAAGTACGATACTTTCTTAGGATTAATTAAAAAGCCTAGACGTAATCTGCCTCGAGTACGTAATTAACAAAGTGTATGAAAAGTAATGCAACAATCCAGCAAAAAATAATAATAATAATAATTCACATGTATTTTGTCTCTCAAGCGTCAACCGTTTTTAAAGTTTTGAAAAATGTCGCCCGCTTATTGTTGCATGCATGGTTACAACTTTTTCCAATATCGTATAAGTATATGATCATATGATCAAGATTTTTGTCTCTTTTTTTTTGGAGACAATGGAGGGATCAAATTGACAATAATAAAGACTTTTGTCTCTGACCATTCCAATAGTTGTTGGTATGTAGGAGTACTACGTTTTACTAATCAAACTACGAAGAAAATAATTAAGTAGTGAACCATTTCTCTTTTTTTATTTTCTTCCTAATGTGGTAAAAAATATTAACAATGTCGAATCTAGCTAGGGCTCAATCCCTTGAGTCTTTTTCATAAAATGTAATGGAGAGATCGGCTTCTATTTCTATGCGAGGCCATCTGGACCCATTCACCCAGGGAAGCGATCGAAATTCGTTGTCTAAAAAGAGCAATTAAGAATCTCGAGAACCTACATCATAGCCGGATTTCGCAAGGAGAAAAATTTAGCTGGGTGTCAATCGATCACACGACTCGAATCTTAAACCTCTTGATAGAGTAAGCCATTTACCGCTAAACTACAACCACGGGCCTGTACCTTCATGTCCCTAAAAAGTTTTGTAACTTTTGTCACACATACATGGATTCATCCCTAAAGTGAAAATTCCACCTCCATTTATAAGGGTACCCAAGAAAATTTTTAGGGTTTATGTGGGCTATTAAATGATCATGGCCAATTACAATGTCATTGTACATAGATGCATGACATGAGGCTCATAAGCTTTGAGAAGATCTTGGACAAAATTGTACTGTACTAATTAAGATGCTGATGAACTTTTAAGTGTGTGGACTAGTTCAAAATAGGCTTGATTAAGACTAGAAAATGAAACAACCTTCTCCACTCAAGCTGCTAGACTTGTCAACTTCTGCAAAGCCCAGTTTTCCAAAAGATTTTAGCACCTAGGTGCTAAAATTATGATATTTCAAATCAAAAAATGAAGTGGGCTCCATGTATCGTTTTTCTATTTTTTTCGCACCAAATTAAAGTACTCGTGTACTTTAGTTTGGTGTAAAAAAAATCGAAAAATGATATACGGAATCACGTCATTTTTTGATTTGAAAAATCATGATTTTAGCACCTGGGTGCTAAAATCTTTCGGAAAACTGGGCCTTAAGGTTGAAAAAAATAAACAACGTAAGAGAATAAAAACAATTAAGCCCCTTGAGATTAGTTTGTGATCAATTTGTTAAAGCCTATTTGAAATGAACTTCGAGAAAGAATAAGTCAAAATAAATGTGCTAAGAATTTAACCCCAAAGAAATCAATGTGCTGCTAGAATGGGAACCTATTATAAATCATAGGTAAATGTATAAAATACCTAATAGTTGCATGCATGCAATGGCGGATGCACCATGAGATCATGCAATCCCATGTCCCGAATTTTTAATATTTCTGCTACTACCCCTACTTTTTAGTAACTTCTTTCAATTATCTCCTCAAAAAAATTACATTCGTATTTACCCCAAATGTGTCTAACTAGTAACTTCCCTAATAAGTAATAATCTTCAAAAAAATTATGCTTCATGTGTAGAGTATTGTAATTTGCGCGCTCATGTTTGGAATTTTTTTCAAGAAGTGCTTGAGAATTTTTCCATTTTTTTTAATTAATTGAAAGGTGTCCCTCTTTAGTTGATTTTCTGAATCCGGCACTGGTTGCATGCTTTCTTTCAAGAGAGTCATTATTGGAGGAAATTTCACTAGGTATCATCATCACTAAGGCCCAGAAGCACCACCGCTTAGGCCCAAAATCATAGCCAAAGTCCAAAGCAACCTGCTCTGGAGGCCCAACCATGCCCATTGCCCGATATTACTTGGTCCAGCCCCAAAATCTGCCCTTTGGTCCCATTTTCTAAGACGGCATCCGCAGAAAATCCCGTTAATCTGTTTCTTCCCGCACAAGAGTTCCAGATGCTTCCCAACCAGAACCCATTCAAGGAGACCTGAACAGTATAAAAATCACTGGCGATCCAGCAGCGGAAATTCGATTCGTAGAAGGAGAAGAAGAAAATCGAAGCAGAGTGATGGGGATAATAACGAGCAGTTTCCCATTCATAGTGGGCACAGTGTGTGGGATTTACATAGCTCAGAATTACGATGTGCCCAACATCAAAAGGGTTTTCAATGATGCGATTTCAAGAGCCAAGCAAATCGAAGAGAGGTACCGGAAGCCGAGAAAAGGTGACTGATGTCATTTAATTGGATTGCGAAAAACACAGAGATTGATTTCTTAGTGGCACAGTCAAATTTTTTAACTTTGCAATTGAGGGTTTTGTAGGGAGCGCAGATATTTCGTGTAATTGATGATACCTAGTTGTGAAGGAATGTTCGATTCTCTCAGTTTTGCAAGAAATCTTTTCTTTTATATAAATGTGTACAGACTGAATTACCTAATTGCATAGTGCATGCATGTTCACAGATTTAAATGTGGTCTCGTTATGTTTTCATGGTTTGTGTGCATGTGAAATCGGCAGTTCTATATGGATTGAAAAGTGAAGGCACAGATAACTCAATTTTGAAGCTTTGTTCTCTAAAACGATGATGTGAACAACTTGGGTTCAAACTGTTCAAGGCTGTGTTGTAGTATGGATGGTTGCAGCAATCATCAAGGAATAGTTTAGTTACTGTTGTTTCTTGCTTGCTTACAACATTTGTTGGTCGTGCTAGCCTCCTTTCAAATTTTCTGATGTTGGAGCAAATAGTTAGGGTTTTCACTGGGTGTGCAGGAGAGAGGCCAGGCTGTTTGATGTTTGATTACTTTGTTGGATTTGAGCTCATAAGTTATTTTACATGCTTTAGATAGGTTCCTCAAGTGATGTTTAGGTTCGGTATTGCCATAGCTAGAGAGGTTAGTCTAAGCTTATGGCTTGTGGCCCTGTGCTGACCCACGGGATAGAGTTCAGCTAGATAGATAGATTGGGGAGTTTTTTTTTTTCTTTTTTTTCGAAAGAGTTGGGAAGGAATGTTGGAAGTTTGTGTGTATGCTAGAGAGGGAGGGATTTAAACTCTGGGAGGTATGTGAAGACGCTTTTGGGGATACATGGGAACAAGATAATGAAGACAATAAGGGAAAAGGATGTATTTTCACAAACAATATAGTGAGCAGAGGTGGCCAGAAGGTCCATCAAGCTTGTAAAAGCAGCAGCTAGGGGACTTGGAGGTGTAGTGTCATTCGGCTGCTGGTTCCTGACAAAAGGAGCTCATTGGATTCTGGCCGGGCTCTACTTCAAGCAATTCACTAGTTTGAAACAGATTTCGTTTTAGCGCTTTGTGTCTCACTGTCTCTGTGTCCCATTGTGAAGTTAACATGTCAATAGATGTGTTAAATCCCAAGTGGAGGACTAGGTATGTGGGAGTTATAACTTGCTATGTCTATGAGGTTAAGAGCATTGATTTGGTTGTTTTGTTTAAGATGCAGATCTTAATGGTCTGATTGTCCTATGGCTCTTCGACAACAAACTTCCCGTCTTCTCTATTGGGTGAAAACCAACCTTTAAGGTTTAATTTTGGGAAATGAACGTAGCACCGAATCATTGTACGCGGGACAGCATGGGAGAGCCCATTTAGTAATGATTCCTTCAGCTATTGTCAGTCTAAATTAGCATATATCACCACATTTTCCAGTTAAAGCTCCTCTGGATTTGCTTCTTTAAATTATTAGACATGCTATGTTCTTTTGCTCAGGTGTATTACCGGTAGATCAGATTCAAGAATCTGTTTTCTTCTATAATGCTGAAATTGCTTAGTTTGGCAGTTTTATCCAATATTGTTTGGTGGATCTTGAAATACATGAAAGATCTACCTCCAAGCCACACATACGACTTCAATGAATACAGTTTTCCGCAGAATTCCAAGTGTTTATGAGATCAACTGATCAATTATGCAATTCTGTTTACTCACTTGAAACTGACTATCTTTTTTTTTTTTTTTCTCTCTCTCTCTTTTCCTTTATTTGACATATGAGTTTTTTGATTTTCAAAATGGTACTATAAAAGAAGCGCTTTGTATAATTGCTATTTGACGTAGATCTATTCTATAAAAGTCGATGTATGTTACTGTAAATCTTTGTTGCCATGGACTAAGTCAGGGAAACCTTTGGATTGTTTCAGTACTGCATTGGACGTATAATACTTTCAAATCTCTTATATAGCAAAGATGTTGTCTCATTAGTCATCGTAGCCCGAAATGTGTTAGTTTAATGAGTGCCTTCTCAAATCCAAACCTATTGTCATAACTGTAGATGCTGTTGTCTATTCTGCTTGGTTCAATTCCACTGTCTTGTTCTGGGTCTTTTGAATAGTAGCTTTTTCTCAATTGACTTTGATTTATGGGTTTATACTTTCCATCAATCATGTTAAATATCTGGAGTGAACATTTTAATGGGGTTCTGGCATACAAAACCAGTTAGACCATCTCCAACAGTATCACTATCCAGCCGGTGACACCATTTTGGCAACCGAAACCCTTCGAAACAAGACCTAGCAGCCTCGCTAAGGCCGTCGCCATTTCATTGGAAGCCGCAGTACCTTGCCACAGGCGGTGAGGTGTGGCGAGAGATCGCGAGGTCGCCAGGAACTCTCTCTCTCTCTCTCTCTCTCTCTCTCTCTCTCCCTCCTCTTGGCTGGAAAAAACGAATCGCCAGAGGAGTGATCGTAAAATCGATTTGACGGAAGAAGGTTGAAGGTCTCGTCAAGGCAATGTCAATGGTCTAAGAATCATCGTTGGAGAAGATGGCCGGAGATCGCACACGCCGGTGAAAGTCCGCACGTGCGAGAGAGTGAGATCCACTCTCGCCGTACTTGGTAGAAGACGAGTCAGATTTTTTTTTTTTTTTGAGCCAAATGGCTAGTCTCTTGGGTAGAGGTGGTATTTTTTGGCTAGCTATATCAGTGTATGGCATATTTTGTAGCCAATTTGGTGAGAATTTTGTTGAGTTTGTTGGAGATGCTCCTAGAGCATCTTTAACAGCCTAACCAAATTTTTCACCATATTGGTCAGCAGAAGTGTCAAAAACTATTTTGGCAAGCCACCCAAAAGATGCAACACCCAACAGCCTAGCCAAAATGCTTTAAAAAAAAAAAAAAAACAAAATTGTCTTCCACTTCGCAGGCGCTTGCGCAACACGCTCGAGAGTAGATCTAACTCGCCAGCATGCTAGGGGTGTACAAGGAAATCGAAAAAAGCCGTGAAACCAGACCGACCAGACCAAACCGGTCTATTTGGATTGGTTCTATGGTTCAATGGATTGATTCTAGTTCTAAAAAAATGAGAACTAGATATTTTGGTTTGGTCCCTGATTTCATAATTAGGAACCATGGTTTGAACCGAACCAGTCCGTTATTATAATATATACACTCATTTATATCTGCACACACTTGATAATTTTGTTAATTTTCAGTTTTAATGTTGCATCTGTCATCTATATCAATAATGATATTTTAATAGTTATTTTAGGTATTGCCTAGCGAAGTTAAAAAAAATAGTTATTTTAGTTATGGGAAATTTATCGAAATGGTCCCTCTAGTTTAATCCCAGTCTCGATTTCATCCCCCACCTTTCAATTTCACTCTAACGACCCCTGTAGTTTCAATTTTGGTCGAATTGAGTCCAAAAGTTAACTTCCGTTAGCAAATTTAACGGAAATCCCAATTTTTTATTTTTTATTATTATTATTATTATTTATTTATTTTTTTTTTTTTTTTGGGGGGGGGGGGGGAGGTTTGAGGGGTAGAACAGATATTTTTTCCTCCCTCTTGCTCAATAACAAACCCTAACTCGTACCCTTTTTTTACCCTCTGCAAATCTCAAAAAAAAAAAAAAAAATCATAAAATTTAGAGGAAATTGAACCACCACCACCACTCTCACTGGTGCCCCAAAATGGCATCCAAACCCGATGCCGAGAAACCCAATAGGCACATGGCAGACCACGACAGGTGCCCAGTTGAGGAAGTTGCCCTGGTGGTCCCTTTAGCATGAAACTCGGGTCCGTTTAGCATGAAAGAGCACATCGTCATCATGTGATTGCCAATTGCGGGGTTTCTTTCAGTGGGAGTGATGCATATTGGGGCTTTTTCAGTTATGATTTTGATGTAAGATTAAGTTTTTTGATTTGTTGATTTTGCCAATTTTCCTTTGGGTTTAATTTGATGTGAGATTAAGTTCTATTGCTCCTCAATTTTATATTTTTGGTGGAAATTTTTTTTTTTTTGAGATTTGCAGATCGTAAAAAGGGCGTGGGAGGAGTTAGAAATTGTTATTGGGCAAGAGGGAGGGCAAAATGTCTGTTCTACCCCTCAAAAAACTCCCAAATTGGGATTTCCATTAAGTTTGCTAATGGAAGTAACTTTTGCACTCAATTCGACCAAAATTGAAACTACAGGGGTCGTTAGAGTGAAATTGAAAGGTGAGGGACGAAATCGAGACTGGAGTTAAACTAGAGGGACCATTTCGATAAATTTTCCTTTAGTTTTTGATGGACTTCTTAATCTATATGTGGGTTGGTATAATGGTAGTAGTTTAGAGTTGCAACAATTTTGTGGACAATTTCTTTTTGGCAATTTTTGAATGCTAACATGGTTTAAAACCGGAAACCGAACCAAACCAGACTGGTCTAATGGTTTGGTGTGGTTTGGTTCTATATGTGTAATGGCTTGGTTATGATTCTCAATTTTTTGGAACCGTTAGTTATGGTTCGGTTCTCAGATTTCTACGAAACCAGTCCAAACCAGACCATGTACACCCCTAGCATGCGCCACCTTTGACCGGCACGTGCGACGTCACCGGAGCTCCATCGGCGACGGATCTTGCACCAATCGAGTCGTCTCGACAAGGGCTACATTGTGGGTGTCTCAAAAGGATTTTAGCGTGATTATTCCGACAACCTATTTTTGCCGGCAAGCGATGGAGAGGGGAGGGGGTAGCGATCTCGCCAAACCTCGCCTGCTATGGCGAGGTACTGTAGTAGCTCATTTTTTGTCGAGGCTGCTGGGTGCCGTTTTTAAGGAGATTCTTGCCATTTTGGTCTCGCTGGAGCTTTTGGCAAGACAACTGGAGATGCTCTTATAGGCAAGTTGGCAGAAAAATCTTGCAGTAATATTAACTTGGGGTTGAGATTGATGGCTCGTGAGACGACTTTTTTTTTTTTTTTTGTCAAACTAGAACCCAGAACCTCCCACCAGTTAAGTATTTGTACACCTAGAATCCGTACGTGGTCGTTCACGATGCGACTTTAGAGGGGGAAAAGTGGATTAATGTAGCCTGCTTGTTTTGGGTCATACGGGCAAGCGAATTGTGAGCATTCCCAGAATTGGGTTTTCCAAGAAACAGGCATTGGGTTATGTATTGTGATCAGAACTGGTAATGTATAAGTTTTAAAGGCTCGGTCCATCATATGGGTAAAGGAGCCATTTTGCTTTCACAGTTTCTCTCTACACGTTCATTTGTATTCATTTTCTCCACCTAACAAGTTGACCTCTCAGCGCATTTTGCCGCAGAGAGCCTGCATTATTGTTCACATTCAAACCAATCAGTACGCACCACAGAGTCATTATTCAATCCACTGCAAAACCGTAAAGACTGTTTGGTGGGCGTAATGTAGGTAATCAGGAGAAGAATTTGGGTGCCAAACGAGTATGATACACGTTTGGTCGTCCAAAATACTTTTGAACAGTCGATGCGCGCTTGGCACCACGTATACCATACCATCCCAAATAGTAGAATGTCCATGACACAATCCTATTCCCCCACAATCCAACCAAGCTGGATTTTGCAGAAGTTGAAGGAAATTAACCCGGAATGTCATGCAAGAAAGACCAATTTTTATACAATGATCCCATTTTGATTTGAACATTGAATTGTGCACAAAGTTGAGTATTATTCAACGATTCTGGTTCGCCTCCTAAATCTGATACAATTGGAGTAATAACAAAACGTATCCAAGTATCATGGAGGATGCTAAGTTTATACAATCTGTATAGTGTATACCTATGTAGACCCACAGATCTTCAATCTTCCCTGCCCCGAGTTCTCACCAACCAAACGAAACCTGCTAACCAGAACGCGAAAACACTGATTTTCGCAGACGAGCATTGGAAAAGGACCCTTTTACCGACACAAGATTCTCCGTTCCCAAATCCACATCCTCAGTTCTCAAGCACATAGTATGCCGGAGATCTTGAAAACATGAATTTCAAGGCACATATCGGAGCAATGGGTGTATTCACATAGGAAGGCAGGACTTTTTTGAAACAAGAGGGCTCCCTAGCAAACTTCAAGTGCAGCTGAAGGGGATTGAGGAGCGGCCGCGCGTCGTGATCTGGAGTGGTTGATCCTTGCAGCCACCTCGGCCATAACAAGCCGAGTCAGAAGCAACCCAGCCACCAGAGCGGATACCATCAACATGATGAAAACTGAGTTCCAGCTGGTTTCAGAAATATAACCGGTCAGCAACGGTCCAATGGCGGCCCCAATCGAGCCCGTCCCGTCTATAATTGCAGTCACGGTTGCAAGTGCGCGCGAGTTTCCCCTTAATGAGCTGTGGGTGCCAAGATCGGCTGAAACGGCTGTCGTTATGAGTGCATAGGGCCCGTTCACGAACATGCCAGCGATTAGCAAGAGACAGATGTTAACGGTCAAGGAAACGCTGCCGTACATTCTGTACAAAAAGAGAGCCGGGATAGTGCAGTACATGAAGCTTGCAGCTGTTATGGCTCGGGCACCAAGGTGGTCGGAGATATAGCCTGCGAGGATTCCTCCGACCACGCCTCCAACGTCAAATAAGGTGGATAAGTTTCCGGCTGCGTCGCTGGATAAGTACGTGCCGTCTATAGCTGCAATACGAAAAAAACACAATACAACACAAGGAAATCAGGGCAAAATTCATGACTTGCGTCTTGCGGATATAATGATGTGCTAGATTAAAAGCTGAATTAATCATTTCAACAAGCAACTAACAGATCAAAGAATTAAAGTACAGATCCTCTAAGTGCTCTGTTAGATTCTGTTTTCAGAACTGCAACACTTTGCAGAATACTCGTCCTGTTGATGGATTCTCTACTTGTTTTGAGTATCTATTCGATCAACACCCATTTTCTACGAAACACCAGAAAGATGTTCGTAAATTCCCGAAATTCAATTTCTCATTAGTTTCAATAACAGTTTTCTGAAACATGTCAACAACCGAACAGATGCTAATGTGGTTCCAAGATTTGCAAAATTCAGAAGCCACACAATTGAAGGGAGCAATGGTAATTTTGTTAAGCAAACCATAACAAATAGGGTGAGCGAGTTATATACCTGTGTGGGTAATGTAGAAGGGAAGCCAATACAGAAACGTATAGGCAACCAATTTGGCAAAAAACAGGCAAAGAGCGAAAGGAGCAACCCCCGGAATCTTCCATGCTTCTATAAACCCCACGGCTTCATCCTCATTATTATCTGTCTCAGATCGCAATCTCAACAACGGTTCCGACCCTTCTTCCCCAGTTTTCTTGGGAGATGTCACATCATCTTCGTCTACATTTGCTCCAACAGAATCAGGACTAACCGGCAAAAACAGGAAAACCACCATACCAACAAAAGCAATCATAAGACCGGGTACAACCATGGACCAACCCCAACCGTACTTCAACAAAGCAGAAGCAACCAAAGAACCAGTTATGTTACCCACGGATGTGTGAGCGTTCCATATGCCCATTATGAGACCTCTCTTTTTCTTGCCGAACCAGTTTCCAACAACCGCAACTACAGAAGGCCAACCGGATGATTGGAACAAACCGGCGAACATTTGGACAATCAAATAGTAGTAGAAAACATGGATATTTCCCCAATACCCAACTCCAAAGAGTGAAGTGAATAAACCGGTTCCAACCATACCTACGGTTAAAAAATATCGTAGGTTCATTCTATCACCTATGTGACCAGAGCAGTACATTCCCAGAGCATATATTGAAAGGAAAGCGACGTCGATATCGCCAAGCAAGGCCGTACCATCTGTTCCATTGAACGGTGCCCAACCACTTCCAAGAATCCACGAGTGCAGATAAGATGTTTGGAATGGGGAAAACTTCAGGCTCAAGTCCGATGATTCATTCGGATCAAGAGCACTTTTCACAATGCTTGTGGTTTTTCGAGCAGCGTGGTAGCTTGCGTATGCCAAGAATGTAACTATTAGGACAATGGCCTGGTGGGTCTTAAAAGAGATGGGGGATGTCTTTACGCGCTCCAACAATCGAATTCCAAGAGGTTTGCTGTAGTTTCTGTGTTGTGCTGGTACCGAGTCTTCTGGCATCGGACCCATGTATGAGTTTTCACTCTGCAGCAGCAGAAAAGGGGGAACAAAACTGAAGATAGAACAACCTGAAGACAGTGGAAAGAAGAAAAGAAAGGGATGATGAAGATTTTATACTCAATTTAGAGAAGCAAGCAAATTGAAGCAAACAGAGACCATAACAAAAGGAGTGAATTGCACAAGTCTGAAACAGAATGAGATGTGAAAGCAACTTAAGCACCAAAAATAAGCTTTAATTCCACTTGTTCAAAACATTTATTTAATAATGAATAATCAGTTGTAAGGTGATAAAAGAAAACACAATAGTTTGAACATTTATTTAATAATGAATAATCAGTTGTAAGGTGATAAAAGAAAGGAAATGGCTACAATACACACCCCTTATTTGAGTGTACCATATGCACCTATTGTACGGTCCCGATTGTGCCACCTCATCAACAATCGTAACATTTTTTAGTTTTTCGTAACTTTTCAGCAATATGATTCATAACATTTTGGTGTCTCATAACTTTTATAAAAAAAATTCGTAACTTTTGCAAAAAAATCGTAACTTTTACAAAACATTCGTAACTTTTACAAAAAATATGTAACTTTTATAGGGGTGTGTTACACACCCAAATAAAGGATGAGTATTGTAGCATTTTCCTAAAAGAAAACACAATACTTATAAACTCTTGGAATTGAGCGTGGGACACGTTCAATCCAACTAACTCCAACAACACTTTCAACTTTCCTCATACGTCATCAAGTTATGGTACCCTTTTTCCACATTTCCCATTATTTCTCCCTTTGGGAAAGTGTCCTAAACTTCCTAAAGTTTTAAGGTTGAGTTTGGATGGAAGGAATTCGAGGGAAAATGGGTTATATAATTTCAAATCCAGAAGAGACTAGGATAGGAAAGAGATTCTTGAGTAATTTGATCCTCACCCGCTCCAATCATAATCCATAAAAGTACTTCGTGAATACGCCCACAAATTGAATTTACTAAGCATTTGATAGGCAAGCAAATATTAAGAATTAGAGTCAAAGAAGCTCAGAATGCTTCAGCAAATACATCTACTTTCCTTTTGTTTAGAAGATCAAACCAAATCAACTAATCTTCCCCAAAATAGAATCAGACCCAAAACAGGACTAAAATTCCTCGTTCAATATGGATATTTGACAATAATACAAACCCAAAAAAGAAAATTCAGGACAAGTAAGGAAATTTAAAGCTTTAGAAAATTAGACCCAAAAAAAAAACGCTTACCCTTTGTTTTTTATGATGAGAGCAGTTTTAATGAACTGAAAAGAAGGAATCTTTGAAGCAAATTTATGGTTCCAAACAGCAGAAAATGCTCCAACACAAAACCCGCGATTGTTTAGTCAAAATCTGATCAGTCATTGCACAGAAAACGATCCGGAATTGAATTCATTTTCGAAACTCATACAGAGAGAAAAACAAAAGAGAAAGCAAAACGGTGAAGAAACAAATTTGCAGAAATGCAGAGTAACGCAAGTCAGAGAGAGAGAGAGATGAATGCATCGGAGACGCATACCTCGATTAGTTGCGCTCACCAGGTCGCTTCTGTCTCTCTCTAGAAATACAAATTTCTCTCTCTTGGGTTGCTTAACGAGCAAATACAGCTCAATGCTTTGCGAGAGAGAAGGCAACAGGATTCTTCAAGGCAGAGACTAATAATTTAAGCCACTTTATTCAATTACCAAAAATACCCTTCTCTAACCTGTTGCGCGTAGTGCGACTTTTGACTTTGGTGGAATTTACGCTGACCGAATTGGCGAAAATACCCTCAAAAGGTTTGAAAGTTTGCTCGTGATACAGTATGTGATTTCCGAGGGGCCTGCGAGATTTTGAATGAAACGGGTTGATTTTAGATCAATCACTTACACACGTCCGAAAGAGCTAATTTCTCGCTGGGTTGTTTAGAAAATCATTCTAATGAATGAAATGAACGATTACGATCACTCGTGTGTAATCCACGGGTGGGTCCCAAACGCGATCGGTACATGGTTGGTATCGCTTGAATTACAGTTTCACGACCTGTTTGGCAACCGTAAAGAGGGATATGGGTTTGTCCGGGATATAAATATCTGGATGGACTCTATCTTTTGTTTGTTTGGTTTTCATATTCCATATATAAATATTCTAGGATATCTATGTCCCTTGGGAGAGAGAAAATTTAGACACACTCCTCTATCTCTTTTTTTTGCCATTTAATCCGTTGGCCCCACTCCACCCCACCATTTGTTATTTGTTTGTTGGGGACACAATAGTAATTTCGCATAGTTATACCTTATCCAACATCTCATATCCCCTTATACAACAACAAAACAAACCAAGTAATTTTCAACCTCTCATTCTAAAATAATACCCCTCCAACCATATCTATCTCTATATCTCTCTCTTAATATATCCTCTTTCTACTTTCCAAAACATATCCCGTCAACAATCAGGCCTCTAGCTTATGTTCTGAAATGGGAAATCTAAGTAGAAATTAAAAGGCAAGTTTTTTTTCTATATTTTTGGGGTTACGAATTAAGGTGCTGCACTAAAAAGTAGAAGTGTGTTTAATGAAAATTAGAAATCAACTTTTAAATACTTAGTTTAAAATTGATTTCATAAATATTCCGAGCTTACCTTTTTCACATTACAATGGTGGTTAGTTTGAATAGGAATTTGCATTATTCAGGTTGTATTCCGCCTGGGCATGAAAATTTCATTCACCAACGTCAATTATTTTTTTATGGAATTGATTTCATCGTCTATGCGGTTCCTAATACAACATATTCTTAAAATTCCAGACAAATGTCGCCTATACATGAAAAGAGCGCCGGCAACATTTGTCAAAAAAAAAAAAAAAATCCAGACAAATGGAAGTCACCCTTAACAACAAAATTGGGGCTTTTCTGTTCTTACCGAAACATCCATCCATAATTTTGTGGTTTGGTCGCAGAAGAAAGAAGAAAGATGAAGAGGAAAATAAAGAAGCTTATCACCATTCGTTGGTGTCACCATGTTATGTTTGGAAGGTCATTGAAATGACTCGTGTCATTTTGTGTTATTTTTTTGATTGACGCGATGCTTTTCTTTTGCAAAAAGTCAGATTGAGAGCACATATTTCAACTTTATTGAATGACGTTGTGTCCACAAATATGGTTGGGACTCCTAGCCACCCGACATAATTTATTTAGGAGCACTAATGTGGATACCGAACACGTGGATGTGAATTATAAAAAATCGACGTCGGCTTGCGGGGTTTATTTTTAGATTTCACGTAAGTAATTTGAATTGTTTATTAATTTTACAATAATATTTCGAATAACCTTGCAAATAATGAGCTTAATTGACCGGTCCTTCTTGTGACTTGTTGGCTAATTGATTTGAAATAAAGCCATAGGTCTTGGGTTCAAGAATTGGCACTCAATGTGCTTAATTGAAAATGTGTAATTTGTTGATCGAAACTTCATGCACTGAAAGATCCTGCTAATAATTTGGCTTTGGCAAGCATATAGCTGCAATGATTAATGATGAAAATTTTATTTTTTATCTGAATCCATGACAGTTTTAAATGACTTGAATCATTTCAAAAAGGTAGCAACCAAGGGCGGGACCCAGGAATCCAACTCAATGGGAGCACCTTATTAATTATAATCGTGCAATTTTTTAGTCAACGATTTTGCCGAATTAAGACATTAATTATGGTTTATAAGGTTTATAATGCATACTTTTTATTAAAAAAGAACAAAAAATGAGCACAAAATTAATTCTACATTTTTATTAATTTTGGAGATATATGTAAGTATGTATGCTAAATAGAGCATTATATTACATAATTGTGCTAAATATATAATTTTTTTTTTTTGAGTTTTGAGTGGGGTTAGTGGGGGCACTGCCCCTGCGTGACCCCCTTGGGTCCGCCCCTGGTATCAACACACAAATGCTGATCTAGTAATGTGATTAATTATAATCATGCAAATTTTTTTAGTCAACGATCTTGCTAAATTAAGACATTTATTATGGATTATAAGGTTTATAATGCATACTTTTTATTAAAAATTAACAAAAAAGGAGCACAGAATTAATTCTACATTTTTATTTTTGAGATATATGTAAGTGTGTATGCTAAATATAGCGTTACATTACATAATTGTGCTAAATATATAATTTTTTTTTTTTTTGAGTTTTGAGCGGGGCCAGTAAGGACATGTGCCCCCGCGTGACCCGTTTGGGTCCGCCCCTGGTAGCAACACACAAATGCTGATCTAGTAGTGTGACATTTAGCTTGATAAATGGAAGGGACTACTACGCTCGCTCACCACGCATTTGCATTACCATATGAGTTTCGCTACCGCTTCCCAAGCCATTTTTTTTTGCCTTTGAAAAATGGCCGGCCATTCAAATTCATTTTCTTGAGACATCATGCCAAATAATGCCTTTTGCTTGAAAAATGACTCACCATTTAAGGTGTTTTTTTTTAGAGCATCTCTTATCGTTTGAGCCTTTTTGTTTTCTGTGGGGTTTGCATGCTTCTCCGGTTGACCTCCCTGAATCATTTGGAACGGGTGAAAAGGGTGATGGGGATGCGAAACTTCGCTTGAAACCTAGCAAACTCGTCTGAAGATGCCCACTTCGAGCGCCTCTAATCGTCCCGACGAGGCCTGGGATGAGCACCTCAGCCATACCGCTAAGACAAGAGGGATCAAGCCGTCGATGGTCCCTTTGGGGGTTCCTTAGGACCTCGGCTACTACATTTTCCAAGTTCAAGCTATTTTTTATTAGCTTGTTACCGTAGTTTTTTGTCAAACTTTGATTAAGTTTCTTTTATGAAGAGATTATTCTACATGTGTATGTATATATATGTACAGTCCAGTTCTTATGAGGAATCACTTGCTTTTTTCTGGTGCGAACCTCCCTGTCATCGTCATATTTTGATGATCTAAACTATTCTTTTATGAAAAAACTGTTTGGATCGAGCTCTTTCCCGGTCACTTTTTTTTTTCTGTTAACTCCTCGTGGGGACTCTTAAAGACATGTTTCAAACATATTGAACAGTTCATATCATCAAAATATAACCGAGAGAGGGTAGGTTCGCACAGTAACAAAGTAAGAGATCTCTTACTTGATCATCTGTGTATATATGTATATTTGTAAATAAAGAATAATTTCTTTATATATAAAATAAAACCTTTCAATAAAAAACGAAAAAGGTCCCGATTAAAGATAATATATATATGGATCCCGTTCTACTAAGGACTCCCTCAAACTCGTAATTTGCAGATCGCATGGATCGGGGTCAAATCTTGACGATCCGAACCGCTCAATGTGTTTAAAACGTGATTTTAAGGGTCACCGCGAGGATTTGTCCAAAAAAAATACTCGGAAGGGCTTCATTCGAGCATTTTTGAAATAAATTATATATGTACGGTTATTATGAAAAACCGGTCGGATGAAGCCCTTTCGGGTATTTTTTTTTTTTTTTGTGATTCCTCGCGATGGCCATGGAAAACATGTTTTAAAAACATTGAGCCGTTCGGATCGTCGAAATTTGGTCCGAAAAATCAAAAAATGGGTGGTCCTCACGGAGGAGATCTTTGAGGGAGTTCTCAATAGAACATCTTCCTATATATATACATATACTAGCGTATGCCCGTGCCTGAAGGCACGCCTCAAACGATCAACGCACTCAACAAATGATGGACGCGCGTGCAATATATTAACCCTTGCCCATCGAATCCAACTATGCAGAAGATGATAACTCAAGCATATTCATTGACTGCATTTGGAGAGTCTTGTACACCAAACAAAAAAACAGCACCATTTGGAGAGTCTTGTACAATACTAAAAATTACTAAAGCAAAGAGGTATTATGTAACATCAAACAAAAATTAAGTACACCAATGCTTTGCCATTGAACGACATTTAAAAAAAAAAAAGGACACATAAAGAGTCTCATAAGACCATTCAGCAGCATAAGATGCTTCTAGCAACTCATAAAAGTAACAACTCTGAACTCTATTACAAAGCTCACCATTCCTCTGCCTAGGAAATATAGGAAGACAAATAGGAAGGAAACAAAATATAAAGCTGGTATTAATATATGTTAGCACTGTGAGTTGAGAGAATAATCCCTGAAGATGGAAAAGTTAGTTCAACACAACATGTGTCACCATTAATTTGATCGCTAATTGCCTGTCAACCAAGACTAACTATTTTTAAAACCTGCCTTCAAATTTTAAATAACGTTTGTGTAGGATTTCTTGAGTTGAAAGAATTTACTGCGGTAAGAGCAAATTACCGTGACAAATTCAGTGAGTTTATGTTAATGGGACAATTGAACTGAAATGGGTTCAGCAAGTTCCAACCATGGCAGATCACTAACTCATGAAGTACAATTAATGATGCATTAACCAACAACAAACTCGTATCATGATTACATGAATAAGTACTTACAGAGATGAGTTTTCACCAATAGAAATTAAAGCTTAATGGGTGAAACCCTAGTAAGGCAAAAACCTAAAGCCGAACCCACAAAAATAAAATATAAACCGTTATCTAATATCTAAGACCCGATTTCTGATATTAACTCTTTCATATGATGCTCATGGCCCCAGTGAAGCATTAACCCTTTGTTATGTTAACCACTTTAAGCCTTCAAACTTTGAACTGGTACAAAGTGCAAGTGGCACAAATTTCCCGTTTACCAAATAAACAACAACAAAAGGTGTAAAATGACGACTTATACATAAAGTATCACCAATCCAGTCCTATACTACCTACGTGTTTGTCAAATTTATTCCTCAATGTAGTAATTCCCACGCCTTGGTTGGAATTAAGAAACAATACTTCCAATTTGACCTTTTTTATTCACACTGGGAAAGACACTAATGCTTCCAATTTTTTTTGTGCATCACAGCCATAATTTTTTATAGATGGATCATAACACCTTCACACCGAAAGCCAAGCAATATCATACAGAACGCCCAGTAGCGAAAATTTAAGCGTAGAAAGAAATGAAAGTTGAGTTTGAAAGTTCTCACCTGGTGTTAAATTTTTGCCGAGGTGTGATATTGACGGTTCCTGCATAATTGACGAATGCGACGAACATAATTAATGGTTAATCAATGTTTCAGACATTACATTGAACAGTTGGTGGGCTTAAAATTGATACACACACCAAGTGAAGCCGGTAGCGAAATGCCTCAGGGTTCGATTGAGAACATGTGGGAGACAAAGACCAAATGCCTCAGGTGGTCGAAGCAGTTGTAAGAAACTGCCAATTGGGCGGTGGGAGCGGTAGAGGGAGTCATATGTATAAGTGAGAGAGAGAGAGTGAGAGAGAGAGAGGGGTGGGAGCGGTTGAGGGTGAGGGGTGGGGAGGAATGGGGAGGAGCTACAGATGAGGGAGGGGGGTGAGATGTGAGAGAGAGGGAGAGGGAAGGAGCAACTGCCAATTGGGCAGTAAAATTCCAATCCTCTCAAGTAATCCTAGCCATTGATTTAAGTGAGCGTCAATCTAAACCTTTGAATCTTTAGTGCAATCAAATTCCAGCCATTAATTTTAGGGAAAAAAGTTTTGGACGGTGTAGATTTATGTTTGGATGTTTGGGATTCAAAAATTGAGCTCCCTTATTATATATATATATATATATATATATATATATATATATATATATATATATAAAACTTCCAATCCAAACTCCTGGATTTTATAACGTCCAGACCTCCACCTTCCCAATGTTTTTTTGAAAATCCGAACCGTTAGATGTGTTTAAAACGTGATTTTAAGGTCCAACGCGAAGATTTGGCAAAAAAAATACCCGAAAGGGCTTGATCGGGGCAGTTTTTCACAAAAACGCTAATACCTTAAAATCACGTTTTAAATACATCTAACGGTTCGGATTTTCAAAAAAACATTGGGAAGGTGGAGGTCCGGACGTTAGGTCCGTAAATTGGGGTTTGGATAGGAAGGGGTTCCTATATTTATTTATTTTTTTTTTAAGTGGCATTCATTAACCCTTCCGGTTCAAACAAAACAGCCATCCCAATCCATTTGCAAAAACAAAGGATTAGGAGCCCCCACCTCCTTATTAGTCCAATCCCCTTTAAGAGGGTTATCAAGCACGTCCTATGTCGTTGTCCAATCCATTTGCACACTCTTTTTTGGACCACATTTTCTCACAAATTGACATACACAAATTGATGGGCCATTGGGGTTAAATAAATAGATGGAAATAATAATTTTTTTTTTTGTAAAGACCATCAGGTGTTCGGTAACCACATTGGCTCCAACTAATCCGGATTCGAGCTGGGTAGGACCATAAAGGCGGCAAGCTCTCCCAACCAAGTTTTAACACAGCTGCATTCCCAAGTCTCGAATCTGAGATCTTGGTTAAGCTAGCACAGCCCCTTACCAGCTGAGCTACGTGCTTGGTGATGGAAATAATAATTGGAGAAAAAATTTATTGAAAATCGTGTTTATAGTCCATCTGATTGTACCCTTTGCCTGTCAAGGTGGAGGTCTGAGGTTCGAGTCTATAGAGAGACATCGAACTCCCTTTTGTTATTATACCCACTAAGAGCATCCACTATAGAGAGGTTAAATTTTTACATGTTAAAGCGTCCATATGGCTAAATTTAGAGATCATTTGAATTAGTTAAGGTATAAGTTACATTATGAGATCGTGTGAAATGTTATAGAATAGCTAAAAGAGTTCATTAGTTGAAGTATAAGTTAAATAAATGTTTTAATTTGTTAAGAAGGGCTCAAGCTTGAATGGCTAGAAGGTTGGTCAAATTTAGCCAACACTTTATTAGTTGTTACATTTAATCCATGTACTAACCTATCCACTACATGCTAAAAATGTCCAATTACTAGCTAGATATCCACTACATGCTAAAATGTCCAATTACTAGCTAGATAGTTAACATGTTGCCTTAACTTACTCCAAACCTACTATTTAACCTCTCAATTGTGGATGCTTTAACTAATTTTCGCACTAATCCCCGCATATATATTGTATGATGAGAGAGAGAGAGAGAGAGAGAGAGAGAGAGAGAGAGAGTTTGGCAAACCAAATTAAGTGAACAACATCACTTTTATTAAAGAGCTCTTGAGTTCAAACCGTAATAGTTGATACTTGTGGAAACTTAATATCCATTGCAAAACCAATTGGTAATAAGTTGAGAGATCCCAACATTTATTGAATGATTACCCATTTCATTTTTAAGCAATTTGGGACAATATTTCTTAACTTGGGTCCAAATTCCATGAAATTGAGACCATTATCTCAATTCGGGTGAGTTTCTCATAAAAAAAAAAACTTGTCTACAATTTATGAATTTTGAAAAATTGCCTCCAATATTTGAACTTGAGGACGGAGAATGATCTCTTCTATCAATAAAACTTTTATCATTTAAAAAAAAAAAAAAAACCCCATATAGACAATTAAGGAAACTAGGCCTCAGTAAAGTCCCACGAGGCGACAAACCCACGACCCACAAGTCCACAACCCCATTATTAGATGGAGTATATTAAGAGGAGAGAGAAAATCTTATTCATGGATGATCCATATATTAAGAGGAGAGAGAAAATCTTATTCACGGATGATTCGTGAATAAGAAGAATGCAGCAGCCAATAATCTTTGAACACATCACTCATATTGCCTCTGCACATCTTGGACAAAAGCAAATGTCAATCACACCCAATCAAATCTCTTTCCTCCTCAACTATGGTCAACATGGAACAGAATTGTTCTACACGCGCCAAGGCACACACTCATGCAATAGGAGTATTTCTTTATCTTTTCCATTTTTTTTCGTTTTCCTCTAGTTAATTTTCTGGAAGAGTAAAATTGTGTATACCCATTTTTTTCCCCTGTAGTTAAGAACAAGTTAGGTGGTTTTTTGCTTACCAATTCAAGTATAGAAGTATTATTTTTTCTCCTTTATCCAAAAAAAAAAAAAGGATTTTGATTGTTTTGCTTCAAATTTATATGGATTATTGGTTCATTTCAAAGAGAGAGATCTAAAAAGTAAAAAAATTATGCATCAAACTCAAAATTTAAAAAAAAAATAAAAGACAATCATACGTAAGCCAATCATCCCATATCTTGGGGCACTGGAGTTATGTCCGGTCATTATCTTCAGGGTCTCGAAATTTGTCGAAATGTGTGCAAGCTGTCCTAGACATTCGGTTATAAAAAAAGGGGTCTTCAAAATTAATTTTTTCCCATAATTTTTTATTTCTACTGAACTTTTACAAACCTTTATTTGGAATTATTAACCCAAAACAAAAGAAAAAATATCTGGATACCTCAAGAAAAATACAATTTTTTTAAACTGGTACAGTGGTACCTGTATTTTTTGTCCTAATTTAGAAAAATTTCATCGGTTAGTTTTGTTTCAATTTCTTTTTGAATTATTGGCTCATTTCGAAGATAGAAATCTAAAAACAAAAAAAAATTATGGCCAACTTATAAAATATCTGAAAAACAATGGATAATTCACAATATTTGTCTGTTTTGAATTATTTTTATTTTTAGAAATTTATAAGGTAATTTGTTTTTTTTTTTTTTAAAACCTTTTAGATTTTCCCTTTCAAACACGAACCAATAGCTGTCATTACCATGGTTGCAGCTTTAGGAGCTTATAGAAACCAAATATAACAAACTCTTTTTTTTCTTTTTTTGGTAATGAAGAGTGTCCCGATGAACTAGGCTAATTTCTCCAGCTCTTCCGATAGCCTTTTTCAGGCGTTTGAGTGAGATGAGGTGAAGTGAGGTGGTCCCAAGGACAAATCACTAAATATAAGATCTTTAGGAGTTTGAACAGTATGACCAAAAACCAAAGTTCGAAACAAAAAACAAAAAACTTGATCATAATCGACGGAACACTTGGAAGAGAAGATGAACAATGATTCGTCGATTTTCTGGCTTCAGCTTCGCTCCTCTTCTCGTTTTGGGATTTGGGTGTATTCAGCTACTGATGGTTTTAACCATTCTGATAGAAATTAAAAAAGGAACTTAACCATGGTTACATTTGGAACGAGAATCTGTAGCTGTAGTTTAAAAGGACAATCTCCAGGACAGGTGTTGAATAGTCATTGGGGGCTGTAAGTTGCTTATTCACGGCTCCTCCGTGAATAAGTTTTCCTCTATTTTAAAGGCTCATTTTTTCAAAAGATTTTAGCACCCAGTTGCTAAAATCATAATATTTCAAATCAAAAAATGAAGTGGTTCCGTATATCGTTTTTCAATTTTTTTCGCACCAAATTAAAGTACTCCTCGTGTACTTTAGTTTGGTGCAAAAAAAATCAAAAAACGATACACCAAACCACTTCATTTTTTGATTTGAAAAATCATAATTTTAGCATCTGGGTACTAAAATCTTTTAAAAAACTGGGCCGAGAATTTCCCTAATTTTGGTAAGAAAAATTTTGCACATTAAAATTTCGTGGACAAACAAAAATTGCTTTTCGAATCGGTACACAGCAACGATCAATGACGTAGACAACCAATTGGCCCACTAGACTTTAACATTCTTCATTTCTACACTTAACTTCATCAAATTATTTGAACCGTTGGATCTAATATTCTTCACATCAGACGACTGCAATTATGAGCGAAAGAGGGTATGAATGAAAAGGGCAATTTGGTTAATTTAGCACCACATTGCCTATTCCACCAAGAAGGTATCTCTGGAATTCCGAAACAAGAATAGGGCTATTTTCGTAAATCCAACGAGGTGGCCAAATTCTTTTTTTTTTTTGAACACGAGTGGGCAAATTCATATGGCTTTAAATTGATGGCCGAATTCAATATTGGGAGCATATTCGCATATCCTTTTTGTTATTTATCAAAAATATTCGCATATGCAAGTGGCATAATTCCTTGCGTGCAATGTATATTCTCTTATGCCAACATGGCCGGGCCCACTTTGCCACCAAAGTTGCGGAGAATCGATGACGTGGAATAAAGCGTAGACTAGGAACAATTACTACTTTGATAAAACAAGTACCAATTATGGAGTCGTTCCGGACATCGTTACGTGATGTCTAATCGATAATTTTACAACTACGATTTGCAACGCCCTTTTTACACAGGGTGAGACCTACTCACCTACACATAGGTGACACGCAGCGGTCGTTAGACAACATTACAAATAATCATTATATTTAAAGTTTTCCATATCTACAACGCCCTACGTAAATCCACTTTGGAGTAAGTTTGATCGTGAGTGTTGAATAGTAAGGAGGCTGAAGAGATGAATGGGTCTCTTAGTTGATGTATGCTAGTTTATTTGAAAAGTTCGCAACGATGCATATTTTGATAGCCTTATTTGGAGTGCGAACTACAGTTTTAGAAAAGGCAACGTCCCTATGTTTTTTTATTTCAGGAAGCTAATTTGCTCAAACCATCTTCTCATGCATTGTTTAACTCTCCCTTGAATTCGGTATGGCATCCTCCTTTCTATAGTGTTATTAAATTGAATGTGGATGGCGTTATTAGCAAGGCAAATGAAAAAGTTGGCATTGGTGTTGTGGCTTGTTACTCCATTGGGCGGATTATGGGCTTCTCTTGTCACCAATCACTGGTTTTCTTTCTCCTAGAGTTACTAAAGCATTGACCTTCCATGAGGCCCTTGTCTTTGTTGCGAATAATGGTCTTACGGATATCATAGTAGAAGGAGATGCTCTTCAGATCGTCCAAGCCTTCGACGAGGATGAAAACTCTTTTTTCAGACTGTTAGCTCTATCATTTCTAATTGTTTAGAGCTTTTACTTTTATTTTTCACTTGTTGTTTTAAATATGTGAAAAGTGTATGTAGTAGGGTAGCTCATTCGTTAGTTAAGTAATCCTTATCATGTATGTAATAGGGTAGCCAACGAATGTAATAGGGTAGCCCATTCATTAGCTAAGCAATATTCCTTATCTTGTGCTGGGATAGCCCATTTGTGACTAAACAATCCTTATCTTGCCCTTAGTGATATACGGTCCTTAGGCCGTCATTCTTCTGAATAAAATATCATCGTTTCCCAGGGGAAAAAAGAAGGTACAGGGGTGACTATGTTAGGGCTAGTGGAAGCCAGCCCCCGGGCGTGCTTGCCCAATTTTGAAAAATAAAAAAATTCTCACTTGTTACGTACCATGCGTAACTCCAATATTAGCTTAAAATCGATCATTTTCTTAAATTAATATCCATACTCCTTTTTCTTTTTTTTTTCTTTTTTTTTTGTATTTTAGGGTAGTAACTTTTACTACGTAAAAGACAAAAAGGCATGTAGATATCAATTTTGCGGTATGAAAAACACTTCTTTTTTATTCATTGCAACGGAATCCGTTTTGAAATTTGGTTTTAAATCAACTTGTTACGTACCATGCGTAACTCCAATATTACCTTAAAATCGATCATTTTCTTAAATTAATATCCATACTCCTTTTTCTTTTTTTTTTTTCTTTTTTTTTTTTGTATTTTAGGGTAGTAACTTTTACTACGTAAAAGACAAAAAGACATGTAGATATCAATTTTGCGGTATGAAAAACACTTCTTTTTTATTCATTGCAACGGAATCCGTTTTGAAATTTGGTTTTAAATCAACTTGTTACGTACCATGCGTAACTCCAATATTAGCTTAAAATCGATCATTTTCTTAAATTAATATCCATACTCCTTTTTCTTTTTTTTTTCTTTTTTTTTTTGTATTTTAGGGTAGTAACTTTTACTACGTAAAAGACAAAAAGGCATGTAGATATCAATTTTGCGGTATGAAAAACACTTCTTTTTTATTCATTGCAACGGAATCCGTTTTGAAATTTGGTTTTAAATCAACTTGTTACGTACCATGCGTAACTCCAATATTAGCTTAAAATCGATCATTTCTCTAAATTGATATCCATACTCTCTTTTTTTGTATTTTAGGGTAGTAACTTTTACACATAAATGTTTTACTACGTAAAAGACAAAAAGGAATTGTAGCTATCAATTTAGGGGTATGAAAAACACTCCGTTTTTATTCATTGGAAGGGAATTTGTTTTGAGATTTGGTTTTAAGTCAATTTGAGATGATTTTCGTAATTTGTGAGTACGCCGAGTTTCACTCTGTCTATATTTATTTTTGGGTAATAAAAACAATGATTTTAATATTAGCGGATAATTTTGTTTTCTCCCAATTATTTAAGTTCCGAATCCAAATCTTGATTTAGTGACTAATCGTAATGAAAGGAGCAGGTCCAGTTTCAAACGGGTTGGTGGACACGGGGTTGTTGCTGTGCAGCCCCCGCACAGTACCTACTGTGCTCCATTCGAGCCGTCCGTTGCTCGGATGGACGACTCAGATTTCACCTCAACACCTTTGCATCTGAACCGTTCGTTGTCGTGTGTGCAAGATGAAATCTGAGCCGTCCATCCAAGCAACAGACGGCTCGGATGGTGTACAGGAAGTGCTGTGAGAGCTGCACAGCAGCAACCCCGAATCCGGGTTTGGCGGTGGAGGGTCACGTGTCACTTTACATTCTTGGCTGTGCGGCGAATGCATGTCTGAATCAAATTACTCATCTCATCAATTTCCTTCCAGTAACGATACATACACACAAAATTTTTACCCACAAATTACCCACACACTCATACAAGTGTGTGGGCACCACACACACTAGATGTGCAAGTGTGTGTGGAGCCCACACACTTGTATGAGTGTGTGGGTAATTTGTGGGTAAATTTTTTGTGTGTATGTATCATTTTTGATTTCCTTCATGTCCTTTTCTGCGCATATGTCCATTTCTAGACTTGTCTGCGTGTCAGTAATTCTTTAACCTGTATAAGCTACTACCATGTAGTACAACCCAGTTTGGATCATGAGATAGAAAGCACATAGAAGTTTCCTTTTTTTGTTTTTCTTTGCCTTTTGTAACGACAAATGCAAATCCCATAAATGTGAGAAGAATTTGCATACGGAGATGGTAGGGACATTTGGTGTCCGACACCCCATCTGAGTCGTCCAAATATGTTTTGGTCGGTTCAGATTTGGGGGTGACATTTTGGTAAATTTTGGGGGCAAAATTACCCCATCAATTCTGGGCCGTCCAAAACATGTTTGGACAACTTATATAGAAAATGCCGGGCACCACGTGTCCCTACCCTCACCGTATGCAAAATTTTCTCCAAAAATGTATATACTGTACTACAACATTCTGCAAGTTACAGCCAAATATTAAGAGCGTCCCATAATTAGGATTTAAGTATGGGGTGGTGCTTTTCGATGGTAGTCTACTACTATTTGTTGCATATTGTTCGCTAAAATACAGAGAATGAGGTTAAACATAAAAACCGACTGTGTCTTGATTTTTTTTCTTAAAATAACTCCAAGGGAGGTAGCAAATTTCTATACTAATTTTGGTGACACATATGACAAGTTAAATGGTCCTTTTAGAGAAGTCCGCTCCACCAGACTCTTCAAGTTTTTAATTTTTTTATTGCTCTTTCGACTTTAAAAAGACTTTGCCAAAGAAATAAATTAATTCACCAATCATGCTATCATAAAAGATGACGTGACAATTTGAATAGTCATTTCTCTCTTCCAACCTGACTAGGTCGAGGGCATTGCGCAGCTTGCGCATTGATGCCTCTAATAATTGGCTTTACCCAATACAACTCGCACGCGGACTCTAGTGATCATGAGGTACCCTCAGAGGGAACCAGCTACTAGATAGTTCGATTAGTCTTTCGTCCGGCTTCAATGCCTCGCGCTAGCACATCTTATGGGTAATTGCTGCAAATATGACCATATTGTTCGTCAAAGGCAAAAAGTGACAGAGCTACCATTAACGTTGTAGCAAGAGTTCCCTTTGAGTTCCTTTTGCTAACATGGATCTCCAAATGTAACTTGGTTCTCATTTTACTGAAGGGAGATGCTCTTAGGCACTGATATTGGGCATCCTTATCAACCTCAGTAACATTTGGAACAAATTTAACCTAAGAACACTTTTTATATTTTAGCTAGTTACTTTTCTGAAATCACACAGAATCAGAGTACTCTCTATTGTAACTTTACATTATTAAACTATTTTTTTTCCTATTTCTACTTTTTTACTTTTAAAATAATTACAAATGTTGAAAACATTTTTTTTTATCATACAAATATTATTGGCGAAAAAATTAAAAAATTATAATGTGAATTTATTTTTTGAAAATATACAATGTACGGTACATAAGATGAAAATCTCTAAAAATACACTCCTACCGGTGACTCATATCCGATTGAGCTAATTTTTGCAAGGGTATTGATAGGAGTATTTTCCAAATATCCAGCTTAGAAAACACCACTACAAGGCTACCCAATGTGTTTTTGAGGCATATGTGGGAAGTGGGATGGCACATGCGAGACCCGAAGGTATAAGCAAAATATTAAAATAAGGGATAACCTATGAACAATGCCTTGCTAGAATTCTTCAGGCACTGTAGCAAAGTTACAGCTTTTGCAAATTGTCCCTACATTTGTTGAGGCTGATATGGAGGTATTTGCATTTGGCTCAACAAAGGATCCATCAGGTGGATTTGAATCCCCCTATGAGGATGCTCTGGGGGATCATCCTGCATATGGCTGGTAGAATGAAGAAGCTTTTTCTCCCCCCCTCCTGTCTCTCATTTTAGGTGAGGCTACTAGTACAACATAAATGTAAGGTTAGTCCACTGATATTTAAAAAATCCGTGCAGTGATGTGAAGTTTATCATTTATTGGGGGCTTTTGGTAGTTGGATTAAGCAATAAAATTACACCAACCAACCTTCCATCTATCAAGTTATACAGTGACACCACTTTAATTGCTTTTCGTAATATTCCCTAGCTTTATTTTTCATATTTCAAATTTCGCGTGCAGATGGTGAGGATGACAATCTGGTACAATAATCAGTTTTTAAGGGCCGAGATACGAAGAGGGTACCAGCGTAAACCAACTCCATTGGCTTTTGAAAAAATTCTCTTAGCTACGTAAGTGTGAATTCTGTCTTCGATTTGGCGGTTAGACTGAAATTTTTCATCCCCACGGTTAACCAATTAAAAAAGTTGGACTTCATTTTCTTCTCATTTTACTCATCAGTCAATCCATTTACTATTTTTTTTTTTTGTCGGAATTTTAATCCATTTACTATTATTCCTTTCATTCTCTTTCTTTTCAAGCATCTAAGGCTAGGTTTGGCATAAAAAGTTAAGTGACTTTTTACTATTCATTTTTTTTGTCCTTATTCATTTTTTTTTTTGTATTTTTAGTTTTGCGTCAAACTTTTGCGACCAATTGATCCGTCTCGACGAGAGGAATCGGAAAAGTAAAAAATTTTGACCGAAACTCTTAAATTTTTTCAAAAATACAGAATAAGTCAAAATTTAAGAGTTTCGGTCAAAATTTTTTACTTTTCCGATTCCTCTCGTCGAGACGGATCAATTGGTCGCAAAAGTTTGACGCAAAACTAAAAATACAAAAAAAAAAATGAATAAGGACAAAAAAAATGAATAGTAAAAAGTCACTTAACTTTTTATGCCAAACCTAGCCTTAGATTCAATCATATATTTCATTTCTTTTCGGGCAGGTGGAGTGGTAAGGGCACTCGACTAATGGGCCCCCGATATGCATATCTTGTTCATTTCGTGCAGGGCTTGGACGTGTAGTTTAGCCCTCTTTCCTTAAGCCCACGATTGGCGTACTCCTTTTTACGAAGCCCAGATAGTCTAGCGAACAGAGATGATTCAAGGAGGGACAGGATTAATTATTCCATCGTCTGGGGCACCGTCAAGTTATATATATTCGTGGGGTTCATGCACTTAGTACTTGGCCTCACAGAAGTATGTTATAAGAAAAGTGTTAGGACATCACGTTGCGGTGTCCCGAGACATGGAATAAATTTTGCAAGGAAAAAACATTAACCCAAAAAAAAAAGGGTTTTGGTAGGGAGAGAAGACAATAATAAGGAAGGTAAAAACATTCTACATAGGTTTCGAATACCCTGGTCTAATTTCTAGGTGATTTTAAAAAATAAACAATTCACACTCTATATCTGAGTCATCTGAGTCGACCGAAAATATATATTTTCTTCTATTTATTGTGCAAAGGTACTAAAAAACCCTCACATGCAATAATCCATGTTTTTCATTAAATACTACGACGATTTAAAATTAAACAATGTTCTAAAACTCGATAAGCGTCGACTAGTCGGCTTCCGAATTTAGGAGCCGGACCACCGCCTAGTGATTAGGCAGGACTAGTCGGCCTAGGTGGCCAACTTTTATAACTCTGAAATTAAGTGTAATAGAATGAGGGAGCAGCTTTTTTGGTCAAAAGTAAAGTATAAAAAGCTTTTCACCCTTCATTTGTAGCAGACATGAGAAGAATATATTCCAAATGTACAGGTTCATGCAAATTGCATTCTATCCTTCCTACACACATGCATTTTGAATTCTGTTGACAATTAAAATCGAGTGCCTAGAGAGATTTTATTTAATTAACAGTGGTTTAATTAAAGGTTGAGAAATATATGACACATGATCATGCATGCATGAAACTTATCAGATGCTCATGACTTTTTCACTTTAAAATTGTGCCAAAGTTTTGGATGCAACATATTGTGAAAAACAGTTTTAAAACTTAGATAATAAATCCAAAAGTACATGAATTACTGAAATACTGGGGATCAGCTGCGGACCGGGGGTGCGAGGGGGTGTTTTGTCTTTGCACTCCTCTTAATTTTCTTTCTGGTTCTAGTACATTTTTGAATTTTTTTTTTGTAAAATTACCAAACAGTGGTCCCTGCAAAGTCAAGTCAAATTCGTAATCCTGCGTCCACCACTACGGGGATAATGCTTTTGGGGTTTTAAAATGAAACGACTGAACATCACATTACGTTGTGTAATGCATTTAGAGTTTTAAATCGGCGTCACCATATCTGTGATACGGCCAAAAATAAAAAAGCATCGTTAGCAAGTAAATAACGATGTTGGAGTGCTAAAATTCTATTGGGTAACGGCCTTTATTTAAAACTTTGATATTCAGTAATCCAATGAGGCATATACGGCTTCAATCCTTCAGCAGAATATCTCTGTCCTCTACAAATGTTACAGAACCTTGCTTCAAAAGGTACGTACAGAACTCCCCTGTTCAACCCTGTTCATAAAAACCCCATGAAGCACCACCCCTCCTGGCTCCTTCCCCTCTCTTTCTTTCAGTACTCTCTGTGGAAATGGCAAACAATAGCTGCTCAAAGTTGATGAGAACAACCAGAAGAACAAGAAGAAGAAGTAGATCGAAGGAAGCACCCGTCGACTCTCTTCCGAACGAGCTACTAATAGAAGTCTTAGCCCGAGTAGCTGCCCATTCACTCACAGACTTGTTCAATGCCAAGTTGAGGTATTTGGTATATATGTGTATACAAAACACAGTTACCTTCCTTCAATTTTTCACTCCCCTCTTTTAACTGCGATCGGTGTTATATTTCCTCATTCGCTCGTTAATTTGTCTCATTTTTTTGTTTTACAGTTGCAAGGCTTTCTATGAAGCAAGTAAGGATAGCTCTGTATTCCAGCAAATATCACTTGAGGAACTTCAAATAGTCCCATGGCGCATTAGCAGAGAAGCTTATTTCTTCTTTAACAAGTGCATGGAGAGTGGAAACCCCGAAGCCTTGTATAGACAAGGAGTGGTAAGCAAGTACTGTTAATAGTAAATTAATAATAATGCTCTCATATATAGTATTGAATTAGCCATTGAAACCAAAATCAAGTTTAGTTTATTGAAGATCCCACAAAAAATGAATTTGAGAGGAGTGGAGCCCCGAATAGAACTTGAGAGGGCCGAACTTTGAGGGTGAAATGTCCATTGGATACTAAATCTAGTCATCCGAGTTTCTATGTGACTATTTTAGTGTACTCGGGAATTAATGAATATAGAGATGATATTGCTCGTGTGGAGTATCATTAACACGTCGTATCATCATATCTAACATTGTTTTAGACAGTGCTTAAACTAAATATTGTTCCTTCTTTTTTTTTGGGTGCAAAAAGTAAAAATTGTTCTTACCTTTGAATATAGTACTCATGGTAAAATTTCTTATCCACACTCCCGGATTTAAGGAAAAAATGGGTTTTTTTGTGTTGCAAATTTTTTTTGGAAAATCCGATCCGTCCAATGTGTTCAGAAGGTGTTTTCAAGGGTCCACGCGAAAAATCTTCAAAAAAAAATACCGGGAAGGGCTTGATCCAAGCAGTTTTCGCAAAAAATGTAAATATATATTTTTTGAGAAAATTGCTTGGATCAAGCCCTTCCCGGTATTTTTTTTTTGAAGATTTTCCGTGTGGACCCTTGAAAACACCTTCTGAACACATTGGACGGATCGGATCGTCAAAAAAAATTTTGGATCACGAGGTGCGGAAATTAAAAGTCCGGATAAGAGACGGACCCTAGTACTCATAATGTTACACTTCTTCTATAAAAATTCCACAAAAAATAAAATACTGAACACAGTTAAATGTTTGGTTTCTTGTAGGTAGATTATTTCAGTTTTATGAGATTAGAGTATGGTATAGAGTATTTGCAAAGAGCCGCAAATTCGGGACACGATGGAGCAATGTACACACTCGGAATCATCTCACTGTTTAGCGGGGACGAGTTGATCAAACAACAAGGCATGAAAACTTTGAGTGGCCTAAAGAACAAGGCAAGAGCATCAAGAAAATTGAGGAATTGTCGCGAGGAGTTGAAGGCCATCCTGAGAAAGATTTGGGTACGAAATCCATTCAGAACAAATCCACTCGTGGTTGGAAAAGAAAGACCCATTTGTTGCACAATGAAAGGCGATCAACACAAGCGAAGAAGAGGGTGGGAAAGCGACGACGATGATGATATCCAATGCGATGCTTGTCAATGCGATCGGGAAGTTGATTCGTTGTGTAAAATGATTCTTTATGTTTTTTAATGAAGTTTTTACGCAATTAATACTATTATTATCACACTAGTATTAGATTTAGATTATTGGGCATCTGATGGAGTATTCTTGTATTTTTAAGGTTTCTGTGGGTCTTACTTCCTAGAATTGCATGCTTTCTGGCCTCAAATGCCTTTGAGGTGATCATGTGAATTTTGATTAACTATAATCGGTGCTATCAGGCTGGATATTTTCTTCTTTCGTTAGATTAATTCAATCTGAATGATAAAACTTCATGTTCACGTAATCATCAGCTATTTGTTAGCACATTCACTGTTTGATTCAGTTTTCACACTACAATCCAGTCACATTCAATTTGGATTTTTTTTTTTTGCATGTTGGCAATGTAACACCCCCATTTTTCGAAGGCATTAATTAAATATATTTATAAAAAGATTAACTTTAAACAAAATGATAAACTTCAAATTATTCAGTCTTAATTAACTTAATAAGTAGCAGAAACATTGTTGACAAGAGGAAACAGTACTTGCAGTATCGGAAATTAAGTTACAGTCCTCCAACTTAATTTATTAAAAATAAGGAACAGAACACTAATAATAGGGATTCCATGCTTCTTCTGTTTCCACCTCGGTAGTTGGGTTCTCTTCTTGGAAATTCTGCTCTCCTCCACCTGCTTCAGTACCTGGCGTAAAAAGCCAGGGCAACAGTAGCACCATGAGCGTACAAACACTCAGTAGATAGGCTCTTACCCATTGCCCCCTTACATTAAATCACAAAGAGAAACAACATGATAAAATGATAATAAAAGAACAACACGATAATCCAACTTTTTATTTCTAGCCTTTACTTAAGTGAAACCTATGATTCTCTCCTTGAGAAATCAATCCTTCTTGTTTAACCACTTAGACTATGGCCATTCGTGATTCCACTCTCTCCTTGTTTGCCCTAACCGGGGGCCCAGATGAAACGGACTAGTTATGGACTTAGTTCAGTTAGTTGGAGTCATCAACAGCCTTACAAGGAAGAATCTCCCAGGGACTAATCGTACCACTGGGACCACAAGGAACTAACCGTAACCTTGGGAGTATATAGTTCATAACCTGGATCTATAATACAGAATCATCATTAGATAGGCTCTTACCCATTGCCCCCTTACATTACATCACAAAGAGAAACAACATGACAAAATGATAATGAAAGAACAACACGATAATCCAACTTTTTATTTCTAGCCTTTACTTAAGTGAAACCTATGATTCTCTCCTTGAGAAATCAATCCTTCCTGTTTAACCACTTAGACTATGGCCATTCGTGATTCCACTCCCTCCTTGTTTGCCCTAACCGGGGGCCCAGATGAAACGGACTAGTTATGTACTTAGTTCAGTTAGTTGGAGTCATCAACAGCCTTACAAGGAAGAATATCCCAGGGACTAACCGTACCACTGGGACCACAAGGAACTAACCGTAACCTTGGGAGTATATAGTTCATAACCTAGATCTATAAGACAAAATCATCATTAACCACATTATTCATAAAGAGTGATCACGCAACGCCATATCTAGGGTTTCGAATCTTAATCCACTTGTACAGTTAACAACACCATACCGGCAACCATAACCTAGTTCTGCCAATTCCACAACCTGGGATCCTGCTGGATAATCTCCCAGGTCCATCACTATAACCACCATTGGTTCATTTGTTCTTTAACTTAACATCTTCTACGTTTTCTAAGCACGTGACCCAACCCATGAGCCAAACATTCTTGTGTTCTTTCTAACAAATTGATCAACTAGATACATATAAGAGATTCAAATCAATAAGGAACATAAATAACATGAAGAGTAACTTAACCATTCCACAAATCAATTATAGGTTTCCAGCATTAGTGAAATTACATAAAACTCGGGGACCAACTTGTAATTTATTAAAATTGAGGGTCAGATCTGTATTTAAATTTAATTCTATCATCGAGAGTACAAACATCAAAATAAAAACATAATAACATGAATAGTGCTCTACCGGTAAATTACCGATAGAATTGGGTTTTGACGATTTTCCTATTTGGCTTCTAGTTTCGATTGGGCTCGATTCCAAGCCTCATTTCCATTTATACCTTATATAATACACTAATTTATACTTAGGGTAGATGGGTAAGGTATATCTACCTTTTGTTGATGAATAAGCTCGGCTTAGCAAAAATTTGTGGTCGAAATTACAATTCGGACAGAATCTTCGGGCAGCAATTTCGTGACCAAAACTCAACCGTTTTGGATGATTCTGGTATCTAAAATGAAGTGCTTTCTACAATGTTGATGAAGAAGTCTAAAGCCCAAAACTCACTCTAACTATGAGAAAAATTGAGATTTGCACAGAGTGACTGTGCTGTCCGAAAATACTCAAACAGAAACTTCGGGCTGCAATGTCGGGATCGTTCCTCGACCGTTTCGGGCAATTCCTTTACCAAAATCTGAGATCTTGAAACCCTCTACAACTTCGATCAAGGAATCTAGGTTAAAAAATGATTGGAAGAAGGAGAAAAATGAAGATCTTTAGAGGAACAGTGAGCTGTTTGGAAAAACAAAACATCATCTTGAACAGGAAATTCGGGCTGGCATATTGGGATCATTTCTCAACCTTTTTGGGTGGTTCTTGTATCCAGATCGAAGGCCTTGAAGTCTTCTACAACTTCAATGAAGGAACTTAAGCTTAAAAACGACTTAAACTCTAAGAAAAATGGCGATTTACAGACCCCCTGTAATCTGTCCTGTTACATATTTTTGGCACTTTCCGGGGTTGTTCAAAACCATCATTTGAATTGTAATAGGTCGATTTTTAAGAGGGTAGTTGCTCGCTCGATACTACTCTCATTTGCTGCACCAAATTGACCACTGCAAAATTAATCTACTTGTGTGAAAGGTAAATGCATTGCACAGCACATCATGACTATTTTTTTTCCAAAATTGAAAATTTTGTTTTTGCATGATTTGCCATTCCTATAAACCTCTCTGGAAAATTCGCTTTCCATACCTAAATATTATATTGATATCAATCAAAATATTTCTTTTTACCTTTCTGAAAAATTGTGTTTTCTTTATATACATATGTTTACACAAGTAGACAAATTTCATTTAAACCCTCTGGAAATTTTATTTCCATATCTATTTCACTGAAAGACATCTTTTTGGAGAGAATGAGAGAGATTTTTCTTTCTTTTCTTGGAGGCTACTCTTAGGCGTTTATTTTGACTCCATATATACATGGGAGCTCTAGCTAGCCTTGGTAAGAAATAAAAAGGATACTTGTTTTTGGAAAAGAGAGATTTTCGGCAATAGGCTTGAAAAGGTATTGGTTGTTGGTGCCTATATAAGGGTGCACCAATGACCATAGTCTATGCACAATTTTTGGACGACAGAAAGGAGAGAAACTATATTTCTATTGTGCTTTAGTTTTATAGTTTTCAAAAAGAACACTTCTCATGCACATTTTTTACGGAAAAAAGATAGGAGACTTTATAATATTTATTGTGCATTTTAGTTCTTTTAGGAGCACTTTTCATATCACATTATTTGTCTATTTGGTGTTCATATTTCGTGGTGCCATATACTGCTGTGACCGAATCTTTTTGGAGATTGATTCGGAGCCAGTTGAATCTGGAGATCAGGCGTGAAGTCTGTGGTTCATCTATTGAATCTTGAAGAAGCTCTGGGAGCATCGGAGATTGGCAAGAATAGGTAAATACTTGAGGTAAGATTTTACTATTTTGCAATCTGTACTTCTTTTTGATTAATCTAATAAAGCAGTAGGTTTAGGCCGTGGTTTTGGCTTAGGGTTATTTAGGACCCTAAGTTTTTCCATGTAAATCGTGCGTATCTTGTCTCCTTTTTATTTTCACAGCACTACTTGTGGTTTTGTTTATTTGAATTAATCAAGACAAATAACCAGTTTATTAGTTAATAATTTTTTTAATCAATTATTCAACTTAAAAAACTGGTTATTTTTATTAAAACTCCTATTCACCCTCCTCTAGGAGTAAATTGAACGCTTCCGCATAATTTCATGTCCAAAAAATACAAATGGGTGGGGATGATGAAGATGATGAGTGGAGTTGTGGGAGCTTTTGATTTCCAGATTGGTGAGCTTGAAACAGTATCTAAACAATCTAGGGAAATGTATTGTTCATCACTTAAGAGTTTGGCTAAGTGTTGAAGAGTATCAAAGAAAACGACTTCTAAACTCACCCTCTCTCTCTCTCTCTCTCTCAGAATGGTTTTTCCCACTGTACTTGGTATTCTCTCTCTCACACATGCTCTGGAAATGCAGTAGAAGGGAAGGACGAAAATGAGGGAGTGAAGTAGAGTGTTGAGTGGTAGAAAGTAGGGAAGGAGAGGCCTCCTTGCATGTACATGCATTGGTTATGAATGCCAAGTGTTGGGGGAGAGTGTAGGTGAGGAAAGAGGGGAGTGGAGGAGAGGGTTTATGACTGAAAAAGGGGCTATGTGGGTTGATTTTCCAGGGCTCTCATGGTTATGGAAGCCTAGGGTGGTTTTGTATTAGTCCATGGTTTGTTTGTGGTGGGTTTGTCGTGGATTGGTGGAAGAGAGAAGGTAGAGAATTAGGGTGTAGGGTAAGACATTGGGTGTATGCTAGTAGGATTTTTAGGAGCATGTTAAATCAAGTAATTAGAAAGATAACATTCAAATTTTTTATGAAATTAAAAATTCGGAATGTTACAGCCAAAATGAGGAAAATTTTATTAACATTTACGTAGTAACATTACATTTTCGTATTTACCCAAAAGCCGTTGTACATTTTCTGTGCAAAAAACATTTTGCATGCATTGGTTTACTCTTTCCTATATGCATTAATGAATAATTCTATCTTAGAATATCTTCAAGGGTTAGCGAATTTCTATACTAACTTTGGTGACACATATGACAAGTTAAATAGTCCTTTTAGAGAAGTTCACTCCACCAGACTCTTCAAGTTTTTAATTTTTTTATTACTCTTTTGAATTTAAAGAGACTTTGCCAAAGAAATAAATTAATTCACCAATCATGATTATCATAAAAGATGACGTGAAAATTTGAAAGTCATTTCTCTCTTCCAACCTGAATAGGTCGAGGGTGTTGCGCGGCTTGTGCCCCCAATGCCTCTAATCATTGGTTTTATCTGATAGAACTCGCACACGGGCTCCAGTGATCACGAGGTACCCTTCGGAGGAAACCCAACTACTAGATAGTTCGATTAGACTTCCGCTCGGCTTCAATGCCTTGTGCTATCACATCCTATGGGTAATTGCCGTAAATATGACCATATTGGCCATCCACAACAGTCTCAATAAATTTTTCTCTAAAAAAAGTAGTAAACAGTGCACATTTTTCATTTTACCAACTCACGTCTCCAACAATTCTTCTCTACTACCCTCCCTATTTTAATTAAATTATTACCTTCCCTATTTGTTTAATCATTAATAGGTTTTTTTTTTTTTTTTGGGGGGGGGGGGGAGAGAGAGAGAGAGAGAGAGAGAGAGAGAGAGAGAGAATAAAAAATGGGGAAGTGAACGAGAGAGGGAGAGAGAGAGAGAGTGAGAAAGAATAAAAAAAAAATAGGGAAGAGAATGAATAGTAACTCCCCAAATGGGGAGTCATTTAGGGAGGCATTGTACACAGTTGTATTCTGCCAATCTGTTTAGGGAGTCCCTTGGAGGGCTACACTCCCCATCTGGCTTGGTAAAATGGCTTGGAGAGGTGTTTAGTGAACCTCTTGCACTTGCTCTTAAAACGGTATGTGCTTGTCACTCTCAAAGGCAAAGAGTCAGAGAGCTGCCATTAACGGTGTAGCAAGTGTTCCCTTTGAATTCCTGTGGATCTTGAAATGTGATTTAGTTCTCATTTTACTAAAGGGAGATGCTCTTTGGCACCCATATTACTGGGGATCACCTTGCATAAGGCTAGTAGGATGAAGAAGCTTTTTTCTCCCTCATTCTGTCTCATTTTATGTGAGGCTACTAGGCACGACATAAATGTAAGGTTAGTCCACTGATACTTGAAATATCCGTGAAGTGATATGAGGTTTGTCATTTATTAGGGGTAGAGCTGACTTTGAGTTAAAGCTCATAAAACCACCGTTTTGGGCCCCCGATTTTTTTACCATTTTGAGGGTCCCCCATTTTATAGGACCATATAGTAATTACTAATTAGGCATATGTACAAAATCAATTATTGTAAGGGTTATCGGTCTTGGGTACTTATACTCACAAATGATTGTAATGACTTCATATGAAGTTTATTTTCACTAAGTATTTTTTACTATGCAAAAGAGATTGACGGTCCCACTAAAAAAAGTTCGTTTTAGCCTTTTAGGCCTCACGAATATCAGAGCCGGCCCTGATTAGGGCTTTAGGTAGTTGGATTAAGCAATAAAATTACACCAACCAAACCTTTCACCTATCAGTTTATAAAGTGATACCATTTTAATTGTTTTTCATATTCCCTAGCTTTATTTTTCATACTTCAAATTTCGCTTGCAGATGATGAGTATGACTGTGCAAGAGAGGTATCCAGTACAACAATCAGTTTTTAAGGGCCGAGATACGAAGAGGGCAACCGGTGTAAACTAACGCCATTGACTTTTGAAAAATCTCAATTAGCTATGTAAGTGTGAATTCCACCTTCAATTTGGCTCTCTCTCTCTCTCTCTCTCTTCTCGTTTGTGTGTGTCAGTGTGTGTGTGAGAAATCTCTGTGAGTGTGAACTGGAATTTGTAATTTTGTATCTATATTCTGTGTATTTGAGATCTGGGATTTGTATAATTGTATAGTTGTGTGTATTAATGGAACGAGTGAAATTTGTGGTAGATTGACCTCTTGTCTCTCTCTCGCTCTCTCTCTACCTCTATATTCTGTGTAACCTGATGGCTTCAAGCCTTCAGCAGAATATCTCTGTCCTCGTACAAGAGTTATAGTATACCTTGCTTCAAAAGGTACGTACAGAACTCCCCTGTCCAACCCTGTTCATAAAAACCCCATGAAGCACCACCCCTCCCCTCTCTCAGTACACTCTCTATGGAAATGGCAAATGATAGTTGCTCAAAGTTGATGACAACAACCAGAAGAACAAGAAGAAGAAGTCTATCAAAGGAAGCACCCATCGACTCTCTTCCGAACGAGCTACTAATAGAAGTCTTAGCTCGCGTAGCTGCCAATTCACTCACAGACTTGTTCAATGCCAAGTTGAGGTATTTGGTATATACAAAACACAGTTGCCTTCCTTTAATTTCACTCTCCTCTTTTAACTGCGATCAGTGTTATCTGGTTGGATATTTTCTTGATTCGCTATATTTCCTCGTTCACTTGTTAATTTGTCTCATTTTTTTGTTTTACAGTTGTAAGACTTTCTATGAAGCAACTAACAAGGATAGCTCTGTATTTCAGCAAATATCACTTGAGGAACTTCAAATAGTCCCATGGCGCATTAGCAGAGAAGCTTATTTCTTCTTCAACAAGCTTATTTGGGCTTGGTTTTGAAAGCATTTCATTGTGCAACAAACGGGTCTTTCTTTTCCAACCGCGAGTGGATTTGTTGTGAATGAATTTCGTACCTAAATCTTCTTCAGGTTGGCCTTCAACTCCTTGCGACAATTCCTCAATTTTCTCGATGCTCTTGCCTTGTTCTTTAGGCCACTCATAGTTTTCATGTCTTGTTGTTTGATCAACTCGTCCCCGCTAAACAGTGAGATGATGCCGAGTGTGTACATTGCTCCATCGTGTCCCGAATTTGCAGCTGTTTGCAAATGCTCTATACCATACTCTAATCTCATAAAACTGAAATAATCTACCTACAAGAAACCAAACGTTTAATTGAAATCATTACATTAATAATTGTACCTAGATCTGACAATATCAAACATGGAGATATGTCTCTATTATGTAATTTTGCAATTTATGCTAGTCTCAGTTGTACCGTTATATTCTCTTGGTATGTTTGTATCAAGTACTTCCTTAGTAGTACTATGTTCAGTATTTTATTTTTTGTTGAATTTTTATAGAAGAAGTGTAATATTATGAGTACGAAATTCAAAGGTAATTAAGAACAATTTTTACTTTGTGCACGAAAAAAAAAAGGAACAATTTTTAATTTAAGCACTGTTTAAAACAATGTTAGATGGTGATACCACGTGTTAAAAGGTACTCCACACGAACAATATCATCTCTTTCTCTATTAATTAATTCTGAAGTATACTATAGTACTCATAATGAATATAGAGATGATATTGTTCGTGTGGAGTATCATTAGCTCATGGTATCACCACCTAACATTGTTTTAAACAGTGCTTAAAGTATTTATTTTTTTTTTTGGGTGCAAAAAGTAAAAATTGTCCTACCTTTGAATATAGTACTCATAATGGTACACTTCTTCTATAAAAATTTAACAAAAAAATAAAATACTATTGAACGTAGTACTACTAGGGAAGTACCTGATACAAATATGATGGTACAACAGAGACTAGCATAAATTGCAAAATCATGGAATAGACATATCTCCATGTTTGCTATTGTCAGATCCAGGTTCAATCATTAATGCAAAACAATGATTTCAATTAAACGTTTGGTTTCTTGTAGGTTGATTATTTCAGTTTTATGAGATTAGAGAATGGTATAGAGCATCTGCAAAAAGCTGCAAATTTGGGACACGATGGAGCATCGTACGCACTCGGCATCATCTCACTGTTTAGCGGGGACCAGTTGATCAAACAACAAGGCATAAAAACTCTGAGTGGCATAAGGAACAAGGCAAACACGTCGAGAAGATTGAGGAATTGTCGCGAGGAGTTGAGGGCCATCCTGAGAAAGATTTGGGTACGAAATCCATTCACAAGAAATCCACTTGTGGTTAGACAAGAAAGACCTGTTTGTGGCACAATGAAGGGCGATCAGCACAAGCGAAGAAGAGGGTGGGAAAGCGACGATGATGATGATATCCAATGCGATGCTTGTCAACGCGATCGGGAAGTTGGTTCTTTGTGTGAAATGATTTCTTATGTTTTTTAATGAAATTTTTACGCAATTAATACGATTAATATCACACTAGTATTAGATTAGATCGTTGGGCACAATCTAATGTATTTTTAGGGTTTCTGTGGGTTCTTAGAATTCCATGCTTTCTGGTCTCAAATCCCTTTGAGGTGGATTCATGTGAATTTTGATTAATGAACTAATTCCACAATTTCCTAGGAGATCAAGTTATAACTAATCAAGTTCTGACTTTTAACTATTTTTTGGGACAACCATATGATGATCTACAATATTCTGAGTACTTTGCACGCATACAATCATGTGAGGTTCATCACTACATAGAAAAGCCCGTGTGATCACGTAGCTCTTAATTATGAGGGTAATGACAATGCCTAGAAGCTTTGAATATTAGTATTACCAAGTACCAACATCTAAATCCTTCCTCTTGAAGGATGTACCATTGAAACCCTGAAGCCTTGTATTAACGGGGACAGATCCAAAGGGGCACGCGGGGTCACGTGCCCCCGCTGACTATGTATGGGACTATTGCCCTTACTTTGTATGGGACCAATGAGGGTAAGGGTACGGCTTTATCCTTTTTTAGGATCAACAAAATTGGACTTCACGAAATATGGTCATATAAAAATGCTTTCAAATCCAAAATGAATCACTCTTAATTTATAGTATTTAATAGTACAAAGAAGGAGTGTAAGTGTTCATCAATAAAAACAGGAAGTAATAATGCTTAAAGAAAGAGAGTGAAAGAATCAATTGGATTAATTCAATCTGCATGATAAAACTACATGTTCGATCACCGTAAAATGCCGCAGTCATCTACAATTTGTTATAGCACATTCCCCGTTTGATTCTATTTTCGCACTACACTCCGGTCACGTTCGATTTGGGTTTTTTTGCATGTTGGCAAAATGAAAGAAGAATTTTATTACACTTTTGTGGTAACATTACATTTTTGTCTTTACATGTTTTCAAACTTAGAACACTGCCTGCAGTCCCATCTGCCGTTGTTGCGTGCATTTTCTTAGAAAGCCTCTACCACCACCAGTGTTCTTCATTGTCCTGGGGTATTCGACGCCCCTAGCATCCTCCTTCATTTGTCGAGTGACCCAGTAAGGAGCGGCCTTATAAACGACGTAGCCATTAGAAACCACACCAAAATTCGCAAGGACGTCCGCACATGCATTGGCTTCCCGATATACATGCTTGAGGCTTGCCACCCTAAGTTGGGCCATCAACTGCCTGCAATCGAGTACGATATCCCACAAGTCGCGAGGAATATCGCTATTTCCGGTGACGAGCTGTATCGCGGATTTCGCATCCATCTCCACCTCCAAATTCGTTATATTCAAATCCCGAGCGAGTCGTAAACCGCTCCTTAGCCCCCGCAGTTCCGCTTCTAAACTAGATTGTATCCCGATACTCTGGCAGAAACCACCCACCCATTCACCCTTGTGATCCCGAATCAGACCCCCGACTCCTGCTTTACCCGGATTACCTTTGGACGCGCCGTCAGTGTTGAGTTTAAATCTGCCTTCACTTGGAGCCTTCCACCCAACGCTCAAAACCAAACCGAAACTAGTGCCTCCACCCCAAATCGCACCACCACCGTCGCTGTGGTTGGCGTTTCCGTATCCAAGACGGAGACGCCGAGCATCTATACTACTAAATGCCGCCGTAACTCACTTTTTTCTTCTTTTGTTTTTGAACTAGCGAAAGAAAGGAATCGGATACAAAAATGAAAAGGAACTAGATTACGGAGGCATCACAACGAGAAGGAAAATATCCATACCGCGCGCTTGAAGTTTCAACACTCGTAGTTTATGGCTGCTGTTAACGTAGGGTTTTTTGTTGGCCGCAGATGTTGTTTGGTGGAGAACAAAAAAAGGATAACAAGGAGTATTTATAAAGCAAGAATAGGAAAGTGGTAAGTATGAATTTCAAATGAAATATAGTGCAGAATGGATTTGACGGCTGTTTTTTGAGGCGGAGATTTGCATGCCACGGTTTTGGCAATTAATTCTTAACTGATCAAACAAATGACCCAATGCATTTAGGAGGTGAGCTAAATGAATATTTAGCCAAATCACCCTATAAAAAGTGAGTAACAAGAAAATAGAATGCTTCTTGTAATTTGCGTGATTAATGTTGCGATAGCCCCAAATCTTTAATGCCTTCACGTCCACTCCTCTCCCTTTCTCTCTCATATACGGCCGGTCAACTACTTGGTTCTTTTTGATAAATAATTGAGCCAAATTACCTTTTGTTTGTCTTTATGAAAAATATTCGCATTTTTTAGTTTTGCGTCATCTTTTTTGTAAATTATTAGTTCGTCCCAACGAAAAGAATCTAAAAAATAAAAAATTATCAATCAAACTATTTTTTTTAACAAAGGCAAAATTAATCCAAAATAGACAGACTTTTTGGGTTGTTTTTTCTGTCAATGGACTTTTTTTTAAAAAAACAAATTATCACAAATTTTTAAAAACTTTTTAGATTCCTCTGCCAAACCAATAATCCACAAATAATTGATTAAAAACTAATAAATATGGAAAAAAAAGAATAAGGACAGGCTCAATTATTTGGACTGGGAGCTTATGAAAAAAAATCTGTAAAACAGGGGCTTATATTAAATTTTTTGTGTGTGTGTCAAAAGACGTAGTTTTGAGGTTTAAGTCATGTACCGTTTGCACGCCCAAGACGACATATCGCTCTACAAACCTGTAGTGTGTCTGTGCACTACATGATCGCTCAATCCCAATTATATATTTAGTCAAAACACCCCTTAGAACAAATCATAGCAGTTGAAGTAGTATATTATATATCTTGAGTAGTAGTGATTTATGCACTTTCTTTTGTATCATTCGCGCGCACTCCTTTTTTGTGTCCATTCTCCTGAAATTCTCATTTTACCCTTTCATTCGTTTAATTTTTCCCTCATCAAAAGACAATGTAGTAAATTTCCATCAATAGAAACAAAAAGAGGAGTGTTGATGGTAGAAGGGAGACCAAAAATTAATTCACAAGGATTACAGATGAATTTCATCATATCAACCACATCAAAATCAAGATCTAAAACAAGAAAACTACTGTATCGGAGTAATCAATTTATGCCGGGGGATGAAGATTATTGAAACAACAATATGCATGTATTTTCTTTAAAAAAAAAAAAAAAAATCAACAGTAGGCATCTAGCAGGAATTTTCTCAATCCTCCCATTAATTTTTTCAAAAGAAGATGAGAAAATTAGTAGCCAGCCAAAACATCTAAAAATGTCCTTAGATCTGTTTTGTGCTTTCAACGAGTGAATTCTCTCTCTCAATGGTGACGTGTTCGTTTATAATTTTCTAGTTATATTTTGGGTAATGTTTTTCACAGCTATTTTCTAAGAAATATAATGCACTCATTTTTGTGTCTTCAATTGACAAAACTACACGGAAAAATGCACTACAAGATTTAAAAAAAAAAAAATGGAGTGCATTTATAGGGGGTGTGAAAATTAACCACTTTCCTATATTTTTTGTTAAAAAAATTCACCGTGTAAAGAATATGGTTAGTCCCAATTATCTTCTCTATATATAGAAAAAGCTAATTAATAAAATGGGGATATCCAGAAAATGTTAGCAGGCCAAAACAACCTCAAATGTGCTTTACTCCTATGTACAAGGAAAATGAGATGAAACAAAAATAATAGTAATAATTTGAAACTTAAATTAGAGTATAGTATAAAGTGTATGCAAAAAGCCGCAAATTTGGGTAAGAAATCCACTGATCATGATTCGAAAAACAAAGACCCGTTTGTTGCACAATGAAAGACGATCAACACGAGGCACTACTACAATAATGGTTAAAGATGACACACCAAAAATTGAAACAATGACAGTTTTTGTAAAACTGTCATCGAAAATATGAGGGTAGAGTTTTGATGTCAGTCTATCCTAAAAACTATCTTCTTTGCGATATAAGATGACAGTTTATAATAAAATTGACATTATTATCTATTTCTTTAATGTCAGTTTTTGCTTAGAACTGACATTAAAACAAGGCGCTTCCAGAAGCCCATATGGATAACCTTTGAATGTCAGTTTTCCTTAAAAGTGACATTGAAACTAAGCCCTTTTAATGTCAGTTTTAATTAGAACCGACATTGAAATTGATCATAAAAGATGACTGTCAAAAAGTGTCATTAAAAGTATAAGATGACAGTTTAAAACTGTCATCTTATATTAAATCTAAAACTGACATAAAAAGTACTCAGCTTAATTTTTTTTGAAAATATAGTATAAATATTTTTGTTGGTCTTTTGTCAACAATAAGCGTGCTAGCTCAGTTGGTAACATGCGTGCGCACGAGGAAGTCAAGGTCTTGAGTTCAAGTCCTGGGGCAAGCAAATATTACCTAACCACACAAGTGCTAAGGGGACTCAAAAAAATAGCTGGAAAGATTCATGCATGTCCGGGGTCTTCGACAAGAACTGGAGCACTGGGACCATCAATGTGTACGAATCTCAACGGTGCAATAAGGAGCTGGAGTCAAGCACGTGAGAAACTACCAGGTCAAGGAGCAATGATGACTCTTTTTGCCTGATCCGAGGTGAATCTCACTCTACGCTAACCAAAAGAAGCAAAAGAGGACTGAGATGACAGGTAAAATGACATAGAAAAATCGATGTAATAAAATTATCCTTGGGCGGCCATGTGTCTTTTCCAATCATGAATTGACCAGTAATAGTATGTACAGGTTTACACTGTCATCTTATTGTAAAGATGACAGGTTTAAACCGTCATCTTATATGTTTCAATGACATTTTTTGACTGTCATAACAAATCTAGACTTTTAATGTCACCTCCAAAGATGACAGTTTTAAAACTGTCATCTTTTGTGATTCATGACACATTTTAACTGTCATGGTTTAAGGTTTTTGTAGTAGTGAGGGTGGGAAATTGATGAAATCCATTGTGATGCTTGTCAAATACGATAGCTAGGGATGCATGATTCTTTATGTGAAATGCTTCCATATAGCACAACATTCAATGAAGTGCTTTTTCATCCAATCAATACGATTTTTATTTCGTTGTTACTAGTATTAATAGATTAGGGCATCCTCGTTAGGCTTGCTAAATTAACTTTTTGGTTAAAATAGAGAGTCAAACCCTCTAAAATCCTAAAAAATCAGGCTCTCTATTCTAATTCATCAAATTATTTTTGCTATATTACCGCACCAAATTTGGTGCGGCACTGTTCACGCACCTAATGTTTTTTTTAATCCATTTCCGTTTGATGATTGTGCGGCATTCATGGGAAACGTAAGAGAGAGAGAGAGAGAGAGGTGTGGGCCAAGGGGGCAGAGTATTTTAAGCTAAAAAGGTTCTAGTTTATTATTTTTAGTGCACGGAAAACTCCTCCCCGTGGGGAGATTACTTTTTTAGGAGAATATATTTATATTTTTTTTTAGATTTGAGAGGAATAGTTTAATATAGTAGAATTTAGATAGAGAGTCTGATTTTTTGAGTTTTTGATAAAGTGGCTTGCTAAATTGTAAAAGGTGTTTTTGTGGTTAAATTTGGTGTTTTTTTTGGTGAGGCTGATAAGGATGCTCTTAGACAGCTTGAGACAACACATATGAGTACATTCTGGTATATTAAGTTCTTATGATCAATGGCGGAGCCAGAAATCAAAGTCGGAGGGGAGCGGATTATGAAAAAAATCTTCATATGATGATTTTTATTTTTTTAAACTAAATTGAGTTTTAACGAGATGATTTTGACAAATTAAAAAATTAATCTCGAGGATTTTTGTTATCATTATCACTCGAAGAACTCAATATCATTATCGCATTGTATCATTCACCATAATTTAGTGTTCTCGAAATGAAAATTGCCCCTACTTTAATTATTTTTGAAATTGTATACTCCCTCCGTCCCTTTTGAAGTGATCCATACAAGAATACGTGCAATTTCAAACCCCTAAAAAAACATATTTTTCTACATAACTTTTTAATTTGTTACCAAATTAAAGTGCTCATTGACTACTTTAATTTGAGGCAAAAAAAATTTAAAAACGATATGCGAAAGTACATTTTTAAAGGTCCGAAAAATACACATTTCCCAAGTGGATCACTTAAAAAGGGACGGAGGGAGTAATTTTTTTTTAAGAATAACTAAAAAAATATGTAAAATATACTCCAAAATATGGAATTCGGGGAGCATAAATACACCCCGGCTCGTGATTGTATACTAATTTTTCTAGTCTCATATCAATTTGGGAGTCGGGATTCTATAGTGTGGGAGCCGTTGATTTAGGTAATTAATGGCTTGGATTTTATCTCGGTAGTGTGTGGCTCGCATCATGCAAATGACCGAGATGAAATCTAGATCATTAATTGAGCGATCAACGGCTCAGGAGTCGCACTACAACGCACTATGGGACCCCAATTCCATCAATTTGAGGTGCACTTCAGGTAATACCATATATTTCAGTACGGACCGCACATTAACTAATTTGATCATGACCTACACTGTGGAGCAATTGTTCAGTGCCAAACATGTTCCACGTGGTACTCGAGCGCTCAATCGGGATCGTCCACTTTGGTTTTCGACAATCCGGATTATGGAGAGAGAAAGAGGAGAGAGGATTTCGATCTGGGCTGTCCAATACATTTTTGGACGGCCCGGATGCGACGTTCGGGTACCACGTAGGCTTGGCCACGGTACCCATTCGGCACCTACACTATGAATACTCAATAGGCACAGAATCAGGTGAAGCAAGCATCATCACTCATCGGCCATCATCACTCATCGGTGAATGATCCATCGAAGAACCAAGAATAAGCAAAACAAGTTGTTATCCAAGCATTAATAACCAAAACATCGATCAAAATTTCCCATGGCAAAAAACAAAAACGAGTTTAATTTGGATATTCATTCAAATTAAACGTAATCAGCAAAAGTAGTAGGAGTACTAGTCAAGGTCAGAGCGGCGGCCAATGCAAGAAGGAGTATCACATACGTAGCCCTTAACCTTGGGAATCACGGCGGTTAACACGCCGTTCCTCAAGGAGGCCTTAACTTGGCTCAGATGGTATTTCTTCTCGCATATATTGTAGTAGTAGCCGTAAACAAAGACACCATCGGGGTCGCCGCTCTCCTTCGCTATCTTTCGCTCGCCTTTCAACAGCAGCAGGTATGGTTTGACGATCACTTCCACGCCCTCCTTTTCGACCCCGGGCATGTCCTCCCTTACATGCAGAGCCTCTTCCGTTTCTGATCCATTAACCACAACAAAATGGAGTATGAACAGATGAACAGAGAAATAGAGAACAGAAAGCATACAAAACAGAGACTTGCAAAATTGAATATGAACAGATCAGATATACACTTCGTTACAGAATAGGTTTCGGAGCCCTAGTCACCAAAGAAATCAAGGAAGCAAATTGAATATGAAGACCAAGGAAGCAAAACCACAGAAACCTAAATTGCCAAAGAGAAACTAAAATGAAGACCAAGGAAGCAGGAAAACCACAGAAATCTGCAGGTTGACTAGCTAAAATCAAAAATGATTTTTGTTGGGATTCAAATAATTAGGGCTTTGGTTTTGCAGAATAAGGTTTTCTTAATCTATTTTTGCAACTTTTCTCCTCACATTGGCAATAACAGTAAATCATTCAAAACTGTAGGGCACCTAAAAAGACATAGAACAGAATCGAGAGAGAGAGAGAGAGAGGTACCGTAGGCGAAGGAGGGTTGGGGAAATGGGCGGAAGAGGGGGGGAGGGAGGGAGGTGTCGAAGCCAGCAGGGGGCCATGGTTTGCCGGCGGTGGTGTAGAAGAGGCGAGAGGCGGAGGAGGAGGAGAGGAGGGATTTGGGGGAAAGGAGAAGGCGCTTCAGAGCTGATGCCGCCATTGTTGCGTGGAGTGGAGTGGTGACTATCTCTCTGATGGAAATTTTTCGGGAGAAAGAGGCAGGGAAGACGAACAGTGGACAGCTGTTGTGCTGCATTTAATATACGCGCCACTAAGGCAGAATCTTTTGTACGGTGAATTTTTTTGAATTGGAATCCCAAGTTTGATCACCACGCAGCGCACACAAGAAAGAGGGGATGACATCCATTTGCAGAGAGCTGCAAATAGTACGAGTATTTGGCCCTCTTTGGTTGGTTGGCTGACCAGGCCTGCTCATCTCTTGGCGTAGTGCACCATCAATACAATGATACTGTACATACAATACATACACTTTAGTGCTGCAAATAAGTCGAGCCAAACCGAGCTTTGTAGTGTTTGAGTTCAGCTTGGTCATAAACGAGCTAAGTCCTTAATGAGTCAAGCCGACTAATTTTATCGAGCATCTTTAAACGAGCTGAGCCTATAAAACGAGCCGAGCTCGATTTGTTTAGTAAACGCCCAAAATTCGAACTCGAGCTCGACTAGATTAATAGATGTGTCGAGCCGAACCGCGAGCTGCTCGGCTCATTTGCAGCCCTACATACACTATAGCAAGACCACTTCGAGTAATTACTATCGATTTTTCCACCAATCAATACGATAAAGAAAATAAAAAATAATCGAGCCCAGTAGAGACTAGAGAGCCGACTGAGCATTGAGAAAAGGTTTTTTCTAGCACACGTGAAGATTAAAAAACACACATCCCTATACATTTTTCACACTTTTCTGTACACTTTCATATTTTTCTATACATTTTAATACGTTTTTTAAACTTTAAAGTTAGCCCAATGGACTGTCTTTAAAATTTGCCTAAAAAAATTATTTAGCCAACTATTGTAGCTAAGAAAGCCCATTTTCTGCCTAGTGGGTTAGAGATTCTTTCATCTCTAATGGGTTTTTAAATCAAAAAATTTAGAAAAACACCCAAATACGTAAATATTCACATAAATGTGTGGTAATAGGAGATGATTCAATCGACGCCATTGTTTGGAATGTATTGTACGTCTTTATGGTTTTTTTTTTTCTTAATCTTTCACGGTCACATCTCATAGACAAAACAAAAACAAAAAAACAAAAACAAAAAAACAAAAAAACAAAAACAAAGACAAAATTGAGATCTGAGACAGAAATAAGGAGAATGATTTGACACTCCACTTTCTTATAGTTGCATTCCAAAATTTGTATTTGAATTTAGGAGTGCAATTATATGAAAGTGGAGTGTCAGAATCACTATCCCAAAAATAATCCTCTCATATTAACTTTTCTCATGTAATTTGACGCTAGATAAAATTCATTAGTCTTTTTGACAATTTGAATCACTCAATTTGTTGATCTCGGATGTGTTAACCTCTTACAAATCGGTCCTATAAGAAATTGCAAAAGACTTACTCAAAAGACTTACTTTTCCGGCATATTGATTAGTGTTATAAGTTGAAGAGTATCGGTAGTGAAGAGAGAAGTGGAATTTGAATCTAGCAGTGAGGAGAGATTGATAGTGGTTAACCAATTAAAAAAAAAAATTGAACTTCATTTTGCAAATACATATTCATTTCTTTCCGGGCATTACCATATCAGGAGGAAAGGTAAGGGCACTCGACTAATGGGCCCCCAAGGTCTACATATATGTTCAGTTCGTGTGGGGCTTGGATGTGTAGTCCCAGCCCTCTTTCCTTAAGCCCACGATTGACGTCCTCTTTTTTTACGAAGCCCAAAAATTAGTCAACCCTACATATAGTCTACTAGTCTAGCGGACAGATAGTCAGACATGATTCAAGAAGTCTGAGAAGTAATTAATCCAGGGCACCGTCAAGTTGTGCCGCAAAATTTTTTTTTTTCTCATACATTTCCGTGGTTTATGCACTTAGTATTCGGCCCCACAGAAATATGTTACAGGAAAGGGTGTCGGGACATCATCTTGCACTACCTCGAGACAGAGAATAAATTTGGACGGAAAGAGCATTAACCCCCCCCCCCCCCCCCCCAAAAAAAAAAAAAAAAAAACCTTACATGCAATAATCATGTTTTTCACTAAATACTATGGCGATTTAAAATTAAGTGTAGCAAAATGAAGGAGAATCATTTTGAGTAATAGTAACCGAAATAAAATTTAATTTATTGGAGATCACACCAAAAACGAATTTGAGACGTACATTGATTAATAACCGTGGAGGCTCGAATAGAACTTGAGAGGGCCCAATTTTGTGGGGGAAATCTCCGTTGGATTATTTTTAAAAACTAAATTTAGTCATGTAGGTTTCCATATGCCTACAGAGGTAATGTTGTTGGTGTGGAGTTTCATTTAATAACATGTAGTACATATCATCATCTAACATCGTTTAAAGAGTGCTTAAAGTGAAATTTGTTCTTACCTTCGAATATAGTACATTGAATGTCACACTTCTACGATAAACTTCAACAAAGAAATACAAATAATAACGTTAAAGGATCTTCAAAAAAAAAATCAAAGGATTTGAGGGTTGGATCGTATAATTTTCCTCACCCAAATCTTTGTCCCGAATACAACCCTAAAATAGGAATATTACCTTAAGTTGGTGAATATGTTTCTCTTCAGACGAAGACCAAACACATAAATTAGGGCATAGTAAATGTTGCTTGCTGCGCAAGTGGTAGCAACATGCGGTAGAGCTCTTGAATGTTCTATATTTCATCCAAGGATTGAGTCTCATTCCCCCTTCCCATGTAATAGATTAGGAATGACAAATGAAAAATGTTGCGTGCCGCTGTATGATATGGAACATACAATATAACCTTATTGGACACGAAATACGCGGAACACGCATTTCATACGCCATAGGTAATGAGAAAAATCAAAATTGGTTTAAAGAAAAAGGAGTTAGAAGTGACCCTTCAAGTTCTCGAAAACCTCGGTAGACAGCCTCTGTTTGGCTTTGGGGAAGGGCTAACCTACGAACTTCGGTCATGTACCTGTCACATTCCATCAACAAGATTGAGATATAAAATTGGAAGCATCAGCAGAATGACGAAAAAAATATGAAGCTTGGAAATATAGTTAGGTACAAAATGTTCCCCGCGCAAGGACACGTTTGCACGTGAACGAGTCAACACAGCATAACATATTAAAATCATCAAGAAATGATGTTTACTCGGATGGTACCAGCACTCATAAGTAAACAAATCAGCCAGCAGAAATTTCGTCGAATTGAGGATTTGGAACGGTTGAAATTAGCAAAGCATGCGTTTAACGTAAACTAACAGTTTACTGCGGCAAAACTATAACAGAATTCATAATAAACTCATTATTACGTCTATCTGTTATTTTCATTTTCTCTTCTCCGAGTTTGTCAATAACATACAATCACGCTGTTAAGCTTATAAAAATAAATATCACGTTCAAAGAGCAAAGTTAGAAGTCCAACGAATTGTCAAGGAATTATCAACAAATCGAGTTTCGAAGCAAAATATGTGACCTGAGCAAAATGAGGACTTATATCAGCCTTAAAGTTGATTACAGAAGTCTTAAGTAGGCCCATGTAAGTACCTAACTCTTCTTTGCAAGCTCTCAGAGCAAATCCAATGGGGGATGCAAATCCAGTTGCATTGCCATTATAGAACCAAAAAATGCAAATCATCAATCCAGTGCATAGCTATAAGCAGTTGCAAAATGGAACAAATGGATACTTGGTTGGCTGGTTGCAAATATAGAATCAAGGATGGCTTATAGCCATCCTTGCCACGTCATGTATCTCAACTGTCATCTTCCCCACAGTACCCTTTTGCTTAAGTTGCTCATGATTAGTTTGGAAAGGAAAATCTATATAGCAGGTGAGAATGGTGTGGCAAATATACTAGTTTAATTGTGTATTTGTAGAAAAATTTGGGTAGAATGTTAGGTGAGAATGTTAGATGAGAAAATATCTGGGGTAGAATGGTAGTTGAAACAATGGAGGACAAAAAAAAAAAAAAAAACGTAATTAAAAAATATTTCCGAATGGGGGTTAAAAATTAGATCACAACGGGGTTGAAAATAACGTACATAGTTGAATTGGGATTAAAAACGTAATTAAAAGTGAGATGGTGGGAAAGTTAGTTAAATTTGAAATTGTTTGGTTCTATTTTACAACCAAGCATTGGAGACTGGGTTGCATTTTAGCACCAAAAACCACTTTTTGGTGCCAAATTATAGCAATGGCTATAGCCATTTTCCATTTAGCATTGGATTTGCTCTAAATCATACAGAACCTCCAAAAAAGCTCACGAAAGTTGTGCTAAAAAAGTCTGAACTCCTTAGTAACATATCCTTCCAGACATAGTTAGCCAGTTCTAATCCTCGTGTGGGTTTTGAAAAGTCTTCTCTTAAAATCTAAGTTTGAAAAGGGTGAGGTGGAAACAGAGTTCTAAACTTTCAGATAAGTTAAGCAATGAGCAAACTAACGGAGGACCATATTTCTGTCACTTTTAGCTTTTCATTATCAACATAATTCTTTGTAACTGATACAACATAATATTTGGCTCATAGCAAGAGGTAGGCTGCAACAGTTTCACAAATGGACATAAGGCACACATCTCAATTGCTCAAATGAAAACTTCATAAAACCCACGTGGAAGAAACTAAAAGTAAGAAATTGACCTGTTCGCTGCACTTATAATCTTAGCACGAATCCCTTGGCTAAATATTGTTGTTTGATCTATTGAGAATGTTCCACGAGAATTAGAGATGCTCCAGCAGTACTTGTATTCATTCTCTGAGCAAATACTGACAAAGACCACTCACGCAGTACTACCAGCACAGAACGGAGGAGCTAACCATAAATTTGGGGACGGCAAAATTGCTCCATTTGATAACAGCTGGTCGTACGTGTTCAAGACAGGTTCTATTGCACCCTTGCAAGCAGCAAGAAGAGCCCTTGCCACATCGTCATCTCCAACAGTTTCAACCCCCGAAACCAATCGCTACTACAAAAAAGGAAAAAAAAAACATTCAGTCTTTTTTAACATAAAAATGCGGAAACAAGTAAAAAGTGTGGACATCAGGAATTTACTCAAATCAACAATATCCATTAACAAGATATAAAAAGCTGGGGCAGGTAGGAAACTAAACAAGATAGAAAAAGCTGGGACAGGTAGGAAACTAAAAAATTAATGCAAACCAACAAAAACTTGCAAACTAACAAAGACTGAGAAAAACGAAACCAAACAACACCTTATATCCAAAGAATGGGGGTTAGGGCTATGTAAAACCTTTTTCACCATCACACTCTGTCGAGGGCTATTCTCATGTCAAAAAAAGAATACAAACGGCAAGTAAAGTGAAAGAGAAGTACCAGGGCAGCCTTTTCAAGGTGAAGACATAATGTATCTAAAGGTAATGCAGCTCCATCTCCAGGGTAAATATGGGAGCCAACCCTTTTTAGAACTGCACAAGCTTCTGCAATGCCACCCCTTGAAAGAGCTTGATCGATGAGCCTTGCCCATGTCTCTCTCACAATGCTACTATCAGTGTCACCGGAATAGTTTGCAAAGTACAACATTTCCAGACATATCTGAAAGCAGGAAAACCCATCAGATAAAACCAAAGGAAAATACTAATTCAAAATTTCCGTAACTGGGGGCCAAATGGCTTCCTACAAACAACAAGAGAAGGATATAAATAAATATCGTCAAACCATCCAACTCAAAACCAAATCGCAACGAGTGGAGAGATCGCCGCCCAGGCTCATATACTAGTTTTTTTATGTTATAATTAACCAATGTGAGTCAAGCTCCAACAATATCTGCATAAACATGTGCGTGTGTGTACATACATACATATGTATGAGAGAGAGAGAGAGAGAGAGAGAGAGACAGAGAGAGAGAGAACACCCCTATCCGCTTTATGGATAATTTTTTAGGGACTAAAAATAGTTTCACATGCATTAATGAAGCTTTTCATGAAGCTCCAGGCAAGATGAAAGTTGATGTTTAAAGGAAAGGAAAATCACTGCACATATGATTGTACACAATAATTAAAAAATAAATAAAATACCCTGAGAAAATAAGAAGAGTAGAAGGAACTGAAAAGAAAGACATTCTATCAATATAAGTAACAGACACAGAAACCAAGTAATAGCATGTGCCGGTAAATAAATAAATAAAATGAAAGCTCATACTTCAGATTCAATGATAGCAAGGGATATGCAAATATCAGACCCAAAAAAAAAAAACATTCAACGATATGACAAAATTATTCCTAGATAAATGAACAAAATCCTGAGTTTTCATAGAGCGAAGAAGATATACCTCCCAGAGCTCAAATGGAACTGCATACTCGTCATACAGTTGAGTGATGCTCTTCAAATCCAATGATAACTCTTTGACCTTTTCTCGTATGTAGAGCACAAAATTGGCATCAGCAGCATGGCTTCCATTAGGAGACTGGTCACTTGGAGCAGCTTCAGATGTGCTAGGAGATGCCTCTAACTTAGATGCTATGGCCTCCAATTCCTCTTTTATCTTTATCCTTCAAGCAAATCCAGCAGGCCATCATCAAAAGCACCATGGGTAGAACCTAATAGGCCATCACTGTTACTTGAATTCTTCGCCTGCAGAACTGCACTACTTAGGTACTGACACCAGAATTGCCGATATGAGGAATAAAAGTATCAGAAAGTGATCAGTGTGCAGGAAGAATTCAGGTCATTTAACACACAAAGCGATTAGCTTGTGAAACAAAATTAAGGCATTGGCTTCATTCTACAATCTGAAAGCAAGATGTTAATATGGGTTTACTCCGGTTAGGTTGACACCTGAGGTACATTGACTCTTAGTCCATCCAAAAAATATGCACCCAGTCATTTAGGACTCATTAGGAGACATACTAAGACTTACTGAGGAGAAGACGAGATGATATAGGAGGAAATCATCATTTCTGAAATGATATAAAAGAGGGGAAAAAACAGCAGAAGAGATCATAAAAAGGAAAGAAAAAAATAACACCACAGGACAGCACCCTGAGCAACTTCTACATGATGTGATCTGAATGTCGATAGGAAATGTATCTGAAAGCTTCCCTAGGCAACCACACATTTCAGTTCTTATAGGAATGTTAATTGAATGTAAGTGATTAGGAAAACACAATGGTCTCCTTTGCCTTTTTTGATGCTTATTAAATTATATTCTGGTCATATATGCATCTTTAAAGATTCTACACTTCATCCTGATGTATTAAAATCCCATTAACTTGGGATCTGCTGCATAAATCCTTTTCTGAAACATACCACGTAATATACTAGTCATTTGCAGTAGGAAAACGCAGCTTTCTAAAAATCGATCAAGTCACAAGTTGCTAGTTGGAGGGCCCCCAACTTGATCAACTAGTCGGCCAAAAGTCAGTGATTAGTTGGTCAAGTCGGCGATTAGTTGGCCAAAAGTCGCTAGTCGACAGCCAACTAGCGTCTTTTAGAACCTTGCGAAAACGGAAATGTTCCCTTTCAACTGAGTAAAGTGAGCTAATAAAACTTAACCCAAACAAGGAAACCAAGAAAATTTACTAACACTTTAGTTAACCCAGATATGAACCTGCTTTGTTTGCTTTTACTTGTACCATTATATGAATTAGACCATATACACGATACCACGAGATTTTGCTGCAAAAAATACACAAAAGACTACGAGTCTAAAACTTTATAGAACCACACAAGCAACGGAGGCCTTAAACAATAACAAAACCCTATTTCGCATAAGAACTGCAAGTCCAGAGTTGTGATTGAGCGCGCACCTTGTTTTGCTGATCACGAAGAGAGCTGAATTCATTGCGAGCATAATCTAGCAATGAGTTGCGAGCTGAATTCATTTGCAATCTGGTATATCGACATCTGGTAGTATGGGTTTGCTGCAAAGGGAATGAAGAAATCGATTGAGAGAGAGAGAGGACTGGATGAGCCGTTTGTAAGAGAGCTGAGCCGTTTATACCAACGAAGAAAACGAAGTTGTTTTGAGGTACATGCCACAGCTTCATCGAGCCGTTAGCCGTTTATGCGATACCAAACGACGTCGTTTTAGGTACATGACATAGGTTCAACCTATGTCATGTACCTAAAACGACGTCGTATCCAGTTCGAGGCCTCCCAAACTTAATTCATCACTCGAGATTTATTCAAGGATTATTAGGGGCCGTTTGGCCGCCTGTTTATCAACTTATTGATTTCTGCTTTTTGCATTCTGGGTGTTTGGCAGCAACACCCAGAAACTACTTCTCCAGAAATCGTTTTTTCCATTTTTCCATTTAGAAGCCAGAAATCAAAAATAGGTTTGGAGGTGTTTTTTGATTTCTACTTCTCATTTTCCCTTCCAAAACACATTATGCACATTTCTTCCAAACACTCCTCCCACATCCAAAACTCATTCTGACCAAAAGCCAAAAAACCAAAAAGCCAAAAAGTCAAAAATCAAAAACTAAAAAGTAGGCTCCCAAACACCCCCTTAATCTGATCGAAATTGTTCAACATTTAGATCTTCTCAATAAGATAAACCATGTTAATTATTTTACAAATTCAATTCTTATTAGTGCATGATCGGAAATGATTACTGCAATTTTTTTTTTGTAAAAATAGATTTGACCACATTCAATCCAACCCCTTTGCAAAGGAACAATGCCAACTGAGTAATTGCTCGATTGTGATTCATTAAAAGATTGTTAGTACGATCTGATTAGTTCATGTTGTAGATTTTTTCAAGATGATAAACCATGTTAAGAATCACGTGAATCAATTATCGAATGATACGTAATCGAAAATGATTTTAGTGAATTTTTTTCCCTGATAATAGACTTGTCTACACTGGATCAAAATCTTTGTTAGCAGAGAAGATAATTTGAGCGGGAATAAATGAAATTCACGAGGGGGAGAGGGAGGGAGAGACAGCCTGGTACTCAATCTTCTCTTTGCCGGGCCGCTGATGATGATCCAGATGCAGTTTGCGGTGTGTCAATGGAACGAAGCATCACAACACACTCTGATCGTAAGTGTCTCTTCTCTTTTGGTTTATGTGATTTTTGATTTAGGTTCTCAATCATAGTTTCTTTGCCGGGCTGATGATGATTCATGGTGGACGTTGATGAATCAGATTTTCTTTTAAGCTTAAGCTGAAGCCCGAAATTACAAGAGTCCAAAACATTTCCAAGTGTCACACAAAGTCACTATTATCCCAAATGTTCTGATTTGCTCATGTCTTTTTCAGTATTCCAAATGTTCGATGAAATGTGTGAATCATCAAGAATCTGTTGCAAGAGATTGTTCACATCTCATTTTCCTTGAAGTAAAATCCGTATATTTGTTAAGAGATTATGATATAGATAGTGAAAAACTTCTATAACTGCTATGGTTATTGGAACAGGGCAGCAGGAAACTTCTAAGCTAATTGGTTACTGTATCTTAGCGAATTGGTTGTGTACCTGTTTAAGCTAATTGGTTAAGTCAGTGAAGAGGAAACCACTACACAATTGATACGGAATCTTCTGTTCAAAATTCGTTTGTTTCCAATCTCAAAAATATATCTCCCTCCTCGCATTCTTAAAGTTTTGTGTGGTACTATTCGATTAATTTCTTTCTGAGAATTTCTTTTAACAATTTGTCAGGAAACTGTATTGTTTCTCTTGTACGAGTGAGCCATTACAGTCATTACTAAAGGAATAGCCATTACAGTTTTAATTTGTTTTGTTGCATTACTTGTTAAGCAACATGGACTTCAATGTAGGCAAAGAGACAAATTGGGGGGCAATGGAAGGCCCTCACTAGTAAAGAGTAGCAGCTGTTCAAAGACATGGAAAGGATGGAATTTGATGAGAAAGCAAAAAAGAAAGCTTTACCTCCAGTGGAACCAAGAAAGGTAAAAGAAAATTCATCCATTCTAATATGAAAAGGGAGCCCCAATTTGGTGTCTCATTTTTTTTTTCTTTTCCCTGAATGCCCAAAGTTAAGTTGGATAAGTGATTTGGATGCATGAAGTGCTAAAAATCAGGTTTCCAAGGGTATTTAGCATGTTCAGATATAAAGGGTGAAGTGAGCCTTTGGTCTGTTCTTAGCTATGAAGCACCGACGCTTCTAGAGGTGCCGTGTCCACGTATCGAACACAGGGACACATATTGGACACGCCACGTGGCGTGTCCCTTAAATTAAATTATTTTTATATACACTCTCTCTCACTACATATATGAGTATGTATGTACGTACTGGTATATATATTTTCGTTGTTTTGTGGATGTATATCTTACATATATGTGTGTGCCAGTATCTACAACAGTATATAACAGTGCAGATATCTTACATATCAAAAGAAAAGTGTATATATCTTTATCTCTATAAATTGTTATTGCATTAACATTTATAATATACTCCCTCCGTCCCAAATTGGTGGACCCTCTTTCTATTTTGTATGTCCTAAAAAATATGTCTCATCTTAAAAAACATCCATCAAAACAGGGTCACTTTCCAGTTTTACCCTTAAAAAGTACTTTTTTCCATGTCAATTGGCTTGTCCATTATTTTTTTTAATCTTATAACGGTGTTTATTATTTTGGAAAACTTTGTATAATAAACTAATTGATATCTATCAAACAAGATCCATATTACATAGATTTTGAGTTTCATATAAAAAAATTAGCCCCATAAAATTGGCCTCATTAATGTCGACTGGACTTAGGGGCAAAATAGAAAAGGCAATACAAAGTTTTCACACTCCTTAATTAGTTGGATTCCCCAAAAGAGTCAAGCAAATTGGGACGGAGGAAGTATTTACATATATAATTATTGATTTTTTCCGTGTCCCCCGCCGTATCCGTGTCCAATTTTCGGAATTTCAGTGTCCCGTGTCGGTGTCCGTGCTACAAAGGTTATTAGTTTCTTAGTTTCCACACAAGGAATTTTTTTCCCAACATTTTTCTTCAAATATGTTTTTTTTGGTTCTAATAATATGTTGGATGGCTATAAGTTTACAAGTTTATGTGCTGGTGAGGCTGCTGCAATATTTGTAGATGTTTGGTTCTTGTTTTGGCTTGGCAATAGTGAGATGGAGGTGGTAGCTTATGACCTTGTGTTAGGATATGGAAAAACTCTATGTAGCACCAACACGAACACAGAGAGAGAGAGAGGGTGCTATTTTTGGGATGGGTTGTTCTCCTTTTTTGGTTTAATATGAGAGAGAGAGAGAGGGTGCTATTTTTTGGATGGATTATTCACCTTTTTTGGTTTAATGGAAATCTATATTCAAACTCCAGCATCAAATGACGGGGAGTGATGTTGTTTGTGTCTTTGTGATAGGGAAAATGCTTGCATAGAGGTTCAGGCTCTGCTCATTCTTGTTTGTCATATTGCTCGCCTGCTCTGCTCTCTTGTATCTCAAGGTGCTCTCTTTTAACTTTTCTTTTCACCCTTTGTGCTCTATGGATTAGTACGAATTGATGTTTCATCCACATTGTTTAGGGAAGGAAAGTGGGATTTCTCGTAATCTTCTTTTAAGCATTCCATCATCCTTGCTTATTTCCATGTAAATGAATGGAATCCACTGAGGTACAATTAACTTATCTTGTTAGGGTTACCATTCTTTGCGAACATATCAGTAACACATGCTTTGTGGAACCAAGAACGCAGAGTGCTGGTACATCACTCATCTCCTTGAATTTTGCATGCCTTAAAGGAGTGGTTAATTGGACTGCTCGAGAGACTTGTGGCGAGGTGTCGGAATCTTAGAAGTCTCAGGTTGAATCATGCGGTTCCACTTGATTCTCTTCAAAAGATTTTGGCACAAGCACCCCAATTGGTCATATTCAAGAAATTTCGACCCATCTTTTTTTTCTCGTCAATTCAGTGGGCTGTAGTTGAGGGGCAAATAGTATATTGAGCAATGTGAAAGGTGTAGAGAAATAGGTAAAACTGTATTATTAGCTGCAAAATGTCAATTGAGCGATTTTTAACTTATATACTGGCTTTGAAAAAATGGCTGTAGCCTGGTTCTTTTTAAAGTTATAGTGGCATTTTTCGTGTTTTCCTTCAAATCATGTACACCCTTTCGTCGTATTCATTATTGTTGTACTTCTTACTTGAATATGCAGATGCTAGCGCAGAGTTCTTTGAGCATGTAGCCGTTCATTGCGTTAGAAGGGAAATCTGTATTGTAACTCCTGCACAATCAGAAGCAGAAACTGCACCACAACAGCTGCAAAAAACAGCCTCTCAAGATGCCAAAAAGTTGAAAGCTATGAAAGATGCTCTGAAATTATGGAGCAAGGAAGAATATGGCCCTGAGGTACAGCAGGAGGAAAGGGTCATTAGGAGAAATCTGAAAAGTGAAATGTGGGAGTTGGGAAGACAACTTTTGTTTATGCTTTGGCGGTTATTTTTTAGCTGTTGGATATCATGAGCCTAATCAGATTTCTGGGGCATTGCCATTAATTCTGTCTTGACGTCTACTGCTACTGCTCAAAATTTTGATGCTACTCAAATCTGGTGCTTTCTTTTATTCATGAAAATATAAATGTGTTTCCCACCTTGTGTTTACTCCGTTTTGAGGCTGTTTGATTCCTTGAATTATGGTTATGCACCCTGGGTGCAACAGCACCTTAACAAGATATTGGTGAAACCAGTAGTGCAAATCCAGTACGCTTGAAGAGCACCCCTTGCAGATATTGGTGAAACCTGTAGTGCAAATCCAGTACGCTTGAAAAGCACCCCTTGCGTGTGCTCACGATGGCGGGCCAAAATCACAGCAGTATATTTCCTCCTACAGCGCATAGGAACCACAGGACACCTAATAGATCAGTTCTATCTTTTCGTAATCACCTGGTAAGTGGAAACCTGGTAGTCAATGCCTAGGTTCAGAACTTTTGGGCAGCATTTAGACCATGGATATGCTGATATATGGTAAGGGAAAAGGCCCATTACAGACCTCATACATCTGGGTCTCCAAAATTGACGAGATAATTTTGGATAATCAACTCGCTAATAAATTGCTTTGCAAATGTAAGATCGGAACAAGATTCATTGCCATTTCTGAAAAGTTTAGAATAAATTGCTTTATCAAAAAGAGTCGAGACCCTCCAAATCATGCCCGGTTCAGATATCATTAACTAATCATGCCCCAGTCAGATATCAAACTCAACAAAAACATATCGAAGGTTTTTAACCTAGAAATCGAAACCCGGTTCAGATATCATTAACTAATCATGCCCCAGTCAGATATCAACAAACTCAACAAAAACATATCAAAGGTTTTTAACCTAGAAATCGAAACTACTCCAACACGGCAAAGCAATATCAACCTCAGTGGAGAAGCGTTACAGTTTCCTTCCAGCTGCCTTCTAATTTTATCTGGTACCAAAAAAAAAAAAAAAAAAACCCCACAAAAATGGATATGCTTCCTCATTCTACTCGAAACTAGTTTACTCCATTTTCAGGACTGATATCACCGTAGGAAACCAACCCCTGTGTCCTCCTGGGGAGCTTGATCTGGACAGGCTGGGGGAAGCAGATTTCACTATTTTAGGATTTGTCGTTGGAACAGCTATGGATGATTCTTGCCTTGAAGGGTGCTTGTCATCCAAACGCGGCCCAAGACGAGATATCAACCAGACACTTATTGCAGGTTGCCTATCTACAGGGCTAGGGCTTTGTATAGGGCTCTGGCTGCAAGTCAGGCTCCTGTAAAAAAGAAACATGGATTCAGTGGCTATAGAACTGACAAGAAGCAACAACTGAAACCAATGTAAAACTGCAAATGCTTCCTCAATTCTAGGTCAATTGTGGTAAACTTCACATGAAATACTGCTTAAATCTTTCCATATTGACATTTTAGCAAGGTATGCTTGCCTAGTAGCTTTGTAAGAAATGCTCCTTTCAGTAAATCCCTTATTTACCAAAGAAGAGAGAGAGAGAGAGAGAGAGAGAGAGAGAGAGAGAGAGAGAGAGAGAGAGAGACCATTGCACGTGAGGAAGTGGTGTAGGCCAATAGTAAAAACCTGAATTTATCAAGAATATCTGTATCATTATGGTGATCGGCAGTTTTATCGGATTTATCCTCTGTAGCGTGACAATTGTTCAATAGTTCATCCTTCAGCTTAAATTCTCCCTTTTTATCCATCTTCTGCTCACGCTCCTCCTTTTGCATCATGAGAGTTTCTTTTCCTACAGAGTAGTACCTTTCTCTGCTGCAGCTGCATCTTGAATTTTTTGTTCAGATGTCTCACCACAATCTAGAATTTTTACAAGCCGAGAAGGTTTCCCATCAGCCGTTCCCAACAGTTCAATTTTCTTAACTGAATCCATTCCCTTCACAACCTTCTCGAAAACAACATGCTTCCTGCAATAAGAACAATACCAGAATCCCAATTGGGTTCTCTAACAGAGCGAATAGCAGTAAGAGGTGAAGAGGAGAGCCACAAGAAGAGGGGTAAACGTGGTTAGATATGACAAACCAAGCAAGCAGCACCTAGTATGGATGCATAACTAGAAAGGTAAGGATATTCATCACAGCAAGTGTTTCTCAGTCTAAAATAACCTCCAAATACCATTGGCAGCATACTCGGGCCATGAATCCACTAATTATTAGATGATATTTATATCCTTTTTGTAGAAGCTAAGAATCATGATCCTAGCTTGTAGTGTTTGAATCACAATTTACGAGTAACTTTGGTAACATACATGGGCCCGAATCCAGTAATAATGCGATGGAATTTAGATCCTTTAAAGTGCAACGGCTTCCCAGTAGAAACTGCAATGCCCTTCTCACCTACAGAGTACCAAAACAGAAAGATAATCAAAATCTGACAAACATGTTGATCCAAAATACAATGGCATTACTTGCATTTAAAACATGAAATTTCAGTATAATGGCATTACTTGCTGCAAACTACAATTAAACTGCAGATAGAATGTTGGGCACTTTGTTCTTCGTACAACTATTGGAAATGCAGAAACAAGTCAACATAGTGCGAGCGCACTCAAACACATGAAATTTAAGTATGACTTAATGAGGTCCATGTTCAATTATGATGTACTGCAAACTAAGAAAAATCCATGGTTACAGCACTTACGCTCCACTTGGATGTATCAGAATTGTAATTAAGGAAATTGATGTTTGCGCAGAAATCCAAGAAACCTTGAAATAAGGATAAACTTCTTGACCAAAGTGGGCGAGTAATCCTATCATAAGAACATTAGAAAACCAAGAATAGGTTAGCAATAAGATAAAACTAGAATCGATTTAAAAGGACAAAAAAAGGAGAAACCAAAGTCATCTCAAGAACAAGACAAATAAGTTACTTATATTTAGCCCTTGAAGATAAGGAGAGCATTCTTCATCCAAATGCTGCAGCTAACTCAAAATCAGCCTCATTTTTCACTTCCTGTTCTTCAACTTTAACATTGCTATCTTTCTTTCTTCATGGAGAATGTACTCGTTCCATCAAACCTACAATATTGCAAATAGAGTTAAAAGGAGAAAATGGATAAGGTTCTTATGCATGATAATGTATAACAATGAGGCAGTCACAAAGGTATCATCCATAAATCATCATTCCTAAGTTAAGGTTGAACTTCCAAAAAAAAATCATATGCAAATGTAATTCTCAAATGCATGTAAAATTGGAAACAAACAGTCGAATTTGCAACACCAATCCATGAAGTTTCAGTCTAAATCACAAAGGCAAAGGTGCTTTCACAGTGCTTCAGTAGTATATTATCGTACTCCCTCCGTCCCTTTTATAGTGTGGAGTTTTCCATTTCGGGTTGTCCCTTAATAAGTGTGTGTTTTGAAAAGTTGATGGGTAAAAGCATGTAGAATTATCATTTTGCCCTTTTTTGAAAAGTTAGTGGGTAAATAGTTAATGGGTAAAGTGGAGGATAATTTTGGAAAGTGGAGGTAAAAGATGATGTGGAAAGTGGAAAGTGGAAAGTGGAAAGCGGAGATAAAGTTGATGTGAAAGGTGTAATGATGATGTTTTTTTAATATGTTGGATTTACAAAGCCACACACTTGAAAAGGGACAGAGGGAGTGATATAATTGCTATGAAAAAATATGAAATATGAAGAGTCACCAAACATCCAAGAAAGAACCACCAAATTTGAAGAGAATAGAAAGATGATACAAATATTGAGAGGAAGCTATTGACCACTGATCATATATGCAGAACTCAATCGAATATGCCAAGACATATGCCTTAATTCCCTCCAAATACACAGTGTTCTTCAAGAACTGCAACGAAAACGAAAATTTCACAAGTTAAATGATTTATAGTGGCTGTGGATCAAGAAAACAGAAGAGGATTAAGCACACTTACCAGACCTTATTAATTATTGAGAAATTCTAACGTGCCTATAACTTTGGCGGAACGGATTGGAATTTTCGGCAAAGGGAGTGCGCGAAGGGTTTACGCCTATAATTTTGGTGGAACGCTATTGAAGACTTTAATGGAATGCTATAAGTTTGGTGCGAGCGTTTCCTCCCATTCTTATCATAGAACGCTATATTTGCTTCTCTATCATAGCATTTCTAAAAGAAAGCTACTCCCTCTACAACGCCCCGAATTGTCACCCAATTCACCTCCTTACCAATACTGCCATGCATGCACCGACATTCCAACTAAGCGAAGCCATAGGCCCTTTTGGATCCCCTCCCCTTTCCTCCTCCGCTCTCTCTGTAACTCCCCACACCCTCCGTCCCAAAATGTATGTTCAAAACCACTACTCACACCTCTTAAAAAATCATCAATATTTTCGTCTTTTATACTACTTTTTACGATTTTAGAAACTTTGTTTAATAAATCTAAGCGAGATCTATCAAACAAGATCCATATTGCATATATAATTCATCATAGCCTAAAAAATAGAGATGATTTTTCGAGAGGCATGAATAGTGATTTTGGACATCCATTTTGGGATGGAGGGAGTATTAAATGATGCTATTCAAAGCAATATATCTTGTAGTGAGAAAGTTCATACAAATCTGCAAATATTATGGTTACAGGGAAGTAGCTATCTCATTCTCAATTTCTATTTCAATCTAGAAATTGAAGTAAGTTGTGTAAAGCTAATGTGCTCACCAAATTCTGTGTCTACCACTGACACTATGAAACTTTCATCCTCGACACAAATAGACAAAAAAAAAATTGGGAACTTCAGCTCGAACATAGAATTTTTTTCTTGTGTGTGTTGCATAACTTCAAAACCTCAACTCAGTTGCCCACAAGATCTTTTTGGGTAAATAATACTCCTACACAAAGACTACAACTTTATAGGAACATATAAGAACTTACGCCATAAAACCTACTGATACCACGAGATTTTGCTGCAAAAAATACACAAAAGACTATGAGTCTACAACTTTATAGAACCACATAGGCAACAGAGGCCTTAAACCCTAACAAAACCCTATTTCGCATAAGAACTGCAAGTCCAGAGTTGTGATTGAGGGCGCACCTTGTTTTGCTGATCACGAAGAGAGCTGAATTCATTGCGAGCATAACCTAGCAATGAGTTGCGAGCTAAAGACGGTCCTCCGAAAACCATTTGCAATCCTGTATATCGACATCTGGTAGTATGGGTTTGCTGCAAAGGGAATGAAGAAATCGCTTGAGAGAGAGAGAGAGGACTGGATGAGCCGTTTGTAAGAGAGCTGAGCCGTTTATACCAACGAAGAAAACGAAGTTGTTTTGAGGTACATGCCACAGCTTCATCGAGCCGTTTACTAAGAGATGAGCCGTTTATGCGATACCAAACGACGTCGTTTTAGGTACGTGACATAGGTTCAACAAATGTCACGTACCTAAAACCTAAAACGACGTCGTTTCCGGTTCGAAGCTTCCCAAACTTAATTCGTCACTCGAGATTTATTCAAGGATCATTAATCTGATCGAAATTGTTCAACATTTAGATCTTCTCAATAAGATAAACCTTGTTAATTATTTTACAAATTCAATTCTTATTAGTGCATGATCGGAGATGATTACTGCAATTTTTTTTTTTAAAAATAGATTTGACCACATTCAATCCAACCCCTTTGCAAAGGAACAATGCCAACTGAGTAATTGCTCGATTGTGATTCGTTAAAAGATTGTTAGTACGATCTGATTAGTTCATGTTGTAGATTTTTTCAAGATGATAAACCATGTTAAGAATCACGTGAATCAATTATCGAATGATACGTAATCGAAAATGATTTTAGTGAATTTTTTTCCCTGATAATAGACTTGTCTACACTGGATCAAAATCTTTGTTAGCAGAGAAGATAATTTGAGCGGGAATAAATGAAATTCACGAGGGGGAGAGGGAGGGAGAGACAGCCTGGTACTCAATCTTCTCTTTGCCGGGCCGCTGATGATGATCCAGATGCAGTTTGCGGTGTGTCAATGGAACGAAGCATCACAACACACTCTGATCGTAAGTGTCTCTTCTCTTTTGGTTTATGTGATTTTTGATTTAGGTTCTCAATCATAGTTTCTTTGCCGGGCTGATGATGATTCATGGTGGACGTTGATGAACCAGATTTTCTTTTAAGCGTAAGCTGAAGCCTGAAATTACAAGAGTCCAAAACATTTCCAAGTGTAAGGCTTGAGATATGGTGAGAATTAGCATGAAAATCTGGATTTGGATTAGGAAAAAGAAAAAACGACACGCTCTATATGAACCAATTGTTGGAGAAAACAGCTCACCAACTGTTTGATAAAGTTACCGAGTGAGATCGGAAATATCGATTCCATGTTTTCTAGATACATATGCAGGTGCATGTGTATTTTTTTTCCCCATTACATTATTCTCTAATCCGTGCGAGCATTCTCTGGGAGTGTTGCTTGCTGGGACTGTTTGAATAGATATATCCACATGCTACGATGTGAACTAAATTCAAAGCGGTCACTAGTTCATTGTAGAAAGAAGTCAAGTGAAGCTGAAATTGGTTACGAGTCAGTGCACCGTGTTATAGAAAGAGTTCATTTTTAGCTAATCCCTAGACATTACAAACTAGATTAGTATCGATTTAGAGCATGTCCACCCATGAGTTCCCAAACTCAACTGTATTGGGACCATTTGACACCTTACTGCCCTTATGCATCATTCACCTTGGTGCATATGTTTGAACAACAGCTCATTTATTTATTCTAAGGCAACCCGTTTCAACCTTTAATTACTGTTCACTATGCCTAAATATGTCTCAGGTTACCAAGATTATACAAATGGAACAAAATACTATATTGTTTTTGTTGGCAGTGGACTTGTGTCATTTTCCAGTGGACATGAAATCTCTCCTACAAATTTGCCAAGGCTAGAACCATCTAAACAATATATATATACAAGGCCTATTAGTCAAACATTCATTGGTTTAAGTTATATACAACAAACAAAATAATAAGAATTTTTTGATTTTCAAAAAAAAAAAAACTGTCTTCTTGGTGATGTCTAAGCTACTGATTTTGAATTCTTCATGTCTTACATATGTCGGGGTCTTTCTTAGTTGCTGATGTGTGTAGTTCCAAGGCTGTGTGTGTGTGTGTGTTTGTGTGTGTTTGAGTAACCAAAGGGGTGGGTGGTGTGTGTAGAAATAATCCAATGCTTTAACAAGTACCTTGTTCAACTCCCTGTTTTGACAAATCTTTTAACTAACCCAACTGAATGTGTGTAGCTGTATGTTTTTTCCCCCTTCATGCTAATGGTTCTATGGTTCCTGTTGCTAGGCTGCTTCCATGTTGTGGTCGCTCTTAAAAAAAAGGAAACTTGTCTTGTTTCTTGTAGAAAGGATAAAGTTCTTAGTTTTTCATTGGCTCAATGAGCTTATTGGCAATGAGAGTAGTTGACTATATTATTTTCTTTTTACTTTTCATTTATCGTTGTCTTTGCAACTAATCGACTAGTATTGACTATATTATTTTTAGATGCATAATGCAAAAGATATGTACAAGCAATTCATTGGCAGTGCATTCCAGTTTGAACACTGCTGGGTTACGTTGAAGAACCAACCAAAATGATTCTTAGAGTGTGAGCAGAGCTGACTTATGGGTGTTGCCCAAGAAGCCGGGCTTTAGGCTCACCAAAAATGCAAAAATTTGGGGCCTCCGATTATTTAGGACACCTACATATATTTACTAGGCCTAGATAATTTTTGCATAAGCCATGTCTCACGTTGAAATTGGTAAAAACTGATCTCCGGTCAACCATGTCCAAAAAAGATTAAATGAATTGGCAATTTTTTCCATTGAGGAGGATATGGTGAAGAACCTTGATTATAAAGACTTAATTAGTACGTTTGCCGCTAAGAGTGCAAGAAGACAAATGTTCAAATGATGGATTTGCAATATTGCAACGATTGTTTATTTTTGGATAACTATAGGTTTACATTTTGCAATGGTAAATCTTTTGTTGCGGTTTTTAAAAAGACTCCTTCTTGACTAACTTTTGCATGCAAAATATAGGGTGTGCCTCGTTTATTGAGTTCGATTCAGGCCTCCAAAATCTATAAGCCGGCTCTAAGTGTGAGAAGAAAAATCAATTGAAAAGGCCAAGAAAAGGGCTAGCATCTTGTCCTTCTACTCCATATATGGTAAATTTAGATGACGACAATGTTGCAACGGATAATGTTGTCGACTTAGAGCGACCCAACAGATAATGTTGTGGACTTAGAGCGACCAACAGGATCAAAAGCCGAAGAGGCGCGGTTGAAGAAACAAAAGAATCAACAGACCACAAGTTCGACTCAAATTTCTGGGGCATGAGATAAATGAATGCAAAAAAAAGTTACTCCAGTTGACAAGAAATTGGAGATGCTTGGAAAAACTCACGATCAAGAGCAAGCGAAAATTCGTATTAAGAGAGAAAGGCTTGAAATGGATCAATTCAAAGAGGGCGAGAGAGTATTAAGAGAGAAAGGCTTGCAATGGATCAATTCAAAGAGGGCGAGAGAGTAATGATGATGGATCTCGATGGCTTGTCGGAAGAGCAATAAGAATTCTCTAGGCATCAGCAGATGGAAATCCTTGAAAAAAGGAGGACTAAGTAATCTGTTTGTTGGGGTAGCAAAAACTTGTTTTTGTGTGCTGCAAACGTATAGCTACTTCTCATTTTTTGAAGTCTTCGTAAGTATAGCTGTATCTGAGTTGCTTGTTTTGATGGTTAAAACTATGGCAGTAATTCTATTTTTTGAATTGTAAGGAAGCCTTGAATGGCAAGCTGTGGGGCTTATCCATTTTGTGGTTTGATAAGTAAAAGTACAAGTAAAATAACCTCTTTTTGGCATATTTTGTATGCTCATATTTCCATGGTTTGCCTTGTTTGTGGAGAAGTATATTATTCATGCTGCTAGATTGGTTATTTCAGACCATGGAATTGTTATCAATGGAATTGTCATTCTATGAGAACTTGGTACATGAAGTATTTTGCAGAGTTGTACGAGACAGATGTGGGAAATGGAGGTTAACAAATTCTCAATTCAAGAGTATACATTTGCTTCCTTGCATTGATAAAACTGATCCATTGGCTATTTCATCTTCAATATACATAAAAGATGTTGCAATCGTCGGATCGCAAATTGCAAAGAATAAACGTGAGAACCAAGGACTAAATAGACTACTAGGATTCCAAATTAAAGTACATAAATGAATTCGAATCGAACCACAAGTTACTATGATTGGCTATAAATTTGCAAGTGGTGTTCAATTAGATCTGCTTGGAGTTCAGAATGAGATTCCCTGTCCCTTATTCGATGAGGGCGTCCAATGAATTCCACAAGGTCGGTAGTTCTCTCGTGTGTAACTTCTACAAGAGGGGTATGGTCCAACGGAACGTAGTTGAGATCGGCCACTCCATTATAATTTCGTTCATCCTCAATGATCATGTTGTGTAATATAAAGCATGCCGTCATGATATAAGCTTTAGTTTGTTCCTAGCCTTCCAAATATACCAACAAATAAACGCATCAACTTCTCTTACTTCCCAGTTTCCGGTCATCTCCCCCGGAGTTAGGGCGGGCCATGCTTTCAGTGCATGAGCAGCAAGAACGTGCTGCCGCTTCATGACATAATATCGTGCCAGAAGCTCAAAATATTTTGCTTGATGATTGGACAAAATGTGTACTCCTGAATAACCCAGTGGAGAAGTTGTTGATGTCACTGCAGAAACAGCCCGAACCTGCGAAAGGAGAAACATCAATCAATGGAAAATGCTAAACACAACCCAATGGGCCGTAAGGTCCAAGAAGAAAGTTAAAATATGTAAAAAGAACATACGGATGTGTGAAAGTGCAGTGATAAGTGAGGAAAGTTGTCAGCAGGACTGACAAAATAATTATGAAGAGAAGTGAATGCATTGAATTCCAATCACCAACAAATAATTTGATAAATAGGAAGTATAAAGCAACACCTCTTGTACAGGCTCACGCCCAGCACTCTGCAGAAAAGGCACCAAATCAGGGCCACCATACTCCAACAACTCATTTTGGCTTATTTACTTTTTTAGTCCCCAAAGTTGTAACACCCGTTCCAGATATTCAGAATTTAATTCGCAATTTAGAGTGGTGGTGTGGCTACACCCAATAATTTTCCATGAGTGGATGTATTATTAGTGGGTTGATTTCGCGGCCTGGAAAATTTATACGGTTGTTGATTTTGTTTTTTTGAGAATGTTATTGGATAAACCGAGACTGCGGTTAGACTCAAGGTAATTTATTGGAGCCATGGTAAAACTTTTAGAATTTTCTGAGGTGGTATCTAGACTGCGCGGACGGAACGGGGCTTGTTTTCGGGGTCGGGGGTTCCAGCCGCCTGCTGGAAGAGGAATTTTCTTAATTTGGGAGTGGGTCCCACCCCACCCCCAAAGTCGTCCTCTCTTCTCTCTTTTCTTCTTTCCTTTTTGTTTTTTTTTTCTTCTTTCATTCCATTTGGTGGAGGGAGTAATCAGAGAAGAGAGAGAGAGGGAAAGAAAGGGAGAAGTGGGTAGAGGAAGAAGAGAAGAAGGAATAGAAGAAGAAGAAGGAAGGAAGGAACGAAGGAAAAATTGGGGAAAATCCAAAATTGAGGTATGAATTGAGGATTAATTTCAGAAATTTTTAAGTATGCTGTTCATTTACAAGTTAATTTGGTATTTTGCATCTCACAAGAGTGATTTGGGGTTTTGGTTTTACAAAATTCGTGGAGGGAAGGTGAAGGGTTCACCGACTGTTTTTATGGAAAACTAAGCTGCCATGATTTGTGGCGAATTTTTAGATATAGTTCCAGAGCTAGTAAATTTATGGGAATTTAACTGGAGGTACCCATATGAGTTCTAGACCTTGTGTTAAATTTTCGTGATTTTATGAGAAGTACAGAAAATATGAAAATTCGTGAATCAATCTGTGGTCAGGTGCGTGTTTGGGCAGACAGCACTGACATGTCCTGGGAAAACGGTTATAACTTTTAGCTCGGATATCCGATTGGTACACCGTCTTTTGATTATGAAACTAGACTCGTATACCTTCGAAACGATGTATGATTTGTGCCTCAATTCTTTCCAGAGAATAGCAGTTTTTAATTTGAAGTTGGGGAAAAATCTGTTTTGGGGAATTTTCAGCAAGTTCTGGGTCTGTTTGGAGGTTGATTAAAAATAGTTAAAGAGCTCAGAAAATTCTGAATTTTTGATATGATGATTAAGTATGAGTTTGGAGGTTGTGGTAAAAATTTCGTGGGAATTGGATTAGTAGATTAATTCTGGAAATTCGCAGAGTGCAGCACTGTTGGGTCGTAGTATGCATTTTCATGCATTTCACTTGCATTTGGGCATGAATTTTTGGTAGGGAGCTTATGGGTGTTATATAATTGTTATTATAGGTGATGTTATTATAAGGATGGTTGTGGTTACGCCTTCGGTGCACAGAGGTTGAGTGTTTGGCAGAGTTGGTCCTGTTGTGACAGGTGAGGATGTACAGCTTCTATAATAAATAAGAAATGTTTTGTTTTTCAAACTTGTCGTGTGATTATTACTGTTTCTGAAAGCTCCTTTGATGATTATTTTTAGAATATGATGGCAACGTTTTTGGTTGGATGGATCAAATAATTTTTATGATGGATCAAATGATTTTTGGTGTGTGGAAGGAAAATGTTTTATGCCTCTTGTGCCAATGTTTGCAAGCTTGGTTGCTGCTTGCTTTATGTTGTGCAAGCTTGGTTGCTGCTTGCTTAATGATGTGCAAGCTTGGTTGCTGCTTGCTTTACTCTGTACAAGCTTGGTTGCTGCTTGTCTATTTGTTGTTGTGCAAGCTTGGTTGCTGCTTGCCGGTGAGCTTTGCTTACCTTGTGGTTGCACCTACCATTGGTGATAAAGAATGGCCCTCATCACCGCCACTATATGTGAGCCTGTGAGCGAGGTAACGGTACCGTCATAACTCCCGGTCGTGAGGTTGGCGACTCGTTGGCACATTTGGTAAAATTAGTTGCTATTACTTATTGCTGTGAGAGAGAATGTTGCTAATTTTGAAATCCTTTAAAAGTGTGTTTGAGATGGGGCGTATTTTGAGATGGGCCGGTGGGCCATGTTTTAAGTTGGGCCGGAGGGCCGTGTTTTTCTGGATAAGCCGATGGGCTATATTTTCGAAATAAATGTGATGGCTGTGTTTTGAGATAAATTGTGCAGGCTGAGAAAGTTTGTTGAGAATTTTTGAGAAAAACTCCTATTGTTGGAGATTTATTGTTCTTATAAAAAAAAGGTGTTGGTGTGATATTTAAACTTTGTTTCATTCAAGGAGCTTGGACATTTCTTTTTATTATGTTGCTAACGTACATCCTCCTGTAACCTTTTTGGTGGCAGATTTCTCAGTTGAGCTAGACGTCGGTCCACTACAGTGCCAGGGTGCCAGTCAGGTGTTCATAGAGGTTGAGTTTTATAATTCTGTCAGTTAGAGGGTGTTGTAGAATGACTATATAATGTGAGGTTGGTGTGGTTCAGTACAAGTCTAATATGGTTGACTGTACAATTGATGTGGAGGTGTGAACACCTGTTTATTTTTATTGGTTCTGCTGCGAGCTGTAGTCTGATTTTGAGTATTATTTTTTTAGAGGCCGGAAAGGCGTACAGGTGGTGACAGGTGTCCAGTCACTTTGTGCAGGTTATATCCTGCCAGAGCGGGGTGTGACAAAAGTATTCGCGAAATGTCAATTTGGTCCCCAATATTCAAATCGTGTCTATCGAGTCCCCAATGTTCACAATGTGTGTTTAAATGGTCCCTGCGTCTAACTCCGTCCGTCTTCTCTGTCAAATGCAGGGGTAATTTCGAAACTTCACCCCCACAAAGCTTATCTTCAACCCTCATTGGGGACCAAATTGACATTTCGCGAATACATTGGGGACTAAAAAGATAAATAAGCCTATCTCCAGATTTTACATACATTTTATTTTCCTTTTAACATGCTTTATGTTAAATCATGTTAAACATTTAAAAAAAAAAAGATTTGTTCTTCATCTACTGGAGTATTTGGCTATTTCACGAGTGGATTTTGTTTCAACAGTAGTGTTCTTTTGATAAAATTCTCGGTATAGATGTATTTCTTTACGAAGCGGACTAGATTTGATTTCTTCTCGATCTGCTGGGTTTGCTTGAATCTGGAGACTGGAAATGATTTTTGATTGAATCTAGACAGGAAATGATCTGCTGGGTTACAAGTTTGTTGTTGTCTCTCTCTTTTTCTTTTCTTTTTTTCAGCGGTCACATTTGTGTTTTGTTGTCATTGTAGAGAGAGAGAGAGAGAAGAAATCAGATCTAGTCCGCTTGGTAAGGAAATACATCTATACCGAGAATTTTATCAAAAGAACACTACTGTTGAAACGAAATCCACTTGTGAAATAGCCAAATACTCCAGTAGATGAAGAACAAATCTTTTTTTTTTTTTAATGTTTAACATGATTTAACATAAAGCATGTTAAAAGGAAAATAAAATGTATGTAAAATCTGGAGATAGGCTTATTTACCTTGTTAGTCCCCAATGTATTCGCGAAATGTCAATTTGGTTCCCAATGAGGGTTGAAGATAAGCTTTGTGGGGTTGAAGTTTCGAAATTACCCCTGCATTTGACGGAGAAGACGGATGGAGTTAGACGCAGGGACCATTTAAACACACATTGTGAACATTGGGGACTCGACAGACACAATTTGAATATTGGGGACCAAATTGACATTTCGCGAATACTTTGGGGACTAAAAAGGTAAATAAGCCAACTCATTTTCAAGGCCCAAATCAATCAATGCCCGATATAAGTATTTATGAAATAGTCTATCAGGTGACTGGACACCAAGTTGAATAATCTGGCAAATGTTTTTCTTTCGCGAGGCTGGATCTAGTGCAGATTGCACGACAGGTCTGATAGGAGAACCAAATTCCCTTTGAGAAGTTTCACCTTTCAGAGCACGCAATTCACTAGTTATAATCTCATAACACTGCTCACGCCGAGAGAGTGCATGTTCACGCGTTCCTGCATCTAACTGCTCATTAAGAGCATCACCAGCAGGGTCAAGGGCCTGGGCTTTTTGCAGAGGCAACTGAACCACAGCTTCATAAAATCTGCAATCCAACATCATTCTTTGGATCAGTTTCGTTAAATACTTGTTATAAACTGCATTGCGAAACATAACCACTATTGTTCAAATTGTATCACTTTTAGCAGAATGGTTTACGAGGATGTTAATTCATATTTCAATGTTTTCTCACAACAGATTCTTGGTGAAAAAATTCACAGAACAAGTTTTGAAAACCTTTAATCAAAAAATTCCCTTTTTTGCGTTTTCCAGAAAATGATTGGGGAAACAAAATTTGAATACTAAGCAAATAATTTCTTCCAAACAATTCCACTAAGAAAATTCGAACACTGAAAAAAAAACCCGCAGGTTCAGAGTTCAGCTCAACACAAATGGACAAACCTCAGGTTTGCAAACAGTTTGCAAGTCTGCCAACTCGGGAACTTTACTTAAGTAGTTGAAGGCTTCTCTAGCAAGACTTTGCCTATCTTCAGTATCAGAAGTTGCAGCAGCTCTCTCAAGACATTCCACAGCCAGGTAAAATCTGTAATCTGCTTCCTTGAAATAGCTCGGACACCCATCTTGTAATCTACCACTAATATCATCTACTATTCCCCTGCCATCAGGACCAGTGTAATACTGGAGGCATGGATGGTATCTTTCGCAAGACAACAGTTTGAAATACAACAATGACAGATAGCAAAAAGGGACAGAGGAAGTATAATGCGGGAGAGAGTGGAAAAAATGTTAGCCGAATAATAGTAGTTGTAATAATTTGTTTTAGAGTATGTAATAATCGCAGAGAATTACCTCCATCAAAGCAGATATGAGCCTTGTAGCAAGTCGATCACCTTCCTTAGAACAAACTAGTTGATGGAATGTCAGCTGAACCAATGACTGTTGCAAATTAGCGTCAAAGTTCTGCACTAATCGTGTCACATGATGCTGTGAAAGGAGTTGCAGCAAAAAAAAGAGCTTCAGCGCATCTCAGGAGCAATTGCCTGATACATTCCATAGCCCTCACCTGCAGAAAACAGTCGAAGAGGTTTGCATTACTAGAGAAGAAATGAATCTAAACATACGTAATTCTGCAAAAGTAAAACAAAACAAGCATACAGCCTGTGAGATATACTACGGCGCTGTTTGATAAAACTGAATCTCAAAATAAAGTACTGAAAACTGAATGCTGAATTTTATTAAGCTAAGAAGTTATTTGACAGAGGTTTTAGTGCTCGAGTAAAACAGATTTGTTGACATAGGCAACTGAAACCAGAATTTATTGTTCTCCCTTTCTATGTTACATACTTACATTGTTATGGAGGTCATATGTCATTGTCTTATAATAATAAAAAAAAGCCCTGCCAGAATGAAAACTAACCTCCATTGCAGCTAGTTCAGCCTGATTATAGGGGAGCCGTTGCCTTTTATTAGACGCACCACCATCACCGGACTCAATTCGAGAGTAAGAACCAAATAAGTTCCGTACCATACTTCTATCACCAGTTCCATACAGTTTTCCCATTTTTGCGTCTAGTAAGTACAGATATTGGTTATATCTGTTTTTCTTCTAACATGCATTTTCAGTAAGTTCTTATAGTGGATACCTACATCTGCTGTACTAAAAAATTTCAATAAGTATCTCCATAGTAAGATACCACGGTATGAATGTGGGCCGTATTTCAGCCCAAGTGGCTGGAAAAGTTGTTTCTCTCTGATAAAGGGTTATTTCCATGACTTTCCTTTGGTATCCTCTATTCCTGACCATATCGATGTGTTAAATAGACCTCTAATTCAGAAATCAAATCTCCTCAAGAAGGATTCAAACCTACGACCACTTATTGGCTGACCACTATACCAAAGTCGTAACGTACTGATGAATAAAAAAACCTTCAGCCAATATGGTTGTGTCAACAACCGTCATTCTTAAATATCTTCCTGGATCCTTAGCTTGTAGTGGGTATCTAGCTCATATATGGTTCACTCTTTAGGAAGTCCACAAGGAATACCCTCTCCTCCAAGGCTCATCTTGCAAGAGATCTGGAGGTATATTCGTGGGTCTATTCCATCTTAGTGTCTTCCCGCTCTAACGGCATACTTGACATAGTGCAAGAAAGGATCCACCTGCTAAGGAAGGCGTAATCCTCCAACGCCTCTGGATTTTTTACCTATGAGAGAAATGCTACCAAGAGGGAAGCATTGTTGGCTATATTCAATGGACAACTTAAGAACGCAAAAAATGTAATTTTCTAGTAATAAATTACTGGTGAATGGATGTCTACTCCACATTCCACAAATTAACCATAGAGATCGCAAAATCACTTCTTCTAGAACGTACGCCACTAGAGGACTCAATCTATAAACTAAACTACCTTAATGGCAATGTAAGCATCAAAATAAACATAAAGAGAGAAATAAGACACCAAGCAATTTGAACCAAACCCAAGAAGTTGGTCCTCAGCCATGTTCTGCAGTGACAAAACCTCTTGAGAAACACATATACTTCCACAGAGGAGGCACTCGTGTAAAAGCCTATCTAATCAAAGAATAAAAACCATAACGTAGGACAACTCGGGGTGAATTTTGGCGTACTTGTTGAACAAGTCCTCTGTGAAGAATATCTTCATAGTTCATAGTAACCATATTCTTTATGCCCTCTGAACATATTTTGAGACATTTGTAGAGAGCATCATATGTACTATATGTTATGCAATTATTTCGCATTCTTCATGAATTAAATCGAAAAGCCTGTCCTCTTTATTGTCATGATACCAAGAAAATCCTTGTAATTCATCAGATTAGGAACTTTAGAAGTTCCAGAATCATAAACAGGCTTACAACTATAGCAGCCACGTACAAAGCAATTTTTAGAATCTACTTCAAAGCCAATAGGTACAAGAGCTGAGTGTGAAAGTAGGGCCCAGGCAGAACTCAGATTTAATGCTGATTCATGACTTGAGGTACGTGTGAAACTCTAAATTACTTAACTTCTATCAATTCTTGCTAGTGGACGAGATGAAGCAAGGGCTTAGCTTTCAAAACAAAAAATTAAATAACAAAATTTAGATACAAGATGGACGAGAGGAAACACTGGAACAGTCAGCGTAAAAGATAAAAGAAAGAGGTCATCTAGCAAGCAGCAGTCTCTAAAATCATACAAGTATTCCTCCAATGCCCAGAGCATTTGCTAATTCGCATTGAGTTTAATAATAAGAAACAAGCGCACTAGAGTTCCTTGTGAATTTAATCCATGAAACTTGACAGAATCCATTGATTTCTATATGAAATTAGAAATTCAGAAGAATAGTGGTTATCAGACAAAAAGTCCAACAAATAACTTTCAACATGGAAGTTATCCTATAGATGTTGCATTCAAGCCTGTTCGAAATGCCAGCTGGAGTGTCTATTCTTACGGGAATTTGAATAGGATTGAAAAAGGAGATATTTTTCGAAATATGGACAAATGGAAGTTGGACTCCTACAGAAGAACTTCATGAGGCTTCCCGGAAGTTGGTTGATTTATTTAGTCCCTTTTCAAATACAGAAGAAGAAAGCTGTTTTCTGGGCAAATAGTTATGGAAATGTGATTAACTAAAAAAATCCAAATTCAGGCTTCAAAAAGAAAATGAGTTTCAAGAATAAATTTTGAGAAAATTGAAACCAGAGAATGAATACTATCAAGGCCTACTATTAATTATTCCTCCCTCAAAAATTTATTCTTCAGTATCAGCATAAAAGATATTCCTTTTTAACATTTAATGAACATCACCAAACTGAGTGATATTAAGTGAAAGAAAGCAAAAAAGGGATAAATCCAAGTAAGAATACATCAGAAAGCAGCCATTTGAGAAAGTTATAGAAGAGATGGGCAAAAGTCAATACCTCAACAGGAGTTGCTACGACCAAAAGATACTGGATAGCTTCAACAAAAACGCCAGGTTTAGCTTTGGCCAGGCCAACAGCACAAATAGCTTGTTCCTCCCCACTATATTCAGGACACTGACCATCCCTAAACAAATGGGTAAACAGTTAAAACAAGGAATGCAAATTATGTGCAGAAAATATCATGCAGCAACCTTTAACAGATGATAGCAAAAGCCAAGATATCATACACAGGAGCCAATTAAATGTAAGATGAGATTGCACACTTATAAGAAACCTACAAACTGGAGGAGCAATCACTAGTGCGATTTACATATCAGTAAATATCTAACGTTATGAACAACATAGAGTATAATAGGTATCATACGCCTTCTGTTAATGTAAAAAACTCTTCGATTCCCCTCTCGGTAATAGACTAACAGGTAATTATAACTCGACTGTTTAAACTTTCCACTTGAAGAATTATGTAGTCATTGAGTTTCTTAACTTCTCTCTTTTGATAAGTGTCATGCAGTTTCTTTACTAAACAGATTCCAGCATGTGAGACAAAAAGCAAGTCATTAAGTACACTAGTATGTGTTTATAAAACACTGAAAGACAGATGGAAGGGGGGAAAAACCAAAAGGATGCTCAACCAGGAAAACAAAAGGAAGGTATAAAGAGAAGGCAAGCTCTAGAAAGCTAAACTCCTACTTCCATCAAACCCAAAACTGGGGACCACAAAAGGTAGTATTTAATCAGTTAGAGAACAAGGCCTCGATCCCCATATACTTTTTCATTGAAATATTCCAGTCTAAGGGCAAGGTCTTGATCTTTTCACATGTGTGCCCGAGTCTCTCCTTCTAACACTCAACGTCGGATGCAGTGTTAAACTAATTATACTGGTGTGATATGCCAACAACCCAACTACTCAACTAACCCAAATGCACCTTTTCCAGTTCCTGCACGTTCAACACCAAAACTTGTCAACAGTCGGTATTTTTGACAAAAACAGGTGCCCATACTAAGAGACTAGAGACACCTTAATAAGAAACTTGACATACCAAATGCTCTCAAGTGAAGCCTGTACTCCTCCCCACACAATACCTCATACAATCTGGCATCAAACTTTTCACTAGCACAAAACTTCCCCCCACTATCAAAGAGATAAGAGCTGTATTACACATCAAAGAACTTCAACACCAACTCAGGTTGGCAGCATCTCATAATTCCCCTCTACTTTTATCAAAGTAACAACCATACTCTGCAAGACAAGTATTCATAGTAGAAGCAATGCGAAAAAGAGATCACATAAGGCCAGTTCGAATGAACATCCCCAGTATGTATCATGCTAGGATCACTTTAGAACTCCCAAACCATCTGCTGCTCAACCCTCACCCTCTCTCCTAAATTTCTTCTTCGCAACCTTTGTCAAAGACTGCCAGCATGGTAACACAACCGCGGCCCCAAAAAATGCTTGAACTAACTGACAGAAAATCTTAATACTCAAAACAAAATTGCATATAATGGGGATTTACCCAAACAGGAGAGATTCCAAGAAAAAAATGCATTATTTTTGTAACTAGTATTCTCAAGGCGAGCAACCCCCTGTCGGAAATAGTTTTCACCAAATTAAATCTGTTATAGACTTAGGACAACAGAATCTCTTACTTTCCAAACATAATTATGAAGACAAAGAGATCGTAATCTGATGGAATTCTAACAATTCATTGAATTCAACACCATGTATTCAGTGCAATGATATCATGAATAGAAGCTTTTCCTCTCTATTTAGCAGCATAATTGATCTGTTAAGTTATAAACTCATCAAAGGACTAACAAAATAGAGAATTGTACTTTTCTAGAAAAGGGAACCTCGAGATTGAAAAATATGATTTTGAATGAGTGAGCAATTTTTTGAAGAACTTCCCTTGAATGAGTGATATAGCGCACGCATAACTGTAAATGAACTTAATTTCGAACCTTACTTGAAAGGGAACATAAAAACTTAACCCCTGGCTACTGGATATCAAAAGCCAGGCTTTGCCATGCACAATTTTTACATTGAGCTCTATTTTAAGCAGCTTCTGGGTTTGTAAATATTTGGGTATTCCTGCATCTTGAATATTCAAACGATATACATGTTTTATGTCTATAAGATGAAAAGGACAACATGGTGTATCCCAATTCAATTCTGTGCTCCACCAAACTAACCTTCTGTCTCCACTAGCCATTCAAATGTAGGCCCTTTTGTTGTTTTGTGTGTAGATTTAGACCTATCTCATCCCTCTCTTCCATAAGTTCCAATTCCAACTACTTCGCCACGTTTTACACCCCTAATACTACTTGAATTAGTTTTACTGATCAAAAGACATAATTCAACCCTTAAAATAGTCAAAAGTACCTTGAACATATACCAAAGATTGAGCATGCCACAAATTGTGTTCAACACCCACAATACAATTGTAGCTCAAAAAAAAAAAAAAAAAACTTTAAAAACTTCTATGGGTAACAAGCAACTATTTGAACAAGAAAAATAAGAGGCACGAAGTGAATGTCACCCGGAAACAAAATGAACAGAAGAAGGGCCACTTGCCCTTCCCGGTGATTAAAACACTTAACTGAAGGATTATTTTTGGCCAAGAAGAAATTGGTCAATGGAAGGATTATTTCTCTCTACACGCAACTGTACTAACTACTGAAAGGCTATAATGTCAATAGCACTTACACTAATCCACCAAATCCTTTCTAACTCTGTAGCAACACTAAGGAACGACCAAATGACACAAACACTGAAAAATCAAAGTTTAAAAAAAAAAAGTTTTCCTCAGCTTTCTTTCGGCTACCAAAAAATAATAGGATGAAGTATACCTCTCTAGGGTGAGTAGAGTAGGGATGACTGGCGTATCTAGAAGCTTCCAGTGCTTCTTCAAGGTCGCTGTGAGCTGCCAGGTCTCAGACTGATGCGGTAGCTGACCACGAGACATGCATTGGTGACGTCGCGCAATACGATCTCGTTTTCCGACGACATGTTTAGTTGAAGTGTAACGGTGGAAACCCTAGAACGAAGCCGGAGACAGGACGCAGATAGAGGTTTGGGTTCTAGGGCTTCAATTTAGAGTGGAATTTGAAACATCACTCTCTCATTCTATCCTCTGCTAACTTACTGTAATTGACTCAATTGGCGGGAAAATTGCAGAGAGAGAGAGAGAGAGACTGTGGCAGGGTTTTTGTTCGCGGGCAAAATAGGCGATGTTTGAAGCCCGGACAGAGATTGAACCGATCGACATTGAACCGACCGAGGCGGTTATTTGGTCCATAACAATGAAGTGCTGCTAACTGCCTAGAACCGGGTGAAATCTCACATGGGCCAAATTAAAATTGTGAATCTGCTATATGCATAATTCTACTTTCGAAAATAAAAAGGAAAATTTGACTTCTGTGGTTATTATATCTTGCCTATGTATAATTTTAGAGAACCAAAGACCTCTATCTAAACCACTCAGAAAAAACCAAAAAATGGCTCGGCTTGGCAAGTAAACAACTTAAAAATCGAGCTTAAGCTCGGCTCGTTCATAAATGAGCTGAGCCCTTAACAAGCCGAGCCTATATAAAACGAGCCAAGTTTTACCAAGCTCGTTTACTAAATAAGACTAAAACTCAAGCTGAGCAGAGCCAAGACCTGCTTGCGAGCAGCTCAATTTGTTTATAGCCCTAGGACCAACCTTATGCTGACAACTTATTCTTATGTTTGGACAACCGTCCCCAACAGCATTAATAAAAAATGTAAAGGGACAAAATACAACAAATCGATAGTGGTGGAAAGTGTCCATGGGCTCCAATTGTTTGGTTCAAACAAAATATACCTTGATGGGCCTTTATCATGTGGCTAGTATGTTGGGGCAGACTTTCGACTAAGGATAGACTCATTTCCCAAGGAATGACAGTGGATCCCTTGTGTGTTCTGTGCGCACTTACTCTTCCCTTGTCTCTTTGCATCCCAACTTTGGTCCAGGATTCTTCATAAGTTTAAGGTTTGTGTGTTCTGTGTGCACCTACTCTTCGCTTGTCCTTCGCATCCCAACTTTGGTCCAGGATTCTTCATAAGTTTAAGGTTTGTCAGAGTCCAAGTAATTAGGATCATGAGATATCTTGGACAACCCTTCATCTAAAGCATAAAGGCTTCCCTTAAGCGTTATACAAGTTAGCTATGACAGGTTCTGTGTATTACACATGGAAGACAAGGAATGAATACATTTTTGGCAACAAAATCCCTAACCTTGAAGGTATTTAGGAGCAGCTCGATCGTAATGTTCATGATAGAGTTTGCACGTGGCGGAAAGTGGGTGGTAATAGTGTTAATTGTGATCTTTGTAGAGCTTGGAATATTTCTGCGAAAATTTTGCTTTGAGTGTCTTGTTTAACCCATGTTTCTTTTTCATGTAGTTTTTTAGGATCTGTTTTTGATATGCTTAGAGGTATAGCCCTTTAATCCTCTTGTATCTAGTTTCTTTTTTTGGTAATAAAATCTCTTTTACCCAAAAAAAAAAAAGGAAAAAGTGAGAGACCTCTTGTAATTCCTGAACGAGATCCCACATCGACCAAAAATTCCTCTTTTTAACACTTTTTATTAACCCGCCCTCCCTTGCTTGTTGTCCTTGCGAGGACACAAATTAGCATGTGACTAGCCAGCAGCCAGAGAGTAGCTCCCGGATTAGCATGGTATTGCTTAGCTACTCAGTCCCACCCCGTTCGGTTCAACTAAGTCCAAATGATGAAAGCAACTGGTCGACCTGCATTCTGATGGACTCAATTTTTTTTTAATTTTTCCCTTGTTTTCTGATTTTTCATTCTAGTTTCGCGTCACTTGTAAGAGCATCACTAGTGGTATACTCAAATATGGATACTCAAATATTGTCACATCACATTTTGAGTATTCATTTAATGGGTTTATAAGTTTGAGTATCTACCCTTCTACAATGGTTCATTTGTGTCCATAATAAAAAAAAGTATTATTCACTCTATTTTTGTTCATAAAATGGGTATAACTTTAAATTTGTTCATATATTTTTTTATAATATTATTACCATTTAAAAGATATTCACAATACGTTTAAAATGAGATCAATCTTGAACATATTTTGGTAAAGATTAAAAATTGATAATTTCAATTTTTGGGAGAAAGTGCAAAAAAATTGAGTTTTGAATTAAGTATTTGAAAAATGGAGAGAGAATGTTGTTACTTTTGATACGGTGCGGTCCCCAAAATTTGGTTATTGAGGTTTGGTTATTGAGAAAGATTGGTAATTTTGAGTATCCAAATGCCAAAAGTTGAGTATTTGTAACAAATGTTGTTAACTTTGAGTATTTATCCAAATACCATTGTGAGCCTCTTTTGTGTATCAAAATACTCATCTTTGAGTATTTTTGTGTTCGAGTATACCACTAGTGATGCTCTAACAATGTTTAGGGACAGAAGAGAAGTGGAATTTGAATATAGCAGTGAGGAGAGATTAGTAGTAAAGTTGATAGTTTTAACGACTTGGTTACCTCACTGCCCCACAATTAACGATGATTCGGCCTAACCCACTGCCTCACAATTAACAATGATTCCAACGGGACTTAGATTGATTTTCAATTGTTTCATCTCGATCTCTATTCTCTTCAGATCGTTTGCTTCTCGCCTTCTCAGTTATGGACGTCGAAGCAGCAAACCTTGACGGTGTTGATGGCCGTGGCACTAGACATATACACCTTCCAATTTCGATACGATAAGTATGTATTTAGCCTAATGGCAGAACCTCAATATATATACAAAACCCATACCCACCAAAGTATAACAATCCGGAACAAATAAAGTGACGCGTTAATAAGCAAGCGAAACTGGTAGAACCTATATAATTTGTGTAACGTATTACAAAAAGAGTGTGGAACTGCCTTCAACATGCTTCCCTAAAGCCAAATGTGATTAATAATAACGCTATGAAAAAGTAAAACCGTGCACACTACGGCTTTGCTTGTCGGAAATGGGGGTGTTGTGCAGCCCTCGGCCGTCCGATCGTGTTTTGGACGATCCGGATGCATTCGACAAATTTAATTTAATTTCGATTTATTTTTACCGGTAAAAAATCAAAACCCATTCGAGCCGTCCAAAATATGATCGGACGGCCGAGGGCCTCACAGCACCTCCCCTGGCGGAAACCCTAAGAGATCGCAAATATGACCCTAATTTGCCGAAGGTAGGATGCTAACAAATTAGTAGGTCAGGTTAGAACAAATGGGTACTCGACGCTTCCTAGAGTATGGAACCCTATCCCACTAGAAACATAAGATTACAACGAAAACATTCTTTAATCCATGGTGCACAGCATCCCAACCATTGATCTCGGTAATCAACGGCTTGGATTTCATCTTGGCAATAAACGGTTCGGATCATGCAAGTGCCAAGATGAAATTCGGACCATTGATTGCGCGATTAACGGCTCAGAAGTAGTGTGACTCCACACTACAGGATTCCCAATTCCATCAATTTTAGGTGCACTTCAGGTAATACCAATAAATTTCGGTACGGTCCACGCGTTAACTATTTTGATCATGACTCACACCGTAGAGCAATTTTTCAGTGTTAAGCGAGTACCACGTGGTACCCACACGCGCGATCTGGGCCATTCACTTCGGTTTTGGACGATCTAGATTTTGGAGAGAGAGGGTTTCAATTGGGCCGTCCAATATACATTTAGACTGCCCGATGCAATGTTCGGGTACGACGTAAGCTCGGCCACATGGTACCCAAAAAATTTTCTGCACTGGGAATACTCAATAGGCACAGATTCAGGTGAGGCATCATCAAAATCATCAGGCATCATCCCTCATCAGTGAATGATTGATCGAAGAATCAAGAATAAGCAAAACAATAGTAATCCAAGCATTAATAACCAACATCGATGAAATTCCCATGTCAAAAACAAAAAAACAAGTTTAATTGGATCTTACTAGAGAAGGTTGGGTGGCCAGCAGGGCAAATCCCACATCGACTGAAAATTCCTCTTTTTGACACTTTTTATTAACCCTCCCCCCCAACACTAGTTGTAGATTAGCATCAACTTGGTCCCACCCCGATCGGTTCTACTCGGTCCAAATGATGAATTCTGATGGACTCAATTTTTTTTTAATTTTTCCCTTGTTTTCTAATTTTCCATTCTAGTTTCGCATGTCACTTATAACAATGTTTTTGCATGTCACTTATAACAATGTTTAAGGACAGAGCTAGGATTTCAAGTACAAGGGGCCATAACATGAACAACAATAAATATAAAAAGTTAATTAGTAGGGGTTACTACGTAAACTTCTAATATTTTGTGAACAAAATGTACTAGCTAATTGTAGAGATTTTCACTTAGAGGGAGACTCAAATTTTATAATTTTTCCCTTGTTTTTTAATTTTCCATTCTAGTTTCGCATGTCACTTATAACAATGTTTAAGGACAGAGCTAGGATTTCAAATACGAATTGGCCATAACATGAACAACAAATTCCTGACTCTCACAGATAAATATAAAAAGTTAATTAGTAGGAGTTACTATGTAAACTTCTAATATTTTGTGAACAAAATGTACTAGCTAATTGTAGAGATTTTCAATTAGAGGGAGGCTCAGGCCCCCATAAGCCCACTCATATTTCCATCCTTGACTATAGTTTATAATTGATTCAAAATCACATATTAAATTCATCCATTTAAAATTTACGTTTACTCTAATAGTAGAAATTATTGACAACACGAGCCATAACTTAAATTTGTGAATTTTTTTTTTTAACTGTAAATTTGTGATGTTGACTAATAGTATTATTAATAATAAAATACTTACAAGGTTTTTTTTTTTATCAGCGAAAGATAATAGTATTTGTATATAAGCCAAGTGACAACAAAGAGGAGGGCATCGCCATGCAGCGAGAAGATTAGAACTCCCGAGAGAAAAAGAAAAATGCAAAAAAACCAGCATCATAGGAGTAACAAAAAGGAACACAAAATCAGTTAGTAAGATGCAAACTAGGAATAATAAACCGATAACACCACACAAAACAAAATGGATTGCTGCTTAGGAGTTGAGATATTAGGCTTAACATCTTCTATTGCTTTTTTTAAATAAATAAAAAAGTTTAGAAATACACCCAAAATACATCTAAATACACAAATAATCACGTAAATGTGTGGAAATAGGAAATGATTCTATCCATGCCATTGTTTGGGATGCAGAGCATCCCCATTTGGCTCCCCATTTGGTGCGGCACTGTTCACGCACCTCTCCTTTTTTTTGTATTGTTTTTGCCGGTTGCGGTGGCACTGTCCATTACACGTTTTGCACTGTTCATTTGGTGCGGCACTGTTTTGCACTGTCCATTAGAGCATCCTCATCAGGAGAACCAAAATTTTCACCAAATTTAACTTCAAACCACCTTTTATAAATTAACAAGTAACTTTATCAAAAACTCACAAAATCAGACTCTCTATTTTAACTTTACCATATTAAACTATTCCCCTCAAACCTAAAAAAAAAAAAAAAACAACTCTCTAATCTCCCCGCCTGGGGAGAAGTAAACGGTACAAAAGGTAAGTAGTGGCCACGTGTAGACCTCCCCTGCCCCTCAGCCAATTACCATTTCTCCCCACCCACACACCCTTTGCCAC